>JACSYO010000632.1:1795000-2395000 GCA_016806645.1 Ophiodon elongatus | reverse complement strand
TATTATGGGCTCATATCGCCTATGCAAATCTCTTGTTCACTACATCTGCTGGCAACTTCAACAGTGTCAACTTTTATTCCCCCCACAAGGATCAACTTCAGATGGCACAACCCAGTCATTAAAGATGAAAAATATAACCACAAAATCAAAGCGGGTGTTGCTGGATTTCCCTCCATTCATGTCCATCATGATCTTTCTCTGTTATTATATACACAAAGGCATAAGCATCTGTTGGTGTTAAGAGAAAGTACATAAGAGAAATATATAGCATTAAATATAGATTAGAAAGAAAGATATATTATTAATATTAACAGGAGGGTAAGAAGAAAGATAAGTAGTTTATGGCACTGACAAACATGGGATAAGGAAGTCCCTTTCCACTGGACAGACTCTGTCAAAATAAGCCATTTGAATAATCCCTGAATATACCGCTGCCACAGTTCCATCTGATTTCCCATGTGCCACTTGCACTTATCCATCTAGACTTTGCAGCCAATCATACGGAGAGCCTCCACCACCTGTCAGCTCTCCGTATGCTCCTCGGTGACAGGTGGCCTGGAATGAGGGACAGAAGCAAGGATTTTAAAAATGAAAACAAGTAACAAGTAACAAGTCGGAGGAGGAGGATGGACTTGCTTGACAAATAAGGTCACGTACATGAAAACATGTGGGGACTCTGAACGTGTATAAGCACCACAGGAGATGGCCTACTGAGGCTCAGTTAGGGCAGTGCTACCTCTGCCAAGTTGTCCACTTGGTCAGAGTGGTCATTTTGATCTCATCTGACACACAACCAAACCTTACCTTTAGCTGGATCTTAAATTCATTGGTTATTTACCTTAGAAAAATCCACGACATCACCCGTTTGACTGATTTATTGAACATTTTAGTCCTAAAAACATGGCCAACATTTTTATGGCTTTTGACAGTATTTGTCAACAGTATTTGTTGAGAAGAATTTTTATCCTGGCTTTATCCAGTGTTCAGATTTCTGTTCTGGAAATTTATGTAAATTTGCACATATTCAATAAAATAATACCTCATTTGTAGATACAAAAACTAATTGTCTTAATGTAAGTAATCAACTTGCGAAGTTTAATGGGGATATCTATTGGCTAAAATGTTTTACCCTATTCCCCTGGGGTGTCTCCCACAGCTTACTATGTACATTCACTCTTTTAGTTAAACCAACCAGATTTTGCAATGATTTCCATGAGCCAATCATATCATTACTGTCAAACTGTTCTCCTCTCTGCTGCTGCCAGATGCCATTTCCGTGGGAAATTGACACAACCCTCCTCTGCCACCTTCACCCCCAGATCTCATCACATCCTGCGCCGCAGGGTTCCTCCCATCATCAGAAGCCCCGCTCCACATCACAACTATCCAGAACTTCATACCTTCACCTGTACCAACTATATATATATATATATATTCTTGTAGTATTCATGGCATTCCTCCCCTAAAAGATCGATGACGTTCTGATGGGGTCTGATTGCCAAAGACTCTTCACACTTCTAAACTTTATTGTGCAACATGTCAATACATTTATTTCACCCGTCTCTCCTGATTTAAATGACTTTGAGCAGGAGTTTGCCAGCCAAATTCCTGGCCAAGTACATCAACAAACCTCTGTTGTGCCATTGTTATAATGTACCCGTCCATTTTACATCACGCAGTATCTTTGCCTCGCATCTCTACTTCTACGACACCCTCCCTTTAACTCTCCCCCTCAGATAGAAATTCAGCCTCACACCATATCCTAACCGTTTTAATGATTTACCCCCCAGCCCCCCTCATTTTTCATTTTGTGGCTTGGCTAGAAAAAAGCTCAGAGGATATAAAAGTGATCTCAGGCCCCAACAGAATCTGATTAAGAGTTGATATAGATTAGGGGATAATAGAAGGGGCTGGGATTATTTTGGTATGCTATACCATCCCAAACACACAGCTGCACAAGTTTCTCCCACTCTTCATAGGTAAACATGAAACCATCTCATTCACAAACACACACAGAGCGGGGCTCATCAGTGAGCCCACACACAGCCCTGTTTCCCAGCGCAGGCTTCTAACTAAGTGATTTCTGCCTATAATCCACCCATACAGTAACCTAATGAGATTAACACTGTGTGTATGTCAGCTCAGGACCGGGTGTGATTTATGGTTTTATATCCGATCGTCCTCTAATTAGTCACATGAGCAGCTGCAGTCCATGTGACGCAGATACAAAGTCGTACACACGCACAGCAGTAGCAACACCTGGCAGAGAAGTCCAGGAGGTAAAAGGCTATTTAGAACTTGATAGTTTTGCAAGCACATGAATTACCAAAAGAAAGGGGAAAAAAGCTTCCAGAGAGGGCGCCAAACACCCAGACGCAATTACATTGTCAAAAAACGGGTCATTTTTAAAATAACATGCACAAAATTCCTCTGGCCTTGAGCGCACAGAAATGAGGTTAGCTTTAATTCGAAAAATTGGGTTGAAGCAGTATCATGGCACGCATGTTTAATCACGCCTTTGAAATGGGATTATCAAACCCATTCAGATGGGCATTCCTCAGGCTGCAGCAGCCACAGTTAGAAGTCTACCTCCTCATTTTTAAAGAGCCAACAATAGCTCTGTGAACTTTCTTGAAGTTTTAAACTTTTTTTCGTTTAAATTACTCACACATATCTATGACTAAACATACTTATAACGCCAATCACCAACCTCCCAGCAGGGCTGCTGTCTCCACTCCAGCACACTTCAGTTTTAGCCCGAGGGACGGGGGGTTGCAGCATCTCAGAGGCGAGTGGGTCCGCGTCCTCTTCTTCCCGTCCAACCCACTCCCCCACCACCCGAGGGCGCACCGCTGAGTTATAGCCTCCCAAATTCTAAAAGAACAATAGAGATATGATAAGAGGCAGAACAACAGACTGAAGAGTGCAGACAGAGAGACAGAGATGCAGATTTAAATGAAAAAGAGCAGACAGAAGACAGGGGAGTTGAAGAACTGCTGTACAACTTTATCTTAACAGTAGGAACTTTAACGCTAGTATAATGAAATCATAACCAAGACTATGTTCTTCACAATAACATGTGTCTGTTCTGAGTTTTCAAAAGCCCCGTAGTATTGTCTGAGATTTGTCTCCTTCCCATTCTGCTCCCAAAGCCAGACGGCACACATTTACAACCCCGCTCAAAAGATATGTCTGCTTGTCTTTGACTGAATCCAGGATAGCATCAAATGCTGTTGTCTCTGCATGATCAGAGCAGGTGTTTAGTATTCATTCTCTGTCCTGTCCCACAGAGAAAGAAGGAAAATCTCTGGGCTGGGAGCCAAGGATGTTGGACATGTACTGCTGCACTGAGCACAAAAAAAGTCCCTGTCAAAACATAGCAGCGTCTATCATCAAGACCCATCAAATCCAAATCCCTGTGTGTCTCTACAGCCTGGGCAGCCGCTGCACTATTGTGTTTGGGAGAGAATTGGGGGGCCAGGCGAGGACAAAGACGGAGCGTTGCGTGTAAGATGCACACTGAAGCAGCAAGGGGAGAGGGAGACATGCTTACTGAAGTTATCACTCTCGCATATCACTCCCGTGAGATAGCAGTTCATCATCAGAAAACGAGCTGGGCTGCTCTGTCAGACAAGTGAAAGTTATTAAACATGGCCTTCATTTGATGTCGCATGAGCGATGCTGCAGAGCGATGAGTGACAGAACTCTATTTCCACGTCACTGTAATGCCAGTGTACTGTACATATGAGTTAATAGAGACTCCAGTCTAGTTGTTATCTACCTGGTCGAGCTCATCAGAGATGGCGATGCCTGCAGAAAGAAGAAAATGCTTTAAAGCACAGAGAAGCATCGAATACAGTTCAAAATCCCTGCTTAGGCTTCTTCGAAGCTTAGCGGCGGGCTTGTAAGATTAGCTGCTCGATCCGGTTCCCTCCCAGGATTTATAGTGACATTTACAGAAAGGTCTAGGCTTTATTTCTGCATGTTAAGATCTGTTAAACACTGCTCAGCATGGTGTGAGCGTGCCCTCTGCCGAGCTACGGCCACTCACTGCGTGACAGACTCTCCAGGGCCTTGCCCAGCTTCTTGCTCTCCTGCAGAATGTGGCTGAGCTCGTCAAAGTCACGGCTCTCCCTCCAGTCCCAGGACGGGCACTCGATCGACCGTGGCACTGGACATCACAAACAGAAACAAAGATTTTTTTTTTGTCACATCTTCTGAAAAGCACACAGGTTAGATAAGTCTTCTGTAAACAACAACAATAAGTCTGACCAAACATTATAAAAAAAGAAACAACTTTGACTGCCACTGTGTCCACACAGGACTTTGTGAATTACTGCAGGATGGAGTCGAAGGGAAACACAAGCAGAAAAGTGAATGAGTCTCTTCCAGAAGCACCGAGCTCACTGGATGGAGGCCAGGGGACAGGGTCTGTCAGTCTTTTTGATTAACATTTAAAACAACTCAAAACAGGAGCAGAAAATGACCCACATCCTGTACTTACATCCTGCACATGTCCCCTAGCAGCGTCCCGCAGCTTCTATATGATGGTTAATTCATGAACTGTTGAATTCAGACATTATTTATAAAAGGAAAGAGCAATTTTCTTTTACAGGGGGAGGGATTACTTGTAGTTCATCCATATCTAACGTTCTTACGCTGTAACGTGACTGGATTTGAATTGAAAACCAGTGGGTTATGGAGGAGCTGCCAAACCAATGCACAGGTCCACTAGCCACTGTTCACTGCCTGAACACACACGTTAACTAGGATGTAATGGGAAGGATTTTAGAATAAATGTAATGCATGATGTTGGAGTGAAACACATGCAGGATGACAGATGCACAGAGTAAGCATCGCCCTTCTATTTGACAGCAGTGCTGCTACAATCTTCCGTCCTCTAGCCTTGTTTTCTCTGACTAAGCTGCTTGGCATTGTAACAACCATAAACACAAAGCAAGTGTCTCTGCCAATACAGACTGGAGAGGGAAAATAATTATTTCATTACTTCCGGCAAAGAGTGCCTTTCAGTCCTCCCTCTGCTCGCCTCTGTGTGTTGAGCTGCTGCCACAAAGGGCCGTGCTGTATTGACAGCATAGATTAAGGGTTAAGGATTCAATTCCCACTATGGCCGTCCATTAAAGCAGGCAGATACAGCAGAAGTGAGGCCAGAGCACATTAACCCCTTTGCCAAACTGTGAACAGAGAGGAAGACCAAGCTTCAGTGGAAAATATTTCCATTTGTGACGGCTGTTGTGTAATGGCTACATTTTACAATAATAATAAGTGGCAGTTCTTTTCGATTTCAATTTTTCATGAGCTCTGCACACCAAAACACCTCTGCATGTATTTTTCATGTGATTTGACTTTAAATGCAGCTTTGAAGGGTTCTTAGACGCATCATTTCAGTACACCTCGATGTGCTGAGTGTTGCTTACTTTACTTTGACTTTTCTCCCTCACTTGTTTTCTTTTTTTCACCTCATGCACTCATCCCGACAGCAGTTTCCTCTCGATTGTAAGAAATGTTCAGACCGCAGCCTAAAATAGATCTGGTCTGGCAGTGACAGAGCACAATGATAAATTATTGAAGTAGTCTATGGCTCTGCTTGCTTCATATTTGACCGAGCCTCATTGTCTCAAATGTCATACTTCATTCCAACATCATAGCCATGTTAATTTATTACAGAACTAAAAAAAAAAAGTTACCGCCAGACGGATCTTCTCATCTACATTAATGCAAGAACTTTGTGAACCATTCATCTTCAGAGTGTGTAGCAGTGCAAGAGCAAGTGTGTAAAAAGTGGCACTTTATGATGAACTCATCTGCAAGGCTGTGGGGATGCTGGACTAGACACTGTGACTAACTTTAATTAGATGTAATTATATCAAATTAAAAATGGAGATTAAAGTCAATGGAGTGTGTAATTGGGATACAACTGATACAACAGGTACAGTATCAAAACTGTGTAGCGTCATATTCTAAAGTGTGTGCGTGTGTGTGTGTGTGTGTGTGTGTGTGTGTGTGTGTGTGTGTGTGTGTGTGTGTGTGTGTGTGTGTGTGTGTGTGTGTGTGTGTAAAATCAACGTAACCATAAAAGAAAGAGAGGTAAAAAACTTTGCTTATGGAACAAAAAAAGAAACTTACAAGACTTGGTTTCTGGTGAGGGAGGAGAGATACTTGAAACAGCCAGGTCACTCTTGGACTTTTTCGGTTTCTTTGGGTGAATTTGCCATGGCTTCTCGTAGTTGCTGTTCTCCCTTCGAGGGTTTTTGCTTTCTGTTGGGAGAGATAGTCACAATTTCTGCTTAGAATGCCCCGTTATGCAAATCCTAGAAAGCATAAATGCAGGCCGAGTTTACTCCGCAAGCTCTGTTGTGTCTCTTTCAGCCGATATTTATCACATAATGTGTGTATTGTGGGGAGGAGCATGTACGAAGAAAAATGCCTCGTTCTGCATGTGTGTGTGTGTGTGTGTGTGTGTGTGTGTGTGTGTGTGTGTGTGTGTGTGTGTGTGTGTGTGTGTGTACATTAAGCGTGCTTGCATTCCGTGTTTACTGACCAGGGGAGCTCTGCGCCCACAGTGCTGCGGAGCCAGAGAGAGCTCTGTGCAGCTTGCCTGGGCTGTCTTGCTTGGTCTGCAGGTGATCAATGAGAAAAGGGATTGGATGGTCGGGAGTCTCAGTTATCAATTTGGTCATCAACTCCTACAGGAGCAGAGTAAAGCAGAGAGCAGTTAGATGAAAGTGGAACAACAATAAGGAGTGAAGAGAGTATGGCCAGTGGAGTATCCACCATCCTAAAGTGGACAAACACAGTAAATCCCGACACGCATTACAAGTCTTGTTTTGTAGTTGACTTCACTATCAAGGGAAGGATAAGCCTCTTATCTCTGCTGTAATTTCAGGAATTTGCTACACCATATGTCAATATCCTTAAAAAATATATATAAAGTCAAGACAAACAAGGCAACAATATGTCCCCAAAATTTGGAGCACTTCTGTGTCACTCAGTGAGTAAGCATGTCAGCAAGCTCCATCAAAATCAGATCACTCTGTCAAGACACAAGGACAAACAGGAAAAACAAACACTGCAGTCTTTGGTCAATCTGTGCCTTTTTAAAAATGGTCATGAAGCAAAAAGACAGACCACTTCAGAAGAGCACTCAACATATTGGGCCTGAGGCAAATGTAGAGACGACTGAATGATGTCAGTCTTGGGAATAACTATGATTAACTATTGGTAGACATTAATTACTTGACAGTTTGGTTATCAGTGTGCTAAGAAGATGTGAAAAGTAAAGTTGTGATGAAGTTAATTATATTGTGAGGAGATGATTCACAGAAGAACAGGGAGGTAATGGAAACATTCATAGGACGGACTCGCAAACAGGACCGATGAAGAAAAGTACTGCAGAAGGTAAAAAAGAAGGAAAGCCCAAAGGGAGTCACAGTAAACAGGTGCTGACGGTCGAGGCCACATCTGACTCTGAATGCTAATTTAAAATCCGTCAAACGCACAATGGGAATTCGGCATCAAACGTGCCTTATGTCATTATTATTCAGTTATATCCCATTACTGTGCTTTGCCGACACAGACACATGTTCATACAAATGAACAAAAACGACACACTAGGTAAAATACGAACGTAATATAATTTTCTTGCAGACGGAATATGAAAATCTACTTTTAGCACCAAAGCAAAACTGTTATCTCATTCCAGATGTAGCGAATAACTGTCCTTCTGAAGCTGGTGTAAAGTGAGATGAGCATATGTCCGTGTATGCAAATGTTTTTGGGCGCTGGCATGATATGGTATGAGAACGAACTCTATTTGAGCAGTTTAAGCCAGCCAGAGCAGCAGCAGAGGCTACTGCAGAGAAGCAAGGGAAGGCATTAGTGGACTGCAGTGAATTGGCACTAATGTATGGATAAAACTAGGGTGTGTGTGTGTGTGTGTGTGTGTGTGTGTGTGTGTGTGTGTGTGCGTGTGTGTGTACTACGTTTTTCTGTGTGACAAGCATGTTACTCTATCGAAGTTTATGTGCGACCGAACTGAATCATGTCGCCTGCTTTGCTTTCTGGTACGTCTTTGCCCTTGTGGACATGCTCATGTGTTCAGGGGGCGGGGAGGGCCACAGTGAGGCAGCCCATGTGTGTATTAAAGCTGGCTAGCCTTGGCTGCGCCGTGTGTGCTCAGAAAGCTAATCAGGTAATTGGTCAGGGGGACGTTCCTGCCCGGCCCCAGTGTCTACAGCAGCGAACAGCATGTGAATGGACAAACGGCGAGTGTGCTGAAATGTTACTCTGAAGACTGCAGGTCTAAAGGACTGCAGAACCTCGCTCCTGTGCCTGAGAGATACAGTTGAAGTGATCTACAAGCTCTTCAGAAAGAGCAAAGATGCCATTTCTGAGAAATAGCCATATGAGCCTATATTCCTGGAAGAGAATATGCAGCAGCTGTAACATATCCCTACTGCATGTTACATTAGATGCATTATGTCAGCTTTAAACTGTTATGTCTTGTTACTAACATTATAATATAGAATCTAATTTTGTCAGTAATTTTACTTTCATTTAATAGTTGTAAGGTGTACATATTTGAGTTATTTCACAATTCATATTAAATACTAGGTTACAGTCTCCAAGGTAACGATGCAGGTTTAAAAGCCCATCACTGGGGGAACAAATCAGACCGGGCTTGTATTCCCCAGATCCCGAAGTGCTTGTAAGCAATGAAATCATCTTTGAATCAACAATTGGAACCGTGTGTGTTTCTTCGTTGGAGTGTAGGCTAACCGTTAGTCCACCACCGTCATAAAACACAACGCAGAGACTGTTGGCTGCTGTCACGACTATCAGCGCATAAAAGAGTTTTAACAGGGCCGTTCTGAACTGTAGATATAGTCAAGTGAATGAGAGAAAGGACCCCCCGTTACTAAGAGTTTACTAAAGCATCTCTGCTCACAACTGCAATCGATTTCTGTGGCCTGTGTCTAACAATTATGAACCACTAAGATGTAAAAAGTTGTAATTACTGCTTAGTAGCGCCTGTGGGTAATTTAACTAACCTACCACCAGGAGGTCTATAAAGGAAGGTTGTAATTTGGGCGATTATACAGGAAGTCAAAATAGCAGAACTTCGTTAAGTACCGCAGGGTTTCCAAGTCTTAATAGCTTTTTATGGGGTAAAGGAAAGGATGTGCAGTTCTTTTTATGGATGACTGCAGAGAGGTGATTTTCATGATTGTGTTTCCCAATCTAAACCACACACAGATGTGTAGAGAGATATTCTAGAGATTGTCAGAGAAATGGCAGCCCGTTTGGGTACATCTGCATTCTGCCCACGTCTGAACTGTAAAACACTTGTGCCAATGTTATATATATATATATATATACACACGCATACACAGCCTTTAGAGCATTTTGCATGATCTGATGAGTTTGTGCTGAATGAGCTATTGCACCCATGTACCTTTGTGTCCTTTCACATCGCCAATAACATCATAAAACACAAACATCATAAGGCAAAGAGACATGGGTATAAGTAACGGGTTCCACCATATCTGCACGGCGGATACGCCTATATTACACAGAATAATTCACATATTCAGCAAACCAAGGTAACTGTATCTGACACCTTCGCTTTCTATGATAATGAGGTGCATTAAAGTCCTATTTGATAAGCCGATACTGGTTGACTGGTAATCATATTTTCTTTGACAGGAAGCAAAATAAGATGTAGGTTCACGTTTGGGTCAACAATTCTATATACAAGCAGACTTTAATGCTATTTGGCTTAAAGCGACTTGCATCAGCAAAACAGTCACATATGTTTGTATGTGAGAAATATAAAGGGAGGCAGAGGGTTTCCAGCTCCTGCATCAGTGCCCTATGAGCAGGCCAACAGGTGACATACAGTCCATCTGTGCAGATCTGTTATCGGGGAGTGATATCTCTGTGCCCCAGTGCAGTTTGGTTCGGTGGCGGTAATTGACAAGCTGTCAACCAGCCAAGAGACACCCGAGTCCTTGGAAGCTCTCAAGGACTCCCTGCGAAGACAAGGACAATGATACTCTCTCTGACGCTCCCTGCGTCCCTGCAACTTAGACAAACTCCCCAAATTGAAAGTGGAAAAGGAGTTGAAACAGGAGCGGGAAGTTTGTGAGGTCAGTCGTACATGGGTGGTATGTTGAAGGACACACTGACAAGGACACTTGAACGGGGACTTTGTCGGTTTTTCCCTCTAACAAATCTTCTCGACCTCACGGGATGATTCTCTACTTCTAACCCTGGACACTTACCAATATGTGAAGGCTAAAAAGTGACATTTCTCTTCACATAGATATTGACAGAGTTGATACAGCTACATAAGCTCTGCGATGTAAGAGACTTGGCCTAAGATTTGCTCTCCGCTTTCTTGTTAACCCACGAGCTGCAGAATTTCCACCCCAACTGTAGCAGACTCCTTGAGAGCTGTTTGAGCGATGGATGTCTGGATGGGAGAAGACACTGATCTACCGGCACAAAACACATATTTTACAGGAGCCGGCTTTCTATGATGTCTGCATTCCCGGAAGGAAGTGTATCCGTTACAATCTATTTATTAGACAACTGTATCTGTGTACTACTATATGTGTGAGGGAAGATACAGGAATAGAGCACTAATATAGTGCATGCATTTTCAATATTCATGTTTTGCCAGGTTTAAAATCAGTATTAACTGCAGAATATTCTGAATTTAAGTCAATCAACTCAGACGCTATTTCTCTGATCAGCTACAACATCTGACATCTTTCCTTCAGATTTGTCCTTGTGTAAAAAATAAAATGTAAAATGCAGCAACAGCTCTTCAAAGACTCCCAAGAGGGCTTCATGTCCCCGTCGCCCCTACTAGAGGCCACAGACTACCATTGATCCGCCTGCTGTTTGTCCATGACGTGGGAATGCAAAGTCATACCACGCTATTTAAGGTCACGTCTGTGTCTGCCCAATGAGCTTCATACGCAGAGAGAGCTCATTATTGAAAAAAAGAGAATGATATGATGAGGCAATTTAGGCGAATTTGAGTAGAGAGACAGAGAGACAGAGGGACAGAGAGAGAGAGACAGAGAGACAGAGAGAGACAGAGAGAGACAGAGAGAGAGAGAAAAAGAGAGATGCCACTGGAAGAGATCCAGACCTTGAATAAGCAGGCAGACAAGAGCAGAAGAGATCATGCGGAAGAGGAGACTGTGGGAGAGGCAATGTCACCTGACCAGGCTGGCACTAGCAGATAATACTTATCAGAAGATATGCTTTTATCTGTCCCACAGATACACACAAGAAATAGATGCCCTGACTACTCACTCACTCAATCCTGCAGCACTGCCTCAAGTCTATTTCCATCACTACCTTTATGTTATGCAGCTGTAGAAATATAGCCCGTTTCATTTCTCGGGAGGTATTTTGGAGCATGAGTAATGGGGGACTGGCTCAGTCTTAGTAAATTGATCAACTAATTAGGTGACAGCAAGTGTATTGACCACAAAAAAATACTTATTATTCTTAAATGTGGAAATGTCTTGGATTGTTGGTCGGTCTCAGGCTCCAACCTCCGGTTCTGAAAAGTGAAGCCAATGCAGAAGTGTGTTAAACTTGCATTCTTTCAAATGGCCAGCAGGTTGCAAAAAGAAGATTGTATAGAAATCTGTGAAAAAAATAATGTCCCTACTTCTCACTGGATTTAACAGTTTGTGGTCTCAATCGTTCAAAGTCCTCTTCAATACAGCATCATGTTCTTTTAGTAAATTATGGTCCAATTTAGAGTAAAATAGACAATAAAGCAGGTTATGCTTTAGGGAGCTGAAGAAGCTTTGTACTGTCTGGGAGTTGTCCAGTTGCCTCTTACAACTTTAACCCTTTCACAGTGGGGTTTTCAGTTCATCAAAGTTCATTGTAACATGTTGGTTGCCTACAAATGTCTTATTCAGCATTCAGTTGTACTTAGCGTCACTCTCTTGTGTCCCTTCTGGTTGCAAAAAAAAAAGACTCGCCGTTTGAAAACCGCAATCCACAAACAAATGGATGACATCACGGTGATTACGTTCACTTCTTCAATACAGCCTATGGTTGGTCTAAACAAGTACATTTTGCAATGCAGATCACAGTTAAGCCTTATCAATAAGGAGGATTTTTCTCTCATGTTTCTGCTTCGTCTTCTGGCTCTAATGTTCCTTGTCACTTCTGCTTCCCTTCATATCATACCAATTTGCCAAACGATACTTGGATGATATTGTTTGAATGTCATCAATTCTGCCACTTCTGTATCACCACCATGACCTTCTGGATGTTCCAGGAGACTCTATAGAGAGTTTCGATCATTTACCTGCCGGCTGTACTGCACCACCAACAGCGTCTACGGTACATCTGCTCCTTTCCTATCATCTGTCTTCATAAGCACCGATGCTTGATGATGTTGCTTCACATCGATGTGGCCTGAACACTCTTCTTTCCAAACCTCAATGAATATCATACTCTTGTATGCATTTTGTGTCGTCTTATTGAACAATTTTCTCACATTGTAAGGACAAAACTATTATAAAAAATAATCAGCTCAGCTGCACAGCTCTCCCACACCACCAGCATGACTATCAATTACACACAGCATTCAGACATCAGCATCCCCAGGCTGTAAGTGGACATGATAACTTTATTAGCATGCACCACATCCATGATACACTCTCTCCCTTACTCTTTCCGTTTCCCATACACACTCCCTGCCCCCAGCTTACGTATCATTTGTCTTCCCTCTTTGCCCCTTCCTGTACCCCCATGGGACCGACCTGGTAGTAATTACTCTATCTGTGCCTGAAGGGGAGCTGTATTAACCCATGCACGGCCAGACGTCTGCCATATCAAGTCATCTACCTCGAGAAGGCCATCACCGGCTCTGAACAAAAAGTAAATCCAAAAGAAATGCCGTGATTGATTTGATGAAGACTGTGGCGTTTTTTTTGTCTGACACTTTATGTGTTAACCAATCACAAATGGTTGATCTCCTCAGAATTTTGATGGTGTTGATTTCTAAATATGAATTCTACTGTCTTCCCCGTCCTCTGGAGATAACAAAAATGAAAGGCCGTGTTTCAATTTGCACGCGGTGCTGTAACAAAGCGCCATGGGAAATTGAAAATCATTTATCTCTAAATTGATTGTATTGACTTTTAGCATGCCTTCACAGAGTTTTACAATTAAAATTTGAGTGAGCATCTGTTCTTGGATGTAAATTCATGTTATAATAACCCACCAGCATACAAATTGATGTTGAACTTGGCTAAAACCTGCCTTCATCATATACTGAGCTCTAGCATCATAAAAAAGCGTGAGTGAGGTGAAATAACACCTCACTCTAAAACTGAGATGAAATTACTTGGTTATTATTACCCAGTGGCGTGGGAGGTATGCCAATGACAAAGTAACCCTGTCAGACTGAGATGTGTCCAGGTGTGTTTGCAGGTGTAATAAGACATCTGATGGATTCTTACTTATGTGTAACTAAACCTCTCTCCTTGTGCGTTTCTGTTAATACGTCTCAAAAGGTCAAGAATAACAAATATTTCAAAGCCAGGTTATCCCTGGTATTTATGACACATTCCTAACATTTTCTTCCTGTTTTCTAGAGCTGTACAGGAATTGTAGTGATTGCGGGGCAGGGAAATTATCATATAAGCCATATAATCAGTCACTATGGCAAATCAAATGTTTAAAAAAAAAAAATGTACAAAAACAAGTTACATGCAAACAGAAATGCAACGTTTCACTGAAACAAAAAGACACACTGCGTCTACAGTAAGTGGAAATAGCTCAAAACCAATCACACCAGTTCCAATAAATTACCTCTTAAGGGAATAAATCAATAGGTCAGACAGTGTGTGTGTGTGTGTGTGTGTGTGTGTGTGTGAGTGTGTCTCCAAGTCCTGCCTGACTGACTGACCTCTTTACAGTACTGCAGGGCTGCACGAGACCCTGAGCACAGCAGATTAGAAACACTACACAGCTGAGCAGGTTGGAGCGGCCCCTTTCCACATGGATGGAAGACAGATCTATAGGGAGCAGGAAAGTCATTTAACTGTACTATAAGTAGCAACACCAACAGTAGGAACAGAGCGGCTTTATGGATTCTAATTCAAGGCATTAGCTCAAACCGAGTGCAGATTCTTTTTACTTTATCGATGTAAAATCTAATTCTCACTGTGCAGAACTGATTCTTTTATGTGAAAGTAAATGTGAGGCTGGAGCACTTATAATAAAAGAAAGAAAGGGGAAAGAAAAATATAGAAACATGAAATAAAAAAAGGCACGAAATGAAGGCAATTAAATGGATTATTTATATGTTAATGTTTTATGAGCATCTCTGTATTTTACAACATCATTTGATCCATTTGATTTAATAAATTAGATCCAGTATACCACTCATCAGTATTTCATTAATATCAGCAAGGAATCATAAGAACCAAGCTGAGACCAATACTCACTTAATAGTAGATATTACAATCTATAAACAGATATCTGTAGAATGGGTAGGCAACAGGACGAGAGTTTGGTATTGGAATCGTCCGGTTTCCGTATGTAGTGCGAGTAGTATTGACCAATCACGTTTGAGCGGGCTTTGGTTGCGTGCAGCTAAACAGTCTGTGTGAAGAGCAAAAGAGGCGCAACGCATTGGCCAAAATGTAATCTTAGAACCCATCGGCTATCGCCTGACAATGATTTAACTTTTTATTAGCTTTCTTATTTTTTTTTTATCTGCAGATATCTGTTTTTAGATATAATAATTCATTCTTGTAAAGCGCTTTGTGAATGATGTTTTATGAAAGGTGCTATACTAAATAGAAATATTGTCCATTGCCTTAAGAAGCTAAATGGTCATCAGACAGATCACCCATGGTTTCAGAGATTGGATATTAGCAGACCTATATTCAAGCTACTGAAGTCACGAAAGAAGAAAGTCAGACTTCGCCATGAACAATGACAATGATTCTTGAACAAAACAGTGTAATTATTCAACATTTGACTGCGACACCAATTATGGCTCAATGTGGTGACATTTTTTGGTATAGACTTACATAATTTCTCTGTTCCAACAGAACAATTATATCGCTTGAGGTATGATTGACTGACCACAGCAGGGAGGAACATGAGAGCAGGTTTTACACTGTCTGCTGATGAAGACGAAAACTCTTTTTACCTCCTGGTCCTGTTACGTGTTACAATTGAAGTGACCCTGTTACCGTGACACATGTCGGGTAAGGGGGTCTTTTATCCTTTGCATGTTGCAGCAGCTAACACAAATATTATTGCGCTATCTTTTTACAATGTGTATCATATAGAGTGTAACAAAAGGACCCTGAACACGTGGCCTTCAACTCGCTTTAATGCGTTTACTGACTATAACTCTCAAAAATGTGAAAGGTCCCGCTGCACTGCAACTGTTAAGTGATTGAAAAAGACTAGCTGTTTGAAAAGAATATCAATTTATCAAAATGGGCAAGTGGCTGACAATAATCTGGAGTGCAATTACTTCAATTATTATGAAAGGCCGCTTCACTTTTTGGAGAATATTCGATGTTGACTCAGCTTGCTATCTCTGCAAAAGCAACCATTTCATTAGCGAGGGAAAAAAAAAAATCAATTTGATGGCAAATCATAAGCTGTGTCTCATCAGAGTGAGTAAATGAACCCCTGCTCGCTGTCGCACAGAACGTTTAATGCTGCTGTGTGTGTTGGGTGTGAGGAAGAAGTGGTGGGGCTTTGCAGATGAGTGTTGAAGTGAGGAGGAAGAAGAGTTTGGGTTAAGACACTGATGAAGACGGTGATAGGTGGTGTTTACGCAACAGGAAGTAAGAAACCCAGGGTATAGAATAGAGAGCTCAGGGAGGGAACACTTCGACTTCATCTCATATCTCGCATGATACTTGTACACTTATATGCAAGTGTAATGTATGTAGTAGTGGCCTTTAAAATAAAGTTTTTCTGCTCGCATGTAAATCAACCAGATCAGTGGGAGACAATCCCTTTATTATTTCTGTGGAAATTATGTCATTTACGTTATAGTTATTCTTTAATCATTGAAATGATTGCTTTTGGTTCCGTTTCCGCCCAAAATCTAAAATTGAACATCACATTGTCACAATGTTGCTGCGTATGTATTGCACTTTGTAACTACTGGTAATGGAAAAATATAATATTTCTACATGGTGCTCTTGAATTTGGAAATTGTTTTGTGTCATTTTAACAGACACATTTTCCCTTTAAGTGTCATGTTTGAATAGCAATCAAACGTAGCAGAACAGCTGTATTATTACATCTGCTGTGCCAGTTCACTAGATCAGATTTAAAAAAGACAATTATCAGGAGTATTCCAGCTTCTCTTTCTGGACTCTTCTTATGAAATGTTGTTTATTTCTTCACAACTGAATGCACATGAATGAGTTGAAGTTTCTTCTTTTTTTTTTTTTTTTTGGGACAACAATAAAACGGCCAAGGCTTTTCAAGCGCAACACCAAGGTAGCAGCTACATCTTTTTCTCATGAATAGAGTGGCAGAACAAGGAGGATTTTAAAATATTCTCCTCTTATTATACCTCTTTCTCACTCCCTTTCAAAAACTGTCAGCGTTCCCGAAAAATCTACACTACACAATGCAGCCCCACAATACACTATCGACCGTCTAAATAATGTGAACAACTCAGCAATTATCTGTGTCCATGTTGGTCTGACTATAACCCATGCTTGGTATCTTAAGGATGCACTTCAGGATGCAATACACCAATAAAAGCATCACCATAAGATAAAAAATATTTCGAACAAAAGACAATTTTTTACTACAAGTGTCACCATTAACTTAGAAAAATCACTTTTCACTAATCAATTTCCAATTGTCACACATAGGAGACACAATGAAGCCCTAAAAAAAGAGAAAAAAACACAAACTGAGGCAGAGAACGGAGAAGGGGGGGTGGGGACGGGGAGACAGGTGAAAGAGAAAAACGGAGGGAGGAAAAACAAACAGAGAGAGCACACAGGGCAGTTGAGCCTCAATGACTGCTGTGGCCTCACAATTAGATCTTGTGTCTTCATCGCTGGTTAAACGCATGTGAGGCCTGAATCTCTGTCCATGGTGCTGAAACATGCCTCACTACTGCTCTTACATCTGTTTTACATGCATACTCTCTCTCACTGTGTGTGTGTGTGTGTGTGTGTGTGTGTGTGTGTGTGTGTGTGTGTGTGTGTGTGTGTGTGTGTGTGGCTAATACGTATCCAGCCAAAGCACAGAAGTGAAACGTCAGCACTTTGAGAAACACGTCATGTGCATGTGAACGTTGCTTTGCTATGAATACAGTGCAGGCAGAGCAGCGTGCACTGGGGATAACACACGAGCCTCCAGTCCCGTTTAGCGAGCCTCACAAATCTGCTGCATCTCATGCAAGAGACAGTTCAGATGGAGCTTCTGTCCGTCTTTCCATCTTTACTCTGATCATGCCTCACACCTGTGCGGTCCTGCATTAAGCAAGACATCCAATAGCAAACAAAGGATGAAGTCATGCTTAGATGCCACACCGAGAATACCCGGGGATGAGCACACACATCCCCTGACTGACAGACGGAGACAGAGAGGCAGGTAGTTAGTTTTCTGTGTCCACTGAAGCAGAACGCACAGTAAAGCCTGCTGTGCAAAGATGAATTACAACTGGCTTCTCCTCGTGTCCCTAACTTTAAGGAACTATAACAATGTCGAGTCAGGCGGTGACTAGGTTCAGCAGCATTTTGTAATATGCAAATCACCGATGGAAAGGCTGAGCATTGAAATGTGAGGGCAACATGGAGCGCAGTGGGACGTTTCAGCAAGACACTCAGACACCTAAGTGCAACAAAAAATAAATAAAAAAAGGTTTTAACAGCCTTTTTTTAAAACTATAAAATGAAGTGTAGTGAGTAATATTCCACTTCAGTGCATCCTCCTCAGTTAGCTCCAGTGTGACAGCTCGCATTGCAGATGTGGGCTCACCATTAAGCACAACCAAAAGCGGAATGAAACGAAATGCTCCTTTAAATTGGCAGCCCACAACTTCAGAGTCCTCGGGTTACATTCGTGCACTCACCTCAAACAAGGGTCCGATTTTATTCTTCTCCAGATATGACTGAATTCTTGACTGTTGTGGAGACGCCATGAAGAAACTGTTGTGCCGCGCGGGAGCTTCTTTTTTTTTTTTTCTTCTTTTTTTTTTTAGCAGGATGAAATCATGAGGTGAGCCGGTCGGTCGCAAGTCGTCCTTCAAGAGGCGTCTCGGCGATTAAAATATGTTAAAAAAAAAAAAAATGTCACCAAGTGTCGGGCTGCAGCGGAGCCGCGTTGAGTTCAGACGGGTCGCGTTAGGTGCGGAGCAGGCTGCTCTGAGCCCGGCTCATTGTGGAGACTCAGCCCGGGACCATCCGCAGTTTGTCGCCTCACTGACTCTGTGGCGGTGGCGGTGTCCCCGTAGAAGCCAATGGCACAGCAGCTCCGTGACAGAGATTACAAATCTTCCGCCCACTGGCTGCCAGCAGTGTTACCGATGCCACCGCCACTCCCATTTATTCGCCGGGCTCCTAGCTTTATTTATATATATATATAAATATACCGGTGTACGGTTTATGCTCCTACCCCACTGTGTTCATCGCGGGAATGAGGCTTCTTAATCCGTCTCCCTGGTCACTAATGAAACGGTGCAACGACACGTGCAGTCCGCTAACTACCGGAACGAAAGTTGAAAGTTCAACAAATCTTAAAAAAAAGAAATAAAAAGCTGTAATTAATTTTACTGCCAGTTAAGCAGCAAAACAGTTACTAAGCAACAATTGGTCACTTAAGTAGGATACTGGTATAAATGGTTATCAAATTATTGTAATACATTTTAACAACTGGGTGGCTGTTACATCTCCATCCAATGTGATCAATTTTATTATATTTTTACATACTGTATGTATGAGTGAATTTTCAAAGTGGTTTGAAGAAATCTGCAGCAAAAATCAACCATAGGAAACACTGCTGGAGCTTATTGATGCAGTTTATTACCACTTGTTTGTTTGCATAGTAGAGAGCTAGACATCCATCTACAATGATTCATCCAATAATGAGTAACAGAGGGACACTTTAAATCCTGAGTACTGTCAATATAAAATAACAGAATATATTTCATAGCTCTACTTCCACAAACCTATTGTATGTTAATACTGATAAACCAATGAAAATCTTCATATGCATGCATGTAACAGTCATAGCAATCCAAACACAATGGGAGTCACTGGCATGACTCTTTTCGCACATTCACACACCACATATGTATATTTACAGGCGAATAAACATGTTGAGGAAGGTAACAAAACACACATTCATATGGTTATCCAATACTGAGATATAATCGATAAAGCACAGAAGTCAGATCTGGAGAGAAGCAGGCAATTATTGGCTAATTTTACCACAAAACAAAGCCAAATATCCTTTAATCAATATTATCTTGCTTACTTCATATGCAAATTAAAATAAGATCATGAAATGAAAATGTCCCTCATGAAAGCAAACATAATTTTCAACCCATAATCAGAAGACAGTGACCTGATGGGATCATTCCATTTAACTGGGCTAATTTAACAGCATTCCCAGGTATACATATTTTGTTTTCTCACTCTGAGTCCTTGTCTTGTCAGATGCAGTATATGAAAAAAAATAATGAAAATATGTATAAAGTACAACAATGGAAAATATAAAGTATTAAAAATACTATTTACGGTTTTTAAATTCTATTTACACTTTAGGCAGCTACTCTGGACATATAAAAATGGACCCAATGACTGTCCTTTATTAGGTTGATCCTTCATGGGTGGACGGAGGACGCAAAGCTCCTCAAGACTTCAGCATCGCCTGGATGCAATGCATTATGGGTCACCATCCGGGGGCGGAGGCTGGCACAGCTTGTACAACCTGATCAGAGAAACATGCACACAAAATGGCATTTAATCACATTCTAGCGTATAGCGCGTGAACACAAAGCAGTGATCTGTTGTGAAGTGTCACTTCTCCAGGCAACAGGTCTTCGTTTGGTGCAAAGGAAGGAGAACCAATATTTTAAGCTGCAGTCTCGGGAAGAAAACTGTCAGCATGGAAAAATAATTATCCTTAGTAACACACATTAAGCTTTGCGCTACAAAGTCAAACAACATTAACAATGTTCGAACAGTAAAAAAAAAAGAAGAAGAAGACTTTCACATGTGTTGTTGCTACAATTAAACGTTATAAGCTATAGCTTGATAACATTTATGAGGTGTTTTTTTTTTAAAACAAATGACTTTTAAAATGTAGAGTAGCCATATGCTTGATATTTTAAATGCCTCATAAACTATGCATTAGTTGGTTGTTTAATTTGTAAAAGAATAGGACACACTGCATATTGATTCTTTTTTACTATTACCATTATATAGTCTATAAAAAATCATACCAATGCACTTCACAGTCAAGTATGGTCTGTTCTGCTGCCTTAATGACCAAAAAACTTTACTTTAACAACACTTTGTTTTGTTTTGACCATGATTGATGGATGATTTTTTTTTTTTAATCTCAGTATAATTTTCAGTACTATCAGCGGTATTTCTTGCATCCTAATACAGCACTGCTGTCTTCTGTAGTTTAAATAATTGATCCAACCACTCACATCTTTTCGTCTGGATGAGAAATGGCCGCAGGGTAAACTCACACTAAAATGGTACTGTTCCTTTCATCTACAGAACAGTGAACAACCAGCCAACATCTTATGATACACAAAACACACTTCCATATTCTGCAGCAGTCACTCACTGCAACAATTCTGACATAATCCTACTAAGAGTGCAGCAATTTTGCTTTCCAACCACAATGTCTCAACACTAATCATCCCGCTACTTAATTGTATTTGTCAATTTCACTAAAAGGTTCAAAAGGGCTGCCTGTCACACAAAAGCCTATATGTCACAGCCAAATGGCGGAGGCAGTCCTTGTCCTCGTCTTGGGGCTACTGAGTGCAGGGAGCTCCCTTCTAATGAAACCATTTGGCCCCGGTCCTGCACAAAAAGCACATACACAGGCCGACAGTACTGTACTAATACATGCCCTTCTGAAAAGCTGAATTACACTAACTATAGAGAGATGGACATTATAGGAGAAAGTATTCAAACCCGTGTAGTATTCTATGTTTTGGAAGAAAAAATCTATACATAACTTCTGACTATTAGACTGATTTTAAACCTTTCAGGGAATACTTGGGCCACTTTATTTATTTACTCATTTCTCATTTTTTATGTTTATGTTTATGCTTTCCCACATGGTAGGTGATTAAGAGCAGAGGCCGTTGTAGTTAATTACATATAACGTGCTAATCTCGCTTAATTATCATTTAATTATCTCATCCAAGAGATTATGTATTTGGAAGTTTACGTGTTAGAGTGTGTGAATCAGTCTGTTTGTCTGCACACGGCTAATCTCGCATACTGCTCATCCCATCAGTCTAATATTTTTTGTGCTCAGTTATGACTGTATGCTCAAGGACCTCTCGTGGTTTCATTGATTCACACATATTGTATTGACAACATATTCTATTGACTGTTTTATACCGTCATTGGCCGCTGACTCCTCACTACTCTTAACCGGCCGTTAGGGAACGCGATCAATGACCGCTTCATTTATGACTCTTGTTCGCACTACGGATTATGAATGGTTCCTCTCTTTATTTTCACACCTAGCACAATTGCATGTATGTATTTAAAACTATCACTTTGCAAATGACAAACTGCACCGAGCTGGTGTGGATAGCTGAATACATTCAAATGAGAGCATATGTGTTGCGTGAGGCGTTAAATTGAAAAAGGTGTCTGATACCTTGCGGGCTACACTGCGGGAAATAGTGGTTTGTATTTATTCAATCAAACATTACAGCAGTTGTGGTTGCAGACAGACCTGGCGAAGATCTGCACTCTACTGAGTGCACTTTTCTGGTTTACTATGCTCATGTTGCCTACATAAACAGGATGTGGCTGCAGTTTTACCGTGGGACTGATGACGGTGTGCGATCCCTCACTCCCAGATTCTTGGCAGAATTTTGAACTCTCGCCCCCTAAAAGACAAACATCAAAAGTTGGTGACATCATGGATCAGGTTGAAATGCAAAAGCCTTAAATAGGAGCTCAGAAAAACACCATAGAGAGAAGACACAAGAAGCACATGTTTCAAAAGTCGTCTGATGAGTAACATGTGGACACCGTCGCATCGCTTATGAGGGTTTCCCTCAAGTAAGATTGTTTCTTGTCAGGCCATGAATGACTGGTAGTCACCTGTGAGAGAAAAAATTATTTCTTGACCTCTAAGTATTGTAAAGTAGATCTCATTATGATGCATGCTGAGAACCTAATATTTAAACTGCAGCTGCTATGTGCCGTTTACTTTAGTATCTGTACTCTTTCACCTCTGTTAGCTAGAGACCACACGCAGAATAGTCTTTGTAATGAAATAAAAGTAAGTAGTAAGGGATTTGGAAGATGAATGGTTCTTGTATGTGTGTGTGACAGAGTTTGATTATACCCAGTCTGCTCTTTGTTAATGTTCCTGTAGTCTGCTGGCTGTGCACAGAGTCGGCAGATACTAAAACATAGAAGCAACTCAGCCTCTCAGTTTAAAGACACAAACACCTGCACTCACAAACTCACTAACCCTGTCTCCCTCGGTGACGCACACGCACACATGCCACAATACACAATCAAATCATTATCCAAAGATGTCATCATCAAAGTCTACGCTTTGAGCAGAGAGGGAGCAACTGGCCAAAAGTGCATTAGCTGACCTCTCGGTTACAACTCTGCCGTTTTCCATCTTACTGCCTGCCCAGAGATGCGTCCAGATAGTGGGATAGCATCTGCAATTACTCGATGCCTATCACAGCCATCCATTCGGATGCCTCCAGACAGAGATGCCCCCTAATGTCCCTAAAGGACACGGCGGCCAGAGTAGATCAGATGAGTTAGAGAATTTTCTTTTTTTTTTAAAAGTTATTTCAACAAGTGGAAGTTGATTTAAAAACCTACGGTCTCAAAAAACTAAAGTATTTTAAGAAAAATTCAAGGACATTTAAAGTAATTCGCTGCTCATTTTTAATGAACACCAAATCACTCACGCATTGAAATTGCTGCACGTATTTTGTATAATCTTCTTAATTTTTCATTTCTGCATTTTATAATAACCAAAACCTGGTATCTGATTGTTGTATGATTGATGTCTCTGCACCTAAAACTGAAACTAAATATTCTGCTGAGGCCTTAATGGTTGAAACATCAATGACAAAATAAAATAAATATTACCAGGAAGAAAATTTTGAATATAGTTTTTTCATTTGATCTGTCTCGATCAGAATACGAAGTTTTCTCTAGATTTCCAAGGCAACTAAAATGTGCAAAATATATTCAATATATATTACATTTCCTTGCATTTATAAAAACAGTTACTTGTTCCTTCCATATTCTTAAACAGGAAGAAAAAAAGGTCCAGATGGATAACATTATGAGTTGTCTTCATAAGTTAGTTTAGAGAGTTATTATACTCTTCCTATACAGACCAATATGAAAATTGCTGTGTAGATGTTTTTTTTTAAAATCCAGCTGTGATTGGACCCATTTTGCCCAAATCACTCATGCAACCTCATTCTGAATGATGTTGTTTGGGCTTGATGGGCGGTACCTGCAGGGACTGGATGCTGTGCAGACCTTTTTGTCACTGAGTATGACTATTCAGTGAGGAAGACGTGGTGTCATCCAAACCTTGTGCAATACATTTATATTCATCAAATTCATCAGCTGATGTCTAAGAGCAAGGACACACACACACACACACACACACACACACACACACACACACACACACACACACACACACACACACACACACACACACACACACACACACAGTCGGGCAATGCAGTGCAAGCTCTCTCTATGTGGACTGAACCATCTGTTTTTGGTGGTGTTTATGTTAATGATGATACAAGACAACAGAAAATGTCGAATGACAATCAGACGTATAACAATGACACGATTAAAGCAAAAAGTTGTGACGTTTTTTTTTTCATAGTCCATTACAAGCATCTCAAACCACACCCCTCACAAGATGGATATTTTTTTCCCCCAGCCACATACAGTAGTACTCAAGGTCACACAATGCACAGCGTTGCATCCTCCTGGCTGGCAGCCCAGTTTTCTGAGTGCAGAAATTAAATGCCTCTCCTCCCAAAGGAAATCGGGCTCTGGACTAACCTCTTCTCTCACTGCAAACAGCAATATAGCACTCACAAACCTTCAAATGACTGTCTGAGATATGGGCCAAGATCTGGTCATGGCTGGAGCCTTTTGTGGGGTGAAAATGTTTACGCACTGACAAAGTAATGGGAATTTCTTCCCTTGTCCCCATATAGACATGCTTACAAACAAACGAGCTCCAGACCCCCAACCGATCTGGTCAGTTTCTCATTACTCTTTTTTTACTCCCTCTTTTGGTCGGTGGGAAATCAAGCTGTGACCGAGGACGCTAAAGCGGCGTAGCAGTTCCTCTATACTGTTGGCAGCCACATTTGACTCAATGAAGCATACGGTTTTATCTAATGATTTTGGATGCAGCGATTGCACTGTGGATTGAAAAACAAATTCAAGTGAGAAAATGTCACCGCGGGGACTGTAGCTGCAAAAGACTGTCTTTATTCCTACTCAGCCTTCTGTTATTACTGCTACAGATTCTATGTACACATGTAGTGCTGTGCATGTGTGTGAAACCTACCTGTTTCCTCATGACATCAGTGGCCTGCATGATGCAGCGAGGAGGCAGGCCGTGGTTTCGGGCCAGCAGGATGGCCTGCTCCAGTGTCACACTCAGGGTGCAGCTGTTGGACAGAGAGAAAAGAACATAAGATCAAACATAGGCTCTCTATCTGAATATTTATCAGATCCTGCAGGATTTATGCGGAATATTGATCTGTTCATTTAGTTTTGTTGTGCCAAAAATATTATTTATCTTCCTATTTCTGACATGCTGAACAATCAAAGCATACAGTTTGTGTTCAACACAATGACATCATCTATAGTGACAATAAAACACCTTCTCTCACTCAACAGCAGAACATGCTTTCATAGCAATTAAAGAAAGTATTTGCAACAGATGGAGATTGAAAGCAGGACTGAAACAAACATCAACAGAAAACAAAAGCATGCCAAAATCAAACTCTGGGCTTCTTCCAGATATGATGAATCTCTAGCAGAATTCAGTTTGACTATCAAATCTGGCGGTGCGCATCCTGCTCCTCTTGGCACCTTGTCATTGCCTTCACATTCCTCCTGCTTCACCTTCGCTCGTCTCCCCGCTAATTAATCATTTCATTTGCCACTGAAATGTCACTCACAGCGAGCAAGCGTGTAGCATCAAGAGGATAACAAACCTCCTGATCTTTGCTTTAGTTTAGACCGAGCAGAAAGAGAGAGTGAAAACTCAAGGAGATTCAGGATTGATACTTCCCATTGCAGCAGAGAGTAAAGGGTCCAAGTACGAGTCAGCGCCTCTCCTGTGGCAGAGGCGGCATACTCTCACCTCCATGAGGGTGTGATGTGCGTAAAATGAGTGATGACGTGAGTCTGTGATTCATTAGTTACAGCAAACTCGGTCTCACCTTCTCTCTATCTCTCACACACACACACACACACACACACACACACACACACACACACACACAGAGAGGCAGAAGGCAGCATGTGGATAAATCCTTGGAGAGCCTGTGACAGGTGTCAAGGCTGCTGTTGACCTTTCTGTGATAACAAGCCGTACTAGTCTATCGATCCGGGGCCGTTTCACTGCAAATTGAACTCTCTAAAGTTCCAAAGCTGCCAGACCCGGTTTCATTGAGGAACATTGTCATGGGGCTGCTAAGAAATATGAGCTGTTTGTTTAATATCTCCCTCTCTTGTGGCAGGATTTCACACCAACTGAGAAAACCTTTTTTTTTTTTTTTTTTTAGAGCAATGATGAGGAACTTATTGCTGCCAGAAGATATTACTTTGTGTCAATCAGATCAAGATCTCAAAGTCCCCTTGAGTTCCATGACAGCGTAACATGATGTGATAAAAATAATGAACTCAACAATCATCTCCAGTTTGTGCCAAAAGATATCCCAGTAACGAATTGCAAAAGATTGTCCTATGCAGGCCACCCCAGAATATTTTAAGCACCCATTTTGAGCTTCCTACAGCAAAAAAGGAATTCACCCACAGAGGATCTTTAAATATCTCTTCAGCTGGAGCAGGATGAAGGAACTGCACAAAATCTGTGTGTGTGTGTGTGTGTGTGTGTGTGTGTGTGTGTGTGTGTGTGTGTGTGTGTGTGTGTGTGTGTGTGTGTGTGTGTGTGATAGACAGGTTGCACGGCTTCCCTTTTCATTAGGGTTGGGGAGATAGTATGAGGTGATTCATACCCATCTGTTTTATGTTGTTCCAGCCCATATCCCATTAACACTCTGTGCTCCATCCAGATCTATGTCCATTCTGATAAATGAGTTGAAACAACAGAGCGACAAACACAAAGAAAGGCAAAGAGGAGGCGAGAAGTGTATGCAGTCCAAACATTTATAACAGAGAAATAACTACTTGTATACTGTGAAATTTGACTATAATGAATGAAAAGCAAGTATGTGAATAGGAATATGGATTATGCTTTCTGCCTGTGATACTTTCTCCCCCTCTGATATCATCTTTTGTTCTGCTGCCAGACAATTAACTCTTCTTTTCCCTTTTTAATGGTTTGTGGGGGTGATGGACAAATAAAGTCTGGAAAAGAAAGCAGCGCTGCATTTTGCAAAATGCTGATGCCCCCAAAATATCACGCTTTCACTGTTATTAAAACTCATCCATCAAGTCAACTAATCCAATCAATAGGGCCTGAGAAGGCTGCCACACTGATAATGCAATTTCCACATTACTGATCTACTGGCTTAGTTTATAGGTTTTTCAATTATCGCAGATTTAGTTTGTGTGCTCACCATTTACATGAACAATAATGCATTGATTCCTTTTGAATATTTTAATGTTCCAAATTATATAGAGAAATTGGTCTATTTATATAATGATCTGTATTCTGTCAAGAGTTTATACAGACAAACCTTGACTGCCAAAGTTGATGACATTGGTTTTGTGGATACTTGCATAATGCAATGCCCTGATAACTCACATTCCTGTGAATCCAATACGTCCATCAGCCTGCAGCTTTGGAGGGTAAAACGGTGTTTAAGGAGAAAGCCAGTTCACAAATAATCCCAAATATGGCAGGCTCTGTCACCTGCTGTGACACAGTACACTTAGCCCGCCTGTCTAGGTGAGTTATGGCTAGTGTGTATAATTGCAAAGACACACATACACACACACACACACACACACACACACACACACACACACACACACACACACAGGCTGTGGGTTAATAAAGTAGTAGCAGTCATTGCACAGACAGGAACCTTCTATTAGAGCAGGCAACCAGGTGGCTCCATCCACAGCACTTTATCAAGCCATCGCTCACATCCGGCGAACGCATGAAAGCGGACGTGTGTTAGCCTGTGCATGTGACGGAGACAAAAAGATATGGAAACTGTCGTGGGGTAAAGAAAGAGGGTCTCATAGAAAGGGCGGACGGGTGGCGGGAAAGAGTAGGTAAGAGATGAAAGCTGGGGATCAGTGGTGACAAACGATCAGGATATTTCTGTCCCCGTGCAGTGATAAATGGTGCCCTCAGCAGCAGGTGAATTAGGCTGCCATATATAGAATTCAATGAGAATGGAAATAATTGACCTGTCTTCTTCCTGTGTAAAGTGCTATGCCTACTTGAAAGTCCCTCCTTTGGCCTGAGAAACAATGGGCCCCATTAACTAGAATATGCTGCTGGTAATTAATGCAGAGAAATGTGTATTTATAGAAAATCCCAATGGTGAGGAGTGCAGGGTTCTCATGAAATTGAGAGGTCGAGAGAGGATAAAAGAAGGTGCAGAGAACCAGGGACAAACTGTGGTATACATTTTTAAAGGTGAGGAGTGTGTTAATGCAAGAGAGATGAAAGAGAATGGAAAGCTGCAAGAGAGCTGTCAAAAGCAGGAAAACGAAAAGCAGGAACGTATAATTTAAGTGGAGGTGGTTCATACAGTGCTGGAAGAAATGTACAGCATTTGTGCCCACACACTCACCGGTGAACACCGCTGTTGCACATGACGATGTGTGTGGCTCCCAGACGTGAGCAGAGCTCAGAGGCCACAGAGAGCAGCCCCACTCCAGAAGCCCCGCAGGCGGTGTACTGACAGGCAGCAGTGCGGCTACAACTGATAAAACTCTCCATCAGACGGTACAGCTCCTCCAGAGCATTAAAGGGGCGCATCAACTGGGCAGACACAGAGGGAGGGGGGGTTAGTGTCGGGTCCAACGGGGAAGAAAAACACTGCCAAGCTGTATAATGAGCAAAATGCAGAAAAGAGATCGGCTGATTACGAGGTGCTTGCGGTCCTCAAGTAGACTTAGATTGTGCTATAAATGCAGATTTACAATAAAACAGAGCTGCCCACTGGGAAAGCATGCTCATGTCAGCTTCCTAGTGGCAACTACAGAAGCTATTAGAGGATATGAGGTATGATTTGGGAATATTTTATGGTTTCACTTTATATTCACATTTATACAGTTCAAGTTTCTTTCATTGGTGGAATTATTCTCAGCACAGATGGACAGAACATCACATACAACATCAGTGTAAACATAAAGGACATAAGTGCAGAAAGAAAAAAATATATACAGTATACACCCCACATACAATTACAATTAGGCCAACTTTTGTGTAGTTTACAACTACACCGCCTTGGGGAAGAAGCTCAGGATAAAGCATATGTCCTGCATCCAAGTGACCTGTACCTTCTGCCAGAGGGGAGACGCTGAAAAAGATGGCGAGCCGGGTGGCGAGGGTCGTCCGTGATCTTGAATGCACGTGAGATGGTGAGTTGTGTGCATATTGAGTCCTGTGTGGGGAGTTTGCAGCCCAACACTCTCTGATGCTCTGGTGATCATTCTGTTCATTTTCTTAGTTATGCGCTTAGATGTGTTTCCCTACTGTCATTGATAATGACAGGATGCTGGGGATTATGGCTGTGTGAAATTGGATCCTTTTTTGAGTTGTCTCAGGAAATAAAGTCTTTTTGCATTTGATGGGCCATTGAGGTCTGTTGAGGTGTGCCAAGGAATTTGCTGCAGCTCTTCTTTGCTCGAGTTTGCATATCATTTGACTTTCCACACTTCAGCATTAAGATCTACTCATGTCCTTCAGTTTTTCCCTGATGTCGTGAATGCAGCACGAGGCTGCGTGGGGTTGTTCTCACCTTGTCTACGAGGGCAGCTTTGGGTGCGGAGCTAGGCGGCATGTTGGACTGATCCAGGTAGAAAGCCCTAAGGGGAAGAAACAACAGTTCCCACTTTGAGTGATTCTAACTTCATATATTTGAAATGCGGTGGGATAAAGAAAACAATGTGCATTAAGTATTAACATACTGAAGCAGACTAACAATCACTTTCAAGTTTTCTTATTTAGTAGCTCCGTTGCTTGAGAAACCCTGTGGCCTTCTTTTTCTCTGCACCATTAGGTCATCAGGAGCACTGGCTGGGAAAAGTAGGCCACCTGCTCATTATGGAGCTCCACCATCTGACTATCAATCATGAGAGTAACTTGGACAGAGCTCAGCAGAAAAAAACGAAATAAGCATCTCTTGTCCTGGGCATCGCTCCAAATGCCATTGCCTCATTCATTCATGGAGTACAGTGGACGTGATGCTATTTTCCTCTTTTGTCCACCGGAGGCAGCACCGGACTGGTGTCATTATGCAGACAGAGGAGATGTATGCCGCAATGAGTCCATCTGAGGTGGAGTGCTGCTGGTGCAAACTCAGCAGTCTGTGACTCCATCAAATCTAAGTAATCCAGCAGTGTGCTAAAAATAGCTACACTACACCACATTAAATCCTTTGTAATAAAATCACATACTCCATTACTTCTGTGCAAGAAGCAATAATAATGTACAACGCACAGTTACCCATAGAGCACACATTTCTGAAATCGCAAATAGTCGAAGGAGAAAAAAAAAAACAGTTTGAAGAGCTGCAGCAACTGCAAACTTTGAGGGAGGGAGATTATTTGCAAAAATCAGCCAAGCGAGGCTCATTCATCTGCATTCACTCTGCTATTTAGTGATTAAAGTCAGACCAAGGAGGCATTCATTAGGACTGTGGTATTTCTGCGTGACATAATATTAATGGTATTAATTAATCAGAGCAGAGTTAACACATCCCTGATTCAATATAGTGATTATGAACCAGCCGCGTTGAAATTAAAAGTCCTTGAGAACAAAGCACACAAAAACATCAACTATATACTTTACCGACATCACACTGTCGGAAACATACGTGCGCCCGTGGGGCTTTCAATGCACGTACAGTATATATGACAAGGCCCTCAAGCCTCCATAGTAGACTGAGACTATAGGTCTGACATGTGAGCTGATGTTTCCTATTCACATATAAAATCTACTAAACAGACACAGATGAGTAACCTGAACATATTGTATCCTCACTTGCTTAGCTTTTCCAGGAGTTTAATCCCTATCCGGCAAATGATCCTTAAACCTTATGGCGTGCTCTTCTAAATGACTACGAGCGGAGTTTGCCAAGGGTTCAGATGGAGCTAACAGCCCATGTAATTGGTTCAAGATGCCTCATCATTCAAAAGATGTGCACGGTAGACCAGGAGTTACAGCGCATCTCGACATGGAGCAAACACCTTTTCAACTCCTATAGTAAAGAGCATTTAACTGGCATAATGGCCACAACAAACTACATGAGGGGTAGCAGGCTAATATTTTGTTGGGTCGACTGTTCAAAGCGCTAAATATTTGATTTCCTCATTAAAGTTTCTACAGTAAACCTGGCATCCATACTGGGTCTCCGTGAATGCTAGTCTGTGTGTGAGCGTGTGGTTGCTGTGGAAAAACAAACCGGCTGCAGTAAATGAAAGTTAGATACGAGTGTTTCCTGACAAAACATCATTCTTTTAAGAGGTCAAACACAGAGAGAACCGAGATTGAGTGAAGCGATAAAACGCTACCGAGCACAACAACACAGAAGAAAGTTTATTGGAAATCAAAACCGTAGCCTGCAATTGTTTCTATTTGGTCTACTTCAACTGTGTGCTGTGAGTCCACTTGTCCCTGTCGCCTATCGGTCGGCAGCTCAGACCGTTATCTTGAATGTATGGAATAGATTCTGCCCGAGAGAAGTCAACTTCTGTAAAGTTGCTAAACTTCATCTGCACACATTTGTTTATCCGTTTCAGACAAAACAAAAGCGCCGTGTCTTTCCCCTGCACATCTATTTTGCAGAAGCAAGGTCACAATACCCGCTGATTAGCTCGTCCTCTTGTTGTAGGAGTTGTTCTAAAGATTCTGTCAGCCACAGCTTGAGGAGCAGGGCTGACTCTCCTGGAGGTCTCTAATGACAAAATAATAGGAGTCAGACTACAAGTGTGGTTTGAAGAGGACCTGCGTTACATCTTCTGCACTGATGACGTTTGGTCTGAGGTTTGGAAACAGAGCACCTTAGAAGCATTTATTATGGATGAAAAATGTAATTTCACACACATTGTGGAAACACAACAGTGAGAGGTCAAGAACATGTTACATACACGTTATGTATGAAGTCTAAATCCACTGGGCGTCTCTTATTTCTTCTCCTGCTCAGCCTCTCAGGTTAAAGCCCCTGAACTATAGGTGCCCCATTGTGATGGCAGGACATCGGGGCTTTTACACAAGCTTGTTATCATTTTACTTTACTCACTGACATTCTCCAACGTCACATTTTAAAAACAATGACGACGACTATACTTCGGGGAGTTTAACGCCAGTCAGAACTTCCAACAGATAATCAACAGATGGTGATCTGTCAGCCAGTGTAGAACAAAAACAAAGGTTACAGAAACTGTGCAATCAGGCTTGGCATTCGCGTTCTTGTTCGGAGCATTTCCACTGTTCATATCAGTAGAAATCAGGAAAACCATACCTGTAGGCGCAGCTTGCTTGTAGCTTTTTCTGCAATAACAAAACCTCCACAGATCACAGACACACACACACACACACACACACACACACACACACACACACACACACACAGCCAATTGGTTTTTACATGAGACTCTAATTGAAGATTTGGCTGCAGGCAAGAGTTGACCTGCTCTGCTTGTAGCTGGTTTTATTTTATTGGGCCGATGAGGATACTTAATTCTCTTTGTTTCTGCTTCCGTCATGACAATAGCACACTCAAGGCCCTTTACAGCATAGGAGCATTAGTAGTCAGCTGCAGCGTCAAAGAAGAAGGATCTGAGGCACAGATGTTTTCAGAGGAGCAGCGTGGGAATGGGCACATTAGCATGACATCCTTCACTCAAAAAGTACAAAAGAAACAGAAATGATCCCTAAAATACCTTGAGAGACACGAGAGAAGTGTTTTAACTGAGTGTTCCGTGGGTTTGGTTTCACATGCGTTCACTCTTGAGGACACAAGTGTCTACGATTTATAACATTAAGTGTGACCCTACAGAGGTGCATGCTGGTCCATGTAAATCACTCACATCGCCATGATGAATGACACTCGGCGTTATTAAATCCCCCACAAACCACTGCAGTGTGTGGCAGAGCGGCCTCGGAGCTAATGGGGGCTTCCATGAGCCACCGTGATGCTTCTGCACTGACACAGATGAGAAAGTGTGTGTTAAGTGTGCTAGAGGTCATTCTCTTATCCCACGCCTCCCTCCTATTTACACTTCCCACTATATGTCAACTATAGCTTCATACAGGAGCACATGACAGCAGAAAAAGCCTTCAAACCCACCTGAGATAAATGCTTCAGAACAGTGTTTCCCAAACACTTTTTCTGGGTACCTACTTTTTTTAAATGACAAACAATCGCAACCCAATTCACAACAGGCCACATCTATAGACCGTGAGAAGAGCAAATTTGCCCATAAATGAATGTTTCTTGCCCTTTTTACTGCCATTTCCACATCACCTGTGTTACCTTGAAGAGGTAAACCAGCCATTTGGAAGACATATACGTTAGATAAAGCACAACTTTGTTTTATGCACGTGTTATTGAAAACATAAACACATAAAGCCAAATAAATGTATCGAGGCGGAGTGAATGAATACAAGTAGTCTACAACCATCACAACGACACGAACATTCAGGCTCCCTCTTGTGGCTCAAAGATGTACTGCAGATATAAATGTTAAATTAAAGACTATGGAGGAAATTCTGCAAATTTTTTTCGCGACCCAAACAAAATCTCCTGCGACCAACCTGTGGGTCTCGACCCAGTCTTTGAGAATAACTGATGCATTAGGTATATGTAGATAACAATGGGATGTTTTGATTTTCGATATAACATTAAAAACTTAAGACAGACACATGTGACATAATTATTTAAATCAAAGACAAAGCAACCATTTTCAAACTAGTGTCAATGACACCCAGAGCAGTTTAGTATTAATGGGGTCTCAGTGTCAGAGCCAGAAGACATATTATCACTAAATCACAGTCACACATGCAGTTACTGTACATTTTACAATGCAAGGATAGCGACTGCCTTAAAATGGCGAACACATTTACAACGCTGATGCTGCATATAAGTATTCTTGGCTCCTTACAAAGGTGATATTTCCTTTTAACATAGGAACTGCTGACGAGAAGAGTCAAGGTCTTTTTTACAATATCAAGCATCACTGAGTGCAGAACTGTCATCATTACGGCCGTTCATCGATAGAATCAAAGAGAAATGATAAATCAAACCATGTCTCTGATGCGCAGCCTTACTAGGCTTTATGAACAGGGGTTGGCTGAACACTAGCTGGAGCAGAAAGAAGCCCCTTCCTCTGCGCTCCAGTGAATTGGGACTCCCTTTGCCGGTGCAAAGACTGTAGCATTTTCATCATTTCCGAAAAAGGGGGACGCAGAGACAAGAACGCTCAGGTTCTGTTAAGGAAAAATAAATGACCAAATTGCCATTGCCTCCCTTCTGAAAATAAGATAATATCCATAATAAATCATGACAAAATGTAGTTTTTTTTTGTGAAAAAAAAAACTAAAATGACTTCTCAGGTTACAGTTGAAGTCATCTGAGAAATTCTCATTTTGGCAAACTAGCTGCACTGCCGCATTACTGTTTGAGCAGTGTACAATACTAATGCATGTCACATGGAAGAAGTGGGAGCTGCTTGCTGCAGTAGCTATTGTTATACTAATCATCACTGCATAGCCCGGCCCCGGGGAGGAAGAACCATCAATTACACGGAGCCAAATGCTGTTTGAGCAACATATTTGTGCCGTTGTTTTGATGTTGAGGACAGTGGTGGGATTCATGTTTGTGTGCTGAACTACTTGAAGTTATGTAACACCATCCATCGTCTTCTTCTTTGAGCATATGTATTGTGGAGGTGAGATTAATGCAAAGCTAGCTGTCAGGGAGACTTGTTTACATGGCTGTAAGTGTCAAGTTTGTAAGGATACGAGCAAAAGAGGGTATCACTGTGTACATTCACCTGTATATAAGACTAACGAAGCCTAACCTGAGTCAGCAGTCACAAAGTGATCAGCTAGTCGCATTCATCATGTTGTTACGCATGCTGTACTTTAACGAGCAGATCTGCACTCCTAACACCAGGTCACGTCTGAACAAGCGCGAGAGGATCGATCACTGCTCCAGGCGCAGACCAACAGAGACAAACGAAGGAGTGACTACTGTGTTGAAACTGACACTCTGACCTGCAATAAGCACCGAGTATTTCTTTCTTAATCGAGACAAACTGCACTGCAGTGGTGTGATTACTAATTCTCTGTGGCTGATGGGAGAGCAAACGCTGCCAGCACAAATGACTTGGAAGCTATGTGGTGATGACTGATGGATGTTCCACTAACAAAGCATGAAATACAAGTCTGTAGTAATCATAATGTACCATTTGTTAGACAGCCATACACATCCAAGTTTATAGCTTATCTTTCAGCCACCATGCCATTATTATACACCATTTGTCAGACTGCGCAGTTTTAATATCCACATAAATCAGGCATTTTTTATTATTTTTTAATCGAAGGGACGTGCACCATGAGATGTGGAAACTTCACAACTGCCTTGTGATGCAATGCCAAACATGTCCCCACGACTGCCAAATGCCTTTCAATTAGGGAGAAAAGCCTAATGCCTGCAGTGTAAGTGCTCTGTCTCCACTGTGCCAGAAGTTATTGATTTTAACACATCTGCTTACACTCACACCTGCAACAACAACATATGAATATGACACGCATATGATTTATCAGCAGACCGCATGCGGTACATGCCGGACCTTCTCCTTTATTCTTTTACACTGCTGAATGTACCATGCTCCATAAATCGATAGCAAAAGAGCATGCGAGAAAAAAATAAACCCAATTCCCTCCTGAAACGTCCTGTCAATAAGAGCAGAATGTGATGAAACCACAAGTCTGCAATAAGCTCTCCCTTTGAATAATACATCTGCAGATTCTGTTCTGGTTCTCCCCTCTCCACTCTGCCCTGTTCGACTCGCTCGCTCACTCTCCTCCTCTACTCATCATCCTCATCCCTCCCCTGAAATCCCTAACATCTTTCCAACCTGCTCTGGCGATCCTTATTCCCCTTTCAATTTCCCCTCTTCTATTCTCACTACGTCCTTAAGGGACAGACGTCCTCTGTTCACAGCGTGCTATTTCCTCCCTTGTTCAGATGTTGCTTTCTTCTACTAGAGAGGAGGCAATTGTATGCATTTGCAAAGTTATCTCACAATTTGGGACAGAAAAATGAGAGACAATTAGTTCATCCCCCTCCATTCGGCTCAACTATGTCTTCCTGCGCTTGCGTGATGAGAAACCTGAAGGAGAAACAGGACTAGGACTGAGGAAACTGTCAATTGGTGCATGTCAGGGTTTCAAACCTCTTCTATCTAAATGCACACGTCAGCTGAGATGGTTTATGAAAGCTTGAAAAACGTGGTTGCGTGTCCTGGCTCCACATACTGCTGACTCCCGTGGCACCAGCCATGTGCTTGTGATTTGGCCCGTGAGTTTATGTTTTGCGGAGGACTTGAATGACTTCATCAGGCACTACGGCTTTGCTCGGATCATGCTGTATCTGGTGTGGCTACAGAAAGTGTAAGCCAGAGACAGAGAGGCTGCTGGGAAATCTCACACAAACCCTTACAGTGGTATCATTTACTACTCTGAAATTGGATAATGCCCACAATGCACGCTGGCAAAGGCGTAAGTGGAGGAGCAAAACAACAAAAAGAAAGTTTTTGTAGACTCTGCTTGCACAAAAACATGCACAAAAGAAAACTGTGTTCACAGAAAAGCATGTTTCGTCTTGACAGGGTTGCAAATCATTATGAGCGACAAAAATGCTAATTTTCATCGCCATCACTGTAATTTCTCCACATGTTAATAGTTAGAAAAATTTAACTTTTCCAGGGCTCCCACATGAATATAGGGGCCTGTGGTGTAATAGGAGTGTATTTTACAACACAAAAACATTGACGAATCTTGCCCTGCAGTTCATTCAGTTCAGTATTGCGTGTGCTGTTTCTGTCCGTCAGTCGGCCTCTGGCTCTGGCCCACAGTGTGGGTTTAACCCAACACTGCCGTGGCCGGGCTCCAAGGATAACGAGGTGCCTGAGGTTTGAACGCTGCAATGGAGAGAGGAGTGACATCACAGGCTGGTCTGTGGTCATCCGAAAGACACATGGCAGCCGGCGAAAGAAAACTACTGGTAACATTACATAGAGAGAGACACTGTATTCACTAACTGTTGAAAAACAGCTGGGAATGTTTACATTACTATGCGTAATACAAGGTAATACTATTGGGTCGGAGCGAAGAACATGTTTCTGGTGCCTGCTTTAGTTTTACTAGTGTTCCCTGTATTATTCCTCATGCACACGAATGACTCAGCAGCAAGGTTGAATATAAAGTAAGACCTGGAGAGTGATGTGATGATAACTCTGCAGATCAATGAGTAAAAAAATAATGAAAGCAATTATATTGATTTGCTTGCTTTACTTGGAAAAAGGTGACTTTTACTTGTATGAATCATTCCTTATGTACTGCACATTATGTCAACTCAACACTAACGGATTCACCCACTGTACAGCAGTACATACACTGATGAGATTTGGATTGATATTATCTGCAGTTTGGGCCTACGACTCACTCCAGTTGGGGTTTAGAAGCACACTGCCTCTCCACATCCCTACACAGCACCCCTAATGCTCCCCACATCACCAGCCTCACTCACTTGCCTGTCAGCCCACATCTGCTTCGTGTTACAGCTGGAGCCTCTGCTGTCAATTCAATTAGGCTCTTTTCTGTACAGGTCAAACAGAAATGTACAGCATACGTGCATACATACAAAAACACAGGCTATTCTGAATCATATGGCTGAACAAGTAACGTCCTGCATGTACGATTTGAATCATATGACGACATAGGGTTGCACAACTCATACAAATGTTATCGAAATCACAGTATGGCCAACTACAATTTCCAAATTGTATATTTGTTAAAGGCAAATGTCAAAATAGCATTCTAAATATATAATTGTGGTGATGCAAAGATGTCCTTGCTTACACATCATATTCTACAAACATCTTTGTTTGGTACAAATTCTCGCAAAAATCCCACCGTGATCATTTCAATATTTTTTTCAATGAAAATGAGAATAATTATGTAAACAATATCATCTCTAATATTGAAAATCATTTCACAATTTCAATAATCAGTCAAAATAATTTCAATTAGATATGCTCTAAAAAAAGTTCAGCCCTATAACCCTATATACATTTATTAAAATAATTTGAATGTATGCTGCAGGTGCCGAAACACATAATAAATGCCTCTATGTACTATTTTAATTAGAATAGCGACGTTTTAGAGACTGATAGTGAAGTCCAATCTGCAGTCTGCAAACAATGACTCAATAAAATGAAAGACAAAATGCCAATACTCCTCCATTGAACTGTTGTAGAATGCCAGAGGATCTGGCTGACAATATCATTACACAGAGAGCGAGAAGGCCTGATGCACAAAAAAGATTAAATGACCCAGCACAATTTGGTATCCACAACTACGCTTTGGGAAATCTGACACTCACAGAAATGACTGCTTCAAATTATTTTCACTCATCGTGCAAAACACCACGAACAAATTAAAAACTCTCAGCGGAAAGCAATCCTTGTAAATTAATGTTTTCGCTGTGGAGGATCAGCACTGATGTGACACATGACCGCTCAAGCTGTAAATCATTCAGCCCCTCAAACTAGATTGTCCCTAAATAACAAGATGGAGTTTTGCTGCGAGCTCTGCTCTGTTTAATTATCCACACAATCAGCAGCAGATGTTCAGTAGAAGCCGACGTGTCGACCAGTCGCCCTCCTAGGTATTCAATGAGGGATCACACTCTCGGCCCAGACTTCAAACAGATTTCCAAGAAAATGATTATTAACCAAGATGGCATCAGTCTATATTGTTTAATCTTGATACTACAGTATCTCTCTCAGTGAATCCTCCCCCACACCCCAATCTCTACTTAAGCTATTTTTCAAAAGCCAAATCGTCTGTCTTAATGACACAGACTTTGAGATTTTCTCATTATCAATTCTTAATGTATTTTGTGCATTCAAAGGCACTTGCAACATTTTAAACACAGTTGGTTTTCAGTCACATCTAATATGAAATTGCATTGCATTGTTCTTCAAACAGCATACTGTATAGCTCCTGACATTCACTCTTACATTTCAGGAGATTAAATAAAGCCAGGCCTTTATTTTCAACTCCCAGAAGTTTCTGTTTCTCCATATCTGTTTTCACCTCATTAAATTACCCACGCTGGGCCAATCACAGAGGGTCTCGGGTGTGTAGCAAACCAATGGGGTGTGAGGTAACTGAGTACAGCAGCTGTACAGAAGCACTTTATCAGAACTGGTGACACGCTGGGCACTCTCATCCAATCACTGCTGCCCCTGCTGTGTGTGTTCGCAACCAATCATAAAACACTCCCTGCTGTGTTTCTCTCAGCCAATCACCTTGAGGCCCCGCTGACTGAATGGTAGGTCGTCTTGATTAATATTATATCTAAAAGAAACAAGACAAAGTAATGTGTGTTTAGTCTTGTATAACATACCTCAGTCTCTTGTAGTACTGTTTGACTTTTTCCAATGAGGCAGCATTGATTTGGGCCTGGTATTCCTCCACTGACACATTGTCTCTGTAGTAGTAACCCTCCATACTCTCCAGCGCTAGAAAGGTGAAACAACAGAGTGAAAGATAAAGTGATAAAACCACTGCATATACTATGCATCTACCTGACAGGGTTTTTGAATAATCTATGAAGCGGCTTTCATCTCGGCACTACTTGCTGACTTAAAGTTCCCAAACCAGACTCACTATACCTTGTGTGAAGAGCACAGGGTAGATTTTGATGCCTCCTCCATTTTTCAGCCTGTGAGGCAGCTGGGAGAAGTAGAAACTCTCAAGGTGGAAGCAAACTTTCAGGGCCTGACGGGTGCCCTCCACCTGGTATGACATGGGCATGTCTGCCAAGAGAGGAGAGGAGAGGGGAGGAGAGGAGAGGAGAGGAGAGGAGAGGAGAGGAGAGGAGAGGAAGCACTTTTTAAAGCTTAGTCTCCTTTTACATTAAATGTAGTAGTAGCAATGATGAGACTATAATGATACAATGAAACAAATGCAGGTCAAATGTCAGCTAAAACTTTTAGTGTACGTACTGGCCACCAGTGGCTCCCCTTCAGATTGCTGGAAGTAGAACGTGACCTTCTCCAGGTCAATTAAAGCCACCTGAGTGTCCTCCAACATGGCCTGCTCATCAGTCTGAAGAGAGAAAGACAGCATACTAGTAAGAGTGCAGAGGTGGAGAACAACTGCATTAAAAGTAAAATAAAGCCTTTTTTGGCGACAGAGATGTGTGAAGTCTAATTCATTTCCTCCAGTGATGTCATCAATGGCTTGGTGACTTTCCTTTAAACCGACACACGTCTGTATCAAACAATGTAAAAATTCTATTCCAAGTTCTGCATTCAAAATTTCACTTAGGTAAGAGTACAGAAACATTATCAATGTTTGTTGCGTGTGTGTGTGTGTGTGTGTGTGTGTGTGTGTGTGTGTGTGTGTGCGCCTTCTTTCCTATGGTAAGAAAAAAAAGGCAAAAAAAGACAGTATTGAACAAGAAACTACGGCGTTTTTCTAACTATGTGAGAGGATGCTCACATACCCGTCTGCAAACATGACAGTGTGTGTATGCCTACGTCTTTATCTGTTTTGTTGTTTGCTTGTTTGTTTATGTCTCTGAATGTGTGTGCATGTTTTTCTTTTCAAACATGCACTCGGCATCCTCACACACAAACACAAACGAGCACATCTGCTCGTGGCCACAGCGATAGCGGCTCGAACATTTCGGATTGTGACACTGCCCCCCTCTGTCATCTTCCCTCTTTCTCTCTCCGCTTCTCTTCATCCACCACATGCAGAGGCATACACAGAGCAGCGGTGAAAGAGGATTAGGTCCTTTTTCTAAAGACACATTTGAGATGGCCTGACATGTGACAGAGGGGTACCTGTTGCCCTGCCAAGTGACGCCTGCCGTGTGTGGGCAAGTTTATCTCGAAGTGCGTCACGTAAACCCCCCCCCCCCTCCCTCCCTCCCTCCAACACACACACACACACACACACACATTCAGTATCCCTGAACATAGAGACACACACAGCCACAGCATCCCCAGTTTGTCTCATGCTGCCTTTCAAGTGGTGCCCTGAAAAAGAGCTTGTTGAGATTTCACTGGAATCACCTGCAGGTACTGGGACCCTGTTTTGTTCCACAGAGACACTTGAAAGGGAAAATCTCTTGAGGAAATAAAGGAAAAGAGGCAGACAGAGAGCGGCATCAGTGCAGGAGGACTTGACGTAAGCCGCACACCCGTCTAACCTAAATAAACGCTCATCCAAAATACACTTTTAAAGCACTTCCTGTGTTTCTAATTCCCAGAGAAAGGTGCTAAAAATAGGAACTAAATCTAAATACCTCATGCCAATAAAAAAAAAAATGTTTTTATATGTCGTTGAAGATGCAAAGTGCAGAAAAGGAACACTGTGGAAATAACAGCTTTTAAAGAATATATTACAGCTCTGTAGCTACTCAAAATTGAGTTTCAGCTTCTCTAACATGGTTGAAGACAACTTTTAAATTATTAAAAAGTTAATATGGATCTCGGTGAGTCGTGGTGCATGCTGAGCTCAATCTTAGCGATCGACAGTGGCTGCTCATAATGAACTGCTCTCTAGATGGTCTTTTCACTGCACTAACTTAAATTCATGCAGGAGAAAAGAGTTGCCTGACACCGAAGCCGAAGACTATTTGAGCCTGTGAATGTGTTTCAAGTTTCAAGATTAATCACTGTCATGAATATAAAGTATTCAACATTAAGGTGATTTCAAGGCTGTTTTACAATACAGATGAGCATTTTGATGGCAAAACCTTTCCAAAATTGAGAGATTGTGTTTTGCATTAAATCATTTAATTTGTGGAATTTTGTTGAAACCCATGTGTATGTGTACAGATTTGATTACTGTAGGGTGGATTTTTTACAATTTAAATCTAAATTTCTTGTGTTTTTGGTTGCTGGCTGGTATTTCGACAATATTCCCAGATCCAGATGACGGTGAAACTGTCTGTTTTTGGAGTAACACAAGAGGGAAGTCGGCAGTGGGCTCTGGCTCTGCAGAATCAGCGGCACACCTCAACGATTCCGACCACATCCCTACACAGTCACTGCGGGCAGACTGTGTATGAAGCTCAGCACATTTTAGTGATTGTTTTAGTGTCCGCCATCTTAAATGCTACCTCACCATCACTTATTCAGAGAGCGGAACAAAACACTTTGAATATTGCATAATTTATGTTTTTGTAACCCAGTGATTCATATTGTTTCATATATGATTGTTACTGTATGTGTTGTAGTTTCATATCACCTTTCACCTTTATATCATGTGAGGGCTACACGTATTGGATGGTGCACAAGTAAAATATGTAATAAAAAGCCAAAATGTCTTTGTATAATGCAAATATATGCAGAGTTGTGGCCATTTATTTAACTGTGCACAACTACAGCGTTGGTCAGTTTGCAACAAACCCATATGGTTATGGATGTATACAGACAGCAACTCCTGTTTCTAGAGAGTCTGTTAAAGCAGATTAACTGAGAGCTGAGGCTGGTCTGGTGCTCACCAGATTGGGGGAGAGGAGGGACTGGAAATGGAAGAGAAGCCCAGCGCTGGCGATCTGCTCCAGCCAACGGCGGCTGGCTTCCTGTGCCTCCTGAAGGTCCTGGGGGTCCGAGCTGTCCTGGTCCGACTCCCTGCCTACATTGTTGAACTGAGAGGGGACACAAAAACACGAGCAAAGACAAAGAATAAAACCAAAACGTTCTGCTTTTTTGTAGGATGGTGCCGCTTACTGTGTTTCTTACCAACTCAATAGTTCATATCTATAAGTATGTTTCCAATTCTGAACAAGACATATGTGCAGTTTACCTGATTGAGGACAGCCAGTAGATGCTCTGAGAAGGCACACACAGCTGCAACCAGAGACTGACAGAACACCATATCTCGACGCAACTGGATCTCAGAGTCTAGAGGGGCAACAAAGAGGACGTGAGGCTGAGAGGACAGCCGTAACAAAAATCACAAACAGTAAAGGAAAGTGAGAGGAATAGTCCAAAAAGAAATGAAAGAAGTATAATACTGAGTGAGTGAAGATTAAAAACTGAGGAGCAAAGTTGTAAGGCTAAAGGAGTGATAGAAATAAGTTGCATGAGTTTGTTATGAAAGTCAAAAAGACCTCTTTGGTCGGACTCTATGCTGTGGCAAGCTTTCAGTAAGGTGACAAAAAGTCGTGACTGCTTTTTAAGAAAAATGATCTGCAGGTTATTAAATACTGTATAAGAAAAAAAATGAGAGCAAATGACAGGTGTGCCCGAGGGGAAAATAATTGCTGCCATAATTTCCTGAGAAATAGGCACCCTGAAAAAGTTCAGCAATCCACTGAGTTAAAAATGAGTTCATGAACCCCTTAGAAATGAATAATGTGTCATAAGGCATGACCGCTTACTTTTTGACATCATTAATCCATCACACCATAACCTCAGAAAAGAAATCCAGCCTTTTCTACTTTTTCTTATTAATTCATATTTCCTAGAGGTTTGTAAAGGAACATAACATTTAATTTCATTAGCATAGTTTATATTATGGAGTTGACATCTGAGTTAATCAGTGCTGTTAGCCTTTTGCCAGTAAAATGATTCATATGGATTTTCAACCACAATATCAATTAATGCTGTCCATTGTTTTGTTGGTGCCATTTTTCTTTTTTTCCTTTGTATTGTTTTTACGTTTTATTATTTAAAAGAACAGCAGAGTGAATACAAAGAATAAAGTAACGTTCAGCAGAATAGTGGCAACACATAAGTTCACACTAAATGAGGCTGGATTCACTTAATGTCATGGGTTACCCCTTTTTTCAGTTAGAAAAACTGCATAATTTGCAAAAAACAAAATGTCACTGTCCTTCTTTGTTTAGAAAATGTTCTATGTTCGACTGTGTGTTTCAATTTTACATTCTTTGCTCGTTCTTTTCATTTCTTTCCTTGTGTTGTTTCTTTGTTCAGTGTTATTTGAAATGAGCTCACAGTTGGGGTTGCTATGTCTTTCAAAGGGTATGGTTATATTCTTTTATACATTTTTTTGCAAAAAAGAGTTTCAGGCTCTACTGTTTTCTGTATTTCTGTCGTGAAAGAGGAGAGAGAGACAAACCTGTATACTGTAGTAAGACCAAAAGCAGCCGTGTCTTCACCTCTGAAAAAAAACAAACAAATGAAAGCAATCCAGTGAGGCACTGAGCAATATTATATCAGCTCCCAAAGAACCTTTCTCCTCGACTGCAATGGTATGACCCACACTATATACTCAACCCCTTGAAGTCATGAGTAGGCCATTGCAGTATAACTCTTCTGCCACACCTCAGCCCCACAGCTGTTTATCTTCCCATATAAGAAAAAAAACAGCCACAGGCAAAGATAATAACATAAATCCGCATTTGTTTATAGTCATATCAGAGCCACGGGAAGCTTGGCAGGACGCTGCACTGCATGAAAAAGCCATCATGGGGAGAGGTAGAAAAAGTGGTGTGTGCACAAGCCAAGCACATTCATTTTAACTTATTTATACTCTCTCGTTTGTGACCGCCAGCTCACCTTTCCCAGGAGTGTCATGTGGCCTCGGGTCTGGGCTGTTTGTAGTGTGTCTGTACGTACATATGTCTGTATGTACATATGTCTGTATGTACATATGTCTGTATGTACATATGTCTGTATGTACACATGTCTGTATGTACACATGTCTGTATGTACATGTCTGTATGTACATGTCTGTATGTACATGTCTGTATGTGTCTGGGTGTTCAATCTGTGCTAACAAACACAGAACCACACACTAAATGAGGCTGAACTTACTACGTGTCTTGATAAAAGACATAAAATAAAATCAAGGGAATCTAACAGAGTGCAGCTCTGTTGCTAGTTTTCAGCTCCAGCTATGTGGCCCCAATGTATGTATCCCATGATGTATTTAGGTTTAAAGAGAGCAGTTAGCGGTCTGGGACTGCCTGTACCCGAACAACTGTAACAGGCTATTATTGCAACCAATAAATATGATGAGGCGCACTGGAGAGTTGGTCAATTTCAAATTACCTCCCAAGCCTGGCATTATTTTCCATGATAAATACTATATGTGGCTGTGTGTGCACACAAGCCTTAAGCGCCAAACATTGTAAGAACAGTAATATGTGTTAACACTAGAACCGCCAAGGGGTCATTTTCCCCCTCTGGCATTTTCTAATACACATAACTCTGTTCAAATAAAACCAGTAAAATCAGTTCATGACTTTTCCTAAATGGGTTCAATTATCATCTAGTGAATGATAAGGGGTGTAGAGTAAGATAAAAAAAGATAATTTATACCGTGAACCAATGAGGGGTAATTCTTAACCCTCATAGAAACCGCTGTAAAATGGTGTGCTCAACATTCTGGCCCGGTTGCCTAGCAAGCCTATTGTTTAGAAGGCTTTTGATAAGCAGGCTGCCATATCACATGCTACAATAAGCTAGATAGATTTTGGATTTGGAAACTTGAATTGGAGCTGAAGATGGATGGATGTCCAAGAAGAGAGAAAGAGAGAGAGAGAGAGAGAGAGAGAGAGAGAGAGAGAGAGAGAGAGAGAGAGAGAGAGAGAGAGAAATGAAATCATTGTGAGTGCTGATGCTGTTGTAGCAGGGAGGAGGGGGGGGGGGGGTAATGACCCTCCCGGCGGTTCAAGTGTTAACCATGTCTGGAAGGGTTCAGGTAAAACACTCACCCTCAACATATTTAGCGATGGTCTGTGTGAGGGTCTGAACGCTGCTGGGAAGGTTCCAAGGATCCTGCTTGACATGAAGACGCAGCTTTTTGGTGCAGTTCACCTTAGGCTCCATCTCCTGCTGAAACTCTGATAGAAACACACACACACACACACACACACACACACACACACACACACACACACAAACAGAGAATTAGCATAGGCCTATCAAGGTTACAGGACTGTATGTGTGTCAACTGTAAGACAAAGTTTGCATAGGGAGACAGTGAATGGCAAACTGCCTTTTGTCCATATCTTAGTGAGGAAAGAGAGAAACAACCTTATTATTTCATTCCTCCTCTGATGCATCTTCCTTAATGATCTTCATCTTCAAAATACATTCTCTCTGTCTTATCTCTTCTCTCAAGTCAGCTCTCTTTTCAGATGTTTATTGGAATCATAAAATTTCCATTACTTTGCAAAAGCAGTTAGAGCAAATAAAACTCTTTAGAAGTACACAGTAAATTATTTAGTAGATTGATTATTCAGAAGATAAAATATTTCAGCAAAAATGATAATCAAAAAGGAAGATATATTCCAATAAAACTCTCTTTTTTTACTCCTGCTCACACCATCTTTCACTTTCCATCCTTTGTCTATGCTCAAATTGATCTCTCTGAATATAAAGATGAAAATGATAGGTCAGACAGACCCAGAACCATTACAAGTGAGTCCTATTTAATCCCACAGACCGTCCGTTTTAGACCACCTACAATCTAATCTTTCTCCTCCTTGTAGTGTAAAAGTCAATTTGTCAAATTGATGCAACCCCTCTTTAAATTGGACGGAAAGGCTTGTAATAAAGTTTACTTTGGAGATGAAAGAAGAGATCTGTGATAGAATGGTGGCTGTTTAATAGTGCATGTGTGTGTGTGTGTGTGTGTGTGTGTGTGTGTGTGTGTGTGTGTGTGTGTGTGTGTGTGTGTGTAGGGGGGCGAAGTGAGAGCCAAAGAAAAATGGCGAGACTACAAACAAAATGGAGGAATTGAGAGAACACTACCAAAAATGGCGGATTTAGTCACGCACGTGATTACGCTACTGAAAAATAAAAAAATGGCGGCGAAGCAACGATTATCTCATGGAGTAATGAGGCACACAATAGAGGCCGCGTTAGTACCTTTACAGAAGTATATGATCGAAGAACTTCTTTCATCAGTGGTTATAGGTGGTGATGTGTCTATTAATTATTTCTCATAATAGTGCATCAAAGGCACAAAGTGCATACAACAGATCACATTAGGGATCAGACCTCATTGCGCATTTGACTGAAGACCATTGAAGTACATATCGTATGCAGATGGAAGAAGTACCACAAAGAAGTATTTGAGAAAGATACAGCAGACATGATCCAAGAGAAGGAAAACGACTCTCAGGTCACCATGAGCCGAAGTCAAACTCCTTCAGACTTCCTATTTTTCTGTCCCCCGAGTCCACAACGGAGGCAGGAAGTAAGAACCGGCTCCGGGTGTTTGTCACCGCGCTCACGACGAGAGTGATGACCAAGTGCAATGCTCTCCAGAACCGCAGGCGAGGAGAGTGGGTCTCCCCACATCAAGAGACTTGTGAACCAGACGATGGAGGGACTGAAGAAAGTCTGCAGGGCTGTCGTGAAAGACCTGCAGAAGTTGTACGGCGAGAGTACGCTGCGGTCTTTGTTACAGTTACGGGACAAAGATATTGACGCATCCATCGTCCGGTCTTTGCGGGCCCACATCACCAAGATGTCGGCTGAGCTTGCAAAGAAGAAGGATTCCGTGAGCTGGAGGGTACTTTTGCTCCCGGTCCCGGCTTTAGCCAGTTTAATTGCTGTGGCAGTTCTATTCCCACTCGTCCTATAAAGCAGCACAACAACAGCTGCAGGTGGAGGAGGTGTTTAGCGAAGCGACACAGAGGCCCAGAGGTTAACGCTGAGGCCTCATTGTTTCTGCCTGTGTCCACATGGTTTACTCCAGTTTTCCCACACTGCTAATCATGACCAATAAACATTTTGAATTTCATTTTTGGTGTCTGAGAAACTTCTTGAAATAGAGTTATGAGGAAGACGATGTTGATAAGTTGACCTCGACACAGGAAAAGTCAGACTAACCTACCTTCAGAAAATGTTTTTTGAGAAACAAAAATACAAACAAAATGGGAAAAATCTATTGCAAGATATATTATGAAATATAAGAATTTTAAAAAGAGGTGTTTTAGTAAATTGGCATTCTGAATGAAAATATCTTCCTCAAGAGGAGGACCAGCATGTAAATATTTTACCTTTCACTTTCTGTCATTTTATGATCTATGATGAACATGCTTTGTTGCTAAAAAGTATCTACATATCAAGTAATATACCTTATTATATGTTATCATTTTAGATAGTATTGGGTGCCCCAATCCAAATAAATATTTTCATTAAAATGTCTTTGAAAGATTGTTTCTATTAATATCAATGGTCACTGTCATTCAACAGACGTTTAATCTTTTATTTCTTTTTGATTTAATTGATTTGAGAGAAATAAACGCTTAGATACAGTCTATCTAACTCCCACTTCACCATAGTCTACATGTCAATTCAAGTAGTCTCATAATATTGGTGATCCCAACTTTCTATACAGCGCCATCATCAGGTCTAAATTTTTATTTGTCTGATACTTTGGTTCATGAAATCCCCATCAGCCTCCATGACAGGAAATACGAAAAATAGAAAATGAATGTTTTTGCGGTGTACAAACGTAACCAGCATAATGTTTATCAGCTGCCTGGTGTTTGCCTCACGACTTGGTACAAATAAAAAATGTCAAATGTATCCAAGTGCCACAAGTGGATTAGTATGAAACACAATGACAGGTAATCAACTGCAGCTCTGCAGACGTGTATGGCAGGACAGCGCGCCACAATGAAAGCCAGGAACAGGACGCTGATAGTTGGATCAGTGGGAACCAACAGTAAGTGAATCAAAACTTCACGTGGATGCTCAGACCTACTACATCTCAACAAACTGACATCATGTGTTGCGTCGGATACACTTCATCTGTTCTACACAAGTTGTTCCTTGTGCCGATTTGCCCCGAGACAACCTGCCCCAGAGTTACATGTGTGCTAAAGATAGCTAGCACAAGCTAGCTTTTGAAATGATATAACTCAACATACTTATCAAAGTTTTATTACAAAAATAGTGCAGTTTATTTTCATGGTTGAAGAATATGAAATGGTTTTAGAAACATTACCAGTGTGATAATTATATTACTAATAATATTTATGTCCTTTTACTTTAGTATGATTTTAAATGTAGGACACTATTTTTACACTGTTGTATTAGTACTTTTACATAAGTATATGATCTGAGAACTTCTTTCATCAGTGGTTATAGGTGGTTATGTGTCTATTAATTATTTCTCATTTTGAATGTTTGTTTTCAATTTTGTTGTTGTTGTTTTCTGGAAGAGAATGTGTGTTTGTGTGTTGTTGTTTTTTGTGTGTGTGTGTGTGTGTGTGTGTGTGTGTGTGTGTGTGTGTGTGTGTGTATGTGTCTGAGGGTGACGGAGCGAGTGAGAGATCAGATGCAGGAATGCTCCACTTGTTAGATAATCCTATTTGCTCTGTTATCAACCACACACATTACTGGAGTGGAGATGGATCAGCTCTGATCAAGGCCTTCACGTCCCTCCTGAGGGCATTTATGCACACAAACACTCACGCACACGCACACGCACACACACATTACACACAGACACACACACACAAAGACCTATTTTCAGTTCAAGCATATCTGCACTCACTTGAAAACAGCCTGAGATGAGAAGGGAGTGCGTGTGTGCCAATTGGGTCGGGGTGTTTGTGAGCTTCACAACCTAAAGAATAAATGTGTAGTCTGCTCTTCTGCTTTTAGTGCTCATCAAACTCCATTAAAGGCACATTCAAGGACATAAAATAAGCAAACTTTTTTTCATATCAGATTATTAAATCCTTACATTGTACACTATAGACAACCAAGATACAAAACATCAAGTCATTTTTTAAGGGAAATCTGGGAACCCTTCCTCCACTACTTACAAAAAGAAGAAAGAAAACAATTGTTGCTTTCGAGCATAGTGTTCTTTGTATCTAATCTTTAAAAAGGGCTGAGTCATGATAGCCGTTCCGCGAATCATGAAAGGGCACCTTTTTTAGTGGGAAGTGATAAGGACAAATCTAGCCCCTTCCAGTAACATTTCCTTAATTTTCCTGTGAGAGATAAAATGTAACAAAAGACAGCAGAGGGTAAAAACACAGAGGTCAAAATGAGGTTAGGTGGCAAATAACACATAGTAAAAACAAAATGATCAGATAACACACAAGAACAAGAGCTAAAGGGTCACATCTTCCTTTGACTGTTAAGTAGCACTACAATAACTGTGAAGTGGAGATGAGTACGCAACTAAGTGGTGCTGTTTCAACACTATAAAGTGCTTCAGACTGAAGGGCACTGGGATAGCTGGAGGGGAAAGTAAGTCAAAAGACAGGAGGGAGGAATGAAGAGAGGAAAAAATAGATGGGAATTTTTTTTCTAGGAGCTGGAATCCACCTACAATACATTCCCCAAGTCGCTACTATCACATCTGTGTACACACACACACACGCACACACCCGTAACAGGAAGTTGCAACCACTATGCGCAGGCGGCCGCGACATTTTCAGCATGTGTTCTGTTTTCTCTCAGTATCGGTGCTGGTTGGGAGTTTCTCCAATATTATCTTTCTTCTCTCAGGCCCTCTGTGCAGCCCAGCAAGGTCCAGGAAGCACAGCTACCCCATAAAAAAACATTCCTCACAGGAAACGCATACACTGCTATGGCAGAAAGTGAGACATTTTGCGAGAAAAATAAGATAGAAAGACACATTTTTACGTTTCTTGCTCACAGGGTTTGACTACTGTGTGATGAGATGTGGTAAAAGATGCAGAGAAATGAGTGTTTCAGAGCCAGGAGCACATCACAGTCCCGGTGCTTTACCTTGTAATCCTCTTCCAGGTGTGAAGCACTTTGTCTGCTCGAATGCCCGAGCCACCACTGCCCCTCTCAGCATGCTGGTGATGGAGTCCACCTGAAGAGAGCACAAGTGTCAAGCTGGTGCACTTACATGATACACTTTCCCATTAAGCCAATATCAAAAGCACAAACTACTGCCCAAACATAACCAACACCTGTGTCTCTCGCTCTCCTGTAACACACCCACACACACAATCTCACAGAGCACTGAATACAATTTGCTATGCAGTGTGTAAACAAAGATGGGGAAACTGCTCTACAATAAAATAAATGACAGGAAGCAGCACAAAAGTGCCGACACAGCAAAGCATTTTTTTTCTGCTTTTCCACTGCCGATGGAGACGTCCTCATAAAACTTATTGTGGATGATGTATGCATAATCAGATATGGTCAACCTTTCCTCCAAAGGTCTCAGAAAGGTCATGGGTCAGCTTAAGGCTGTCATGATTTTGACTTCCTGAGCACGAGTCAAAAAAAACCCACACAAATCCTGTTCTTCATTCACTAAAGACTAAAAAAACATATGCCCTTTAAAAACATTAAGTTGCACATGAAATATGATAATTGTTTTTCGTTTGAAAAGATTGCCATTTGCAATCCATCACACCATACGATTAGACAGCACAATATTTGACCTTTCACCTTAACAAGATAACAGAAAAGTTAAGTATTCCTTTCGAGGATCAATAAAATACATTAAGATTTAAAATAATGTTCATCTGCGAGAGAGAAAACTGGATTTAAGGTACAAGGACAAGAGCTGCAGCTAGTGAAAAAGTTAGTTTCTTAGGCTTTCCACTAATAATTCACATCAATCACATCTGCACAGATGTTTATCTGACCCACCTGGCTAAACAGATGTTCAAGAAAGCTGTGAAGTTTCTTCTGCTTATCATGGGACAGCCACACACTGGAGGGCATCTCATCTCCTGCAGACGGGTAGTTACAACTTGTCAGCATTAGTTCACTAATGTGCCGTATGAAACACACATTTTCTGTGTGTTGTCTTAATGCATCAACACATATATGACGGCAAATCCGGTGTGTGTGTGTCTGTTTATTGTCTTTCTTTCAAATGTCAGCTTTTATGATGGAGAACAAGGGGCGATATCTGCCATCCCCTATAGCTGTAATGTGTGTGCGTATGGCTGTGTGACAGAGACATTCTAAGACACAGAGGGGAAGGACACTGGACAGGATACACAGCTGTGTGAGATGTTAAGGACATTTCCAGCTGTGATGTGTGGCCAAACGCTTGTCGTAGCCAACTAGATTCAACTTAAAGCTTTTTTGTTCATGTCTTCTAGAAGGTGTAATCATGCAGTTAGATTGTTATCATGGCCTGTTATTGACTTGACTAATTTGCAATATTGTGGTCGATTGGGGTTATGGATTATGACATTCAGATGGGAACTTTGATTCTGATTGAGTATGGGCATATAGATGTTATATGGTGAGTTAATTACAACTATGTTTAATATTGAAAGTTGTATTATTTTTATCTGTTTACTACTGTGTGATGAAGAGTAACGCTCATGTCCGCTGTGTTGCATTTGTGTACCTGAGTCCATCTCATCGCTGTGAACGTAGGAGCTACAGTGGCTGCTACAGATACTAGTGAAGGAGGCAATGGAGTTCCTGTTGCTATTACAGTCACTGAAAAAGAAACAGGATGATAAACGTTAAGGAGAAAATATACAGTTGTGCCATTCTGGCCATTGGTTTATATACATATGCGGCTTGTGTAATCACATTTCCCTTTGCGTTTACCTGTATGAGTCTCTGTTGCTGATTGTGTCGTGTCCGGAGTCCTCCTGCTCGTCCCCTGCTACATTAAAACACACTTTCTTTCCGTTCCGCTCCCCTTTCTCCCCCTCACTCTCTGCCGATATGTAGCTCTCTGGGGTCCTCGCCTCCGACGCTGGAGGATGGGTGATGGAGGATAAGAGGCTGATGGAGAGAAAAGAGGAGGAAGAGGAAAACAGTGGATAGAGAGAGAGGAGGGATTACTCAAAACAGCTATGATATTTGACACAGCAGGATAGAAACAGCTTCTTTGATCACACAAACGCTACATGGGAAGCTCTTGAATGTGCTCCAGCACTGTGACATATTGAACAGCAAATACGCCATGTACAGTATGTGCGTACTGTACATGTGCGTGGGCTCCAACAGCTGACTGAGTGTGACAAACAAAATTCCAACCTGTTTGCGTTTGGCTTCCGCACAACAGCTTCAGATGGTCAGGGATCCACGTCGTATTAATAGGTTCAAACATGCAGCAGGGTACAGCTGTGTCAACACGCTGCAACTCCACTGCAAAGATCAGCTCCCCTCTCACTGTTACAGCTGGCCTGTATTCTATCAGACGGCTATCAGAGGAGCAGGAAGAGGCCGGCCAGGATATTTTCACAGTTGCAGCAACACATGTTGGCATTTAAAGCCATATTCCAATAAGTGCTTGACTTGGACTTTTGGGGTTTTTTAATCTCTCTCCACACACACTCTGACACGCGATGTCTGTTTACATTACATTATTTTAATTTGTGTCCGCTTACATTTTCCATTGTGTCATAACATCGGCCTTAAGGAAGTAGCAGAGTGGAGGCAGTGGAAAGGGGCTCCTTGAAGCCACGAAATAAACAACCTGTCTTCCTCGTTCTTCCCAAATGCATCTGAGATTTTTATGCCTCTTTATGATTTTATACACCTCTCCTTTCCCCTCATTCCTCTCTCTCCATTGACCCCCTTTCTACCCATTCACTAGGCTGACTGGGCCACAGAGATGCCCTCATTACGGTCCACTCCAGGAGCCACCACAATGCCCCTCCAAAGCTGAGTGGCATTCCGTCGCCATGGAGAAGCTCTCCAGGCTCTGTGATTGGCTATTGGTTAATAAAGAAGTGAGCGCAGTTTGGGGCCTTTGGGGCACAAACTATCGGCGAGAGCGAGGGAGAATAACAATGACTGGATCAGAAAAGGGACTTCAACAGAGAGAGAAAGAGGGGAAAAAACAGAAAGCGAAAGAGAAGGCTAAAGTACACCACTGCTTATCGCAAGCAATCAGAAAGATCTCTTAATCTCCCACAGGAAGCTCTTTAACCCACTTCGACGCATTAAACCATTAGGCATCAATTGCCTTCATTCATTGTAGCATCTATAAGTGCATTTGCATTACAAAGCTCCACATCAGGCAGTTTCTTGATATTTGCATGCTTTGATCCATACTGAGTTAAATAAGTCATGAGACCCTATAGCTCCGAAACTGCTGCCAATCAGGACGCTATTAATAATGTGCACAGAATAAAATGGAGGAGGAAATCCAGGAAGGGAGGAGGTCCTGATATAAAGCAAGCCCTTGTGCGAGGCACGTCCTCGCACAGCTGTGACCCTTAATCTGTGGCCCCCGAGACAAAGGTTCACAGGTCGCTGCCTCAAAATGGATTCCTCCAGAATCAGCCAAGAAATTATGTAACGTCATGTTCTCTTCTTCTGAATTACTTGAGGATATTTCTGACCTCTGATGAGTGTACCGTAGACTTCCTCTCCTGACTTTGGGTTGAGAACGGAGGGGGTTGCATTCGACATCACGCCCAAAAGAGCCCTCATAAATATGGCCACTTCAGTTCATTATTACATCATTAGGAAGCTGTGCTGTCAAAGTTGGGCACACCCAGTACAGACAGAGAAAGAGACACAGAGAGTGAAGAATGTCTGCGTTTAAGTGTGCAGGCGGATGTGTAGAAAGCAAGTCATAGAGGAAATGAGACAGGACAAAGAGGCACAGAAATAAAGGAGAGCTATGAGAGGAATCGTAGGGCATGTAGTAGTAGTGACCCCAAGCCAGTCAATGAACAGGTTAATATGCAAACTAACATAATGAAGTGCTCAGGGGGTGTTGAACACACCCACAGAGGTCAGAGCAATGCCTCCAGACTGCAGCTACTAGCTACACGACCCATATTAGTTCCACTCCTGTGAAACACTCAAGCCCAGCACCACAGCTCACTCTTAACAAGCTCCTGAAGTGTGCATGTGTGTGTACGTCCGCATGTTTGAACAGATAGCGGATGGTAAAGGTCATTATCCCTCACTAGCTGTGTCTCGGTCCATTTGAAAGCGTGTGGATACGATTCTACTAATTGGCACCGACGGGAGCATGACCAAATTTGTCCAGACTCAGTCATTAGAGCCCTGCTGTGGACTCCACTCATTATCACCACGGCTACATAAGGTGACAGCAACGCTCCATCTAGCGACTTTTAATTCACCGAATGCTGCCGCCTTGGCTGAGGAGACCTATGATGACTAAATCAATCTAATGATCATCTGAAGATTCATAACACATAAGTCAGCTTCCACCAATAATTACCAACTACTGTGGGGGAAATCTGAAGTGAAGTTTCTTTTTTAAGTCATCTTATTTAAAAAGAGGTGCTATCATAATTTTTTGCACACATAAGTAAGAGCGTGTGTATGGGTTTGTATTTTTCTGAGTACTGTGCATGCCTATATCAGTGGTCCATTGTTGGTTAATAGCATTTCCAGAGGGCACCTGGCCTAATGACACACCCTTTACATCATAGAGATTGTGTTTCCTGTTTGGGGGGTTGGGGAAGTAGAACTGGAGCAGTGTTTCCCATTTCCTTTCCATGGCCTCGTGTGCCTCCAAACAATTAACCCGGCGACCGTGTTGAACACAGAGTCCAGCCAGGAAATACTGATCCAACACACACACACACACATACCATATCGGGTTTAAAATCCAGAGCATAAATGAAGCGTAGGCATACCTTTGTGCACAAATTGTGCAGAAGCATGGTCGAGAAAACCACCAAAATAACTTGTTTCTGTTTTCTCCACTTCTCGCTCTATCACACACACACACACACACACACACACACACACACACACACACACACACACACACACACACACACACAGGTGCTAGAGTAATGACCAAAGTGTATGCCCGCCAAGTGCCAGATGCAGTGCTTTGACCAAGCAAGCTGCTAAAGTTACAGCGTGTTATATGAGGCAATCTGGTTTCAAAGGGAATTTCAAATCAAGTGGAACAGAATCGGTGGGAGGGTGTCTTTTGCCGTCATAAACAACAAGAGTTACCTCCCCATGGTTGTGTGCTTCCTCCGACAAGTCGAGTTTCAGTTTAAATCCATAGCTGTCCAAAATATCATCACTTCATCGTTTTACCCTATTATACATTTGTGTGAAACTTACTTGCCTCGGGCCACGGCTGTCGCGGACGCATAAAAAGTGATTTGAAGGGTTTCAAAGAATATCAATTTCACCATTTATTTTGCAATTCGGGAGAAATCTGATCGAATAGATCAATCTCCAACTTTAAGGATTTTAAGGAAATGTAACAATGTGACTCACATGGGAAGGATTAGCATGGGATTGAGCATATGAGAAAGTAAAAATGTGTTGCTTGTGTGTGTGTGTGTGTTTGTTTTTGCATAATACTAATACCTTGACCACTTGAATCTCTACATTCAGGTACAGATGTTGTATATACAGTAAGTATGTACATAAAGCCACTCACTCGTGAATATGGGCACCGTGCGTCTCCATCTCCTTGACAACCATGGTGAGTTTGTAGAGGAGTTTCTGGTAGGAGTCCAGGGTGAGCAGGTCTTCCTCTCTTAGCAGAAAGCGGAGGCCATGACCCTCCGTCCTGCCCAGGCTATGGCCTGATGGTGCGGCCATCGTGGTGATGGTATGCTGGACATTCACCATGGGGCTTAGCTTACCTGAGGCAACGCAAAAATGTCAGAAAAGAAAGAGCACGAGAGAAAGTGTAAATTCCAAACAGATCTGGATGTATTATTCAGCATTATTCTACTGTGCAGGTGTTCTTCAGGCCCCCTGTCCTCTCTCACCCTGCTCAGCACTGCTGCGTCCTCCCTTCTCCAGCGTGTTCTTCCTGTTGTCCAGCTGCACGCCAAAGGCACTACCAAGAGAGGTGGTGGTCTTTGGGTAGGACACCTCCATCACATTGATATGACAGTTTGTAGGGCAGAAGTCGCTGCTATGGAGGGGGGACACCTTGGCTTTAGCCTGCTTAAAGGTGGGCCACGCTCTGTTCTTCAGTACCCGAGCAAACTGTCATAAAGTAGAAAAAGAGACATGCGTATGGTTTAGAGATAGCACATGCTTTCTTTAATGTGGTTGGTAAAGTGAAAAGATAATTTGATAAAACTCTTGGTAGAGATCTTGCACTATATTAGCATATGCTGCAGATAATGCCATCCTATGATATTGGTTGGTAGATTTATAATCAATATTAATCAAAGGTGGGTAATAAGAATTGAAATGACAATTTTAGAAGATACATGCTACACAAGTCTGAATCTTAGCATTATGTAGCTGATGAATACTCCACCAGCACAAGAACAAAAGGCTCTATGTGAAACACGCCAAAGAATATCTGTCAACTAAATGTACCGTTTTGTTTTATACACATGACAGATGGCGCTGTGAGAAAAGCACAAACTCACATAACTGTACATTTCCTACATTCCTCATCTTTTATGTGGCAGCTCAAATATTTAACCTAAAGGAAAGATTCAAGACAGACACATAACATCGTCGTTGCTCACATAAGTGACTCCAGACTCCAACTTGAACGGTTATTATTTAAATTGATGTCAATATAATTAAACTCATATCCTCATGTTATGAGATTAGATGATGAAATGATTTTGTGATGTTGTTCCAAATAAAGTAAATATTCTGTTCAGATAAGTTACCAGCACATGAATCCTGTATACATAGTTAAATGAGAAATATCTTCCCGGGTGGCGTAATGCTATAGAACTTCTATAGGACATTTAACTCCACGCAACCCTGCTGTGTAAGGAAACTTCCTGAACGTTCCACAAGATAGCATCTCCATGAAAAACTCAAGGGAACCCGACGGACTGCTTGGATCCAAAAGAGCTCATACAGAATATCACAAGCACATTTGTTCTATGAAACATTTGGTTGCACTTTCCTTGAACCCTCCATCACAGGGCCTGCATCCTGTCTCGGACGTTACACGGCAGATGGTACAATCCACCGGATCGCTTTTTAGCAACTTGGGCTGTCAAGCAACATAAGCATAACATAATGGGTATGTCAGCTAAGGAACTTAAAACAAACATGTCTTCCAAGGTTCTCTCAGATAGCTGGAGTAAGAAGCTTCTGCTCCGAGCGAGATGATGTGCTCCAGATGGACCGCGAGCTGACCTTCTCTTGAGACTGAGGAGTCTCACCACATCTCTTGTCTCCAGAGGTTTGGGGACTCTTATTTCCAGGCCTCAGGTTAACATCTCTCTGTTCTGTCTTTCTGTCTGTGTGTCTTCCCTCTTTCATCCTTCCTCTCTCTCATTTCTTCCTCCTTCTTTTCTTTCTTTCACTATTAACCCCCACCTCTTTTATCCTCTTGGGGTCTGAGAAGGAATGCTCCAGTGCAGGAGGGGATCTTACACAACAAAAGTCCTGACTGTGCCTGTGCATGGCTATTTATAAGTGACTGGTAATTAATCCAAGGCCCACTCTAATGTTGAGTCAGATATTTTCCTTTTTCCCTCTCACGCACTTTTGCACACAATGGGATGTTAGGCCTATAGACACATGCTTACAGATGTGAATGAAAAGTGATGAAAATACTATGGGTCCATCAACCACCAGCTGTAACCTAATTACAAACACCAGATAATACTACATATTGCACACATATTCCCAAAGTCGACAGAGAGGACAGACATCTTGGATAAGTTTCCTTCCAGTCTCAGTTCAGTGATAACTGATTACATTTTAGTGCAGGAGCCTTCGGACGCCAACACTTGTGTTTACAGTGTGTCATCAGTTTGATGCACTCTAATATGTTAATGTCTGTGCAGTGAAGAAAAAAGCATCCATCTATGTCTCTTGTGTACATTCGCAGTGAGTTTTTTTTTCTCACTGGCCCAGCTCCTTTTTACATGTGAAGGAGTTTATTTTCAATCACAGCCAGTGTGCGGTTGAGGTCATTATAAAACTTTTAACACAACGATCGTTGAATTAATTCAGCAGGATTTCCACTTTCTTTAAGGAAAAGAACCACATAGTGGAACCACACAGCTACAACTATGTAAAAGTGGTATTTCTACACCAGCTGCATCCTGTGTCTCTTATTGTCAGTCTAGAAAATTGCAGATGGCAGAGTACATTTTCATGGTTCCACGCTGCTTAAAACTAAACATATGCAGTTCATGGTGGAGACAAATATCAACCAGAGCAGAGAGTGTGATCGTTACCTTTCTGTAGTTGGTGATACGCCGGTTGATGTGCTCCACCCTCTCACCACACATGGCACTGAAGCGTACCTGCAGCTCCTCTGGGATCACATCACAGCTGGAACTCAACCTGCCACACATCTGCACCAGCGTGTCATCATTACGCGCCAGCGCCTCCAGGATCTGGTCAGAGAAAGGGCAAACAAAGGTAGCGATGATTAACTGATACGCAAATGCCTCTAAAACTCCCTTTTGGAACAAATAGTGGGATGTAAATATATGATCAGGCCTTTCTTTAAATTGGAAAACAAAATAGAATTTGGCTAGGGAGCATATTCTTCTACAGCATTTCATGAGCAGTTAAACCAGTATCTAAAATCCCCATGTGCTATTCATAAATCCATGGGGATAAACCCAGATTGTGATACATATGCTGTACGTATGTAGACTCTAACTTTCAAGATCAGAGATTAGATGTGAGGAGGAAGAGAGACACAAATCTCTGAGCCGTCTTAATAAGATGCCCAGTGGAGGAGAGAGAAAAGCAGGGGAGGAAATGTAACAGCAGGAAGAGACTGAAGCACAAGAAAACCCATGTGCCCCGACAGCGTTCGCAATATTAAAATTCAACATCACACAGATCTCGGAGGACATCTGGGGCAGATGGTTATAATAATGCTAAAATTACATTCACTTTGGAGGAATGGGAAACGACTTATAGTCGGAAGAGATATGGCAAGTTTTATTTCTGTGCATGTCATCGAGTTTCGTTTAAGATGGTGCTTTTAAAGACTTTACAACACGAGGGCTGTAAATCTAGACATGAAACCAACTTGCAATCTCTGCTAATTTACCACGAATAAGAGATGTTATTCATTATGGTATTTGGCAGAAAGATGCCACAAACTGCTTTTTATTTTCCACACCAGCATGTGTGGATCCATGTCCGAGTGAATCGTCTTTCCTTTCTTAAATCAATAGAGATCATTCTGTGAACATCACTGATGGGATGAAAAAAGCATGCACTTAACACAGCTGGGAACTAACAGGACTAAAATAAATCTGTCAGTTTTAACAAGCATCAAGGCCCTCAATCTACACTGCAGGAGGGCTGTTGGCTGTAAGTATTCAAAACACAAACAATTACATTATGAAATTTGTGTGACATTTCAAACTTAAGGAAAAAATGTCTCGACAAAGTTCATCTGAATTATCAGTCAGAAATCTGATAGATTACAAATTCGACTGAGACTTCACTTTCATCCAAGCGGCACAAACAAAGAAAAACGATGACTTGTCGTAATCATTTTCTAGTTCATCTACTGTTACTCTGCAGCCTGGTGTGAGACAGAAGCCTGTCATGGTTTGTTTACGTCTTTATTGTTCTCCCTCAAGCGTGGCTCAGCTATGAGGTGATAAACCCCAACAGCACTATTAATCACTTAGAAGTTAATAAAACTTTCCCTCTCTTTCCGTCTCTTTCTCTCACTGCCATCCACAGTCAGTAAGAATGGTAATAAAAGTAATTGCCATTAGTTGAACTAGACATTCCACTAGGGCACGATTACCCACTGGGACAAAAATGAGCTGTCAGCCTCTATCGCACTTTCTGTGAGTTGTGTATATTTCCTGTTGAGTATAAGTTCCCATCATATACGGAGCATACAGCACATAGCCACTTTATTATATTTTGCCCATAGCCCCAAAAATCACATGATTCATGTGATTAAACACAAATATAGTGAGGAATTTGCTCCATTTAATATCAAGTGATAGAATGAATGTTGACACTGGTTGGTAATTTCGCTTTGTGGCTGGAACAAACAAATCAAACTACCAACATCACTGGTTTCAGAAAGTAAACAGTCTGAATCCCACATAATTAAACAACTATAGGCCTAAAGTCCACTTAAAATGTCCGGATTATTTAACTGTTCATACTTTCACTAATTCTGACATGAAAAAAGAATCCAGCATGGGAAAGGGACTGTAAAGTACTGATGATACTTGCATGTGTTGTTACCAAGATAAATGTCACAAGATATCATTATATAGATATTAGGTCGTATCATTAGCCCTATATTCATCCCACTAACTGAACGGACAGAATACCTTCGCAGTGAGGCTGAAGAATCCCTTTGGTTCGACCATCTTTTCCAGTACGTGACACTTGATGCCGGCTGTGCTGTCATACTCGTACATCACTCCGTACTCCAGGTGGACGTTGTCTACTGTCAGACTGACATGGTCCTTCTTACCGTCGATGATGGCTATGGTGTTGAATTTGTCCATCACCTCTGAGAAACACAGAATAATGAAGCGATGGTAAATGGACCTGTACTTGTATAGCGCTTTTCCAGTCTTCCGACCACTCAAAGTGCTTTGACACTACATGACATCATTCACCCACTCACACACCGTAGGCACAGCTACGGGACCAATTTGGGGTTAAGTGTCTTGCCCAAGGACACATCGACACGGGCTAGCGGAGGCGGGGATCAAACCGCCGATCCTCTGATTGAAGGACGACCCTTCTCAACACTAAGCCACAGTCGGCCATATGCGATGGGTGACTGTGATGAAACAGCGCTGTTAACTGGCAGCACAAATCAGAAACATTATGTACCGTAACATGTTCTGTGATAAACTCAAAGGATCTTTATCTTTACCACAAAAAATGTGATCATAATAACACTCTCTGCACTGTAGGAGGTTTCAGACCACCAAATCTGCAGTTAATTTTAGAGGAAGACCCTCCGCACATGGCTTCCCTCCATAACCCTCTTAAAATGATGCGCAATTCCAAGAGCATTAAGTTAACCAGCCCTATGCTAACGCGATGACTTAATACGGCTATAAATCCTGCTCCATGGCTGTTTGCTACGAGGGGAATAGCTTTCCTGTTTAACTTTCTTATTGGGATCCATAAATCGTAGGGGGGAATTAACACTTGATGAGCCAGAGGGGGCGGCTGTTCACAGACTAACACACTCCAGATGAGCTGGTTTGGCGCTCCGTCTGACTTGTTAACTGGAGAGGGCGACGGACTTGTGTTCCTGCGAACAAGCCTGTGTGACATCCACAAACACCTTCAGCGGAATTTCTTTTACCAGATTCTTGTTGCAGTTTATTGAGTGTGTGTTTGTGTGTGTGTGGTCACCTTCTACTTTACACTCGAAGCCGTCTCCATTCTCCTCAGGGGTTGGTTTCTGGTTTGTTGTCTGGTTGTCCTCCTGGGCGCTCTCACTGTTGTTGTACACCCACTTTATAGTGTCTTGCTGCAAAAGGATTATTATATAGGAATTCGTTAAGAAGTTTAATAAAAAATGTTTCATCATAAAACATATTGAACAAGATGTTCAGTCTCTATCAGAAGATTTATTTCTATTTATACTTTAAACTTCTATTAAACTGCAAAACATCTGTATGTTTTTGCTTAGAATTAAATGGTCTGGAAACATTACATTCACTCGTGCAGAAAACTGTCAACACAAATCAGTGTATTGTAGCATCACTCGTGCTCAACAGGTGGCATTTATATTGCTAGGAAGAGGGGAGATAAGGAAAAATAAAACTCTGAATACACTGGTGTATGGACTGGTGTGTGCGTGTGTGCGTGTGTGCGTGTGTGCGTGGGTTTCATGCAGCATGTTTAGCTGATTCTGCTCAGATATGGTGTACACTAGTGTTGCAGTTGGGTTGGCAGTGCATACAGCGAAAAGCCTTCACAAACATATGGAAACACGGTACTTGGTGAGACCGCAAACGCAAACTCATGCCAATGTCATCAACCCACTCTTGCCTGCAACACAGCCTGGTGTATCTGTCTGTTCTTTCGTCCACACACCAAGCCCCCAGTGGGCTTTCTGCCAAGGCTACATGCTGTGCCTGCCTACTGGTCTGTGGTCTTCGAGTGTACAACCACAAACGCGCGGGCGGACACACACACACACACACACATATTACATACACACACACATACACAAAAAGAGAAAGGGACAAAGAAAGAGAAAGAGGGCGGTTCCTCTGCGTCCATACTTGATGTAGACCAGATCTCCAGTCATGTTGGAACTCTGAAGTGCTTCATTAAGCCTGAAGTCCCAGCGGGGCTCAATTATAGTGACACACTACACTAACTCACACCATTCACACACCATTGGGTTTCTATTTTCACACAATTTTCCCACCTTCAACAGGTGGACTGCGCTTGCTCTCTCCCCCTACACTGCTGCCACTCTTTCAGGAAAAAAAAACCTGGCTGGCCTATCCTCCATCTTTTACCTCCCTCCCGCCAGCAATCTCACCCACCCTGAGCTCCAGCCAACCCCAGATCCTTTCCCACCTCTCTGCAGCCTGCCAGTCTCCCACAGCAGGCCCACCGCTGTGAGCCAGAGGTCAGCGCTGAAGGAGCCAAAACTACTATTATTTCTGCGTAATGACCCAAGAGAAGGAAGGAGGGAGTCAGAGAAAGAAAGAGAAAGAGAGATATTAAGGTAAACGGGAGCTAAGAGGTCTGTCTGCTATTTTCTTTCTCACGGTCAACTAGTCCTTGTTTCCCCTCTTTTTGTTCCTTTTCTTGTCTTTGCGATCTCTCACACTTCGCTCCCTTCTAGTTTCATAACATAACTATCAGATAAATCAAAATACAATTAAAAATATATATATTTTCTACCAGTGAGTTCATGGGAAATGAAAGTGTGACCTCCAAATCAAACATAATTGCAGAAAATAAATGATATTTTCTTCTGATGGGGACTATACCATCATAGTGCTCACAGGTATTTCTTCATTTTCATGGTATACATGATTGATAACCTAAATATTGAGTAAACATCACCCTGAATTAAAAACGTTTGGAAAACTGCAGTGTCTAGGTAGGTTCCCTTCTTTCTGTCAATTCCTCTCACCCCGCCTCACCTGTGTGGGTCGACGGTACTTCCTGCACGCGGTGACATGAGCGATGACGCTGGCATGGCTCTCCTTGCTCACATTGATGCCGTTCACCTTGATGATGCACTGGCCCGGGTGGAGACCGGCGATGGCTGCCACCGTGCCTGGCATGAGACGGAGACAAGCAAAGAGAAAGGAGAGGTGTCTACAGGTCAATAACTGCTGCACGTCATCATACAGGTAAGAGCTGCATAATGATGAAACAAATACCAGCACATCCCAAAACATCTTCCACATCCTGTGCGCAAAATTGGGTTGAACAACATTCCTTTTTCGTCTTTGTATTTACAACTTTGTTTCCTGTTTTGGCAGCTCAGGAGGAGTGTGAGAGAGAGCGTGGAGAGGAGGGAAGTTGTTTATCTTGAGTAGACGAGGGTCTCTCTGAGGGATGTGATTCAGACCATACTGTAAGAGAACTTCAAGGTTTACAGCTATCAGAAGGAAGTGCATGGCAGACTAAATATTCCTCCCATTTGTTTTCATAGCTCCTTAAGCACACACCATGCATACCTCACACTGCAATATACAGAATCTGTACTCCTCTCGCAGAGTAGTGTCAGGATGAAAATATTGAGCTTTACTGCTCTAAGTGTAGTAAGAAAGTAAATCAACAGAAAGGTCCTCTGGATTTAATAACAAAACAGAAAAACAGGCTACAGTCCAACACAACAATAGGGCCAATAAGATAAGGGCGCAGACTGCAAGGATGAGAATAAGTGCGGTGCAAGATACCGCATTCTAACATTCATATTATTGGAGTTGACTGATATAATGCAATAACCAATAGCTCTGGTTACTCTGTTAGGTTGCTCTTTGGAAAAAATAATCTGGTGAGCAGGATGTCTTTTTTGAAGCGTTAACATTTGCTTATTAGCACTAATGTGGACATGACTGGCCTTGGCTAGCCTGGCTAGAACTGGTACCACAAACTTAAAATTAATTTAATCTGATTAACGGCTCCTTCTCCTTGTCTCACCTCTTCCTGTCTCTCAGTTTCTCTGCCTCTAATTGGTATTACCTGCTCTCGTTGACCTCAGACACCAGGGGAAAGCAGCTGTTATGACAATCCAAGTGATTAGACACCTTCTACATCATCAGCTTTGTCTCGTGGGGATGAGTGCATCTACTCAAACACACAGCAGGCTCCCAGGCAACCACATCATCAAGCCAACCCATGCACACACAAACAGACGCACACAAGCACAGGCACATACATGCAAGCACATTTCTACCCTGCTATCCTACTTAGATTGCTTAAGAAAAAAAAAAAATTCAATTCCCCTGAGAACAGCCAGACAAGGCCATGGATTGTTTTTTGATTGAACCCTATCTTGTGCCAGCCCCGATAGCAGTGCTACGAAACACGCTGTGTTCGGAGAAAAACAGGGACTCTGCATCTCCAACACACAAGGGAACTCAACCAGTAATAAAAAATATAAATAGGTACATGGAAAATATTTTGTAATGTGGAAAGTGACTGATAACCAGCTAATTCTCAGTTTTGGCAGCAACATTAAGCAACCAGCTGAGCCACATGGAGAGCATGAGTGAGGAAAATTGGCCCCGTGTGGCCAAGGCACGCACACCCACAAATACTGGTGTGGCATCTGCTCACCAGCTGTGCCACAATAACATGATGAATCAAGACAGCGCAAGTGGTAGAGGAGGCAATCTCCTACCTCTCCCAACGGCATGGACCACAGAAGGACCGAAGCCACGAATCTGGAAACCCAACCCATCAGCGGAGTCTGGGATCTTTATCGTCCTGGTGACAAGAGGAGGAAAAATAAGCAGATACAAATGACTATTTCTTTGATCCTACCTTAACACGTATGCACACATTAATGCACGTGCATATGTAGAACTGACTTACTCTCTTGGCTTGGTGCTAACCAGCACCCTGAGGGGTCCCTTGCTGTTGAAGCACTGCCTGAGGAGAGCTTCCACTTCAGAGAAAGGCCTGAGGAACACCAGGTCTCCATTTATGGCAAATAACTTCTTCCCCACCTCCAGGCCAGCCATCTTAGAGAATAGAAAAGAACAGATGATAGAAAAATATTAAGTCAAGAATCAGTTTTTAATGTCATACAGAATCACAATGAAATGTTTATCATTTTGAGCTTCAAGTTAACTTTTTTGGTATAAGAACACCAATATTCCCTAAGGATTTATATACATCAGAGATAGCTTTTATCAATAAGTATACAGCTGGATCCTGTTGTGGATTTCATTGTCCCAGACTGAATATTTAAAAGCCACTGTGTATGAGATCCAGACCATACAGACTCATTCTGTGCTACTTCAGGGCTGGAGGGAATTATGGGTCGTGAGCTCATATTGATCACATTTGCCTTCAAACAACTCGGTCCCATATTCATCTAGCAGATCAAAGCCAAACACCAAAGGAGACCTCAAAAATATGGTGCCCCTTAATGCGCTCCAATTCTGCACGATAATGCTTCTAATGTTTGAATCCGTGTCTTTCACCATAAAGCAGGTTAGAGGTTTCGATTTTTTATGACTGATGATTGAACCACATTCTAACAACAAAAGGCTTCTGCTGACGTTCATCTGCTATAAAGACATCTCAGCTTTGCAGAATAACTTTGAGGAAACAAAATCAAATGTAGCAGAATTATGTTAAATAATAAACCACAGTCTGAACACCATAAAGCCAAAAACACCCTTTTGATTTTGGACCTTACTTTGTTAAGACAGAGATGTCATGGGTTTGTACAATATGAAAATCCACTCAGTAAGGACCCCAATTCAGAAGTATTAATAAAGAAATCATTTTGAAAATCAATTCATTCAATAAGCATGTATGGACCTCACCTCAGCTGGGGCTCTTCTCTACAGATTTGATGATGGGGACTCTGTTTCTCTCTTCCAGAGTAAAGCCGTAGCCTCCATCACTGGGCCTTATCTGGAAAAAAACAACACGTCGCCCATCAGAAAAGTCCCAAGCCAGCAGGCCGAGACATTTTCACAGAGCACAAACACACACAACAGAAGCAGATACTGCTACGGACAGATAGCAGCCATGGTCGTATTTGCTCACTCCTCAGAAAAGAATGCTTACTGAGGTATAAAATGGACTTTTGCAGTGTTATGATTTTTCCTTCTCACAGCTGTGTGCTTCCTTATGATTGACCGTGCCTTTGGTTTGTTCTGAGTTGTGGGTACGTTATAGCAAAGTCATAGTATTTTAGACAGGATGGGAGCTAATCAATCAATAAGCCAATCAATAAGCGGGCACTCACCAGGAGAGACTTGGAGATGACGTTCTCAACTATCTTCAGGTCGTGCTTCATAGGTTTGTGTTTGGTGTTGGAACCCTCCATCTCCTCATCAGCGAAGAAACGAAACAACAAGGGCTCGTCCTTGAATTCACTCTTTTCCAACACTGAAGGAGGTAAAAACCAAGTCTTAACTGAGTAAATGTCAGAATAAGAAACAACTTTACAACATTAAACTTGCTGAATAATCATATTTCTGGCAACCAATGTATTTTAAAGTTTTAGGTCCAACATCAAATATGGACGGACGTTGACAACTTGCTGTGTAATCCATCTCAGCGAACATCAACTCTGAAGTTATTTTTGTCTCATCTTTCTCAGGGTAATGCATTTTTTAATAGTTTTTAACCTCAAAAGTATTTTGTAACTTTAACATGACTTTGACAAGGATTATGGAAACCGAATTGTAAGGAAATGAATGGAAACCAATGGCTGTGTGGAAGGGTAGACAACCCTTTTACATTTTATAATACAGAAAAATGGTTTACAAATTGGGTAATCATGTCGCAGTATATTTGTGAAAAAAGGGCTAAAACATGTCAAATCATTACAATTGTCCCGACAAGCGTATGAAATTACATTATGTTCTAGTTTAATGACCCAGACTGCCTATTGATGGTTTATTGAAAACTTGACTCTCTTGAGCATTCATTCTTTTTTGGACACAGTCGGAATATGTGCAACTCTTTACACTTAGAGAAGCAGCATCTGGTGCTGTGCATGATTAGAATATATTCAAATGATTATTCAAGCATTTTTCATGAAGTTAAGACGTTTGAACGTTATTAGTCATATGCCAAATGGAGCAAACCAAAGCAGTTTAATACATGTGCACTATGTATATCAATATGCACAAACACACACTGTGAGAGAAAGTGAGACCCCACTTTCATTGCAGGAACTAGTCTCCACGGCAACATAACGCCTTCACCTAGACTTGGTGAAGGTGTTTTAAAAAACAACCCTATTCTTCATTCCACTCAAGATCAGATGTAAGTTTAATAACCACATTCTCAGGCCAAATAACGTACTGGCACGAATGGTGAAATTATCCTGAAGGCTGTGCAAGTGAAAAGTGAAAAGTGTGATGGCTGGGACTGTTATGTTTCATAGATGTGCTGGTAATTTGTAGAGTGAGACTTGAACTGTGGGTAGTTTGGAGCAGTTACATCATGGAGGTACAAGGACACGCGCTGTGACTCATACTGTAGTGTGTATGATGTGGACTTTGGCACGAGGGAGGAGCAAAGTTAAAAACGAGTCCGACTCGCAGAAACAAACTGTAACCATGGCTACTGACCATTTTGCCCTTCAACTGAAAAACATCCATGTGTTCTCTGCCAAGTTCTCACAGCTAAGGCAAAACCTGCATGTAACCTGCACTTGGTTACTTAAGTTCAGATGCACACAAGTAGGCATGCAGTTAACGATAGCATGCATGGATACAGCCATAGCCCTAACGACACATACAAATTAATTCACTGGATTGGAAATATGTTCTATTCCTGTAACGTGTCAAAGGGATAAGTAGAAATGGAAAGAGAACAAGAGTGGTTGTGTTCTAAAACAGGATGCTAAATGCCAGACGCCCTCTGTGCGGTTTCTCCAAAGCATTCAACTCTCATTTAGTAAATGATGGAGAGGATTCCACTGTTGGTGAACAGCAGGCGCAAGAACTTTTTTTGGTTTGTTGAAATCCTCTGCAGTGAAAAGTGCTGTACCGTGATGCATGAAGCCATTGTCGCACAGCTCCACCCCCAAGATCAACGCTTCCTCCCTGGTTCTGCAGTCCCCCTGCACCAGAAGATACGGGAAAGAGAAAGAGTGGGTGCAGAGGAGAAATGTTTAAGCAGAAAGAGTGGAAAGAGTGGAAAGAGTAAACAAGAGAGAAAGACACAGAACAAAGGACATTGCATGTTTAGAAAGCAGTCAAAATGTCACACTCAAACACATCCCTCCCCCCCGCCCCCCTTTGTTCCTGCATCCAGAATCCCAGAGGCCAGCAGAGCCACTCCACACTCCATCTTGAACACAGCCAAAATCATGTCTAGACAGCAAAGTGTGACAGCTCTTGAAGTCCCACTGAAGGAGTCAGAGCTATTCCGCTGGCCTGGGTCAAACACATTCATATGGACTACCACACATACGCACTTATATGCACACACAAACATGTGATGTCTGCCATTGATTCTGCGGTGGTGGCCATACACATTTCATTTCTTTGTTGTCATCCTGGACAGGACTATCAATCTGTCAACCTCAAAGCTTCCTGTCAAAGTCAATAAAGCTCAGCTGTCGATTCAATTCTGCTTTTCTTTCTTCGTTTCCTTTTGGCTCCGCTCAGAGCCTCAAGTCTGGTGGCAAGAACCGCTTTGTTGTCTCAGTTTCTTTCCTCTGTTGCACATTTGAGGTGGCCCACAAAACTACATATACAACAATCAAATTGACATGTTTGAAGTTATGCATTACTTACAGGAGAAACCTTTCACACATGTAAAACAAATCTAATTATTTACCCTTTTGATTCACAATTTTGTTTGAAATCATTGATTTGAACAAACACTTGGCTGACTGCTCACTATGTGATCATATCGTGATCAGACTTCCACTGATACTTGATATAAGATACTGTTACTCATAAATAAATCAGGGTTTACCTGTGCAATAAGCCAGTCTATGAGCTTGTTGGCCATCACCACTGATTTGTAGGTCCGCAAATGGTAGTCCTTATCCCTGGATTGGTAAGAAAAGCAGAAAACTTCATGAGAAGAATTAGGAAAACAAAATTCTACTTTTAAACTGTGCCATGGTACTTTTCAACTCAGTGATTCACTTTAACCGTAATAAATCCAGATGGTGAACATGTGAAGTAGTAATTTCTTGGTCTATTTAAACACAAACAGCAATGAAGCCTAAAAGAGGGCTAATAATTCCAACTGTCAGAAAGGCGTGGTCACTTTTCAAGCACTGGCAGTTGCGTCATAAATCTGTGCGAGTTTCTGACAGTCGGTGACAGCAAAACAGCATTCCTCCGAGCATGGCTGGTAACGGCCCCTGCTGTGTGTGGCCCTAGGGTGCCCCATGTCAGTCTGGTGTTGATGTTCCCAGTGTTACCCACACTGAAGCACAGGCCCCGAGAATGCCGTCTGAAATGGAGCTGTGACTTTTCCCATGAAAACAGGGGCCTCCCCAGGGACACGCAGGGGCCGAGCTGCAGGCCGGGAAAGTCCAGAGCCACAGTGACTTACACCACTGCACCACTTCCACCACATGCAAACACTCACTCAGACACACACACCCAACCGCACATACACATGCCTGTCTTGCACGCAGTTCAGAGAAGTCAAAGCGGACGTGTGCCAAACTGAAGTCCAATATCAGCTGTCTGGAGCTGTACAAAATGTGAAGCATGAGAAGACAAATGCTGCCCTGTTTCCTCCACAATGGAACATTCTGTTGCGTAACTGTATTTGACAGCCCGAGTTGGTCTCTGATGATGACGATAGTGTTGGTATTAGCCGGTGAGGCACGTTGCCCGGCCGTCCCATGCACAAACCACTTGGACCAGAAGAGGCAAAGAGAAACCCTGTTTTGTCCCTGAATGGGATACTGCAGAAAGGGAGACTGGAGCTACAGCGGCTGGTGCACAGTGAGGCTGTCAGAGTGAAAAATGGGGGTAAACAGCGGTCCAGTGGGCAGCCATATGTCCGGCGTGAGGAAACAGCAGTTTGAGGAGTAACAGAAGGAAAGGTCAGAGAGGTGGTTTTTAACTTGCTGTCCAAAGAGGAAAGTTTGCCGTGACATTTTGTTTGCAGTAAATGGATGATGAAGGCAAACGTTGCATTTTCAAAGCATTCTTTGAAATAAATGATGCAGAGGATGCTGAAAGTTCAAGATTTAATTAACTGTTTTAGTCTTGATGGATTACTCAAGTACACTGCACCATATCGTTAGTTATTTTTGAAAATCCTACACATTCATCTGTGAATATTGAGTTTCTGGAGGACTTATCAGCATAATGAAGAAAAACGTGTCAATATTAGTCAGACGATGAACTGAAATGTCGGTTTTTCCCTACTGTGTGAAGATAATTTATGATTGACCTTTGTCTGCATTGTGTGGGTTTGCTATGTGTGCATTTTGAAAAATGTCTTCTTATTGCATTAATACACAAACAACTGTGTGTACACTGTATTAGCCTATAGTGGACTTTTCAAACGCATAATCAGATTCCCTGGAGCTTTCTTGTGAGCAAAGCTCGGTGTAAGGGGGGGTAACAGAAGCTATGTGGGGGTGTATGTGGGTTATGGGGGTTGCATGGTGTACGTTCCTTACGCCTTTGTTTCATCTATCTCGCTCTGCCAGGAAATTATACCTAATTAGGCAGGGACTGGTTGCTCCAATTAAACTCTGGCATTCCCAGACCCAGTGATGCATTGTACTGCTCTCAGTGAAAATGCACTGCACAGATACGCTGGCTTACAACACACACACCTCTCGAGCACCAAGAAGAGTTTTTACGTCAAGAGATTTGGCCTCAACACAAACGCTAGTGGGCTGAATGCTGAGACACACACACACACGCACACACGCACACGCACACACACACACACACACACACACACACACACACGCGCACGCACACACACGCACGCACGCACGCGCACGCACGCACACACACATGCATATAATCAGCCTTTAGGCCCTTTAGGAGCTGAATCAAACAGAAATATGGAGAAGGTACTATGCAGGAATACATGCAGGATCAGCGTGTCCCTTCCAGCTATGGCATAGTTTTATTGGTGTGAAATTAAAGCTTTTCTGCGGGCCATTTGGAAACTAGCATAAACAGGCAACCTTGATGCGGTACTTTGTGGCAAAGCACATTAGCAGCCTGCTCCTCAAACACTGTTCAAATGGAGATTCAAAAAACAACACAGAAAACAAATATATGCCAGCAAATCACTCTTATAAAATGAGATTGCTCCACTTTGAACCCTGTTAGACATGTTTCATCACGTGTGCCAGAATTGCTCAAAAACACCTGTTTCACATTTGGGTTTAAGTGACTATTTCATGGGCATGCTGGATTTGTCTGATTTCGCAGATTTACACTAATTATCCACTATAAGACAAATTAATGGGAGCTTACTTTTATTATTCCAAGTGTTTATCTGAATGACATATAAGAGCACACAGAACTCATTCCGATTTCAGTACTGAAACTTTGAAAACAAAAGTTTTGAACTTCAGATATCAAAATGGCTATTTTATTCATGTTGTACGTTCAGGAATTGGAATCGATGTTTGTCTCCTGCAGCATGACTTTGTGTCAGGCCTTTGAGAGTACAAGATCAATATACTCTCGGTCACACTCAGTGAAATATGTATGACCTGCGCATTGTAACTGTGGCCACTTTAAAATGCTATATAACAGATATGAGGCTATTTGTATCTGTGATCCACTTACTAGCTTTTTCTGAGCCTTTAACCATATTACACAATTTCATCAGAAAATAAAGTTTGCTTAGTTTTCATGGCAATGTCTTAGTCATGCAAAGCCAGTAGCTGTTGAAATTTCACCCATAGCACTTTTAGTATTTCTCATCCGTGTTGGCTTCAAGTTAAGGCTTGACCAAGAACAATGCTGATGATGACCATGTGATGGGGACGAAAGCTCCAAAGAAGGCTAGTAAGGGGGTCTTGAGTAACAATTATATTGTCAAACTACTATTTAGATGATCAAGAAATAACATTCCTGCTTATGAGGACCATCTGATAAAAAAAAGCATTTCAAGAATGAGACCTTGCCTCTCTCACTTTTCACATTGTACCATATCAACATTTTCCAAAAGGAAATGCTGAAAGTGAACTCTCGAAAGCACTAAGAGAGATTCATCACGATCTTAGCCATTTATCCGTGTCCCAAATTACCCAGAAGACTTCTAACATGATAGACTCAATCTTACTTACAGTCTCATCACTGTTTTGATACCGGGCAGATCAAACCTGCCACGCTGGATCACCCACAAGCCCCGCCACACTCCATCACCATCTTTGCCAACTCCTCCCAAGTCAGTTACTCTTTTCTTTTTTTTTAACTGAGCTTTTAGAAGTAAGTGCCAGATGCTAAGCTGTTGGGGCCCCACCTGGCTGGGTTGCAATGGAGTTTAAAAGAAAATGGCTGCCTACCTGATGACAGGAGTGAAGAGGCTGTGAAGACGGCAGAAGAGTCGAACGCCCTAATAAAAAAAACAAGCAAGAAGCTTTTGATTTGGTTAAGGACAAGTGTGTCAAATGTGATTTATATTAAATTAAGCTCCATTGTTACCTTAGATATGACATCATGCATGTCACTCCTGGGGTGGTAGGTGCCATCGTCGTAGCGAAAGCGGTACAGTACAGGCTCAGGTTTGAACTGGTGTTTGTCCGTGACTAAAAATGCAATTCAAAACATAAGGAGGTTTCTGAAAGGAGAAGTGCCAGGATGAAAGATGAAAAAAAAAAAAAAATATTCAAAACTTAAGGGGGCGTTATTCATACTGCGTTAAATTTGAAAGTATAAGAGGTTTAAAAACATATTCAAGCCAAGCAAGGCTGCATGGTGAAACAAGCTTTCCAGACAAGAGGAAGACTCAAACCTCATACAGAGTGGTCACAGATAACACAGCTGCTCAGAGCTCTCTGCTCCTCTTGCTTTAGGGGACTTTGTCGAAGGCCCTCCAAAACAGTAATAACAGTTGGCTCTGTATTCTTGGCTGCAGCCATGAGAGTTCCATTAAAGGTTTTTATGAAAAGATATTCTCTCATTTTTCACATGGGCATTTCTAACAGCACTGTGAGAGAGCTCAGAGGGGCTCGGAGTTATTCCTCTCTGTCAGGAACAGCTCTAAAGCCCAATCTCATTTCTCTGTGAGGAAGCAATAAAGCACCCCCGAGTGATTTAAGATACAACTTGGCTTGGGGCCCTACTCTTTTGAGGAAGAAAAAAAAAAACATGCAGAGCACTACGCGCCATTTAGTATGAATGCAAAGCCTTAGCCAGCTTAAGGCTCATGCACCAAATACACTTGTTACCCAAAGCCACAGAACAGCCACTGAGCAAATATTTCACAAACATTACGGCAAGAGGAGATTAACATTTATAATCCCTTACCTAAACATTGTGTCAAGGGAGTGGAATACCTGCTAAGACATACGTAAATAAAACAGCTGCATCTGCATTGTAGGCTCAAGCCAGGGAGTGAAAATATTGTGAAACTGCTTGCTGAATGAGAAACATTCACTGGATGTGGCTATAGGTTAGGTCAGGCAATGACAGGCATTTGCATGCACTATACCGTGTAGCACAAAGTAACTTAGACTGTGGTAGATTTGGTTATAGCTATGGAACAGCAAAGGATGATAAAGACGGTCTTAGTGGGAGAAAAGAAAGGAGAAAATTGAGAGAACTAACCATGGTGGATGATTCCATTCTCCAGCAGAGCTTGACCCAGGTGAACCCCTTCCTCTGGGTTGCCTGTCTCCCCAATTTCCATTAGCCAAGACACAAACTCACTGGGGAAACACAAAAGGCAACACTGACATAATAGCACACATACTCACTCAGGGATAACACAACAAACGTACACAAAATTTCCCAAGAGGAAATCCCGCCACTCTATAAAAGAGAGAGTGTGTGTTCAGTGGAGAGAGCTTTAAATTAACCCTCAATAATCTGTAAATTGGACAAAAAAAAGTGGTGGCCTTTGCGGAGACTATGGCAACAAACACTATCTTGGCGAAGAGGGATGATTTATTTACTGCTGGGGGCCACATCTGTCCAGCAGGCTTTAGTTTTAGTTTTGTCGAGTTCAGCTTAATTTATTTTAGACATACGTTGTAGCACCATGAAATCCGAACAATTTAATTGAATCTCGGGAAGTTCATGATGGAAAATGAATGTTAATTTTGCTATGCATCATTTATAACTGGAACAAGGACACAAACCAACCCCCAGAAAAACAAACATAGCATCCGATCTTCTGAGGGGCCCAAATGACCTAAACGGAATAATTTTCCATAATTTAGTGACTGAGCGAGAGAGAGTAAGAGGAGAAAATAAAGAAAGACTTAGAGGTTTGAGGACAGACAAAGTGGCAGTAGCCTATTCGATTAAATCCCTGATGTCCTGTCTCCCTATAAAAGACAAACAAACACGGCCAGCAGCACCACCAGATTTCTGTGGAATTCACTTGCAGGCCATGACGGTGGTGGTCGGATTTCAGTGTCAAGCCAACCGAGGCAATTACAAATGTTTTCAGAGCAACAACTGCCCAAACACCCCACCTCCGTCACTCTTTAACCACTCATCCTTGGCGTCTTTTCTCTACACAACAGACCACAGGGGAAAAACACAAGTCTATAACAACGTCAATTTGTCAACCTCTGCACCTTAACCATGGAAGGAAAAACACCATGAAAGTTTGGACTATGAAGTTCTCATGGCCTCAAGCAGATTAGGGTCACATGTGCAAAAGTAGCTTCATGCAATTAAAATCTACATGTGGAACGGGGCAAAATTGACCAAATCAAAACATCCCAATATTTAAGATGTATTTGTGCACAAATCGATCATTTGATAGTATGACTAATGGTGTTTGGTAATACATGTTTGACTTATTTTAATTCAGTCTTTAAAGGGCCTCAAAACCAAGTGTTTTGTCAATGAACTTCTTGCTGTAACCGATGGATTACTTCATGAATGCCAAAGTTAGAAATGTTTTGGTTATTGAGAGTTAGATGAGAAGATCAATACCAATCACATATGTCATCTAAATATGAAGCTACTGCCACTAGCCAGTTAGCTTAGCTTAGCATAACAGCTAGCCTGGTTCCGTTGGTAACAGGTAACAAAATATGCTTAGTAGCATCTCTAAAGCTCATTAATTAACATATTGCATCCTGTTTGTCTAATCCATACAAAAGTGTAAACTTGATAAGGGGTCTTACTCTGTATTTGTACAGACTAAATAAACAAGATATAATGTGTAAATTAGTGAACTATGGAGGTGCTGGTAGGTGGATTTTATTACCCTCGGACAGAGCCATGCTCGCCGTTTTCTCCTCTTTCCAGTCTTTATGCTAAACTAAGCTAGTCAGCTGCTGGTAGCTTCATAGTTAGCGGACTTAATCTCTGCAAAAAAGCAAATAAGCGTATTTCCCAACATGTCAAACTATTGCTTTAAGTTTCTCTACGTCACTACAGTAATATGATCAAATCCCAGACAGTATCTACTTTCGTCCAATATTGTGTAAGGGGCTGCGGGGCAGGGTTATTAGAAACACCTACGTTCTAGCTAGAGGGCTCCACTCACTCCCTCAGGAGAGCATTGGGATCAGGTGTGGGAAGGGACACACCTGGAGCTGATCTCCTCGCCAGGGAGGGGAACAAATGTCAAGCAGGGAAGCTGATCAAGAGACATGCTGAGAGAGAGGGGAGCAAAGTGGCTTCTCCCTAAGAGCTCCAGGGTTGGAGAGAGTTGAAGCCAGTAAGTCGGATAGCGGCCCAGCTGAAAGAGTTTAGTATTCTAGTTTTGTGGTAAGGCTCCGGACTGAGCTAGGTTTTCTGTGTTACTTGGAGTTTTGTTCGATTAAAGACCCTGAAAGACTGTGGAACTGACTCACACTATTTTCAGTGTCCTTTGTACACTCTTGTTACAATTGGTACTGTATATTAACTGATGTATGAATATACTTCCCTGTTCTATGTCTGAAATGCTGTCTACATCCACATGCAGCAAAACCAGCTGTTTTTTTGTTTTTTTTAATTCAGCTTCTGCTTAAATTTAACATTTGTGTGAGCAGATGGAGCAAAAGGTGTATGCCAAGTAATGTCAAAAAGAGAGAAGAGGCTGACAAAGACAAAGAGCATTTCTTGCAGGGTGTCTAACCTTTTCATTGAGCTTTTAAAGGGCTTCTCCTCAACATCTATCACAACAAGCAGACACTATTGTCTGTCATGTGCAGAAAAGACACACTTTGAATCGCTTTTGTTTTTCTGTTTATACCAGGTTTAAAATTGGATGATATAACTGCAAGCTAGGTGGCTGTCGCACACATTTTCTTTGATGAATTACATTGTCACAGGAACCCAACCGCAAATGCGATTGTACGACTTAAAGGGGAGGAGCTCGGGACCCAAAAATAGCCTTTGGCTTTAAAAAAACAAATCCTAAAAAGAAAGCAGAGGCGTAGAAAAAGAATAAAGGCAAAGCATTTCACAATGGAGGGAGTTGGCTGAGCTGAAGCCATAGGCAATGTGGCTTTCATCAGAGACATACCATGCTGGTTCCAATTCACCAATTACGCACACATGTAATCATCTCCATGATCATCTCAGACAGGGGAAGTACAGAGGTGATAGAGATGTCTTTTCACCCACGAGTGGTCATCCAGGTGTTGGCCAAGTTGCATATAGAGGGATAAGTTTCCAAAAGGAGCTTCCCTGAGCTGCTCTCTCACCATATGATCTCTTCAGACTCAAGGAGTCCATATATGACCAATGTTTGATCCTTTTAATCTTTTTAGCTGACAGATCCATTCCTCCTCCAGACCACAAGGGATCTGGTGTTGTCTGCCTGGACCAAAGGAGAAGTAATTCCTCATTCCCAACCGCCATCCTATGTAACATGGCCACAACTATGCCCAATTGGACTTTTTGGTTGTTTTTTTTTCTCTCTCCATGCTTTTAAAAATAACAGAGATTTTGAACCGACTGTTTAAGCTTGGGTGATTTTCAGTGTGATTATTACCAGTCAAAACATCTCTGTAAAACATTTTTAACAAATGGAAAACATGGCTCATTCTGAAAAGTAGTGTGGCGTTTACAAGGCAAATTTGTTATGGGATTTCAAGAGTCAAGATAGGCACACGGTTTATATAACATCCAACCAACAATGTCTCATGAAAATATTTTATATTATTCCCAACCCTTTTTAAATTGCATACTGTCGTCACTCTATAAAAGGCCGTCACATAGAATTTTTATTTTCAAACACGGAGAGCTCTCCTGCTGCAGCCAGATGGTTGTAGATTTTATTATCCTGATCCAGCTTTGTCACCTTTTAAGTCTCACAAAGTGTGCCTCCCACAAAGGCCTGCAATGTGGCAGGAATGGACTGAGGTCTGGATTGAGGTTACAGGTTTGTGCGTTTATTCAGTTCAGGAAAGAAAGAGGTGTGACATCCCTTCAAAATTTCCTGTAAAAAGCTTTCAGGCTTAATGAAGGGAACATCATATCCCAGCAGGTAGATTGATGATGACATGTTTCTGGTCCTGATGAACATCAATGATGGGAGCTACAGTCCGTGTTAAAAGTATTTTAATTTTAAATTTAAAGAGCATTTCTGGATTAAACCCTGGGCAAACTCAGTTCAAACCAACTTTAGTACTCATTTACTGCATGAGAACATGGCAAGTCGATATGACAGCAAGACATCTACATCTTACATGATGAACGCAAAATACTGAAATGGGGGCATCAACTCGTGCATGCTTAAAATAGCTCAAGGACGGGATTTGGAGTTAAGCTTTACAGTAAATATTCTCAACTATCAACAAACGGAGGGTAGCTGGGCATATTTAGACTCATAAAAAGTAAATATGGAAGGACAGTATATTGGCAGAGTGAAGCTGTGGAAACTCAAGGACAAGGGGAAACGATGAACATGTTACAAAGACACATACACACACACACACACACACACACACACACACACACACACACACACACACACACACAGCTGCTTTATGGTATAATGGGCCCTCTACTGCAGTTACCTCATGGATTCCTCAGCAGTAAGCTGATTGTAATCTAACATGGGCAATGGAGAAAGTGGGCAGTCAGCTGAGCGGCACAGGGATATCTCCCTGTGATTTACGACTGGCATTCAATGGTCGATCCGTCCCCAGACACCACACCAATAATCCTTAAATAAGATTCATGGGCTAAATCTGGCTGGATTTGATTTTCCCATGACTGAGACTACGGACATACATAACACAGATCCACCTGAACAAAAAGCGCTGACGCTTTCTTCTTCCCAGCTGCTGTCTTTAGAAATTCTTGCCCATTTAAGAAATTAAATCAGGGATGGATTAACTGATCTATGTCACAATAATGTAATCTGTATAATCTAACATATGATGTAGGCGCTAATATTATTGATTTAACACTGTACAAGGATTCTCTGTCTACTACTCAAATATATAATGACCTGTATATCTGCAATTACACAGAATTCGATATTCATTCTGGTTTATCTTACGGCACAGTCATCCACTTTGACACTCACTCACTTCCTCACAGCTACAGAGCTCACACTGATGTGACACAGAGGAACCCAATACTCAGCAGCTTCCTCACTGGACAAAGCAATGTGGCGAGGTTAGCGGCAAGAATCTTACCTTCCCAGGAAGCACTTGGGGAAGGTGGTGAGCTTGCGTTTACGGTCCTTAATGAGGTTTCCCTTGGTCATGAGGTGGTAAAGTTTCTCTCCCTTCTCTGACACCATCACCCACGTATCCTGCTCCATGCCGAGCCTCAGGCCTATGCAGCAGGGGAGGAAAGAAGGGAGGGTGCAAAAAAGCCTGTCAATATCTTGGCATTAACAATCTTTGCACTCAGCTCCTAGATTAGATGTGACACCGATTACTAGCTGGAGAAGGTTAATGTCTCCTTATTTGACAAGATAATTAGCAATGTCTTTTAGTGTCTGTGCTAATATTATTAGGAAGCATTAGTGACTGACACCATGAAGAGATTATCATATACACAATCTCAAAATGGTTACGATAGACACAGAAAATTAGAGTTTTCCTGGTAGGAATGACAACCTGCTAATCTGTTTTGACACCCTTAATTGTGTTAGCAAAGACACACACAATATGGCTAGTATTTCCCCCCCTTTTTTTATTGGTAAGGTTAAATAGGTCTGTATTCATTTCCCCAAATACAGCATATATTCACAGCTATTTGATTCAAGACAGATGTTGAGAAGAAAAAATAAAAGGGGAAATGAGTTTCCCTAACTGACCGCTCCCCACACTGATACTGATACAGTAAAGCGCCTTCTTACTTTTTCTCCGCTCCCTCTCTTTCATGATGGCCTCCAGCCACTCCTGCTTCTCCTCCGGGGTCTTGGCCATGCAGACGAACCACTTGTTCTTGGCCGTGTTGTGGATCTTCCAGCCGTTGTTTACTATGTTCCCGCTGCTGTGGTAGTCAGCTGTGACACATACATGAGATTGACTTCACTACTGTTATAAAGTCCTCTACTTGCAAGGGGTGGATCGCCGCAAATCCAATTTTTTGGACTCATTTAGCCTCAGAGTAGTTCTACATGTTTGAAGGGGAGGGCAATCAATCAGCTTTTGGGAAGTCGGGTTCAAAACACAGCAATAACATGAGACACAACGCCAGTGACTTGCTTCAGAGAAAACAAAGTAAAATAACGTTGTGATAGCAACACGAGGGCAATGGGAAAGAACAGCAAATAGACCAGAACAGACAAGACATATAAAGCTTTCTTATACAGGAGTGTGTGGCCTATTTTCCCAAAACATTCATCATAAAACTATTGAGAGTAAAGTACTCCATCTGACTGCAAACACTCAATGTGGGATAATTTTTCCCAGCTCTAGTGCCGGCCCTACCCTCTCTATTGAGTGCTTCATTGATTATCGCTCTTCTCCTTTAATGAGATAAACGAGAGTACACAAGAAGAAGAACCATCCATCAGCATTATTTAGTACTGAGTCTTTAGAATAGTTCCACAGAGAAGAAGACTACTTGTGATTCACCTCCTATGCTCAAATATAGACGCTAAGAATGTAAAAACCCAAAGCAGATGGACGTGAACTCTTGACCGTAAGTTGAATCGCTGTGATTATTTTCATCTCTTAGGGAACATTTCAAATGCTTCACTGTCCGACCTCTGATTTTCTCTCTCCACGGGTGTAACAGAAAGCAAACCATTACAATCATCAATTACAATCACATCTAAAAGCATCTACAGTGTGGTGTCCTTTATATGGTATGCCTCAAGGGCGTATTTCAACCTTAGGCAGCAAGTGCGTGCCTGGGAAAAAGTCAGGGCGCTTTCATTTTGTAGGAATCCAAGCTAAAATACTCCTGTCGACCCAGATTCCAGATTGAGATCTCCCGCCTGTGGTGCAGAACACCCAAGAGTTACTGCACCGCCGCCTGCCTCACGTGTTTATCCTCCCTCTCCGGACCCAAACCCATCCATCTCTCACCAAAAGCACCCAATATTATGGCCCATCTAGGTCTGTTTGAGAGGAAATGATGGCTTCTACAAATATAAATGATAATCAGTGGCTATGTGAGGCCAAGAGACACAAGCGCTCGAGTTCACCAAGTCCCAGCAGCAGCACAGTCCCAAGAAAATGTAACTATAGAAAATAATGTTTATAGGTAAATCGTATTTTTCCATCGGTAATCCAAGTATAAAATCACATGTTGTAAAGGTTCCTGTGTGTGGGTTATTATGGCATATCTTTGAACCGCAGCAATGCTGAAATGAAAAATGAGCATCCGAAAGCCAGAAAGAGAAAATCTAACTATTTGTCCAAAGTAAATGTATTTTTTCACTGGACCACTCACCCGTGCCATCATCCACATTTTCCACCTCCATCACCTCCGTGTTGATTCTCCCTCTGAACAGGTAGCGCGGACCCTCTGTGGCCGTCTTGCTGTTTTTTAAACGCCTGGGATGGAGAGAAGCAAACAAATCATATCATGTTATTGCTTACTGTGAGTAATTAGTATCACTCACAGTTCATTCAAAAGGCTAATTATAATCATCTGTTTGTCTATGTGTACTAACCACATTAAGTGAGGAAAATGTATCTAATTTATATTCAATTTAAGGTCATGGCAACTTTCTTTCTTTCTTTCTTTTTCTTTATCTAGTCATGAATGGATCTGTTTTAATGCACTCCCTGCATTCACTACACTTTATACAGCACATGCAGTAAAAAAAAAAAATCAAAACAGATGGCAACTTGGTTGGTGGCGTGTAAACAAGGCCTGCCAAAAAACACATACAATGGATGTAGTATTATTGTTAGCAACTGCATTTGTAGCTCAGTGTCAGCAGCACAGACTTGGCCAGTAGCTGCAGAAGCACAACAATGGTCAGCAATCAGCAAGAGTTTCCTGACTCAACTTGCACCGTTCATAATAAATGTCATATAATTTAGTATACTTCCTTAGAAACTACCTAAAAGACAATTCTACCAGAAAGACTCCACATATGGTGGTTAATATTCCCACCTAGACTGATCACATGTCGCCATTTCCCCACCAAAAATAAAAGAAATCCCAAATCCTTCTGTCACGTGTCTCCTCTACTGCATAACTTCTTTCAACTCCCTCACAAAAAAGTAAAAATGCTTCTCACGGTGCACTGCTCTCTTTTCCTTAGCAAAGTAAAGGAACTTGCACAGTGAATTATTTATAAAGTTATAATGTTATGTAGGAGTACACAGATGGAGGGAATTTTTTAATTAGCATAAACAATATTTTTATTCGGTCTCTTAAAAAATACACACTTTAATGAGAATTTAAATGTATCTTCTGATTTGTGGATTTTGCCAGTAGAGTAATGAATAAAAGAGGGTCAAGGCACCTGTTTTTCTTCTTGCAGTAGACCAGAAGCTTGTCAAACAGGAAGAAAATCCTCTCTTGTATGTTTCCAGCTGAAATCTTCAAGAGGACGCCGTGCATGAGCATCTCCGTGCATGTATCTGTGATATTGGAGCCCTGCAAACAGACATGTGGGTGAAAGGTCAAACAGAAAAAAAAGAGAGTGAAACAGATGCTTGGACATAGATTGACACACAGGAATGCGGGAAACAAGGTATTCAAACCAGCAAATCATTTTAATGTGAATCTTTTATCTGAAAGAGAAAGCTTCTCAAAATGAATTCTATACCATTCAATGTTCACACATAGTGACTGAACAGGAGGAGGGATTACAAAGCCCAGCCTTTCCTGTTCCCTCTCTCAGCGGTCTGTCAAAACACTCCTTGCTTCCTCAGAGCAGATTGCTGTGGGACTTTAAAATGCACGGCCGTTAATAGCTTCTATAGAATAACATCCCGTCCAGTCAAACCATGTGTTGCATTGTCGCGCCTGGTCACCACATTGGTTGGGTTCCTGCTGCAAGTGATAAAGTGTGCTGTCTTTCCCCTTACCTTGCCTGCTCTGGGAATTTATGTACCACGTTTGATCGGCCCTTCAGAGCTAAAAATAACTCCCATGCGCACAGAGCCGGAAAATGTGCTAAGCATTTCCTCCTGCTGGAGACATCAGTGGGCCAAAACTTATCCCGCTTTTTCCTTCTTTCGCTCCTCGCCCTTTTTATCCTCCTCCCTTCCCTTCTGCCAATCACCCCTCGCTCTCTTCCCCTCCCATTGATTCCTCGGTTTATTCCTCTATCTCTTTCATTTCTTCCTCCACACTTTTTTAGTCTCCCGCTCTTTCAGCAGCCTTTTAACTCTTCAGTTCATGACCAGATGTTAAACCAATTTGCAGCTAGTGAATGTGTGCACACCAAACATGGAAACTTGTCTTGGTCACTTGAAGGGGCCAATTGCAACATCACACTAGTCCAGATGATAGAGCTGCATTTCCCAAATGGAAGTACTGACATTTCCCATTTGTGTTTCCTGCATTTTTAACAGAACCCTTTGTCCATTTACTTCTTTTTTTGCAGCCTTCTTTAGATTTTTCTATTTCTCTGCAGAATTGTTCTATCACTCTTAAACCTAATCTTATTACAAGCCAAAGCTCCACAGAGGTTATTCTCAGAAACTTGAGCAACACTTTAAACCCTGTCATCTGTTTCATCTAAATTTCAACCCTCTATTTTTATAGCCAGACAACAGCCAGACATAACAACTGCAGAAATGGATAAAAAATGAGGAAGGACAAAGCAGAATATTCCAGTAATCAAGGAAGAAGTGTGGTGGAAAAATGTGTATTAAACTCTAAAGTGGTATTTGTCAATTGGTAATTAAAGTAAGTTTTAAGAACTCTAATTAAACTTAAACAAGAGAACAGAATGTGAAGTGAAACAACTGTAAACTCCTACCCACTGCTCTAAAATTAACATATTTCTATGGTACATAGTGACAAAACACAGACACTTGCAACACAAACCAACTAGTAATCACCGCCCTGACAAATGCTGGCAGTCGTCACCATGGTGACCACTGCGGGCCATCGCCCTGTCTCTCCCACGCGAGGTGAACCTGCCAGGATGCCCCAGGGCGGCCAGCTGTGGAGCAGGTCAGCGCTAACAAGCCATCAGACCGGGCGGAGGAGCAGGAACGGAAAAACAGCATCTCTCACAAACACTCCTCATCCCTCCATCATTCCTCAGACACCCACACAGAAATGCAAGATGCAACCACCATTCAGCCATCTCTCCTTTTTTTTTTCCCTTTTCTGTCTACATCTCGCCTCTCTTCTTAGTTCCATGTCATTTTGCCTGGCGTGCAGCAGTCAGAGGATCCTGCTCCAGAGTGAGCTAATGTTTTCAATTAATAAAAAGTGCTTAGGGGAAACCGCAGAGTAGGTACAGCCAGGACCATGTCGAGTGCAAGATATGTCACCGCACCCAACAGTGAGACTCATTCTGATCACACTGTTTTTTAGATTTTAAACACCTAGTAGTATCTATTATTATCTGCCAAAAAATATATTGCCCTTCTTCTAAATTCATTAGAAACTGTGGATTTTTTTTATCATAAACATTGGCCAACTATTTTTGTAGCTGCAGTATATTTTACTATGAAGCAAAAAAACAAAAAATATACTAAAAGCCTTTCTAAATGCCCTGCTAATACTAAAACAACACATTCATAGAAACCTGACCACTGATTTCTCTTTCAAACCACCACTAGGCCAACTGACCCCTTATTAAGGCATCCCAGAACGCCGGAAGAAAACTAATCTAAAGGGAACCCTCCAGACCAAGAAGTTCGGTCTACCTGATGATGATTGAATCGGTGACCCTTAAGCGTGACGGCTTTAATTACTGGCTCATCCAGGAGGAAAGAATTTGACGATTGTGAAAACAAGTCATTGTTCCCAGAGAGAACAAGAAAGCTTAAAAGGCTGACAAAAGTCACGCCACTTGAAATTCTTGTTACATTGCTGGTATAGGGCTAAGTGGCTTTAAATATGTCATGACTTTGAGCTTTGATGGGGGGGGGGAGCTCAGCTGTGTTTAAAAAAATGAATAACCTACAAGTCAACTCTGACTGCATAGCCAGACAGTCAATGCAGTCATTTAAATTGAATTTACTGAGTGAGATTAAAATCATTCAACACAGTGTACACAGTTCATTTGAGACCCACCTCCCAGCCCTCGATATGGGACTGCCATTCCTCCAAAATCTCCAACTTCTCCATCTGTCTCTTGGCCTCGTTGATGCTGGAGCACACAGCCTTCATCACCTGCAGAGACTCCTGCACCAGGACGTAGTCGTTGTGCTTCTTAGGGGTCCTTTTCAGCAGCTCCTGCATATGCAAATGCCCCACAAAGTCTTACATGAAAAACTAGTGACGTGATAATAGAGACACGCAAAGTTCCCTTTATTGCACCTAAACTACTTTAAAATCAAATTTGTGCCAAATCTAACTCTTAAAACATATTTACACATGAAAACAATTAAATAGAAATATGTTCAATTTCCTTCACACTGCACAAGTGCTTACCTTCCAGTGGTTCCTGAGTTAGGTGGTTAAAAACCTGCTACTGTGTGCCATGGTCTCAACAGCAATGTCAATCTCTGGGTCTATAGTCTAAACACTGTCTTTCAGTATGTCAGCTACTATAGGGCAGCCGTACACTGTTCTGCATATATCTGCAGCCAGTGATGGCTATCTGTGTCTTTTCAGAGCAGGAGCCCCTGGCAGCTGGAAGACTTCAAATGGCAGAGCATCAGATTACCCCCTTATTATTATTACTACTACATCTCTGTGTCCGCACTGGTGGCTGTTTAGAGAACGCCTGGGTGAATTAATAGATCATAACAAGACAAATGAGATGGGACAGCTCAGATCACAGACTCAAACAAGACTTTGAAAGTGTATTTAATTTCGCTCACGTTTCACGTTGGGAAATGGAAATTTCAAAACTAACAACTGAGAGAGCAAGTATGAATGAGCCCAGTCAAAGTGTCCGAATGCACAGCTGGGTCGGTAAGGTGATGATAGGTCTTGTGTTATTACTACGATGTGGCTGTGATGGGGAACTAAAACAGAGAGTAGACGTGTCAGAATATGAGACCAGTGTTTCATTAGCAAGGGAGAGGTTGATGTGAATAGGATGAGACAGCCCTAACTAATGACTAGGTGGTGGTGAGTGAAACGAGGAGTAGAAGGACTACAGAGGTGGTACAAGGGTGTGGTAGCTCTATAATACATGGTTAGCGTGCACAAGACCATACTCACTCTGAGCAGCAATGGGTACTTGCAGATCCTCTGAATAGGAGCTACCAGGTAACCCTCCAGTGGGACCTCCGTGTTTTTTCTGCCTCCAAGCAACATGCAGTTCTGCAGGAGAGGAGAGGAGAGGAGGTTTAACAAGGCTAAAGCTAGCTGCTCTGTGAGGCAGTAATGCTCACTGGAAAGAAAACCCACATTTGTTCTTGATTTTCAAAATCATAGTGAATTAAATGTAATAATTTAACAGAGTGAAAGATTAACGGTCTTTGGAAACAAATATGAAATGGGTTTATCAGCAGCATCAGCAGTATTTCATAGTTTTTCGTGTAAGCAGAGCTCGACGGCAAGGGTTGGCAGGTTGTCATTGGCAACCATTTTGAGAAATTGGCAACCAAATATTGACCTTTGGTTGCCATCAGTTGCAACCACTTTTTAACATGAAAAATATGGACAGCACACAGCTTAACATTTGTGTCTCTTTAGTTGTATGTAAGAGGGGAATCAGCTGTCTCAGTAGACTCAAGCTTTTATTTTTTTAAGTTTCCTTTTTTATTATTAAGCTGTTATAAATGCATAGTATCTTAATTACTCAAAATATAAAGTGACTAAAAATCGCAACCATAATTTCAGTTTTGTCAAGCACGTTTGAAAGTTAGTGTTGAGCCCTGGTGAGGATGGTGTAAACAGAAAGTTCATCATGTTGACTCGCTTGTGGGATTTTATAATATCTAGCGATGAAGATGCAAGAAATAGACATTTAGGCATGAAGTGGTCATAACGTGTAGAAGTCATTTTTTGTCATATACAGATTAAACATCAATGTTTTCGTCAATATTTATCACCCTTACCACCATCTTAGTTTCGCATGTTAGCATGACTAAAATGTGCTGCTTAGTACAAGTACAGCTGAGGCTAATGTGAATATCATTGGTTTTGCAGGTCTTTGGTCATAAACCATATCTTTGGCAAATAGTCAGTTTGACCGGCTAGTTACACTACGGTAAGGTCAGGGGAATATCAAAGTCTGTAGGATTCATCCTCAGGGGACTATGAACGTCTGTACAAGAATTCATGGCAAGCCAAACAATAGTTGTTCCAATATGTCTGGACAAAAGTGGTGGACCGACCCACAGACCAACATCGATATCCCTGATTTAGATTTATCATAAGCTAAGAGATAATCTTTGCCTTCAGTCGATCAAAGGGACCCTTACCTTCATGTGGTAGGATACAGGTTATGAGGTCAACTGCTAATATTCACTCTCACCTCCCTCTCACCTGAAATATCAACGAGGTGCCGGATTACAGTGTAAACAATAAACCAGGCTTTATGGCAGCCAGTTGACCAAAGGTTTAGTGGAGGTTAGCAGATATCCTCACCCTCGTCATTGCAAGGCTGAGGAGGTGACCTGAGGTATATCAGGCCATAGCTAATTGTAGGTTGGAAGGTAACACAAGACCCATATAGCCCGTATGGAAGGTTAGGTCACCAAAAGGTCAAGGCTATAAAGGCGCCATTAAATCAAAGTAAATTAATATCTTTACCTCCTCTGGCTTCCTAAATTAAAGGCACACATGAACAGTAAATCAGAATAGAACTCTTGCAGCCTCTTTGATGGTGTGTTTAGTGTGTGCATATGTGTTTTAATTATCTTACTCCATCAATTACAGTTTTACCAGAAGGTCATATGCTTCGCCAATGAACAGGCCAATCAATACACCAAAGTCTGTGGTCATACTGTGGTTCTTCTGGTTGTGTTACTCTGCTGTAATTTCAAAGTGCTCTATATTTATGGTAGTCTTAAAACACAAGGGCTGATGGCGTGTTGTGATACAAGTGTGTGCCGCTTTGAGGTATAGAAGTAAGGAGCGAGAAGGACTAAAATTACACACTGTCAAAGCCTATGAGTAAAAAGTGAAACATATGAACGGGGGTACAAAAGACTAAACGGCATCAAGTGAAGATCTGTGAAAGGCAATGAAAAAGGAAAAAGAGCGAATATTTTGACCTCAAACACACAGTTTGCGGCCTGCAGGGGGGATGTAGTCATCTTTTGTTCTAGCAACATGATGCTCCCCTGTGGAAGTGAAATTCTCTCAGTGTCGGGAGAGGGAGTCCGCCCCCACACAAGGGGCAGAGTCACATCAGCTGTCAGACACACTGGAACATTAAGTACAGGGTTTAACACTGTCGACAATGTGTTTGTATGTCTAAGAGAGTGAGGCGGTGTGTTTTCATATGTGAGCAGTTCTCAAGTGCAGGTTTGATCACGCATGACCCCTCTTAGACTTCAGTATCGGCGCTAAGAAATCAACTATGTTTTTGGAATTACCCTAAATATTTAACACATCATATGGATGTTTAACTATATAGCTATAGAAGGAGACGTAAGCTAAAAAATAACTGTTAAACTCCAATGGATTTATGATAAATTATTTCAGAACAAAGAAACAAACTGCAGTCCATCACTAAGAGTGACTACTGTAACTAATAAACTGCCAGTTAATAACTATAATGTGCGTTAGCGTGAATTAAAAACAGTAACTCTGACTTGTGCATGCGTATTGATCTTCTAAGACTTTAATTGGTTGTATGTATGTGAATCTTGTTAGCCCCTTCTCACCAGTAAACATGTCCGAACGCTCCGGATCTTATTGAGCTCCAGCAGCAGCCTCTGAGCCTTCTCATGATTCCCACAGTATTCATCATAAATCTGGAAACGACTCCTCTGCAAGAGAAAGAGAAAGACAAGGACGCTAGAGTAAAAGGAACAAATTGCAGACAGGAAGAAAGAAAGAGAAAAGGGGGCAACAAAGTCAAGCAGAAAATGGGAAAAAGAATAGTCAAGAAATAATTTAAGCCAGATAGGGCAATACAGAAGACAGTAAAACTGAGAACAATGATAGAAAACAAGACTAAAACAGACCACAGAGCAGACGTGTGAATTATAGGATTCATTGTAGGTATGAATTCTTCCCCATACTCTCGTCTCCGTCATGAAATAAATAATTTATATCATGTATGTGTGTGTGTGGGGGGGGGGGGTTCCAATAGTATCCATCTGCCTTGCAGCCATATTACTGACAACTTTCCACCACAGCAGTCCTCATGACATTCATACTCTATTGTCTTTGAAAGGCAGCAGTGGGACCAGACCGCGCAGCCTTTAAATCGCTCACTACGAAGTCACTACAGAGCTGCAAAAATAGTACACGGTCTTCCGCCATTGCGGCTCTGACTCAGAAGACAAAGCTGCTGGTATAAAGAGACATAGCTCTCTTAACAACAACAACAACAATAACTTTCAAATACCTGTAGCGTGTGCGCTTCTTGTTTTCTAATAGGTCAGTTTACAAACCTCCAAAATATATAATGTTTTGGTCCTGGGATCTGATTTTACTGTCGTTCCAAAGGGAGGAGTGGAGTCTTAAGTCCGCGAGAACCAAGTTGCAGGCCTGAGGGATTTTGATTTGAGCAGCCCAATATCCAGCTGGCTTACTTACATATTTGTGTTTCTGTAGTAAAGTTACATTGTGTAATTCTTTCCTGGAACTTTTAGAGCATCAACATATCACTACTGAGAAAGAAATTTTAAAGAAAAAAAAACTTCATAACAGAAAGAAATTGTCCTAGTCTAATCTCAATGGACTCACATGGTCACTCATGACTGAATTATGGTCATGAGTTTTCAGTTATGCTGTGAATTATATCCCATTTTCTCAATGAGGTCATCTCTCTCTCTCTCTCTCTCTCTCTCTCTCTCTCTCTCTCTTTCACCTGTTTCATCAGCGCCCGACTGGCAGAGGAGTCGCCTTCAGCCCAACAGAAGGATGGTAAGATTTATTAGACTTTGAAACCTATTATATGCCAGTGTGCCTCCAGGCTCAGCATCAAAGAAATGTGATATATAGCAGGGGTGAGCAGTATATCAGAACCGTATCATGCATATCTCACATGTGCAATCTCTCATCATGGGTAATCCAGAAAGATGAATCGACAACATGTGGTGTATCTTATCATTTTCAGCAGTACTCCGAGGCATAACTGCATTTGAGCTCTGATAGTAAAGCGGGAGAGAAATTCTTTAGGTGAACAAAAGATTACTGCAAACAGAGCTTACGTTGAACTATAGGAGCTTGTACAAGATGGTAAAATTGTAATTAAAGGGGGCAAGATAACGTTCAACTTGCAATAGAGGAAGCATTAAGTAATGGCGGTCGCGTGTGTTACTTACAAAGTGCAAGAAGCAGCGCCCAATTTCATGGTGAGCATGAGGGTCAGGCTGGAGCAGCTCTTCCACCATGGAGAGAAAGTCCTTGTGAACGGCCAGGATCTCCTCGATGTTAGAGAATAAAACCTGAAAGAGAAAAAGGACATACAGTGTCTGTTTTTGTCATATTTGCCAGCTGTTTTCTCCTCCAGTGGTGTTCTTAACATTGCCCGAATCAATACTTTGGAGTGTATTTCTTTTTTGTTGTGGCCATGTGGCACTGGGCGAATTTCTGAGGCCACACAATAAAGAGTGAGGTTTCTTTGAAATGGGCATCTTGGCTTTAGATGTCTTTGATATTGGGATTTCAAACATTATTATTATTAGATATATACGAAAAAAAGAAAAGGAGCACATTTTATTTAAGATGGAAATGTTGCCTTCATGTGGTGTTGACTTCTGCCCTCTTTTATGTCCTTTTTATGGTGATGTTAAAGGACAAAACAAAGCTGACTCTGGATGGAGGAAGAAGCTAGTGAAATAAAATCAAGGCATGGAAACCAGTGGAGCCTTTTACGGGTGAGGCAAAAATAATCTTCAGTGACGCTAAGGACAGCAAAGAAATCTTGTAAGTGAATTTCATCAATGCAACTTTGTTCCAAGAGGACTGGGTGTCTTCAGCTGCTCGGTGACGTCACGGACCCACGTTATTCAAACCCCTCTCTGTACAGCATGTTCCCAAACAAAACATAGCATGGATGGACATATTCCAAAACAGGAGACGTGCAGTAAATATCCACTGAATGTCTATTTTACCTTCAAGAGTAAGCAAGCTCACTGAAACAGTCACTCTCCCACTGTGAGAGAGCATCCTTTATTATGCTCCAGCCGGAATCGCTTATAAATAGATTATATTTACAGCTGCTTCCTGGATCGCCCACTACTTCTTGCTCCATTCAGAACTTGGCTAATTTAGGTTGAAAGAGCACACCAAACAAGGGACTCACTTTATTCAGGTTCCAATGTAATTTCCGGCCTTTTCACGGATCAGGTTACTGTATGAAAAAAGGGTCTGTGTGCAGTGTAAAAGTCAATCTTAGTTATGCCGTCTCATACCTCACAGATTGACCCTCACCTTAACAGTCTCCTCCGTGATGTTCTTGTCAATTTTGGTGGCTGCATACTGGTTGAGACGATGTAGAAACACCTGAAGCAGAGCAGAAAAGAAAAGCAACTGTTAACACTTTTGAAATGGATTAAATTACGTTTCGCCGTCTGATCTCTTTCACCTTTAACGAGACAAATAGAAGACTAGATTTGATGCTTTGTGTGCAGCTGCAACACTTGGCTGCCACAGCAAATTGGTTGCTATCACAATGGACACCTGATACACACGAAACACAATCTTTGCACTCGGAGAAAAAAGAAAAAACGTAATAATTGCAGCGCATGGTATTTCAAAGGCGATGTTAAGTGGCTGGGGATAGGAGTCTGAGAGGCCAAACAGTGTGTGAATTGAGATGGATGGGAAGTGCTCTTTCTTGCTTCGGTCCCCGAGGATGCTGGTTCCCAGGCTGCATCACCGCACAAGCCCTCAACAACCCATTTAATGCTTCAGGGCACTTTCTGAGAATGGCAAATTAAGGTATGCTTCGAATGTATTCTTAAAATGTGACTAAGAGGAATTAGTCATTTTCTGAACCCCGCCTGAGGGAGAGCTTTTAGAAAAGAAGACATCCATCAACAGGTAGCAGACACAAATCTTTATCTTCATGTGTGCAATGCTTGGAATACAGTTTGGCAGAGAGGAATCAATCTTCAGTGGAAATATCTGGGGAAAAAGAATTGGTTGCACCACACTTTGATTTTGATTGATGCCTGTAATGCACTTCCCTTTGGGGAAGCTATGATGAAATTCAAAGTAAGGCTTAAAAATCGTAAAAAACTTTTGAGAAATACAAAGAAATTGCATTCAATCGCTCTGAATTTTAGTCTAATCAAACTGGACGTCGAGCAACAACAAGAACGTCCCTCATGTTCATATTTCTGTCCAATTTGAATGAGAGCAAGTCAAGCGGCAGCAAAGAAATGTCCTTGGCACAACATCACAAAATATCTTGTGTGATTTGGGTTTTATTTTACCGACACTTTGTTTTCATTTCCCATGTCACACTAATAACTTTGTTTATCCTCCAAATAGCATAAAGGTCAGTAACTCAAGCAAGATAAAAGTAGAGATGAGATCTCGAAGTAGAATAAAGTGTGTACTGGGACTTTGCCAAAGTTGTCTGCTAATACACTGTGAGAAGACTCACGACACAGAAAACATAGAAATTACACTTGAACAGTTTGACTCCAACTCCAACATTTAGGAAAACCAGAGCTCACTGGGAATAGAGCAGGGCTGTCAAAACCCAAATTCTGACTTAACAATAGCCTGTCACTGATCACACCAATCCTCACACGAAACCACGGCAACAAGACAGACAGCATAATGGAGCACAGAGACGGTGCAACAATACAACACATTCTGACACAGAAAAACACTTCAGCGCCACAAAGCTTCATTTCATGGTACAGCATGACACAAACCGTCAGCGGCTCCATGAACACACAATCATGCCGATACATACAGTCACTGTGAGTGCAGTAAGACGTTACATCTGTCTTTTGACCCCGACCACGGGCGTCCCTTTACCGCCCCACCGAGGGCCATAATGCCATCTGTCGCCCAGTGCAGCCAACACAGCAGGCGGCCTGACCTGAGCGAGCTCACATAATACAACCACAAAGCATGTAAACAGCTTACTTTAATGAGCAGACAAGCCAAGAGTTATTCCTTAACACCAAGATCTAAGTGAGCGGTCGGGACAGATCGAAAGGTGGTTGTGCTGAATCAGTCGTAAAATCTCCATTTCTAGCTAATTACAAAGCCAACGTTCTGTTCGAAAAAACAAATTGACATGAAACAATTACAGAAATTATCTTAATAACATTGTATTGACGTCAAGCAACACTTCAAAAGTAACTGGATAAGTGTTTGAATCCGGTCCTGTGTTTGGAAAAAGAAAAAAAAGGAGCTCAAATAATCAGCCTCTTTGTTGTCGGCCAACTCTACGCTGATTACCATTCCGTAGCTGCCTTGCCTCGCAACTCTGCCACTCACAAGCATTAGCATCTGATTAGCAAGTCTAATATGTACAAACACGGAGTAGACTTCGACAGCCATGACAGTGCTTACAGTACAGGACCTTAGCTGAGCAACAGTAGTGATAATTTGCATCAAAACCAGTGTCCTATCATTGATGCATGACATCAAACATGGACTCATTAGGGAGTCTATCACTTCAGTTTTAATAATGAAGAGTCTATTCAACAGGAGATAATCGCTATATCTGCAAAGCACTAATTATACAGCATTTCTACAGATATGGGGGGGCTCTGCAGCAAAACGTAAGGAGCCACACTGCAGATGCTTATCAGAAGTAAACAACACAGGGAAAAAAAGACGTCATAATGGAGTGCAGGAATTCTAAATCTGATTGGATGGAGATAATAAATTGTGTTATCACCAAGAAGATAAGAGAGTGTTTGTTCTTTGCTGCACAGAAATTGCAAACATCTTTCATGTAGTTTTCAAGACTACTACACCACACAGAAAACAGACTCGGCCATAAAAAAGTCTGAACAATTAATTTGAGTTATTTCTAGAATTGTGGCCAGTTCAGACTGGATTTTATTTGTGGAAACTAACATGTCTCCTCCGAGGAGACAGCCAAGACTGTCTTGTTGATGTCGTAAAGAGACTGATCTTGGAAAAGCTCCCTGGCCAGAGAATGGGAAGCTGACTGATTGGATTTATGGACACAGTAACAGTACCCAGGGTGACTGTGAATATAAGCCCATTTCCAGGTTTGTATAGTACCTGACAGAGCTGCACTACATAAATGCACGGCTCATTTGCAAACGCCTAGTATTGTAACTCAGTGTCAGTGGAGAACGTCCAGGATTTGTCTCTTGATTGCATCCAATACCAGAGCAACTGTTTCTTGGTGTAAAGCTGCAAGAGAGTCTATGATGACAACAATTACTAACTAGAAACTAATCCAATTAAAGGGATGATTTTTACAGCAGCTGAAGAACTGTGAAAGAACCATAACATTTCCACCATACCACGGTTGCTTTGTCCTAATACTCAGTAATGACCAATAGATTTTAAGAGAGACTCATTTTGTTCCCAAGGACTGGATGTGCTTTCGAGCAGGAATCCACCATGCCAGGGCATCGGCAACTACTGAATCATTCGTCATGATCCATGTCACGCTTTTCGTGACCAGACATTATGAACTGAGCAGAAAACACTGACCGCCAAGTCAGTTTATGAATACTCTTTGAGGTTTAGATATTTTTATCACTGGCATATTTCTAAGATACTCGGGGAAAATGATGAGGTAAAGTGATGAGCTCAGAAGACAAAGAGGATAAAAGAGTTGGACAACGGCGGCAGAGATTTTCTTACAGTGTTCTTTCCATTGGCCATTCTAGGAAAGTTAGACTCGTCTCCGAAATGACATCCACTCACCCTAACACACACACACACACACACACACACACACACACACACACACACACACACACACACACACACACACACCACACTCATTTGGCTGTGAATAGCCACAGGCACACTTTTTTGCAGGAAAGGAATTAAGCAGTGGCTGTTCTTTTCTGCATCAGACATTTTTCCTTTCTACTTGTTGGACATGCAGTGTGCATTTTCTGTCCTTAATCACGTATCAACTGCACTCAACAAGGGGGGAAGAAAAGTCTGTCAGAAAGTAATTTTGTTCCCTGGGGCCCAGGTGTAATCATCTGGATTGTCACTCTAATGGCTGAGGGGGGACTACACATTAAAACCCCATTAAAGTTTTCATTATTCCACAGAGCAGATGGGTGTGATGAATAGATTGGTCCAATCACCGCGTGTGGCTCTACCTGCCATTAATCAACACAAGATCACATGGTGTAGGCAACAAAGCCGCCGTGGTGGAAATCATGGCCGTACTGTGTGATGGGGTAATGCTCCCACGTGATGACAACCTGACTTTTACTGTCACACTGAAACTGAAATCAGGTTCACTCGAAGGCCACCTCTCCATCACCCGCATACTGTGATTGGACAGAGTGGAAAACCGCCTCAATCTTTAAGCGACAGGTCGCTCAATAACTGCAGTTTGCTAACACGTGTTTTTTGCTCAGGGTATTTGAAATTACACCTGGATTGTAGTGTCATACAGGAAAAGGAAAGGCAGAGGGATAACAGACTTGCAAGAGGGATGTTTCCATGCCGACAAATTGTGCGCTGAGCCAACCTAGTTCGGGACATTTTGTGAATGGACTTTATGCAATGTTGCCCCCACCCCCGGCCGGCATCTCTCCACCAGATTGGGAAGATACAATCAGCGGAAGTCCTAGCCACTCCTACTGTATATGCCGATCTCTTTGTCAATGAAACATGTGAATCACACCAGAGGAGTTTGGCAAAAACAGCTCACTGGTTTTCTCAAACACATAAACCAACAACGACATAACAAGAGAGACAATGATGGACATTCTTGCGCTTCAAAATAAAGTTTGTGTACAGTATAGTTGCCAAACCAGAGCTTGTGCTTGGGTCAAATAAAAAAATACTAGAGTGAATGTGAAGTGAGTGGAAAAGAGAATGAAGAAAGTGCAAGGGGAGAAAAAGCATGTCATTCATCACCTTACACAGCCAGCAGAGTGGGCTGTAATGGGAATACAAATCCAACCCAGGGAAGGAAAGAGCACTAAACAGATCCACAAGTGCACTAAACAGATCCAAACGAGCAAAATGATGCAGCAAATTGCTTTGATAAAAAAGCTATCTAGCTGCTCCCATGCTACAGAAATTAGTTTGAATCAAGTACAAAGCTAGCCTCAAACATCTGCTAATGCATTCAAGTTAAAACTATTGGAGGAGTAGGCAGGAACAAGGGGCCTGTTTGATGTATTACATGCGAAACAACCATTTCAGTTCCCCGTGGCCCCTCAAACACAATGCTCTCCTTGAAATTAAAAGTACTGAAGCAGCTATATTAAAAAGGGTAAAACAATTTTACAACTTCTTCTTCTGCTACCAAAGTTCAATTGCTTTTGCGGTGATGTCAAATCTATTGCGAACAACTGAAATATCTCCAATCTGAGTTCATTGGCACTGGTCACCAGTAAACTCTGGAAGAATGAATGGGCCTTTCTCAGAGTCTATTGGACAAACTGCCTCTTTTGTCTGTTGATGATTCACTGATGGGCTTTGTTGTCCTGATTGGAGAGCTGGCAAACCGACAGACAGACACACACACACACACACACACACACACACACAGAGAAACATCCTGTTTCTCCACTGTGATTAAAATGTAGTGGTGTGAAGAAGATTAAATGTATAGGAGTATTACAACACACATGTATAGGAGTTTTCTAATCCACACTCTGTGGAAGAATCCTCTCTTGATAACAAATAAAAAAAGATGAGACAAAGATGACCACTCGACCCCAGAGATGGAGACACAAACAACAGCTTCCACACGAAAAGCCCACTGTAGTAAATCACTAGACTGTGAAGGTATGCTCATTAACATTACAGTCTTCTGGGGTATGTTCGTGTTTCTCTGTCATACATCTGTCCCCCGGGATGGCAGACTAAAATCGTAACACACTGTGATGATAACAGTTAAAGGACAGCATGTAACAGGTGTGCAAGCAGCTTGGCACCCTCAGGCAAAGCTGTGTGTGCGTGTGTGTGTGTGTGTGTGTGTGTGTGTGTGTGTGTGTGTGTGTGTGTGTGTGTGTGTGTGTGTGTGTGTGTGTGTGTGTTGGGAGAGAGAGGATGTACAGTGAGAAGAAAAAAAAGAGCCTTGTTTGGCCTTTTTCTTTCATAAATGAACTGCTTTTAAACCAGAGTTCAACAACACAGGGTTAAATCTCCCAGCCTCACACACACACACACGCACACACACACACCAAATTCCTGGCAAGCAAAAACTTAATTTTCGCCAAAAAGTCCTGACCAGAGACAGAGCCAGTCTCCGATGCTGAGAGCACACAGGGGAACATCCGAAAAGAGAGAAAAGGCTCTTTGTAGTGATTCCCTCCCATAAGCCAGGCCCCTCCCGTCTTCAACAGGTCCTGATGACACCTAAAGGAGAGTCATCCTGGTCTTCCCATCTCATTAGTCCTCTGGCTAGTTTTCCCAGACAGGCCCGTTTCTCTCCACTAGGAATGTATACAGGAAACAGACACTCTTAATGTAGCGGGGAATGTTAATTTGTCTATCTTGGGAGTGGCTATTAGGGCTCATCTGCACCGCTCCATGCAGGCTCTCTGGTTTTAATTAACAACAGAGAACATAGTGCAAATTCATTTTACCAGTTCGGAACAAAAGCTCACTTGTCTTCGGAAGCCTTTCATTTTAAAATTCAGGCAGATCTGTATGAACACCACATGACTCTCAGAAATAAATGAAATACTGTTGATGAAGAACACAAAAAAAAGATAGTTATTAGATTATTATTTGAAAGCTTGTTTGAAAGTATTGTTTTGTGGAAAATGCAGGACAAATCTGGCTTGTAAAGGAAAAATGAAGACCAAAAATGTGCTTTGAGGCATCTCCAAAAAACTCACTATTACTCCTTTCTCTCTTACATGCTATTCTTGTCCTTCCAGTGTCCCTGAAGCATTTTATCTAATGAATATGTCTGTGTCCAGTGTCTCCGCCTGACTCCTGGTGAGCGACTTTGAAATGAACACAAGCATAAAACGATGCTTGAGGTCATGTCCGTTTAACTGAATACCCGACAGGCTGTGGGTCTTTTCAATTTCACCCCTCGCGGCACTATTAATGGTGGGAATCTTCCGCATATTAGGAAGATCTTTTGACTTGACTGAAATTGGGTGTGAAGCAGTGAGACCAGCCTCTAGTAGATGAGTTATTCTCCAGAGACCTTACCTGTCAATCTCCATGTGCAGCCAGGCAAAACATTATCAACTGATAGATGGCAATTCCCATCCGAGCCACACACCAGCACCCTGTATTGATGAGCAGGATGACTAAGCAGAATCAATCTGTGGCGCACTCCCAAGCATGACTGTCACACATGGAGATTGTTCATTTGATTACCGCTTCAGGCTGCCAAATGCCCCCCATGCCATCCATCTCAGCAGGACTGGCAAGAAAAAAGGAAAGCTGCAGAGTCAGCCTCTCTCACACTTCGGACCAGACACTGTCAATAGAGAATTGAACAACTGCCATGCCGGTTTCTCCACGCTCTCCCTCTCCCCAAGCACAACTGTTCAGAGCATGCCCACTCGTACAAATACCCCCTTCTACCAGGGTTTGGCTTAGCATGCCTTCTTTTTGTCTGTGAATGGACAGAGCAGGAGGCACCGGGCCAACATGGCTGCATCACAACAGAAACCACTGAGATAAGAGACAAGATAATCCTTTATTAGGCCCACAGCGTTTTTTTAAATTTTTAATCAAGGTAAATTAAACTCCTTTTATTGTAATTGAGTCATGTTTTTTAGCTGACGTGTTTTTTTGTAGTCAGAAATTTCATTTGTGATTATCAGTTTATTAGTAACTCCTACCCCAAAGTGGCCAGAAAATAAATTCTTGCAGGTTTCACTTAATTAAACTAATCTGACCTTTTTAGCAAATCTAACCAACAACACCCCAAATGTCACACTTTCTCCTCAAAGCGTATCACGACATGGTGGCAGCTTTCCTTCTAAATATATTGCATTCAAAGGCTCACACTATTCTATTAGCCTTTAGACCTCACATTCAAGGCTATTATTCACTTATCACGTTATCCCTTTACGTGTGAAACAAAATTGACTGTACACATGTTGTGACTTGAGACGAGAAAAAATGTTAAAGGCTAATTTAAGATTTAAAAGTGGAAAGTAGAGGCTTACTCACTGTCTAGGGACAACTTGTTTCAGGTTAGGGGCAGAAAATAAAGAAAAGGAACAGACAGACATGAAAGGATGTCTCTGGCATGCTTTGAGACAGAGAGACACTTTCAGAGCTACTATAGCAAATCCCATTCAAGAGCTTAATTAAATAATTTAGTGAAGTGGAATTTCCCATCGTGTCTAGCTGGGCAGCTCTTGGTGTTTATGGATTCAGAGCCCAGACATGCTGAATGACAGGGGCATGAATGGCACGGAAAGTGTGAGTTTCAACCACAGAGAGAACATGCAAACTGGTCTAAACATATTCTGGGTACAATTCATTCATTCACAAGTCAGATTTGAAAATGTAGAGACATCTGCACGTGTGTGTTGTGGGAAGATTCATGATACCAAACCACATGGTTGCAAATTTGTTTTACAAACAATATAACCTTAATCCGACTAGCAACAGACGAGCATTTCATTCATTTGTAAACACACTGTCATCTTTATCAGTGTCTGCAGAATCATGGAAAAGCTGAAGAAGGATGGAGGGCGCTAAGCAGACACTGCAGGCATGCTGATCAAGTGTGTGTGTGTGTGTGTGTGTGTGTGTGTGTGTGTGTGTGTGTGTGTGTGTGTGTGTGTGTGTGTGTGTGTGTGTGTGTGTGTGTGTGTGTCTGTGTGTGTGTGTGTGTGTGTGTGTTCCCTATGGCAGAGCATGCCAGCTAAAACACAGGCCCCCTTGTGATGATGACCCCTTCAACTCCATGAACGTCCTGACAAGTGTCAACCGAAGTCCCGCCACTCTTCTACTTGTTGCACGTAAGCACCATGTGACCAGGCAGCTGGCACTGTCCAAATCAAAGGCCGCCTTCTCCTCCTTGGCAGCAGGAAAGCACCACCTCTGCCTCCTGAGCTCAATCCACTCTGTGGATTCAACTCCGGGGTCCTTGCCGCCCTGTCGCCTATGCATCGAAGCTTCCCGTTGCCAAGTGGGCATCTGTGGCAAAACTCTCCTTTCCCTGGCCCGGTGGAGACAGTGAGGGAAGTGTGCGAGTGTGTGTGCGTGCTGAAGCAGGAAACATGCAGCACAATGTAAAGACGGGGAGGGCCAGGAAGGAAGGAAATCCTGCTTGAAAAATGGCCTCTGAGACAAAAGCAAGAGAAGTCGCTATAGTGCAACAACTTTTTTAAGGGCACAAATACGTTTTTTTTACACTGACAGTAATAGGGTGTAAATGACTGCAACCAAACAGTCATCAGTTAAGTCATAGGCGAGACAATAACAAAAGCTAATAGTGAGTTTTCTAGCTGCTACGCTAAGCTAACCAGCGTATGGCTGTCGGGTCATATTTACTGTACAGGCGTGAGTGTGGTGTCGGTCTTCTCATCGCACTCTCTGCAAGACAGTGAAGACGTGTATTTCCCAAAACGTTGAACTATTCCTTTAACAGAAGGAGCCAACATTTTGATGGTGAAATGTTGTCGAAACAAAAGCAGCACTGCAGAAACTTTTCCCATCATAAAAGTTCATTTCGAAATTCCGCTCTTCAGTGCACATTTTGGTCACCCTACACGATTGAGTTTCAACACCTTGCCCTACACACGGGTCAAGAACATATGCAGCAACAACCATTGAACTCAAATTACATTAACTTTCCCTCACTTAGCGTTACAATATTCAACATTTTGAGTAATTCCACAACCTGGCATAATGTAGGCAATGCATGTTACTAAATATTTCCCAATGGTAATTACATCCGCTACATCTAGGACATTGTCCAATCTTTTTTTCTGTAAAAATGAATGAATAAAATATTGAAAGGCATGCAAAACACAGCGGATCCCAGAGCAGAATTGCTCAATGGAAAGATGGAGCATAATCCCGCCCAGTGTTTTCATAGATATGGGACTCAAGGTTGATGCAAAACTCTCAGCGGGAGAGGGCTCTGCTGTCGCTGATCTAATCTTCACTATGAGTCATCTTCAGGCTGGTTAGGGTCCGATTTATCTTTAAGATGTGGTTGCTCAACAGGTTTATGCACACAATGCATCTACTGATACGGCACACGTACAAAGTTAAAAGGGCACAAAATAAATACACAGTTATGACCAAATAGAGAGAGAATGCATTTACGAAAAAAGATAAAAAAATCAGGCAGGTCCCTTCTGTAACGGCTGTGCTGTGAAATTGAAATGCAAGTAAGCCACATCATCCGTTCAGGGGCCCTTACACTCGGGACAGATACCAGAAAAAACAGTCTGCATTCTCAGAGAGCAGAGACTGACCAAATTCAATTTAAAAGAGTCAAGGAGAAACAATCTCACCTCTGTCTCTGCTTCCATTTTTTTTAAAAACACACACACACACACACACATATACATGCATACATAGTTGTGTCTATGCACATAGATGCTAAATTTAAAAAAAAATACACCTAACATAAGATTTAGGATTCTGGTGAATGATGGGTAAACACTCAGCTTTGGTCTAGTATAGGGATCACAAAAAACCTTCACATAGAAAGAAAGTACAAAAAAAGATATCAGTACAGTATCCAAAATAATGGATGGACATATGCAGTTGCTGCTCCCTCCGGGACACAGTGGTGAAAAGCAAGAAAGAAAGAGCACCATAAAGAGAGATTTGAGGTATATGAAAGGGTAGACGCTGGTGTGGAATTAGTAACAGTACGATAGGACGATTGTAAATGAATAAAGGAAGTGATTAAGGAATGAAGAAGAGCGCAATCAGGGCAGAAACATCAGCCTGTGTGAATATACACTGCGTTCTGTGGAATCTCTTATCACTAAATGCAGCCCATTATGGAGTCTGGCTAATGTAAGCAACTGTAAATGGCCACAAGCAGACTCTAAGCACTCGCCCTCAAAACCACCCAATCCAAACACACCAACATCATGTGACCACACATGTTCGATCTTATCTGATGTGTCACTTAAAAAAAGCTATTTAAACAGCTTAGTAGAATCTCGTTACACCAACATATACAACTTTTGCCCTCTTTAACCCAGAATCTGCTCCTACTCCTCCTCCAACAGATCCAGACTACAGCTCCCAACATTTCTGGCTTCTGTCCCACAAAACATGGACAGTTAGACTTTTTGCGGTGTGTTACATACTACAGAGTAAATATTTACAGTTCAATTCATCTCAGTTAATTTAGTATTTATTGAAAACAAAAAAAGTACAATAGCTCATTTTGGCTTCCAACATAAATACAACATGCCTCCATATATAGCCTGTTACTGGACAGCTCTCTGTTAACCCATTTGCGCTTGTGTATTTTCCTCCAATCAGGACGCACTGACCATCAGCATCTTCTGTTCCTGTTTCCATCAGAGCACAGGAGGGAGCTTGATATTGGCATGAAGCCTACAGATTAACAAACAGGAAGAGGATAGGAACAAGGAGTCGTGACCTTTGGGGTCATCGGTTGTCCGTTCGGTGCATATGAACCTTCTCGTCGTGGCCCTTTGACCTAACCTCCTTCAGGACTGCCCACTAGTCATATGTTACAAGCAAAGACAACTTCTTGGCCGCTCTGACCGTCCCGGGTCAAGATGTAAACAAATCTAAAGCCTGCGAGAGAGAGATGTGGAACTTCTACATACAAATACACACACACACACACCTGGGTTTGAGCCAGGAAGCTACTTTCTCCCTTAGGCTTGATTCCCTAACTTCCTGCAGCCATTTTCACTGAAAAGACACGACTGACTTAAAGTGACCACCGACATGTTTGTTGACCGATACCCTCTCCACGTAAAGTCCGCGATAGCATATATATAACAGGGATAATTGTGTGCAACTGTATTTAAAAGATGTGAAAATACACTCGCTTCATTTCTTAAACTTCATCCCTTGATGATCCGTAGTTTTTTTTTAAGAGTTTCCACATCATTATAATGTCTCAAACCACATTTATTAATTTAGATTTATGCATGGGATTAAAACTGTTTTTTTAACGTCACACTCTGTGGTTTCTTCATAGTTCAACAGGCTTTTTTGGGGGAGAGGAAGGCGGCAGCAGAGGGACCACTTAATGCACTGCAAAGCTCTTTGGAATATATTAAGTTAACTTGTGGCTCAGATCTCCCTCCAGAATCAGGACATGAAAGATTTTCTCCTTTGTCCCTTCTTGCATTCTTCCTGCAAAGCGCTTATCATGCAAGCAAATGGCTTTCAACGTCTCTCTATCAAGAGTGAACAGTGTCAGAGACTATGTAAAGTATTGCATTTGACACTGTGAAGACAAAAAAACAGAGAGGCAAAGACCTCATTAAAATGACTGTTTACATTATGTCTTGATTTGTTCCAGTCATTCAGACAATTTCTAAGAATGACTGTCATTTTATTGGCTCGAGGCTGTCCAAGATAAACACCAGTGTCCACCACCGCCCACTATATCTTGCTATAATTGTTCATTACGTAAGAAGGGCCTGAGATATTTCAAACAGCTTCCCCAGAGCCTTCTTCTCACTGCCCGACTACTGTGGAAGTTTAGTGCATGCAGTTTAAAAAGTGTTGCTTTAATCAACAAAAAGTCAAATTTAGACTTTCTAATACTGAAACCTACGAGATGTAATCGGCATACTTTCCCACGAAAGGTTAGGTACGGTCATACAATAGGCCCAGACTGTCCTGGGACAAATTGCTCTAATCATCCATGTTGTTTTCCACTACCTTAATAGTAAGGTATGTGTGAGGTGCATTGTGTTTGGGTCCCACGGATCAGCAGCAAGGATCTCTGCTCTACAGTTCAACTTTGGCTACTGACCGGAGCCTCATTGTTCCCCAGCATTTCCTAACCTCGGAGGAATTCCTCCTCCAGGAAATATGGCTTACAAGAGAAGGCACCAAGCCCAGCCATTTGCAGAACCCCCACCCCCACCCCACCCTTCACCCTCCTGGCAATATCTACTGCGTGATCAGCTCTATCCTTTTCCCTTCTCCCCTCCAGCAATATGCCCTTCAACCCTCTCCCTGCTGGTACTCGGAGTCTCCTGGATTATCCCACCAGGGAGTCGCACAGAGGGGGGCCCGGCTTGTCCTCCATTCAGACCTTTAGACACACAGAAACTTGTGTGGTTCTAGCATGGCAGGAGAGGTGTGCTTGGATCTGATCAGATGAAAGTCTTCCTTATGACCCCTCTCTCCCCCGTGGGGCTGTCTTTGATCATACTGAGTGTCTTCCACAATACTCCCGTAGACCGCCCAGACGATAAGATAGTAGATAATAGTGACTCTTTGTCTATTTCTCTCACTTTCTAGCTTCTTTATTCTCATCATCCAGCTCCGTGAGCTCCAACGCGCAGCTAAACCAACAATCGCAATCTCTTTCGCAGTCAGATCTCAATCTGATGCATCCATGCTGACATTCCCGGGTCAGAACAGAGTTTCCTTGTAAGGATCAGTCACTCCTGAAATGAATCCCGGTTCCAGCACCACAGGGGTTGATAAAGGAGGGTTGGCTGCATTCCCCGAACCCCCACCACCAGGGACAGAGGACGCATTCCCTCATGTAATCGCCTCCTCCATTTCTCCAGTGATGCCACTTCTAAGAAAGGCCAGAGAGAGCTCCATCCCCTCCCCGGTCCCTCTGTCCTCCATTAGAAACATCTGGGCAGTGGGAGGGAGGTCAGGGTGTTCACATTCATACATGTGGTCTGGGAAATAGCACTCTTAATGACACACAACACGGCACCCTTTCAACCTGACGTCCTTGCAAAGTTCCCATCGCATTAAGAAGCTTAAACTGTTGAGAAAATGTGGAGGAAGCCATCCAAACATACAGTCCAGATCACATGGTGTCAGCATTTTAAGGTCAGCTTTCTTTGTCATTAAGACTTGATGACCAACTGTACACAGTGTTCTGGTTTAAACAGGGGACATTTCCCATAATGTTTCCTTTCCCTCCTTTCTTTAAGGTTATGTGTTATTTTATGTAACGTCATTAAGCTGACAGCTCATCAGTCCTGTATTGCTGCAACCGAGAGCTGTGCTCAGTGTGCAGCCGGAGCCGGTGGTTTTCATTTGAGTCCACCTGTGCCGTCCTTGGCAGAACTCGCCGCACTTCTGGATTTGATCAAAAGTTGGCAAAGGAAGCAGCAAGCTGCACTTATACTGTATTTTCTCCGCTGATTGAGAAGTGAGGTAATCATGTGGATGGAATAGTAACGCTGTACAGCACAAGTTACCAAGACAGGGCGAGCAGGAACACAGATATCCTTTTAGAAGTGTCCCCGGTGAATTGCAGCTCTTTCTCGCTCTTCAGCTCTTTCTCGTTCAGACACACAGCTTATTTCTAACGTATAATGATTGTAGAGGTGGATGCAATAACCAGAACTGATGCACTGCAACTTCAAAGTGTACGCTACAGTAAACACCGCTTAAACAGTACAAAATATATGAGAATGTGGTCATTTAAATAAGAAAACTTTTTTTTAAAACATTTAATTTTGTTGTGATTGGATTGGATTTGTTTATTCATCTTAAATGATGTAGTGCCCCCAAAAGACTTAAAATAGTTTCTAGAGAAAGCACTCTGAGACTCCAACAGCCTCTAACAGCCTGAGAGGAGGATTAAACATCACACTGGCTGTGCAGGAACCAAAGCTGTGCCATGCCTCTTTGTACCTGCTTTTTAAATTTCACACTTGCCATCTGAAAAGTTAATATTTCCATCTGAAAGGGGGACGGGTTCAGAGAGCATCACAGGTATATAAGTGCATTCTTATGTTAGACAACCTGCTCGCGTCATTAACAGCAGCAGCACGCAGGGGATGCTTGCACAGATTATTAACATGTAACACTTAGTGGACCAGTTCCTGGAGCCTCGCGCACACCAAGCAAGGCTGGCTGTTTTTCTTTTTCTTTGCTTACTTTTGGAGTTTCATTTTTTCTTGATGGAAAAAAAAATGTGCACTCTTTTTGTATAATAATGATTCTCACTACTCACCGAGAGAAACTCTAGCGTCCCAACGTAATCCCGCTCGGTCTTCAAGAGTTCATTTAGGACGCACACTCGCAAGCGGAGCTGTTTCTCCAAGTCCTTCCCGCTTTCTGCCCTGTGTTCACTTCTGCTCTCCTCGGTCATATTGAGTCAGGAGATGCAAAAGAAAACCTTGTGTCCTTCGACAGACGCTTCACGTCACGAAAACAGGTTTCAGTTGCGAAAGTGTAAAGTTTGCTGCATGGTCAACGCTGACGGGGGGAGGGGGGGGGGGTTTGGGGGGGCCGGGGTCTGCACTGGAAGTCCAGGAAAAGTGGACAAACAATAAAAACGCGTGAAAAAGAAAGTTTAGAAATTAAATTAAAACAAAGAGGGAAACGAGACGACAGCGCGAGACCGCTTCCCGCAGAGCGTGACTGAAGAGTGTGCAACAAGTGGACACCAGTTTGGAAAGTTGAGTCCCTGTGGCTCCAGAAATCCTCATCCTGATCCAGCCTCCCCGCGAGCCTTCAACGCGCAGAGGAGGACCAGTGTCACGGTGGCCGCAGTGCACGAGACGACTTCCGGTTTGTGTTTTCAGTATAAAACTGCAGCGACAGGTTTTGAGAAGGGAAAAAAACACAGATGAACACATTTAAACAAATTGTTTTCATGATCATACAGATGATCTATGAGCAACTGAAGTTGCAGGTGGTAACTGTTGAAAAGGACATGCAGGAAATGAAAGGTACACTGGCTGAATGGATGCCTTATTATACATATTTTAGATGTATCCTTTTAAGTTGAAGGGACAATTACTGTACTTCTGGGATCATTCTCGTTATCTCCATTTGGCTTTACACTCCTGAATACTGGACAAGACAGGGAAACGTTTTCAACCTGACACATTAGATCATAAACTGAAGAGTATCAATCGGGAGAAAATTCAACAGTTTAATTCTATAAAGATATACAAAAAAAAAAGAAGACAGCAAAGAAGCACAGACTATAGTTTTACTTTGCCCAAGGGAAATTCATGGAATAGGGAAAATAAAGTTCTCCTCATTTGTTTGAGAACTTCTTGGTTCTGCCAAGACCAAGTTGAAACTAGTGCCACTGCAAAAATTTAACCATGCAAGAACATTGTGTTGAATTATGAGAATTACTTTAATTGCTTTCTTTCTCTTCGTAATAAAGCACAGCAGTCAGTTAATGAAGGAATGAAATTCAGTCATAAAATCTCTGCTTACATCATTAAGTTGCAAATTAGATTATCATTGATATCTTTGTGTAGGGAAGCCATTTGTATATTTCAGTTTCCATCAGTTCTTAAGATAAAAACACATAGAATAAGTGAACTTAAAGGAGAGAGGGAGTCACAGATGAGCCTGCACTGGATCAGACATCTCCTCTCTGACAACCTCTTTCAACAGACTGACTGCTTTCCTCACTGATTGAGCTACACACTGGTTTAAAAAACACTTTTATTACCAGCAGAAACAAGACATTTTGAACTGTGAGGGTCTGGGACTCTGCACCAGCCAGCGCTTCAATATTAGGGGCCTCAGACGAAATAACGAGGTTCTCCTCTCCTTAATGTGATTCATGAGACAAGGTTGCATTTTGAAACACATTCAGACCTTTTTCTTCCTCAGCATCATCACATTTCATCTGTATTTATTTGTAACCATTATTTGACAGGCAAAATATGTCACAACACATGCTTGTGCCAATTAATTGTAATTGACACAGTTTGGCTTCTCCAACAGACAAACTGAAAAATGCAAACTAAACCACAGAATGTACCCGAAGAACATTTCTTGCAACCATTTCCCTGTTCCAAATGTATCCTGTCTGCCTCTGCCCTTTTGTATTTTTAGACTTGATTTAAGATCTTTCTCTTAATTTAGCAAGCAGATGCTGTTGTGCTACAGAAAATATTTCCACACTGGTTATGAATCCTGTCCAGTCGCAATCCATGTCGACAATATCCAATTCTCATTCTGCAGTCAACGGCTGCTTCGAATTTGGGTACATTTTCTTATGTGGAAAGATGCAGGGAAAAAAAACCCCATTAAGGCATGGAGACACAAAGATGCAAAAACAACACACACAAAGAGGTACAGACCGTGATTGGACACACTTTTCACCCTGAGGTGAGAGCTGTGTCATAAGGCCCTATTTGCTCCCGGCTCACGCTGCAGTGCAGGAACAGCTGCTTGAGAAGCTGGTTAAGTGTTTATATACTGAATTAGACACCGTCAGAGTCATGTAGCGCCAAGTTAAACAGCAGCACAATCAACACTAGAACCAGCTTTAATTTCACCAGCCTGGAAGTCTTTTGAGGGGATTTTAGGGAAGCCATTTGCAGCCCACAATAATGATTTAGGGATTAACATTTCCACAGGTGGGGATTCAGTTAACGCCATTCTTCAGCAAATTGTTCCGTGACATTCTTTTTTATGCATCTCAGCATATTCTAAAGAGTGGTCTGTCTGCAAAAACGCATTCACCAAAAGAGAAAAGGGATCTTACTGAGGACTGCTGCCCTAATTTATCAGCACCAGAGGGAGTCTTTATTTTATGGAGCTATTTTATGTCTCAATTACAGGTTAGTGTCAGTTTTGTGGGATGTGATGAGGACATGGCCCTTAAACTTGAGTAAATGTTGACATGCAGTATACTCTGGTGGTTACATTTAGTACTGCTTGCTTTGGGTTTATATCTTGATGATAAAGTTGTGTCTTGTACTGTTTCTTTTTTGCCACCAGATAGCGCTGTTGTTTTAGACGAAAATACTGATCCTCCTCTGAATTAAAGGAGGTTTTCCATCAAACAGAGCTTTAGTCTCATAATGAGTCTATTTATTGACAAAGCACTTTGAAGTCTGAGTGGGCCTGGGTCCCAGTCTGACACTTCATGTACTAAATTTGGGTCCTAATCTGACAAAAAGTTGAGAAACCTTTTCAACATTTTGCGGTAGACCAACTGAATTATGGCCTCTATATTAGCCAGGTAAATTTCCAAACCTTCATCTTTTATTGCTCATGACTTTGGTCTGTGGAATTAACTTCTATTAGTGGTTTAGTGCTGCCGGTTCCTTGACGAGTGCTGCCAGGAAGTGTTCTGTTCTTCCCATTGGAAAAGGAGTGTCAGACTGATATGAGCTGCCTTTTCTGATTATTTGCTCTTAAAATCAAACAAGAGTGTCGATAACAGTGTTCATTTACACTGATACGGACACATTAGCCTTTATTTCCACCCATGAGCCTTTCAGTCAATCAGTTTATGGCAGCCAAAACCAACATTCCTTCATCACATATCTAGAGTGATGTCAGTCAAACAAGGTGGTTTTGTCTTTTGTTCTGATTTATTCCTGAACAGGGGGTGATACAGTTAGTAGTTTCACCTTCTCCAACTATAACAGCCTGTTAGACCAGGCCTTAGAGGAGGAAAACATATATCTTTATGCTTGTCGATCAGATAAAAACTTTTCCTGGCAGATTTCTAATGCCTGTACAACAGTTATAACAGTCACGAAAAGGAAAACAAGATATTTGCTAAGAAAATTCATTCAGTGTTATTTGATGGCAGAACTACAGCCTTGAGTGGGCAAATGTGTACAAAAAGGCCATTCATACCCAGCTTCAGGTTGTAGTAAGTATCAATCTCTGCACAGTGGTTAATTTGCAACAGTTCATATTTCAGTGGTGTATAACTCTAATGAAATCCTGGTGTGTTGCTAAAGTTCATATTATCCATTTTGCTCCTCTTCTTACCAATTTTCTGTTTTCTGAGTGACTGATAAGAATAAAAAGTAGTAATATGCATCATTTATCATTTCTAGTCCTGCAGCTATTAATCCAAATTCAGTAATTCGTATTATCTGGTTCCCATCATAATATTTAGATACCGTATTAGAAATAACAAGAAATATGGTCAATTTATAATCAGGCAAAGGGGGCCCTAATCAATGGAATAAGAAACATATTGCAAGAAAATAGATTAATATCCTTTAATTTAATTTGAACTATACATGAAATACCTTCATCTCATTTTTCTGTTCTTCTTTAAATCCACAGTTTCAAAATGTCCAAATTTTCAAAATAGAGCTACATATCTATGCAATGAGGAAGAATCTTTATTATATCATGTTATAAAATGTTAATAAATGATCTCATCACAAAATCCACTGAAAGGATTAAATCCCTTTGGAAGAGAGACTTAATTGGACTAAATTGGGACAATTAAAGTAAATTCAATTAAGTTTGTATTTATTTGCAATTAGCCATGTGAAAAAAAATTTCATAAGTTTTCATACATTTTTATTGACTCTTATTACACCCTTAATATTAAGCTGATTCAATTTGTTCTCCGCAATGAGCATTAAATCTAAGTTACACACTGCCTCCTTTGTACCTCGTGTTTGATTTATGTCCTGTAATTAAATATTTTTAGGAGGATATTTCAGCAACAATTATTTACATTTTCCAGTGCTCTATAAATGTTCAACCCATCTTTTTCATTGTAATATTCAACAACAACAAAAAAAGTACGACCCAAAATTACATTATTTTCTCCCCTATATTGTTATTTTTTCCTTGTGCGTTACTCTATAGATTTACTTTTTCCGTCCTCTAAAAATAATTCATTTTGCTCATTTAAAAGGCCAAAAAGCCGGAAAGGTTGGTAAACACATATGATAATAGCCTTGTAATTCCTTGACACTCTTTCTCTAACCATATGCTCTAACCCTGCTCTTCATTTTGAATCAGTCCCAACTTCCCTTTATATTACTGTATGCAAGTCTTTGTGCTTTGTAATCCTGCAGATGGAAGTCTGTGGGCTGCAGATGTCTGTACAAAGGATAGTGTAACTCATGTTTCATCTTTTGACTCACAATGATGCATGATTGCAAACGTAAATTCTTGTTATTGAAATTATCTTCCCATAAATTCTCCATTCATAGAGAGAGTGACACATTTTTCTGGCTGCCTAATGGTCCACTTTGTGCTGCCTCCCGGACTGTGCACCATCTTTAACCCCCTCGACTCCTTTTCTTTACTTCTAACCTCAGGGTCAAAAGGTCATAGATGTGCACTCACAGCCCTGCTCGGGGTCAGCTGTGATCTCTCAGATCCTGCACAAGCCCTAAAAGCATCACAAAGAGCTGCAGTTAGCCCCACAACTTGACCAGAGGCCCCCTCATCACCACAAGCAGGGCAAGCCGTGCCCTCAGACTGCATGCGTATCAAAGAGCTCATTCACACCCCTCAGCACAGTTTGAGACTCAGAGGGGGACATGGTGATTTATTGGACCTCGGTGCCATTCTAAGGTTGTGCAGCATTAGACTCTAAGAAAGATGCTTGGTTCTTCACCTTCCCACAGACCACAGCCCAAAGCAGTGCCACACGCCCAGATCTGCGTTCCTGTGTGTTAAAAACAACACCGAGACCATCCCACCGACTCCCGCCGTTGCCCTCAGCCTACGTCTATGTGCCCGGCAAGTCATGCTTAAATGACCAGCCAACCTTTTCATGCAAGCGCTTTCCCTCTCCCCACAAATCCCTGAACATGATACACATGGAACGCAAAGCAAGCATTTTATGAATATGCTTCTGTGTGCAGCTGTGTCGCGGTGCTCAAAAACACTTTCCGAGTTTATGTTATGTTTGAAAAACAGCTCAGTCAGAAAACCCCTCTTTAAATCGTGGTACATAAAATTTAAGTTTTGACTTACATTTTCCAATTAAGATGTGGATTTTCATGGTGTTTTAACCAGGGAAGTATTCTTTGATGTTCTTCGAAATTGCTCCTCACATATGTCGAGTAAAAAGGAAACAAAAATAACTTTTGTTGACATGTTAGTTTTCCTTCCTCATTGTTTGGGGTCCAACAGACATGTATATATACAGATATGTACATATAACATTGCTAATAATTGCAAAGTTGACCGAGGTTTGTGCTTTCTTTTTTGTATAACCTTTCTCATTGGATTGCATATTTATTGAAGGGGATGGAATACAGAAATTAAAGTATTGTTACGACACCAAATAATGAAAATACCTGATGTTTTATTTGTTACATGGGCTTTGCATGAACAAATGTAGTCATTTTGTCTGTCAAAAAGACAAAGAAATGTACAGTATGTTACTCCACATAGTCATATGGTATTACTCTTATTCCCTTATCTCTTATTAAACTCCAGATACAGAAATCCAAATAGACTTTTTTTAGGTTTGGGCTGAGTAGTGGTGCATGTAAAGTACTGTCATTACCCAACTTATCCACGCTAAGGTCAAGCAAAAATAATGGGTAATTTTCTGTTGTGGACTTCTGACACATGTTATAAATTCAAAAACCTGTTTAATTCTCATAGAATAATAGGAAAGGTTGTATTAAGGCAATAAACCAATATTAGTCTGTTTTTTAAAGGGCAATGGAAAATGGCTGCAAATCCTTAAAATATTGACTCTATTATGTCAGTGTGACAGAAGAGTCATAGTGGATTTATGTGGTACAGGTATCTACTGTGATGTCTATAATCACAAAACAAAAAGTATTTTATCTCAAAGCCATCGTGGCTATTAGTCTCAAGTTTGTCACATCAATACAACGTTCAGAATTTAAAACTAAATGCAAGAGACGATGATCCCACCGCTACTTAAACTCCATCCTAAAGTCATCGAGCTATTTATCGCTGCCCATTTGGGCACCTGTGTTTTGCAAAAACTATTATTTCTAGTGTATAACTAAGACACTACTTCCACTTCTCTACAACTCTGGTGGATTGAAGTGGGTGTTGTCAAAAACAGCTTTGCCGTGCTGTCTACTGTGATGTCGATCTGTGTGTGGAAGGGAGGTTTTTGGAGGGAGCAGGCAGTGTTTGGGATCTGTTGTACAGTAATTGGGTGTATAACAGGTGGCACACTGTTGACACTGGAGAGAAGCATGTGAAAAATGTGCTGCTGCCATGCAATCACAAAAGGAAAAGGCTGGCAGTTGACTTAGGCATTTAATCACTGTGTTGGGTGATAAGTAGAGGATCAAACGGAGGCACGAAAAGCGTAGAATAACAGGGAGAGCCACCTAAAGCTCAACAGAGGGATTCCTAGTGGAGCCAGGCCAAGGCACTGACAGAGCTGGTAGCTGGTTATTACTCTGGCTTTGAGGTATAGAGGCATAAGGGAACAGGAAGCTGAGGATTCAGGGGCTCAATAGGCTCTTAATGTCTGAACGAACAATCCTCCATTATTGTTTTCTGGATTAATTTTGTTCTTCCTCTCCACGTGGGACATACATTACTTTGGTACTGGTCAAGTTTGGTTAGTATATAAAAAAAAAAAAGAAAAGTTGGACAACATGAATTCTCATTGGGACATCCTGCTGTTCTTGGTCAATTTATGAGAAACATACATCAAATACATTACCAATGTGAACTCAGTGTGCATCAAGTGTATATGCAGATGGACAAGAAGACATTTGACAGTTTTATCAAAACAAGAAAAGAGCGGAGTGTCTTCTTCAAAGGACCTGATCTGAGCACACCTAAAGAATAAGCCTGTTGTTCTGAAGAGATAAAGATGAGTTACTTGATACAGTTCATGTATCCGCACAAAACTTTACGCATTGCTTCAAATCTAAAGAGACACGTAATTTGCCATTTAAAAAAAAAAAAATCCCATTTCGTGAATGAACATGTGTTCTCGGCTCACTATAGATTATCCCTTGAGCACACAGTGCGCACCAGTGATCAGGGATCCAGTTACCAACTTCGCCGACACCGGGCCACGTGACTCAGGTCCTCCTCATTTAAAAAAAAAAAAAAAAAAAAAAGAGCTGCTCCCCTGCAATTCCCTCCAGAGCTTCAAAGAGGTGGTAAATGTTCCCCCTGTGCCAGATGATCGACTTCAGCACCCTTTGCCCCTCATGTGTCAGAGGCACAACTGCAGAGTGCGCCGCGACAAAAGAGTGACTTTGCTGATGGTGCGCTGGACCGACTCAATCCCATTTCTTCTCTGAGAAGTTGGCGTGCATCCTTTTAAAGTATAGCCTATATCTTCCGTCTTTGATCCCCTTCAGCCAAAGGATGGCACTGGACCGGAGGAGCGCATTTCGCGTCTCCGTTTTACTGGCTGGTGTGATAATCTGCAGTAACGTGCTATGTCCCGTCGGTGCCTATCTCTACAACAACCGCTACGCAGGGTGAGTAAAGACCCCCATTCATTTTCTGGGGGCTCGTGAGAGACCGCTGTGCTCCCGTTCTGCAGGGAGGGAAGGCGCACTGTCGCTATCAGAAGTTTTCTGCAGAGACATCTACACACCGAGACACGGGCTTTATCTTGAGTTGATAGAGAGACTGAACAAAGAAAGTCTTTATGCTCACCATCCTCTTCATCGCTTTTTGGGACACATCTCCTGTTTGAGACATAATATCATGTTTTTTTTTTTGGTTTACTCTAGACTGACCTTTTTGTCTGATTTGGATAAGACTGTATTTGTTATGATGTGCTGCAGAGAGGCATTCAGATTGCTCCACAGATGACACTGGGGATGCTTGCAGCAACAGTGGCCTGTCAAACTGCTCAAAGTATTCATTAAAAGGAATTATAGCTGTAAGAAACTCCTCAATTTTCTTTGTGAAGTCACGTTTTTCTATAATCACTAGAGAGGAGACGTTTGTCATTTTTTTGTCAAAAGGCTGTCAGTCTGCATATTTATGAGTCTGAATGTGGGGCACACACCTCCCCACATAGACTCTAAAAGTACCTGGTAGCATATTAGAGGGTCTCCAATGGGACCACCTGGAGCTGGACACATCTAGTAATTTGGGTAAACATGTCAGAGACATGACTGGGGCATGTACGGATTTATGATCTGCTTTTCAAAAGAGCATTTGATGTAATTGCAGAGGGGGACCACTGCTCCTGGAAACCCCCTCCTCCTGTGTCTCAAACAACATATATCTTGGATGTAATCCAAAAATTGCGTAGCTCACGCCACCTCTGGTTTGACATAAAAAGTTCCAATGTATAGCACTGAGACATCAGGGATGTGATGGGTGTTGTTCATATCAGCTTCAAAATGAGCCTTTAGCATAAAAAGAAGACTTCCATTGTCAAAAGATTTCATATCATTCAGTAACAGAGACTTATTGAACATGGAGAGATGATGATTGTACTAAATCAAAACACTGCAGAGAGTCAACTTATTGGTTTTAAACAAATTGCTTCCATCCCAGAGAGAGTTCTGCTGTGGGAATCAACAGACTGACAACTTAAGGGCAGCTTTAGTGCCAAGAGCCCTGCAGCTGGCAGATTCAAAGCAAAAGGCCAGGCCAACACTGTAACAAAAACAGCCTGTCATCTCTGAGAATCACTACAAGATGAAGAAATGGTTCAAGTTGGACTACAGTAGAGCACTGGGGTGCCACTGTTATTTAATCATGGACTGTGTGTGGTGTTGTATGCATTGGTGAGAAGAAACAAAAAACATAAGCCTGCCAAACTTCCATCAGTGAGGATTGATTGAAGATGTGGAAGCACATATTTCTCTTATGTTTCAGACAGAGAGAATATATATATATATATATATATATATATATACGTTTGAAATCTGTCTAGATTTGACCCCCCCCCCCCCATTTCTATTACATCCAAACAATATTCTTACCTTCAAAAAATATGTTCACTTTGAAGTCCATCTTTTTTTTACGCCGTTGCCATGGAAACAGGCTGTTTTGGGGCACAGTGTTGTGGTCACTGAAATGGGGCGGCCACTCACGTGGGACACCCGCACCCCTTTTGTTCCTCAAACCTTAGAGTGGCCGACCGTCACCTTTGTTTAGGGGGCCCAACTTCCTGTGTGACACATTGTAAAAAGCTCTTTGAAAGAGGCGAAACATGAGAGAGGAAGAAAGAGGTTTTAAAAAAAACACGAGACATGAAAGTGAACACATATACAACCTCTGCCAGGTAAGTGGGCCGACAGAGAGTCTGTAATTAAGAGATTGTAATAAATTATTGGCAGCGTGTTAGCTTTAAGGTCAACCACAGGAACTGTGATCTGCAGCGTGAAAGCAGCACTATGTTATATTCATGCTGAATATAAAGAGCATCTTTGTTTTATTATAAAAGATGTGGCTGCAGATTGAGTTAGAAAGGCTCTCAAGCTTCTCTATTTGCTTAAGTGTTTGTTCAAATTATCTGCCAAGACCAACATGTGAAAAATTACAATACTGTGTAATAATCTTTATATTGAACTATAACTAATTTCATGAATGTATTCTTAGAGCTCGGCGATATGGCCAAAATATTCTAATATTCTATTAGTCATTTCATATCTCGATAAATATATATAACGATATAGCATGTTTTCTGGTAATTCAATTAATAGATATTCTACATGGTTTTATATACTCTTGTGTGAATTAAATGCTTGACAAATAAAAAGTATTGGGTGTTATCTAATTTTATTAAGAACTTAAAATCTGAGTAAGTATTTGCTTGTTCTTATCAATTTAGACAACGTCACTTTGTTTCACCATATCTCGATATTTAATTTCATCACAATATGATTCATTGAAAGATGATACATTATCATACTGAGTTATCGCCCAGCCATATGTATTCATAAACAAATTAATAGACTTTGTTCAGCAGTTGACTAAAGTGAAATACTTCTTTATTATCAATTACCAAAATGTAATACGTTCTTAAATCAGCAAAAGCACCATTGTTTTATAATATGACCACATATGTTTAAATAAAGTTAGCTACAGCTTTATTTTAAGCCTCATTTCGTCCATAAATTCGGACAAAATAAACACTCATGATCGACCACCTATCTGCAGCTTTAACCAAACAGGCACCTTGTGCGTTGCCCCGGCTTTTACATTACATTATCAGATTGAATGATTTATTTTCTGTGTAAAGCACCATATATTTACATGTTGCAGTGTCAAACACATCTAAGTAGTTGATTATTCTTGTTCATATATTTAGGTGTTCTTATCTACAGCACATAACAGTATATGATTGATTTACGGTATAAAAATGTGAAACAGTAGCTGCTACTGTAACCGCCAAAGAATAGATCCAGATGCTACCTGCAGAGCTGAAACAATGAAATATAATCCTTTAATGGTGTCACACACAGATTGTTTGACTGGGGTTTGACCCTGTCATCTATAGGACTCCAAAAGAGGAACCACCTATTTCACATCAAACATCTGCTATTATAAATGTCACCTTCAATCAGCACAAAAGCAGGTACTATTACCTGGGACTCCATGGCCCAGATGTTTTTTAAATGATGTGCACTTAGCGAAAATAGATCCAAGCCCTGTTACAGGGAATTTTAGCGCCGCGAAAAATGCTTGAACCCGACACCTAAAAGAGCTCTGTTGTTTTTGCAGTGATCAAATCTTCAGAATAACCCCGAGCAATGATGAGGAGGTCCAAGTGCTCCAGAAAATCCTGGGACACATGAAGGTTGGCACATATTTTTTTTTTATACATACATGCTCACTATTCATACCTATTGTTGACAGTATGATCCCCATCAGGCACCATTTGAAATAATTCCACTTAAAGAAATGTATTTTGTTCCGATTTTTTATTGATGTGTGTGTTTTCTGAAAACTCTATTAAAAGTGCTATTATCCTGCCCACATTGTATAGGGAGGGGGGTTGGATGTGACAAAGGGGTCCGGGTACGTCAACAGGCAGAACAGAGAGACATCGAGCAGCCAAGTGTAGTCATCCGTCAAAGTCGGGACATATTCCCTCCACTGAAAGACCAAGAAAGTGTTGAGAGGAGAAACCCCAGGGGAAGAATGGAGTGAAAATACTAAAGATTTTATTCCTAACGATGTCTGAATGTTTGGATTACTTTCCGTAAAAAACTATATGAACATGTGTTTTAAAGATAGTGAAATTAGGGGGGAAACCCGAGAGGACACAAAGGCCTCGCCTCTATTCCCAGACTCATGTGGGAGTAATTACCTCATCAGCCTCAGGAGCATTGATGATCTTCCTTTGCACATTTTTTCGGTATACAAATACACAGCAAAGATGAAGCATTAAAAAGCATGATGCAATTAAAGACATTCTTGTGCAGTAAATAGTCAAAGAACTTCTTTGAATAAATTATACAGTTGAATAAACAAAAGATCTCTGTTTCCAGTATCATAATCTCCCTGCAGAGGAATTGTGCAAATGAAAAACCAAAGCATATTTTTCAATATTTGTGTGATGCTTGTGATCATTTTCTACTAATAACCAATGCCAAACGGATCAAAGCCAAACATACAAGTGCTGATTGCATAAAGGCTTCTAAGTCTGTGCAGCCTTATGTCATACTTAGTCTAAGTTAATAAATCAATCGATCTATCGATGTTTGGAAAGCAGTCCCGTGGTGTGTCTGATTTTAGACCATGTTTAATGAAAATGTATCAAGAAATATTTGAAAAACAGAAATGGTGCAATGATTTTTATCGTTAAATCTCAATACTAAGCCGTAAAGTGTTGAGCCCTAATGGAATACTTTATATAATTAAACAATGGTGGGCAATGAAGGGCCGGAGGAAGTTTCCTGGAAAAAAACAATGTAATATGGTACTTTTTATAGGGAAAATAGAGGCAAAGCTCTGTGACAGTTTTTTTGTTAGTTTTCTTGAGTTTAAATGTAGTTCATGTTCAGAACAATTCCATTGAAATAACTTCTCCATTTAAATACAGTTTAATTGAATAGCTAACTGAGTAAATAAAATATGAAGAATCCAATGAAAACATTTTAGGGACTTTCTTTAGGAAAGCTGCAGAGATTTCGATCTTCCTGCAGCCCCGTGGCAGTGTGGTCCGTTTCTCCAGTTTGGTTTGGTCCACTTGGGTTGTATCTGTGCAGCCAGACGCCACGGCAACAGTAATGAAAGGCATCTGTTCGGGTTCAGGTCTGGCTTTTGTTTGATGGTCCAGAACCAATACTGCTCTGAGCAGGGAGAGAGCAGAAGAGGGCAAAACAGAGGATTCAGTAAATGTTTATGATTTGTGGTGAGGGATACTAGGAGAGAGCCAGGGCGCTGGTCAGGACATGGTCAAAGTTTTATGAATGTAAGGGCAGCGGACACGGTGCTCCGAGGCCAACAAGGCAGTGGCAGCCACTGTTTGGACAGCTGTGGACATATGTTTTCAGTAGCTTAGCCACGCTGCCATGCCTCCAGTGCCAGAGTCAAACTCTTCAGCCTCAGGCTAGCAATAAGGTAAAATAATACACAACTGGTCACTGCAGAGTGCAGGAGAATCAAGAATCAGATCCATCAACAATAGAAGAACACTTTTCTTTGAGTTATTAATCAAGTTATTTGTTTGGCTATACTCTGTGGTTTAGTGACATTACATTTAAACTTTAAAGACCTGTGAAGGAGCTTTGCTTTTTCCAAACGCCTGGCCATTCCTAAGTGGTTGATTTTATTTATAGATAATACAGGTTTAAAGTAAAACTCACAGTCCTGGCTGGACGCACTGTTTGACTGCAGGTGAACTCTGGGCAGCCTTGAGAAGAAACACAACAGCTCCTGAATGCATCCAGTAGAACAAATACCTTCACCAAAGCTTTGCATTGTAAAGATAAGATATTTCTACATGTTGAATATTCACAAAAGGTTAATAATTACCACTTCAGCTCCTGGAGAACATGTTAATGACTGGACCTGAGTCATGAACACATGGCACATGAGATATTGAGTGTTAATACTGGGATACTTATTTTAATTTAATCATTTGATCTATATTTCAATTTGATCTATAATTTCCTAAAACCTAAAGCTGATGGCTTTAGATTGCTTGCAAACACTCCAAACACCAGATGTTCAGGTTATTATTGCATCAAACAAAGAAAAAGAGCAAATCTTCACAATAGGGAATCTGGAATTATGTACAACGTTTGGTATTTTTATTTGACAAGTGACAAGTTACTGATTCTGTTGATCGACTGATTGATTAATTGGTCTAATTGTTTCTGTGACGGAAATAAATAGTAAATCTCCAGTGTTGATCGAGGGGAACGGTGACAAAATGAGTAATTGTCTCTTTCCTGGATCATAGAAGTTTTGTTAGAGATGTTCCAGGGATAAAATATGTGAAACAGATGTACAATCAACAATCACTGTGGCTGCTGTCATTGCTTCCTATGAGTTATTCCATTATTTACTGTCTATGGAGCAGTTTCTGCATTTGTCTATCGATGACGTCATCACAGTCTCTCTGTTTGATGAATACAGTAATTATGAAGCTGGAGCCAGCAGCCGGTTCGCTTTAGGTCTGGAAATGAGGGGAACTAACTTCCTGGGGTCTCCGCTGCCTGGCAACCTCACGTTGACAACCGAACTTCAGGAAGTCATTGCACTCGGAAAGGAAATAATCTGGCACAAAAACAGATTAAACAAAGAAGCTAGAAAGTGTTAATTAGTGATCTTTAGAGATGCTTGTAGGTGGATTTTGTTAAATTAAATTATAAAAAACATTATTAAAAAAAATGAATAAACGCATTACCCAAAATGTTGTCATGCAGCTGGTATTTTTGTTATACTAGATATTCACGAACAAACTGTGTCAGACTTTGGTGACTTGTTTTCTTTTACTTGACTACAGCTACGGCTTTACCGCATCTGCCTCAAGCAAAGCCAGCTCTTTTTATTGAACTATAACTTTTTCTTTCTTGTGCTGCCCGTGCCTGTGTTACATCAACCAAAACAACACACATTTAATTTATAGCTACACTGTATACACAGACACACATAAAAAAGAAGAATCACGTTAGGAATGAGGACACAAAAGATTTATAAAGCAGACAAAGAATGCATCTTTAGGGCTCATAAATACAGCTATTAAATAAACCGAGAGAATTGTTTGTGAAGAGTTGCGTTATCTGATCAGAGATATTTAAGTGCCTTTTATGCGTATGTGTTTTCGATTTGTTTGGTTAACAGCAGAGTGAAACATTGGGGTTCTTAACTATTTGAAAATGCCATAAAATCGCAGCAGCAGAGAGCGGTTTCTACTCCAGGGCATCAAACAATCCAACTGAGAATTTTCTACCCCTCTAGCTATAAACAAAGTTAAAGGAATCTGGTATGCATTCTGTAAACCATTAAACCAATTGACACATTAACAAGCATGTGTGCCAGCCGGCATGTTTCTGCCCCCATGTTCAAATGGAAGCCATCTGAGGAGGCAGAAACACTGAAAGTGCGATATTCTCTCTGCAGTGACTACTGTGTGTATCATCCGTAGCTCAGCTCTCTCTGTTATTTTATCAGTTACCGCACGATGTCTGTGTTTATATGGTTGGCTTGCTGTTTGAGCTAAAGCTAACAGACCCCGAGTTTTAGGGCCTGATAACAGGCGCTGAAAGACAGGATTTTTGTAGCTCATATGAGGTCAAACGGTAGAGAGGAAAGCAGAGGGAGTGTCATTCTCTGCAGGTTGTTAATGGGACACACCGGAGTGTGTTTTGCCCCATTAACGCTGTAGAGTCATCAATATGCTCCAGATTTAGTCCATCACTTGAAGGTAGAGACGAGAGGAATATTAAACTGGCCAGGTCTTAACAAAACAATTTGGTCATCGGCACTAAATGTTTGGTGCTAATTTAAACACCCAGCAGATAAGATAATAAGGTCTTTCCTATGGTCAATTCTTTTTCTGAAACATATGCTCTTGACCTGAATTATTTTCATATCAATTAAATGTTCGGCATTTAATTTGCTGGATTAGTCCAAAACAGACGTTCTGTCAGATTAAGCGATTTAAAATGACAGTGAGAGAGGATTGTATCTCTATCGCTCACTCCTACCCCTCATAATGAAATCCTGCTGTGTGTGTGTGTGTGTGTGTGTGTGTGTGTCTGTAACCCCTGATCTGTTTGTCCTGCTCCTTTAGGTGGACTTCTGGCAGCCCAACAGTGTTACTTTAATCTGTCAAAATGAAACTGTGGATGTCCACGTGAAACGCAATGACACGCGGGGTTTACATGCACGCTTAAAGCAGCAACATCTTGATTATCGGTAAGACTGGAAAGACCACCATCAATTAATACAAAAACACACGACAGTACACATGCACGCTCGCTTGTGTACCCTCACATATTTGGTAATGTTGTTTGCCGAGTGTCTACACCCAGAGATACATCTGTTATCCAAAGGGCGTTGCAATTACCCAGCTCTCCTCAACCAGAATATATGATTTGCACATGCAGAGTCGACTATACTTTGCATGCAAAAAAGCTTCCTCAAAGCTGGGACACACACACACACACATAGTACATCAGAGCCCCTCTCCCAATCTGCTCCAGAAGCAGCACTTTCATCTCCCCACTCCATCCCTCATCAAAATTAGCGTTGAAATGATGGAGTTTTATCAAAGCAGCCGCAGCTAGAAAGAATTCCATTGTCATCTCTGTCCTGAGGGAGGAATTGCAGATCTGAGGATGAGGGGTTTTTTATACTCTGTGTTGATTGACTGAGAAAATGGTTTACACTGCAGGGGACAGTTTTTGGTAAAGTGGTTGGGTTTTAGGGAGCGAGGCGTCAAAGATCTCATTTTACTCTTGGGGATATAAGCCATGTTTTTTAGCGTTATTGAAGTAGATATGGAAATAATTGTACACATAAGGGCATCATGAGGAAGTGTATTTTAGGAGAGTCTGGCTGCCCACATAGCCGCTATGAAAACAGATCATATCGTCTGCTTTAGGTTGGAGTAGGAAGTGAGGAGGCATGGGGTCTGATGACACGCGGGAGCAGTCTATAAACAGATAATGATGGGGATAATAATGGTTTTGGTGCATTTACAACACATTTCCTTTACTGATAGACAGCAGTGTTATGACTAGTATAACGTGTGCTGTCAAAAAGGCGAGTGCGGATGTAGAAAACTGGTTTGGATGTTGGAATAGAAGAGGGATGAGTGAGGGCAGTTGCATAATCGGTGTTAGGAATGAGTCAACAATACATTCAGGACCCCTGATCCACCACTTCATGCCAACACGCAACACCTACCAGACATAATATATTCACTTAAAATGCATTGACTGCAGTCAAACGGGGGCTGTAACAAATTATTAAATGGGAATAGACGAAATGATTAATCAAAAACATTATACATAGATCAGTCAATTATGAAAATAATCATCAGTTGACGCCCTAGTTACATATCCATTTGGGCAGCGTATATCCTCCTCTGCCATAAATTTGTCTTTTCTGTCTCATTATTGAGTTCTTTAACTAAATATGCATTTTTTGAGTATGCAGATATTTGCATAGGCTTCAGTTTTACTATTATTAACGGCTCTTGGACTATTGAAACAGTCATGAATAAATGAATAAACTACATACTTGTTCGATAGAACCTTTTTCAATGATGAACTAACACTAACATACAGAGTAATTTCAGGCCTGATGGCTTATTATAACATCAGGCTCTTTCCCTTTGGCTTACTGTTGGCTCACTCACTTCCTTAAAAAGAAAGATCAAGTTATGCAAGAGGAGGATAAACAGCAGCAACCCAAACAGGCAACTAAAAAGAGGTTTAAATCATTTAAATTCAAAATATGAATTTACCAATAATAAACAGTAATTACAAATGATAATATGTCATAATATAACCCCGTTTATGGTACCAATTCTCTACCAGAGAAGACTATTGTAAATATTATTATTTAAACAATATTCTGTTTTGTGTTTTAATGTTATTGGTGAGGATGCCACGGTGATTGGCTATCATGTCTTTCATGTGTCTGTCTAACTTCCTCTCTTCCATCCGCAGGGTGTTTATCTCCAATCTGCAGAAGGAAATTGAAAAGCAGACGGGATATCGCTCCTCTCGCAAGCGGAGGTCAGAGTCTCAGTATGACTACGAGGTTTACCACTCTCTGGAAGAGGTGTGAAGCCCAGCGTCTACCGGCATACCTATCTCTCGCTCTCCTCTGCTCTGCACTCTAATTCTCACACAGAGTAAACAAATATCCTCTCTAAGGTGCTCTCAAACTCCCAACTACCCAATTCCACAGGTCTCTCTCCCACAGCCTCGCGCTCTCACACAAAGCGACACGCACTCTACTTCAGACACTTCAGGTCCATCGGGCTCCTGGTCCACGAATGTGCCAGGCCCTGAGAAGCAGCATGATTTCCACACACAGATCCTGAGAGCTTACACAAATCTGTAGTGCTCTGAGCTTTGATCTCTCTTGTTTACATCGCTATCGCTTCTATTATTTCTGTTTTTACCATGTAAAGTGCCTCGAGTACCTTTTAAAGCGCTATACAATTAAAATGTGTTATTATTATTATCCTCTCCTTCGCTGTGAAACACACACTTACATAAGCATGCACGTGTGTGTGCAGACACATCGGGCAGACAAACACACAAGCCCGCACCAATGCACACACTCCACAGGCACTTAGACGCGTATGTCTTAGAAGGATTTCACTCTAGCTTAGAAAGAGCTTTTGATTGTTTAAAAAATTAAATGCACATTAAACCATTCTATTTTGCCCAATTATTCTTGAAAACTTTGAAAACAAATCTTTGAGTGCCATTCACTCTTTTACATTATTCTCTGTCCTCCAGATCCAGAGCTGGATGTTTGAGATGAACCGAACCAACTCCAACCTGGTTGATATGTTCTCCATCGGGAAGTCGTACGAGGGGAGACCCCTTTATGTGCTTCAGGTAGGAGAGAGACGCACACATCAGAAAATGACATACTGCACAAAGACACACAGTCACAATCGTGCTACTCTAAAAGTGGCAGTGCTTGTCTCCTGTCAGATAGGAAAGAGAAGTCGTCATCAGAAGAAAGCCGTGTGGATCGACTGTGGCGTCCATGCCAGAGAGTGGATCGGACCTGCTTTCTGCCAGTGGTTTGTCAAAGAGGTAGTTTTGTTTTCCTGCTATTTTAAATATCTAAACGCTCTTTGAACTTCATTGTTTGCATCAATGCAGGTTTCAACAGTGTCTCGTATCTAAATGATAGCCAGCAGCAAGCAGCTTGTGATGTTTTGTTTCCAGGGTCCTCAACAAAATGTGAACATCTGTTCATTTGTCATGTGCAGTTATGCAAATACTGAAGAATACCCTTTATTGTTCAGATGTTGACTATAACCCAGACGTGCACACAAGTTCCATCACACCCTTAAAGTCTTAGTTACTACCCTCTGAAGTGAGGACGGTACCAGACCAGAGGCAGACATTAACTGCAAGAACCTTTAATGGCTGGTTTTATACTACTTAGATGCCAGATGATTGGGATTTGCAACGCAGTACCAGAGCGCTAAGATAATTAAAGGAAAAATCAATGAATGTCAGAGCAGAGCACGGAGTCACAGCCTTTTTAAGGAATTCTTTCATGATAGACCTCGACTTGAAAAAGGCTTTAATAAATATTTCAACTCTGGTAACCCAATGAGCTGATGTTGAGGAGAAAAATAACTTTAACATGTGCCACTTTAAAGTAGCGCATGCACATGCTGGAGCGTACCATTTACAAAAAATGTTTTTCTTTTGTGCTCTACAGCCATTCTGTCTGCAGACACTTCCTGAAATGGCCTCCAGTGTGATGGTTCAAACTAAAAAGCTTGACAAACTCACCTAAGGCCATCACATGGAGTTCAGTAGGGAATTCTTCAAAGAAGGATAAAGTATGAGTAGGAAGTGAGTCAATAAGGGAGGGAAAAGACAAATAGCAGCAGGAAATCAGAAACAGACAAAAAAATAAACAAGGTAAAAACATTTGACTCAGGAAAACAGTCAAAGATGCTGAACTTAGCTCAAATATGTGGATCACTGTCATGTAGTAACTAAAGTTGGCCACTGGAGGTCAGGGTGCCATCTTTGTTTTAGGCTTAAAGCATATTTACCTTGGCCTGAGTCTGATCAGAGAGCAGGTATAAATAAAAAGAAACAGTATCACCTCACTCTAATTGTCATCAATAGTCTTGAGTTTTAACCTAATGCACTTGTGCTTTGAAAAGACTCTGTTAGAAATCACGCACAAGGTTAAAAAAGAATGAAAACATAGCATCGTAATTAGATTTAATTAGATGATTAGACAGCAATCTAGATCAATGTTCTGTATTCATACTGTTTTTATATTATAATTTAAGGCCATCAACTCATACCAGCATGACTCTGTGATGAGACGACTTCTTAACCAGCTCAACTTCTACATCATGCCTGTCTTCAATGTGGACGGATATCATTTCAGCTGGACCACGGTACTGCAGATCTCTCTCCAAACACAACAGAGACTGAATCCTGCTGCTGATTACTTTCATTTTCAAGCATGAGTGTGAATGTTTTCTTTGTTTTAGACATTTTTCTGAAGTATTCTGATACTTAACAGAATGTAGGACCCATCAGCAAAACATCATTAGTTTAGTCAGGTGCATAATTCAGCAATTCAGAATAATAACTGCTAACACATCACTCCTGCCCACAGATTTTGAATATTTTCAAGGCTGTACACTGAATATCTTGTGTCCTAGTGCTTCAGAATGTATATTGTAATTGAAAAACTAAACAGCAGAGCGATAACATTGTGGGTTTTTTTGTTTTTTCCAGTATGCAGCCCTTATCTCTGTATAAGTATCTATGAATACTTCAGGGGCAAATGCCCCTCAACTAGTGTCTACATGTCTGTCAGTAAAAGACCAACTAAAGCTGAATAAGTGACAGATGGATTATTTTGGAGATGGCAGGAGGCTCCATTTATTGGATGAGTCTGCCGGTCAGTCAGCACACACAGTGACGGAGTCTTTGTTTTTCCTGTAGGATCGGTTCTGGAGGAAAACGCGGTCCAAGAATCATAGGTTCCACTGCAGAGGAGTGGACGCTAACAGAAACTGGAAAGTGAAATGGTGTGGTGAGTTCAAGAACACTGAGCTTCACCGGAAATCCGAGGAAAGTCCTCTGATTCTCTCTCACACAAGCAGCACATGGGGACACTCACACTGCAACTCTCCTTGTAGTCTGTTGCTGATGTAGTCTTTTCTGACTATTCATCAGTGTAAGCTGTGGCTAAAATATTTGTGTGGTGACAACAATCTGTGTCTGATGTCATTTAGTCTCTGGTGGGAGATGGCTGGGGAGGGTGGGGGGGCATCATCATCTTAACCGTGGGAGGGTTCTGGGAATTTATCAGAGATATGTGTGGAACAGAGAGACATACGGAGATGTGATGTGAGATGAGAAACAAGGAGACTGAGGAACCAAGTTTTGCTGTCTCGAAGGAATAATAACTCACAAAGTGGCTATTTTGGGGACTTGATTTAAGAGCTCACGTCAGTGAAATGTTTATGACGCCATGCATTACATGAGTGATTGAGAGTTTATACACATGAAAAGTGGAAATTTAACCTGATTTCACTTCAAAAGACCATTGTTTATACATCAGTAATGGACTACTGGAGAACTGCATAAAACAGGAGATAACTTTCTGGGATAACTTTGAGCTTGACTGAAATCCATGCTTGTTATTTACATTTTGACCACCACATTGTTCCTATATGACTTGTAGCGAGAGTACTTTCATATGCAAACCAAATCAATGCAGCCTATATTTGTTTGAGACTGTTATCCTTGGCATTATAACGTGACTTTGGTGATTTCAATCTGGGTCTATTTTCCCCCCACAACCTCTCTCCATTTTGGTCACTGAATATAACATCACAACTTCTTTTATATCTAGTTTGAAAATCTACATAGAATATGATCAAAATGTATTCCTGTGGGATTAATAGAATGTTTTTTCTCTCCTTTTCCTGACCAGAGGAGGGAGCCTCCTCTCATCCCTGTGATGACACCTACTGTGGTCCCTACCCCGAGTCTGAACCTGAAGTCAAGGCCGTCGCCAAGTTCTTGCGCAAGCACAAGAAACGCGTCAAATCATACATATCAATCCACGCTTACGCCCAAATGCTGCTTTACCCCTATTCCTACAAGTATGCCACTATCCCCAACTTCAACTGTGTGGTAAGACATCCAATTGCTTGTTAATAAACCGATAATAAACAAGTCTTTATTTAAGATAATATTCCTATCCATCCACATTGTTGGAGTTACTTAACTGGAACGCCTTGATATTAAAATCCTACTGAGCAAACATATATATAGGGTCACTGAGGAGCTGACCTTCTGCTTTCATTATCCAGGAGTCAGCAGCTCATAATGCAGTGACGGCCCTGTACTCTGCCTATGGAGTGAGGTACCGATATGGACCTGCCTCCACCACCCTGTGTGAGTACTGCTCCATGTCTTCGTTGTGTCTTCCAAATTTAGAAAACAAAACAGAATGGATTATTTGTCATTTCGCACCTGTTGTTTTGTGCTCTCCTTCCAACCTCATCTGTGTTTTTTTTTTTATTTTGCCGACGAGGAAAATAGATCCTCATTCGTGTTCTGAAGTAGGCAGAAGGTGCCCGTTTCTTCTGTAAATACACAATCGATGTAGTCTTGCACTCTTGCACTGAACGTACCCCGTGAGAGGAGCTAAATGCAGAGATGTAGATGTAATACCAATAAGAATTGAATGCTTTTAGACTCACCTAAAATGAAATAAATTTGTTGTCGGCGGCGGTGGAAGAATTTTCCTATCATTAAGTTAAGTAGCGAGACCACACTTACAAGACAAAGTCTAGCTTTCAAAATGGTACTTAAGTGAAAGTACTTCGAAATGCTTATATAACAGATAACGTCCCTAAAATTGTCTTATTCTGTTTGTTTAACTTTCTCCACAGACGTTAGCTCAGGCAGCTCTATAGACTGGGCCTACAGAAACGGGATCCCTTATGCCTTTGCATTTGAGTTGAGGGATACGGGACACTTCGGCTTCCTCCTGCCCGAGTCTCTCATCAACCCAACCTGCACTGAGACTCTGAGGGCAGTGAAGGCCATTGCATCAGGTCTGCTTAAGAAGTGTGAAACAGACAGGGACAGATTTCCATACATATGAGCGCCCTGTAGGTCCCCGGAGCTCCACCTTCACAGTTACTTATCTCAACACTTCATATTCCTCTGAGATTTCATATTCCTCCCAGATATTATCAGGCGAAGAGCTGAGAAGGACCGGCAAAGCATGCATTTTAATTTGCTTTCCCTGTGTTTGAGGTTGTTCGGCTTATTTGAATTTTCTGATGAGATATGAACCGATGGTGGCAGGGTTTTTTTTTTTTTTTTTCACCAGCCTGTTTATGTACGATAAGATCCCAAACCGTGTCAGAATCAGTGGGCCGTTACATGTTCCATGCAAATCCAGTGTGCCGAGCTTGAATCACGTCTAGCATCTGATGTTGTCCTCCTTCCCCAAAATCTTTACTGCCACAAAAATATGATTAATGCTGACTTTTCCATGATATAAGCTGAATGGTGGTCATGTGAGCACTTGTCACGATATAACAGCACTTTTATTTTTTTAAAGAAACAGCTACGATTTGATTGTCTTCCAAAAATATGTAATGTTATTCACATGTTTCACATGAACTGCTTTGAATCACCCTATCTCTATTCTTATTCTGGTTGCGTTCTATTTTTAAATGAGTCCCACCAAGTGCCAGTACCTTAATGTTCATGTATTAATGCCTTTATTACTGCAACATTGCGGGTGTACATACATTATGCCATCACCTGACAATCTTGGGTTTGGTTTAAATTTAAATGTTTTTTTGTTCAATTTAAAAAAAAGAATTTGGTTCAGACTAAAATTTGGATTGAATGGCTTTTCACTTTGGTAGCTTACTGTGCCATTACTCAGGTATGGATCAAAGACAAAGTCAGAAATGTTTACTTTTGACAGCTCATGCGCTTGATATGAGGTTCTAATAAATGGATGAAATCTGACTTAATAAATGTTGTTATATAACACTGTAAATGTTAACGTCGTCGTCTCTCTTTAATTGAAATCAGCCACATGTCACTGTTGTATCCCATATTTGTATGTTCCACATGTTTTGTACACGTGTTGCCTGACTTTTATCATCGTGAACTCATTTACATTCGATAGCTCAATAAGTCACAGCTTTAAGCACAACACTTTAAATCAAGTTCTACAAACTTCCTCCCCTTTTTCTTCTCCACTCTCTGATGATGCAGCTCTGGTCTTATTTATGGATTCAGAAATGGTGGAGCTGACATGCAAGACATCCCAAAGAGAAAGTGAACTCTGCCGCCCACAACTGCCAAATCTGTGTTGTCAAATTGCCAGATTTCCTGGATGTATTTGCTGCTGAATTTTGCTAAATGTTGCTCAAGCCCTTAAAAGGCAGTGTAGCTAAACATATAGGCACAGTCATCGATGATGTGACGCATTAAGCAGAGTGATGGACATAGACAATAACTTGATGTGAGTAATTCATGTTTTAATATGAGGCTTAAGTTTTATTTATGATCATGGAAAAAATATGACTACATCCATAGGTCAGGTTAATCGTGAAGAGAAAAAATAAATGTTTTCGATGTGTTTACATCTGTAATATGTCTAAATGCTGGAGTTGAATATGTCCATATTTTCAAATATGATCATCTGAGAATAACAAAAAGGCTTATTTTTCTTCTAAATGTCAAAATCTTAAGTTATATTTTAAATATACCTGTAATGTAGCTGTCAAAAATATCACAAATTGGATACTCAATTTTCCTGTTCATTCCACATATCAACAAAACAACTAAATGCACCTACACACATGTATAATGTGCATATATTGTAAGTATGTAAGTGGAAAAGTGGCATGTTTTATTCTGCAAAAAAACAAACAAAAAAAACCAGGACAAATCCTGCAAACATTGAAGCTGGCATGCTTTTATTCGTAACATGCTTATATTAATGGCAGTTATTTTACATGTGACTTTAATAAGATCGTGTAGGCGTATGCACGAAAGCTTAGCTGTAAGACTACACTCATGATCTCTCTCTCTCTCTCTCTCTCTCTCTCTCTCCCTCTCTCTCTCTCTCTCTCTCTCTCTCCCTCCCTCTCTCTCTCCCTCTCTCTCCCTGCTGCCTCACTGCGACCGTTCTCAACGTACGTGACGTCGCTTCCTCTCTCCAACATGGCGCAGGAGGCAGGTCGTTAATGGAAATCTGAGGGATTTACCCCACCTTCTGTGTTTATTTATGTTTGTCTGTTCGGGGCTCCGAGGCTGACATTTGTAAAGGACTACATCTCTATTCGAGGCGGCTGCAGCCCCCCACCCCCCTACCCCACCCCCCCTTTGGGACCAGGCACACCTCGCCCCAAATTCCGGTGCGACATGTTTGAGGGCAAAAAGACGAAAAACATGTTCCTCACACGAGCTTTGGAAAAGATCCTGGCCGACAAGGAGGTGAAAAAGGCTCACCATTCACAATTGCGCAAAGCCTGCGAGGTGGCACTTGGTAAGTTGTGTTGTTTCAGCTGCACATTTCTCCCTGTCTGGTCTTGGACTCATTGATTTAGACACGTCATGCGCCCTCTCACTTATTATTAAACCGGTGATCCTCGCAGTGTCGCAGCGTTTGGCGACACGGCGTCATTACGCGCCGGGGCCGCTTATTGTCTTGTGTCTGGCGTTATAATTCAGCCAAACCTGCGTATTTAATTGACGTGGCACGGGCTCGGATTCCGTATCCAACACGGAAATGGTGCAGGAGGAGGGGTGGGTGTTTGCAACGCCGACCCGATGCTGCGAAGCTACAGGCCGAGCACAGGGCAGGAAACTAAGTTGTTCACGGCTGCATCCTTCGTCAACATCGAACCAACCAGTAACCGCAGCTTATACATTCGCCATGTGTGTGCTATGCTCGTCTAAACGGCTTGGTTTGACGCCTTTAACCCCGTGAAGGTGCGAGGTGTTTGTGTCTCTTCCTGGTGCACGAGAGCCGTAGTAGCCGTGCCCGTTGAGTTCGCGGCGTGTTGCAAACAGTTTGTCCCTTTTTTAGGACATGTTTTATGCATTAAACAGTTTATTTGTTGAACTCTCTGGGCTTTAATCTTCGTTATTATGTTGTGAAACTAGTCGGGAAGTCGGGACAGTGACGACAGGAGGCGTCAGCTGTCAGTAGCACCTCGATGCTAGGACATCGTCAAGCTGATGGTTGTGATAAGAGATGATTTCCGGTTGGATAAAAAAAATAAAATAACAATTTAAATACACGTGACACTAATCAAAATGGAAGTAAATTAAAATACCAAACTGAAAATATAGATATATTAGTAAAATAATTAATGTGAAATAACGAACTTTCACTTCATATATATATCGGTATATCCGCGCCAGTTGTTGTCACATCGACTGTGCTTTTATTTTGAAGTCAACATCCCTTGACTTCCGCTTTCAATTTAACTACACGTGGTAGCTTTCTGAAACTATTTGTTAGCAGGTGTATTTTCCGAAACAATGTTCTGGGGATGACTGTTAATTATAAATATACATTTTCTAAATAAATTGAGACGAAACAGAAATTCCCAGAGCAGCTGATATTTTACATTTATAACGAATGTTGTTTTCACATGCCAGACCTTTTCATCTGTTCTGAGTTGGAACAAGCTAGGGTTTGTCCTGCAAAAGGGAGTAACATGACACTACCAGAGAAACAAAGAGTCCATGTTGTGCAGCAGCCAGACATCCAACCTGTCTGCACAGTTGCTGCCTTTACCAACTCCTTCAGCTGTTGTGGGGTTTTGAGGCTTGCTCTGATGTTTTGTAAAACCAACCCACCTACACACAAATCATATATTGCCCCCCCCCCCTCCTCACACACACACACACACACACACACACACACTTTGTTTGTAGAGCAACAAAAAAGAGAGGTTAGAGAAAAGAGGTTAGCGTTCATTGAAAGAATGAGGCTCTCTCTAGCATGAGTCTTAAAGGAAAATACACCATAAAATGCTCCAGTGAGAGTCAGTATTATCTCTTTACCTGTGAATCAGAGTATAAAGACCTGCATTGATGATGTCATCAGGTGACACTCTTTGTCGCTGTAAGTGAATTAGCGACCCTTTGGGTTTTAGTGAAACGTAGGCCGTCCAAATGTGAGTCTGAAAACAACCCCAAAAATGCCATGAATGCATCCTAGCAGTTATTTCTTGTTTACGGAGCAGCACCATATTTTGTCTCCAGATGACATCGCGACTACAGTCTGTCTCTATGCTGCTGATCAACATTCACCAGTTAACACTGAATTCTATTTCAGGGTGTACTTTCACTTTAAAAAGCAGTATTAGTCACGCAGCCTTTGTTTTCCGGTCTCCTCAGGTCAGAAACCGGGCTAACAACACTCAGGTAAAACCCTGTGTGGCAGTACAGTGCAGGAATGACACAGTATACATTCTCAGCATAATTAACTGTCTGTGTTGATTTGAACTTCACACTGAGGCTCAGTCATACTCTAAAAGCCTACAAAATGAGAATCTCTGTAATGAGCGTGGCAGTGGCACAGTAGTAGTGCATATCAAAAACGACTCGGTGACCCAGTATACTGAGTGACTTACATAATCCCCTCCAGCTCTCGGGGCTCTGAGACATCTCGGAGAGAGTGCCTGTGCCAGAGTCTCCTCTTTACTGTCACTGAACGTTCTCCTGTTATTCACTCTGCTGAACTAGGTACAAGTATTGTTAGATTTATTTTCCCTTGTATAACAAGATGGTATATTTATTTAGCTTTTCATTCCTGTTTGATCATATTTGGCATATGGATTTAGACCCTCTTTCTCTCTCTCTCTCTCATATATACAGTATATATATATATTTTATATTATATACATATATATTCATCACTGCAGGGTTTTAATGCATAGGAATGAGGTAAAAGGCGTTGGCTAGGCTGCCTTTGTCAGACAGACCACCCTCCTCGTTCCCAAACTGACCTTTCTCTTGGATTATCAAAATGTCGCTCAGCCGTTTCTCAAAAAGAATACCATCTCAGTTTCTCACACGCTCTAAACTGTAGCAGCGTACAGTCCTATTATCTTTAGAGCGCACAGTGGGCTTCTTTGAGAGGAGCTGTGTGATTGGAGGAAGAGACAGAGGGTGAAGCTGACCGTTGACTCAAGATATCAAAGGCCCTCAGGCTGTATCTGCCTATCACCTGTCAGAGGCCAACATACAGGCTTCGGTTCATTGTCGTCACACATCGCTTGCGTCACGTGATGCTGGCTTAGTGGATGGTTTCATTGTTTTTAAACCCGACCTGTCTTCTCTGACTTGAGAAGTTCACGGGGCTCCACTGCTGCTGCAAAGCAGTCACACTGTGATTGTAACAAGCTAAATCAGGGAACTCTGTCCAAGCTACCACGCGAAGAGGAGTGAGAGCTTGTATCCAGGATGGTAGTCGCTTGAGGAGTCGAGTCCCGCTGAGCACATTGCTCATTATCTCTCCCCTTAGGGTGTATGATCTGAGGGTCAGCCGCAAAGGTCACAGCAACCTGTAAACCTCTTGCAGATGCATTCTTCATTCCTCCCGTCAAGTTCCATTACCTGCAGATGCTTATTCTGTTCAGGTTCTGGAGGCAGCCACTGGAAAGAGAACTACACCATGCCTGAAGCTTTGTTGGATACACAATATGTCTGTTTTTTTTCTTTCTTTGTCTTTCTTGCCACTGATTATCGCTGAAAAAATATTTTCTCAATACTTGTAGTTGTAGCTTAAATGGTAGTGGTTAATGTGTTGTCGTGCGGACAAAATAAATATGGGGACGATACCTTTAGTATTGTTATTAGGGCTGTCCTCGACCAAAGAAATTCTTCGTTGACGAACGACTTTGTCGACTAATCGAGTTTCTCCATAAAGAATCGCACAAAAACTTCATTTTAAATCTTGTGTTAGCCAGAGATGGGCTTATTCAGCATTAATAAAAAAGACTAATCGACTAAAGAAAACGATCGATCAGTCGACTAACCGAATGAGAGGGGGCAGCCCTAATTGTTATCACGTTCTTAAACTATTACCTACCAACATCAAGCAGACACAGAGCAACATGGATCCCTTTGAATTCATCTTTATTTCCACCTGACGTCCATTATTCAGCGACGTTTTGTTCCTGGTTTCGGTCCACCAACATCCGACTCTCATGGCTTTCTAAATATTTGATTTTCTTCTGCATTTACTGTAGCGGTTTCACACTGTACAGGTACGGTTAACTTGCCTGGGATTGTTTGCTGTAAAACAAAACCTGCCTTTGGTTTTATATGGGTGTATGTGAGAGCAGTGTGTTCATTTTATGCCAGAAAGTTGTGTTGTGAGCGAGCCATATCGTTGTCAGTTGGCTCGTCAGCAATTGCTGGCTGGCAGATATTGACCGTTTGAGTGTCTGTGGTTTGTTCCCTTCTGTCTGAGAGGTTTAACATTCATTAAATCTGAATGTTTTGCAACATGAGGTGGGTATGAGAAAGGAAATAACAATAAAAAAAGGAGCTACTAGCTATATTGACATGGTCCACTGACTCTTGGCATACTATAGTGGTAGTGTTTGTTTCCTATAATTTATTCATTGGTCCACATCGACATTACCCTTTTCTCCTTTAAAATGTGATGTTTGTTGCAGATGTTAAATGCCTCTTAAAGTTGGTGTTATATTATATTATTGGGAGTTTTGTTATCATAGTTTTTCTAGCTTTGGAGTGAACCTGGAGTTTGCAAACTTTTTGGCCATATAGAAATTATTATCACTTTAGTTCAGAAGATCTGAACAATAGTGTTCCCGCGAAAAAATAAGCAATTTCCTTAATCGATCCTCGGCCACTTTATGGTCAGTAATTATTTAATAATCAACGGCTAAGAAATCATTATCAATGAATAATTAACATCCACTAATAGCAATTTACATAATTGTAAGTCTTTTCATGATTTAAGAAATGTTTCCTGCTCATACATGGGACGTTTTCTTCACGGTCTGATTTTAATTTAGAGCAAACCACATTGTTTGACATGTTCAACCAATGCCTCTGCACTTGTGGCATTTTCCCACCAAAGTCAAAAGAACCTTGAATACAACTGTAAAACGCAGACACAAACAACAAGAGTTTGCACGCCGCTGTCAAGGCCACTGCCTGCAAGGCCACTGCCTGCAAGGCCACTGCCTGCAAGGCCACTGCCTGCACGGCCCACCTTTCTTTAGGGTTGGCAAACTTGGCAGGCAAGCCAGCGGAACAAATGTACCTCTGATCGTCAAGAATGGCCAGCACATGCTCCTCTATGATAAGCGGCACCATAGTCACCGCATGCTCCACCACGATAAGCACCAGGCTATAAATGATCCTGTTTGTTAATTAAGGTTTCTTACCACGACACTCCGATGACCCACACGGGGCAGGAGCTGAGGATGTTTGTACTCTTACTGAATATTAAAAGCTTTTTCCGTATTTGTGCACCTGACAACCTTTTTTATTTTACCGGCATCCTTCATGTTCCTGACAGAAGTTTATCAAGCCGGACGTTTGAAAGCAGGCAGTTTCATTCTGATTCCCACGCAGCGGAGGCCTGCTGATGAAACTGTCAGGTATTCCCGAGGATGAGAGAGTGTAAAGGAGTGAAGCGATGGCAGCCGTTGACTGCTGTAAATGGCACTAAATGATCCACTGTTTGACTTGATCTGGAATCAAATACATGTGCATGTATGTGTGCAATTCAGTTATCTTCTTGAAATGTGAATTCTTTTAAATATAAAAGACAATCCATATCCCCTTCCACAGTGGAGCTACAAACAAACAGAGACCAGGCAGAAGAAACTAAGACGCAGACATGCTTCGCCCTTCTCGCCTGTTGTGGCTTCAGCTAACGTTTATTTGCCCTTTATTGATTATTCCATTCAGTGTAAAAATGTGAGAAAGTATCGTAATTAAAAAACCTTTTTGCAAGTTCTCAGTCCAAAGAGTATAAGAGGTCTCACCTCATTTCTGAATGTGCTGTGCGTGTTAAAAAGTCTGGTAAATGTGTTGCAACAATTTGTTCCACAATCAAGTCTATTGCTGCATTGCCCTGAAGGAAAGGGAGACACGAGAACGGGTGAGGCCCCCGTGCCTGGTTTCTGTCTCATTTCCCCCCTGCAGATTAAGTGCAGACGCTTAAGCTGCTTGTAACCCCAAAGGTTGACTGGTGTTCAGATAATGAGCAGTGGAGTAGTGAACATGGCAGAGTCGGTGCTCGCTCTGAAAGCATAAAAAAAAAAAAACTTTCATCTATACGGACAAGACAGTTTCGAATTTAGAAGAAAAGAGTGTGTTTTTTGTGTTTCCCAATCCTGTTTTTTTTTATTTATTTTCTTACACTGATACCTCCATACATAATGCAGTATTCCTTTCCACTGATGCCTCCTTCAGTCCCGGGACAGGTGATAAATTAATTATACTGCAAACAGATGAGACGAATGAAGAGAAACCCTCCCATCTCTGTTTCCTCTTGTGTCGCTTGTATTTATCTGTAGTATCTGTCCTGTTTTGATCTATCATCTGTATTCATCCAGGGAAAGTTGTTACCAAGAAAATAATTCATCACCATTACTGAGGGAGGTAGGGGGTGCGGGGGGGAGGGGGTGAGGGGACGGTAAAGGTAAATAATAGGCGTGAGTAAGGAGGCAATGTTGCCCAGAAGAATTTAGGAGCTTACAGCTGAACTGAAATTAAAATACATTTTTGCTCCGAAAACAGTGTTTCCTTTGAGTTTGTTTTTGACCCGTGTATTAAATTGGTCAAATTTGTTCAGTGGTCTGTTATAACTGATTATAGTCGGTGCTGTTTTTTTGATTGGTGCAATTTCTGTGTGTCAGCTCCTTTTGGCTGAAGGAGCTGAGGAGGAGGCAGTTCACAATACACGTATTTGTCTTCCATTGACTGGCTATTATCTCCAACGTGTGCAGCACCAATCCTGCGCAGTGATGATGATGACCCCATTTCAGAGGACAGGAAAGTGCAATTCATAGCATTGGAGCGAAAAAGTGCCAAATCATGTATCAGCAGAGTTATTTTAAATTAATTTATTCCAATAACAAAGCCAACAGCTGAGTAATCAAGGCCTTGTGGAGGCCGAGTTTTGTCATTGTATGGCAGAAAAAGGACAGTCTTAATTCAGCCATGGTGATTAAACGCAGGCTTATGCGAGTGCGAGAGGGGAGGTTTGTTGGACACGCACGCCGATGTAACGCACACACACACACACACACACACATAGGCATGAGCGCACACACGATTAGGTAGCCCAGACAACCTCTGACAGTGTTTCGTTCTTCCCTCTCCAAATGTAATTACTGCTGTGCAACCTTTCCTTTCAGCCTGGACAATGGAAATGTCAGGGGTCTGATTTTTCTCAGGCTCTGCGTGGTGGTCGCAGCTGCCCCGTGTTTATCTCTGTTTGGTAGGAGGTGGAGATGTACACCTACACATTGATTCATCCACAGATTAGCCGAGCTTTGTGGCACAAAGCTACAGTGTAGTCTTTATTACAATGCCTATGGACATTGTCTTAATGCAAACTGTTCTCAAAATGCTGTTTCTTGATTTATGAACTCACCGGAGATGTGATAATGTTCACGGCCTCAAAAATGGGGTCAATGTTGGACACCGAATGGAGATAAGACTTTACTTTTTACATCTTTCGCCATCATAAAGCCAGTTTATGGCATCCTGAGGCTTCCTTTCTCGTCTCCTCGGCTCTTTTCTCTTTTCCTGTCGAGCCATTCGACAGGAGCCTTCTTTTTCTTTACCTGCTTGAACATCCTGCACAGTCAGCGCTCCCTATCTGGAGACACACAGTCACCGAGACCACCGTGTTTCACTGAGGTGAAAGCAATCGGGCGCTGGATTGAATTAAAGCTGATCGCATACGGAGTGGTTGGAGCCAACCATGGGATCCATGCCAGATGCAGACGGGCTCTGAGCTCTTTGAAATGTAAATGCTGCAGAATGTCGTTTCTCAGTCTCCAGCTCCTCGCTCAGGTGATGGAAACTGAGTCATAGGGTGACCTCTAACCTCTCCTCTGTGTCTGTGTGTGTTTAAAGATGGTTGGGAGCCCATGAGGAAGGAGCATGTGTGTTATGTCGTGTGGTTTTTGACCCACCCAAAGGCCAGGAAGTGATAAGGATGCTTTCAAATCCCTTTGATTTTTTTTCTTCTTTCTTTCTTTTCTCTGTGGTAGAGGATTTTAATGCAAAAGGCCACACACGGAAAGAACCAAAACACGTCTGACAACAGTGTTACAATGAGACCTACAATACTGTTTTCCTCTAGTAGCCTTGTAATATCAGCACACACAGACACACTCATACGGCACATGGGCACAAACTGTAGAACTGATGACAGACAGGTTTATATTGCGGATTTGTTTTGGAAGCCAGCCTCGTCCTTGTCCCCACTTTCTTTTGAGCTTTTTCCTCTTTTTCTCTTGTCACTCTTCATCTGAACCCCCCCCCCCCCCCCCCCCCCCTCTCAGCGAGGCTGTTTTCTTGCTGCTGATCTTGTGACGTACTGCGGAGTGTCTCCAGAGAGCTGTCTGTTTATCTCTGCCCCTCCCGCCAGAGGAGCAGCCGTGTGCAGGCTCTGCTGTGTCTTAATTGATAAAATGCTGGAGCTCTTATGGGATGTGTGTGTGTGTGTGTGTGTGTGTGTGTGTGTGTGTGTGTGTGTGTGTGTGTGTGTGTGTGTGTGTGTGTGTGTGTGTGTGTGTGTGTGTGTGTGTGTGTGTGTGTGTGTGTGTGTGTGTCGTTGCGTGACTCTACCTGCTTCACACACCAGTGAAGTCTATTCTAAAGGATGATACCACTCATATGAGCCTACAGTGTCCAGTATGTGAATCGGGGTACTTTATCAGACAGCTCTGTGATAGGCTTTGGTAAGAGATAGCTACTCTTGTTTTCAAATCCTTTAATTTATAAGATATGCCTACTTTAAAAAGCCTATCTGCAATATTATGTCGTTTATTGTAATCCCTTGCACTCCAGGTGCACCGTCTCTTTTTGTACACCTTTAAAAACCAATGACGTATTCCTGACGTAGCTTTGCAACAGAACTGCAGGGCTGCATGAACAAACATATAGCAGTCGGGTATTTTTGAATTAAGAGTCCACATTTACAGCATGCGTCAGCGAGCAGAGCCCCCTTGGGTTGAAATAATGGTCACTTTGCCTCTGTTTACCCATCATGCTGCAGACGTACAGCACTCAGGATGAGCTGCTGCTGGTTGGGAACTGCATTTGGACTTCTGTATTTGTTTAAGCAGGGAAGGAAAATGCAAATCTTGTCTAAACCATCTTTCACAACAGAGTCGCACTGACACTTCACTCTCCAAGGGTATTATACCAAAACAATGAGACCCTTGGCAAAACACTATGGAAGAGCTGTGATGCAGGCTACATACGTAGCCCTACTTTAGGCTATGACGGCAATGTGCAGCTGTGTTATGAGAAAAAGTGGATAGTAGTCCCAATGAGGAAATCATGGAAATATGTCTTTAATAAACTTGATGCTCACAGTAAACAAAATCATACATTTCCATATCTAAAAAAAACTCTAAAGTTAAAGGTGCCGAGTGGAGTTTGCTTGTAAACAAGTGAACAGTTCCGTTTACATGATGTCTTACTCACCGAAAAACATTGTGTGCATCCTTGAGGTCTGACAAATGTGTGGAATGTGTATTTCTTTCCTCAAAATATTTCAAATCCGGCCTTGCTTCCAGCCATGCTTTCTTGGTAGCAGTATTTCTTCTTCCCTGCCTCTGTTGGTGCATCCCTGTGCAAGTTAGCGCCCCCGTTGGTCTGTGGAATAGTGTGAAGCCTTTGGCAGGACTGTGTCACAGCAGGCGTGCGTGCCCATATGCGTCCTTCTGTGCGTGCAAGAGAGAAACAAAACGAGGACTCCTCCTCATGGGAAAACGACTCATAATGCAGTAAGCGATTAAATAACTCCACGGGGACCCTTCAATTGGAGAGCAATTGGTGTGTTCAGTTTTGTCAGAGTAACTGTGTGGTGGCCACTTGCAGTTGGCTTGAAAAGAAAGTGTTAAAAACATTAACAGTGCAACTTCAGCACTGATGGAGTTGCTTTTTTAATAGTCCTTAGAGCACAAGTAACTGAAGGCAATACATGTTCTTAATGCCCTCTTGGACAAGCGGACATTACGTGACCACAGACGCATCCGGGGAGGATAGGACCTGGGATTCCAGTGTTAATGGTCCTGGTGAGCAGTCGTCCTTGTGGTGGACGCTCCTAACAGGGTCCTCGGCTGCTGCTGGTTTAGGAATGCTTTGTCATGCCGCCACGGCAGGGTGGCGCCCAGGAAGAAGAAGAAGAAGAAGAAGAGGAAGTTAGCCTGCCAGCAGCTTTTGTCAGCAGTGAGAGACGGGGAACAGGTTGTTATGTCACGCTGCCTCGAGACGCAGTCCGACTTTGATGTGATGCTTCATGAAAGCAGACTGCCATTCTGCTTCGTGTTAATGGATGTTGTGTTTTCTAAAATGCATCATCATGTGGTGCAGCTTCACCCCCCCCCCCTCCCGCCCCGAGCAGTCGTGGTATAGCTTTAGCCTCTCTGCAGTGTTTGGTTATTCAGTGAAAGTTTAATGAATATGCATACACATATTTTAGCAAACACTGTTTGCTTTCCTCCACATACATGGACTCATGTTTGGAGCATTAGGTTGTAAGCTGCGGTGCTCCGGGGATTTTGGTAGTAGTTGCTCCATGAGGGGAGCACATTCTTCATTCACTCGGCTTAGATTTTCCTCCAGATATCCCGGGGATTTGAAGCGGTAACCCTGCGACAATCCTGCCTCTAACCTTTGCTCAGGGTTGACAAATACTCCCCCTTGCTGATTCGTCAGCCTTATCTACTACGGCTGCATATTTGCATCCTAAGAGGCTGACTACACCATTGTGCAGTTGTTATCCAAGCCATGATCAGCTTTCGCTGTAGCTCAGTGTAAGTGTGATTGAAGGGATCACTGATAAGCCCCTTTTGAAACATGCATCATATAAAGCGCCGCAGAAACCTGTCTCTGCTCACTGTCGAGCTCAGCGGCTGAGTGCGAGGTTGTCCTGATCGGGCTGCGTTCACCCTGGGCATCTCGGTACTACGCTGTCACCTGAAGCTGTGAGGCTGTCGTGCCTTTTGTCTCTCGAAAAATAACAGCTATCCTTCCCGCAGGATTTCAGTAGCTGTCATATGGCCCGCGGCCTTCATGCAGAGTGCTGATCACAACGTGTGCTATTTGTTTCCCAAGTGCAACATCGTAGCTGACAGGGGTGGCATTTGCTTGTTTTGCGTGAGCTGAACTTCGGGCGGAGGTGCTGAAACTTTTGCCTTGACGTCGTCCTCGTCGCGTGTGTTTTTCACGGAGGGCCTTGTCGTGTAGGTGTCGTGTATACATCAGACTTTCGGACTGTTGTACTGAGGGACCGCGGATATTAGCTTTAATATGCCTGCCGCGTCACAAGGCTGATCTATAGCGACGTGTGTGTAGTGTTGTCTTTGCTCGACACGGAGGTATCCAATAATAAATCAGGATATGTTTCATGAATTAATCATGGCATAATGGTTGGAAGCGTTGACTCAGCAACTTTGTGTGTCACGGTATCAAGACAGTAGCCAGGACTGAATGTTTTCTGGAATTCAGGAAGTGTTTTATTTCCCCATCAGGAGGACAAAGGCCATTAATACTGTTGGTACTACGGTACCATTTGACAGTGGGGAGGTGTACCTGACTTGCCTGTGTGCCTGTACCCGGCTGCATTCATGCATGTCTATTTTGTACACTTCCTATTTCTCAAAAATCTCCCTGTGCCCACTCGCCTTTATCCAGGCGTGCAGTGCAGTCACTCCAGAGCAGAGGGGAGAAATGATTAGCCAAGTTTTGACTGACCTTCTCCCCAGCTTTGAGGCAGCTTTGAGGCAGCTTTCAAGGGGGCCTTTGAATAGATGACAACCTCGGGGTATGTGGGACTCAGCAGTGCAAACTCGAACCAGAGTAAAAGGCTCTCATTTGCACCGTATCTGGTCAGGACTGGACTGGTTAACTTTGTGGACACCGCTGCTCAAGTACGAGAGGCGGTAGGCCGATGCAATAATACACCAGAGAAATAGGACATTTCTACACGTATTTGACTCACGTATTTCTTGGTGAAGAAAGAGAAGTTAAATGTAGGCCTAAAATGACCACCACCGAAAGGGGAATTTGGCGTGTGCTGGCATTAATGCTCATTTAACGTCTTACTGTGATCAACTGTTGGTATCTGGGTCAAAGTCAGTGTAAGAGTGGAAAAGTACCTTGAAGATGAGTGAAATGGTGGAGGTGATTGAGGGCATAGCCAGCTGCTCTCATACATTCTGGAGCTGTCACAGGCTTTGTGTTGAGGTCTGGTCTGGGCTACAGCTCACAGGAGAGCAGGACGGCTCTGGTCGGTGAAATAGGTTCCTTATGTGTGCCGAGTCCCCACTGGGGTTTGGTAAATACAGTGTTACGTCCTCAGTGTTCGTTTTAAGGGTGGGGACAGTAATCTTATTCGCACCTGTTGAAGCATCAGCACAGCAAGCCTGTAATTCAGTATTATGATTAAAGACTTAAAACAATGCAGTACAAGTCCATTTGTTTCAGTAGTTTCTTTGAGTCTGTTTGAACAAGTGGAGGGATTGACCTTATTGTGCCTTTTTTTTATTTTCACAGTAGTATTTTCCACAAAACTTCTTGGAAAATATATTTTTTTAATGTTCTCAAGTTTCAGTTTCAGTTTCACACTTTCAAAGTCGTTCAAAGTTGTTTCACGAAAGCCCCTGGTCTATTTCATTTGAACTCATTAGATTAAGAAGTGGTGAGCCACTCAGTTTCATCTGCATCGCCTCACTGTTTTGCCCACTACACTGAACTACTGCTGCTGTTGTTGCACTTTGTTTTGCTTTGTTTATACTGGGTCCTGGCACCGGACAAACCAGGACACGGAACACGGCGTCTTCAAGGTCAGCGGTATTTAGTCTGAGTGCTGCAGAGCTGAGGGAGACGGAGAGTGGGGTTGGGTTAATAAGTGACAAAAGTCGACCATTTCTGGCGTCATAGCATGCCCAGAAGAAATTTCTAAACTACGTTTTCTTTTCTTTTTTTAAAGCAACAAACAGGAATACCTCGCAGAACACCAGAAATATTTGAAGAGTTGTTTTTACTTAAGTTGTCAACTCAGTTAAACATCTTTTTCCACCAGTGAAGTATCCTTTTAGTTTGTAGCCAGTGTGTGGTTTATTTTTGGGCACCTGATCAGACTATGATGAGCCGTTTTGGGATGTGTCTCCCTGTTTGCGCCGAGGCAAATGCAAACTTTAATGCTTGTATTCAGTTTTCTCGAGGTTCATTCCTTGCAGTGTATGTTCTGATTATATCATGGCTCAAGTTGATAAAAATGAGATTTAACTTAATAAATAATGGAGTTTTGCGTGTGTGCGTGTGTGCGTGTGTGCGTGTGTGTGTGTGTGTGTGTGTGTGTGTCAGTCCCACTCGGCTGCCTGTGCCTGGCTGCCGGCATATGTCTGCACTCTAACTGTGTGTGTGTTTGTTTTGAAACCGGTAGCTGGCAGATCAGATGTGATTCCACAGCCTTAATTTGTGGCTCGTGTCTGCCCAGTCCCAGGGGTATCCAGCACTTACATGTCTGTTCTTTCTCATCACCAACACCACCCACCGTTGCCATGGTTTCACTGTTCAAGTCCTTGGGTGACAATTCCTCATCAACACTCCTGACACGCCAAGCTAATTATCTGACGGTTACTTACACAGACAATATGACAATCTCCCCCTCCCCCTCCCCCTCCCCCTCCCCCCTCCAACCAAACTGGCTGGTCGTGTGTTCACCTGCCTGTCTTCTTGTCTTGATGTGTGTGTGTGTGTGTGTGTGTGTGTGTGTGTGTGTGTGTGTGTGTGTGTGTGTGTGTGTGTGTGTGTGTGTGTGTGTGTGTGTGTGTGTGTGTGTGTGTGTGTGTGTGTGTGTGTGTGTGTGTGTGTGTATTTGCATAAATCTGATAACCCCGTGCTTCAGAAATCGTTTGACGCAAAGCTAATATTAAAAGCGGAATAGCCTGGGGTCAGTGCGTGTTTATAATTTCACACATCCTGGTCAAGAGACCTCTAGAGCCCTGCTGTAACTTCTATATTATGGACTACAGAGCAGGAGGCTAAGCAGAGCGGGAGAGAGACGGACATACGGCGTTCTCTTTCACTGTATATTGCTTTAGCTTTCTCTCGGGTCCAGCTCTATGATGTCGCCCTTTGTCTAGCACGCGAGCTAAAGTGATCGGGTAGCTGCTGGTAGAGATGAGAGGTCAGACGGGGCTGATTATTCACTCCAAAAAACTGTTCTGATTGGTTGTCAAGGATTTCAAAGTTTGCAGGAAATACACAGAGCAAGAAGATTACATTCATGAATATTCATGGGTCTCATAATGCAGTATTCATGATGGTGATCATTAGTGCTGAAACAAGTCGTCAATTAATTAATAAGTCAAAAATTTATCAACAACCATTCTGATGATAAATTATTTATTGCTGGGGTAATTTATGAAGCAAATACGCAAAACGAGCTTAAATGGGAAATTTTAGATTTTAGATGCTCTCAGTTTTGTAGCATTGTAAGTTAAATACTGCTTGAGTTTTGGCCTATTCAGACAAAAAAAGTAATTTGAACATTTTATGGAATAATCACAAATTAGTCACAGGTTAGTTGATATTAGAAATATCTTTTGCAGTTGTAGTGATTAAACTAATTTGAACAATGTATTTGGTGCAGGTCGTACATGTATGGTCAGGATAAAAAGAAGCGGTAAAAGTAGTTAATAGGCACTTAATGTTTAAGTCAACACCTCTCGCTTAGGAACCAAAACTTTTTCATTCAAATATGGCTATAAGTGCCAGCTTTTACCTGAAAAGAAAAGAAATTAGCGGTGAGAGTTGCGATGGTATGATCAGAAAGAAAGCGTATTTAATAAACACTATATTATGAGAGTTTTTTCAAAAATGTCAACAACAAAAAATCAAAAGATCAAAGCTAATATGAGAAAGCTGTCACGATTATAACAAGTAAATTGGCAGCGCCTGGTATCTCTCAGCTCATCCACTTCTATATCTACTCATCTTATCTGTTAAATCCGAGGCTTCAGACACTCTGACTGGACCAGTCTGTTGGCCTGAGCCAGAACCTCCATTAATTTCAGATTTAATGCTGCCCATCCAATTACTCAAGAGAATAATCTTAAAGTAATTGTTAGTTGCAGCCCATTTCTTAAGTAATTAATTATAATGTCATGTATCAAGGAAAATACTAAATATTTGCAGTTTCTAAAACACAAGGATGTTTTTTTTTATTATTTCACTGTGGATTTTAATATATTTGGATTTTGGACTATTAGCGGGACAAAAAAAAGCAATTTAAGGATCTTTCCTTGGGCTCTGGGACAGTTTAAAACTAATCAACAGACTGATTAATCAGTGAGTCTCATCATTACAGTAGTCTGTGTATACAAAGCATTGAAGGCAGTGCAAGGTTTATATATATATATATATATATATATATATATATTTATATATATATATATTTATATATATATATTTATATAACACACATAACACACACACTCTCAAAACTAAAAGACAGGCGAGACTCGGATCAAGTCTCCTCGGTCCCACTCAGTCTGTCTCAGAATAATGCCGTGAAAAGATGACAAGATCACATGTGATTGGATTTCATGTTGGATTTGGATCCACAGGGACTCATGTATGTAACGGATGCATAGATTAGCGGTTCCAAATCAAAACGACTCTTGGCTTTGCTTCTTGTACACGCGACTGTCCCCCTCGTGGGTAGTACAGTATAACGTGTTTGAAACCAGCCTTAATTTAATTCCACCGAGTGTTAAGTGCTAAATATTCTCGCCAAGTGGATTTCTTTGAAAGGACGGTTAGCCTTCCAGCAGTGAAATAATTGGGCTGTCATTGCATTACTGGTGTTTTTCCCAACCATCACAGACTGGTGCAATTCTTTGAGGACTTTGCCGATTGCCACTGTGTTTTAAAAAGCTTCCCCATTAAAGGCCCCCTTTTAATGTCTCGTACCAATTGGCCTCTATTTTGCTCTCTCCAGCTCTATTTCTGTCTCTCTATCTCACTCATGACTCCCTCAGTGTTTTCTGCTCCTCTGTGCCTGTGCTCAGCAAGTTCATACAACCGCTTTCATGCCTGTAGATCTGTGAAATAAACACAAATCTTGGCCTGGCTCACAGATGCGCCGCGGAGTGAATAATGATTACATTAGCTGCAGCTGAGGCAATACACTAACCAGGCTCCTTTCCGTGTGTCGTCGGGGCGTCAACAAGACCATCACCATGGCGACACAATGAAACTCAGGCAACAACAAAAAACTGCGCTCATTTTTCTTCTTGAATACTTTTAACTCAAGTGTGTGTGTGAGCGCTCGCTCTGTTCTTGCAGCCAGAGTGCAAAACATGTCATATATTTGCAGTTATGTGTACTGTAAGTGTCAGCACAGTGTGTAGCCTAAACCCTCTGGGAGGGGAATTGGTGGCAACACCCACACACACATGCAAGCACTGCTTCAGCTTCCTAAAAGGCTCTGGAAAAACATCATCTGATCTGATTTTTTAAAAAACCGTCCTTCATAGAGAAGTCTAATGCTTTGTGCTGCCGTGCCTGATATGTGCTCTACTCCCAATGGTGTCATAAGCTGAATAAAATACTGCAGAATGTACATTCCCCAAAGCTCGTACTTGACTAATTTAACGTCTCTTCCATTTCTTTTTTCCTCTTTCAGAGGAAATCAAAGAGGAATCAGAAAAATTAAGGTAAGCAGTTGATTAATTACATACCACAATATGGCATTGAGGATCATTTAATTGGTTTTGTCTCTCTTTCTGCTTGTTCAGTCACTGTAAAATTCATAGCTCAACTCAACTGCAAGCCTCTCTGTGCTTTCTCCTGTGTTCAGACTAGTAAAGGAGATTAGGTGTGTGTGTGTGTGTGTGTGTGTGTGTGTGTGTGTGTGTGTGTGTGTGTGTGTGTGTGTGTGTGTGTGTGTGTGTGTGTGTGTGTGTGTGGCCTCCAGTATGTTTTTGTTTGTGTCTCTCTGCCTGGCCAGTTCCCAGCAGCCCCTTGTCTTCTCATTAATGGCTTTCTTTACGAACCCCTGCCTAATGCTGGACTTGTTTTTGAGCGCCTGTGTATGTGGGCACGTTTGGTGGGCCCGCGTGTGGGCTGCCAAATAACGTGGGCTTGGAATGAAACGTAGCATGATCGCCTCCTCTCCTCTTCCCCGTCCCGTCTTCCTCCTGCCGTTTCACTTTTATTTCCCCCCCCCTCTCACACACTGTGCCTACCTCCTTCCTCCTTCACCAGGCGTTATCTCTCTCCAGCTTTTCCATTCACTCCAAATTAGCATTGCCAGGCAGTAACCAACTTCATCCGAATTTTACCCTTAAGGTTGGGGCTGCTAGATCAAAGACAGATAGATGAAGAAGCTGTATGCGGCCAGCCACACCCAACTCACACAAACGCCGCTGCTTTTGGATTCATCTCAGGCACTTTACAACTCTCAGCTATTTTTCTTGTTCTACAGATGCAATAGTCTCGCAGCGCTTCTCTGGAATACAAATATATGTTTTGTGTGAGCTTGCAGTCCTGTTCGAATTGTTTCCCTTTGTGTATTTATTTTGTAGCGCAGACGAGGCCAGATTTAACAAGGACACCTTTTTAAAAACTCAACAGTGATGGGCAATATCTATCTCAGTAGATGTCATTTCATATCACTAGAATAATACATCTTGATATCAGATAGATTTGTTATTAAATTCAATTTAGAAACCATTTATATAGTAGATAAAAGGACCAGATGTCACTGAGCAATATTGTCAGTTTACATACTGTGTGATATTTAACACTTAGATATTGATATATAGAGATACAATGATGTGGGAATCACTTCAGGAAATGCATTCAAAACAACAGTAAAGGGAATATAATTACCAAACATTTGGAATGATTTACGAAAACGAAAACAAATACAGTAAAAGGCATACTTAGACGCTTTGGGGATATCGCTTTTCTTCCCAAGAGTCGGAGGAGATTATTGACAATCCCGTAGCTCAACACAAAGACTGGAAAAGGGAGTAAACAGCTCTGTTAAAAGGTAACAAAATCCACCTACCAGCACCTATAAAGTTCAGCACTTACCAAGTTTCATCTTGTTTATTTAATCCATGCAAACGGCAAAGTGTACAGCGGACACATTGGGGTGTTTTGGACTATTGCCAGGCGCTGTGACTTCCTGGAGTCTTATCGCCTCTGTAAGGTTGCCAGGCAACCAGTGGAGACTCCAGGAGGTAATTGATCTTCTCAGCTTACTCTTGGGAAGAAAGCAAATGCGCGTACATCCCAAAATGTCGAATTACTTCATCAACAGTTCGATGACGACTGAGCAAACTTCAACCGCTGAAGAAGACGGCGCAATGCAGCACTGTTGAAAGCTCCGGAGCCGGAGAGGAAGGGTACCTAGAGTGGAGACAGGGTCATGCTTTTGTCACTTTCAAGGTCAAGGATGAATTGGACAAGCTCAACCTTTTTAAGATGCATATTAATATTGCGCTCACCAAATAATATATTTAATCCCATCACGTTATTGATATTATATTGATTTACTCGCGTACAAATCCGTCTTCACTTCCGTGACGAAATAGGTGGCGCTAAGCTTTAAATGAATCACCCCCGCTGTGGCACCAGGGAGTCCTGGATGTAGACCTTTCCGTCTGACCAAAGCCCAGTTAATGGCCATATTATGTTTTATAAGCGGGCTAAGTGTAACGTTGGGCTGATTATAAGGGTGAGGGCAGGCCAGCTGACATCAGGAATAAGCCATAGGAGGAGAGCTCCCTGCAGACGCACAGCACAACACTGAGATGGAGACTGGGTCAGACCTCACAGATGAGCCAGCAGAGTGGCTGCTCGTCGCTCAATCACAGCCCCACTTTGATCTTGTTGTCGAAAAGGTTTTGAAAAGGATGAGAAGGCTTTAATACAGATTTGCAATTTTTTTTTTTCTAAATGTCTGTTTATATATTTATACTGTAGTTATTCCTCTTTAATCCGTGGTACTCGATGCCTGTTTCCTCTTCTGTTTTCTGATAGCGCTTGTAATATTATTTTTGTTCCCTTCCATTACAAAGCTTTTCTGTCTTGATCTCACTCATTCCTCTTTAATTCGTGCTACTCGATGCCTGTTTCCTCTTTTGATTTCAATTCCCCCCCCCCCCCCCTCTCTCTCTCCCCGTCCTTCACAAGGCACTTCATCCCGCCTCTCTTCTTCTGTCTCTCTCTCCATGATTGTGCCCTGCTATACTGGGTGAGGTCGTCCCTCTAAAAAGAGCTGAAGTCATCCTTTTTTATTGCCAAGACATAAACAATGCAACCCCTCCTTCTCTATCTGTCTCCCTCCCTCCCTCCCTCTTTTGCCCTCTCCCTCCCTCCCTCTCTTTCTCTGTTCTTCTCTTATTCCAGCTAGTGCAGTCTGGGTGTGGTGGCTGTGCTTGGGGATGCCGTAGACACACGGCTGCTGAGAGCAATGGTCCATATTTTATGTCTGTGTCTCTGGTCTTAAAGAATTCAGAAACAAATAGTCGCTGTATCGTTTGATGTAAGACCAGGAGCTGCTTTGTCAGCATGAACACATGGCGAAGCCTGAATAATAAACCTCTGGGATTAGTAGCCCTCCCTAAGAGAGACCAAGTGAAGCAGTCAGGCACTACATTGAATTCAGCGTAATAAAGATTTTGTTATTCTGCATTTTCCCAGAGGAACAGGATGCAGGGCAAAACATTAGAGGTTGTTTGAAACATGCCAATCTTCGCACTGACTTTGAGGTTTTTAACCCTGCTTCTTTTCTAGTGACCCCAGTCGACAGACTGGACTGCGTGATCGCTGTGTTTATCTCACCTCATTTTTTCTGTTTTGTTCAGTCCTAGTCCGCCCAGTGGAGACGGCAAATCGGGTTCCAGCACTTTACCGCCAATCAAATCAAAGACCAACTTCATTGAAGCCGACAAGTACTTCTTGCCGTTTGAGCTGGCATGTCAGTCCAAATGTCCCCGCATCGTCATCACCTCGCTCGACTGTTTACAGGTCAGTGGCAGGACTCCTTGGACTGCAGAGCTCTCAATGTTTCCTCTTAAGATCTCATGGCTCCCTAAACCAAGTCCCGTTATTAAGAGACCACAAAAAGAATGTAGACCAACAAAAAAAAGCCCAGCAACTCACGTTGTGTGTTTGCGTTCTTGTCTGCATATTGTTTCTGGCTTGTAGAAGCTGATAGCGTACGGCCACCTGACGGGCAGCGCCCCGGACAACACGGCCCCGGGCAAGAAGCTCATCGACCGGATCATCGAGACCATCTGCGCTTGTTTCCAAGGGCCGCAGACGGATGAGGGCGTGCAACTACAGATCATTAAGGTGTGCTGCGGTCCTCATCGGACGAAACATCACCGCTCAGATACTTTAGGACGCTTTAATTCACCACCACAATAATCATTCCGAAAGCCAGATCACTGTATATTTGTATCACTTTCATATAATGGCAGTTTTATTGATATCTAATTACATTCATTCACAACATTAGAAGTAGCTGTTTATTAATCAATTAGTCGTTTGAAAAGACTAATTTAGTTGGTGTGTAATTATGTTATAAATGTGATCATTTATTTGGAGAGCCTTAACGAGGGAATTAAATTGGGAAGTGGTGATTGTAGTACTTTGTGGACGCTGTACCCATTCTCCACACCAAGTAAAGACTATTTGCAGTATTTGTAGCATTTTTCTTATATATATATATATATATATATATATATATATATATATATATATATATATATATATATATATATATAATATATATATATATACTTCCCTCATATGTATGCTCTATCTGTTAGTGATTCACACTTGCAGTGTCATGGAAGTGTTAACCAGGTCCTGAGCAGTTGAACTATTAGCTGGACTTGGCAAAAGATTCAGGGCTGTTTTTGTTAACATAACACTGACATATAAAATTTCCAGAGCTTTTATGGAGTGAAGCACTCCAAAAAGGCCTTTGAGACATATTTTACAAATGATGAGATCACATGTTAAAACCTTCCCAAGGCCCATCAGAAAAACGTATATAAAGTAACAGAAAACGAGTTAGAAATGATCAATTGTGTATTAAAATGTATTCTGCTGTATAGACGGTACCTTTTGCTATTGATTTTTTTTCTAACCTGGCCCGAGTCAACCAATCACAGGCCTCTCTGCACTGACTTAATGTCAAACAAAGTAATTCCTTGTACAAGTATCTGTAAGATTCTCATCTCAACCCGTCTCTGCCACTTGGACACCTTCTCAGAATCAGAATCTTTTATTTCTCAAGTACGTTGCACATACAAGGAATTTGACTCGGTGAAAGGTGCTTAACAATAAACATTGACATAGAATAAAACTGTCCTCCCTTCTGTCCTCCAGGCTCTGTTGACAGCGGTGACTTCCCAGCACATAGAAATCCACGAGGGCACTGTGCTGCAGGCCGTCCGCACCTGTTACAACATCTACCTGGCCAGCAAGAACCTCATCAACCAGACCACGGCCAAGGCCACGCTCACACAGATGCTCAACGTCATCTTTGCGCGCATGGAGAATCAAGCAGTATGTCCAACCGTCTGGAAAGATCCACTTATGACACATAATCCTGTTTATGTAGAAGGACACACTAAAGTGAGCGAGAGGGAAAACTCCTCCCTTGAGCCATTGTCTGATGAAGTTTGACTAACAACAGCCAAATAGTGTTAAATGGATAAAACACATTTTTCGCTTAAAAATAAATAAATCTAGTTGCAGTTTAAAGATGCTGCAACAAATTAAAAGTATGTAAAACTGGCATGGGGTCATTTCGGATTAATGATTATATGATCTCGGCTAATATAATGAAAGACATTATATTCTGTGGGAAAGCTTTCTGCTTGATGGTTTACTCAAACCACCAATTCCTGATTTGATTTAAGTCTACTGTTTGCTTTGTGTCCAGAGGGACGTCTTTTAGGTGTTGCCGTCAAAAAAAAAAGCTTGCTCTAATGTCATCTTTTTCTTTTTGAATGACACTTTTCCCCCTCCTCACCTGCCTCCCACCCTTCCTTTTGGACACATAGCTTACAAATCACAAGCTATCTTGGTCTCTGGCCTCCAGAAAGCGTGACCGCCAGGTAAAGCGTGCAGGACTGCCGTGACTTGCCTGATCAGAACTCTCAAACTCTTCTCTGTGTGTCTGTGTTTGCGCTTTTTTTCCCCTCATCCATTCATGCACTCATTCGTTCGCTTCCTTTGCTCCTACACTGCACAGGAGCAGGTATGCTGTGTACTTCTTCCACCATATGCTTGCTGTGGCTTTTTTTGTGTGGACTTGCCTACAAATCATCACGCTTCTCCTGCCCCAATTTACATTTTAGCTCACACTCACACCTGAGCGTGGTAAACGTTTTGTCGCAGGTCAGCTGCGCCTGTCTCATTCCTGGCAGCTTTTTTGTTTCGTTTTTTTTGTTTCTCCCAAAAGCCTAATACAGTTCCTTTTAGAACGATGAGCGACGGGTATTGAGTCAAACACAGAAGGAGAAATATAAAGAAGCAGTCGGGGTGGAGATGGAGAGACGAGGCAGACTCTGAGGCAGAGGCCTGTTATTGTGTTGTCACTGCCTGTGTAGTGTTGTGCTGCAGCACAGGGAGATCCACTCTCTGTGTTTGTGTGTAGATGTATCCTCCTGACTGCAGCTCAGCATGGTATGATCTCACACACACACACACACACACACACACACACACTGTTTGCCTGGCTCACTCTCGCACAGACTCAGCCCTCACTATCCGACTGAGGTGGCATTTAAATAATGAGCTTAGTTTGTTTACGCCGCCTCGCCTGTCCCCTCCAGCTTAGGTGTGTTGTCTGGCCTTGTTACCGTTCCTCATTTTCAATACTAATTGTTTCATTTAGAATGTGTGTCATTGAATTGAGTTGCTTACGTTTTAAATGTGACAATAGCAGCAGTCTCATTTAATTAGCGTCGAACAGCTTCCGGAAGTGTGGTTTTGAAAACACGACACAAGGGGTTTAATACAAATAAGTTTGTACGTAAAGTAGTTGTGAAATGCAGTTGTTGGTATGCCGTGTTTGAGAAACAAAACATTCTGTACAAAGCCGATTGTATAATTGTGACTTGTGGCTAGAAAGGGCGATGAGAGTACTGACACCCCCAGTGTCTCTGCACTTGGCAGATTTATCCTGTTAATTACAGTTATTAATCGAACAGCTAGTCTGCTGCAAATAGAAGATTCACCATCTATCACCCCTGTTTTGTCAATGTGTCACACTGTTTATATTTCCATCTGTAACCCATACATCTCTTACGTTACTGTGCTTTTTCATCTTCGAGTCACTCAAGTCTATGATTTGTTTTAGTTGTTACATTTATGCCCAACAATTCTACAAAGGCACTTGGATTGAAAATGCACCATGGGCTGTTTTTGATTTAGCTTGGCTGAGAGAACTTCCACTGCTTGTAATTGTTTGCTCTCTTCTTCTTTTTTTTTTTTGGAACTTGTATCGGTGTTTAACTGTGCACATAAGTACTCCTTCACCTCTGCCATGACGCAATCTATTATCTGAAATAACACAGTATTCACTCACGTCACATATTCTTGCCACAACCGTGTGCAAATGTCTTGTGACCCACTTTTGGATCATGACCTACCCAGCTAAAGCACAGCAACACTTCCCAGTACTTATCAGAAGCAGTGATACATGTCAGGCATGACACATCAGCCAGGACATGGCGGTATGAGCCATTTCCATCCGAAACACCTTCTGCCACCAGCCGACTAAAATAGCCCCAGTTCACACCGGCCAGCATGAATCGATTCCACAAAGTTTGTCTCATTGCTGTTTTAGTAGCATGTCCTACTTCTTCTCAGTGAGTGCGTTTTCATATACATTTCCAAGAGCACACATCTAATGTATGCTTACACACTGTAGATGTTAGAAAAGAATACAAGAATTATTGTCTTTACTCTCTGTTCTGACATCTGGAAGTGTTGTGGCTTTGGGTTCAGTGAGCCCTCAGGGAATGTAACCTTGTAATTGCTGTTATGAGTTTGTTTATATAATCTTAACCTATCTTTTTCTGTGTATGTGTGTTTGTGTGTGTGTCTCTGTGTGTGTGTGTTGCATGTGCCTATTCCATGAATGCTGTTGTTGTTCTTTGTGTGTATCGTCTGTGTATGTGTGTTTTGTCTTTTTTTATTATTTTGTGTGTGTGTGTGTGTGTGTGTGTGTGTGCGTGTGTGTGGGCGTTGTGCGTGTGCGTTCGCCCCTCACAGCTACAGGAAGCAAAGCAGCTGGAGAGAGAGCGGCACCGGCAGCACTCCCCGGTTACCCAGCACACCGAGCCAGACTCCCCCCAGCTCCAGGCTCACATCCACCCGCCGGCCAAGGGGCTGTCCCCGGAGGCCAACGGGGCGGTCACCCCTCCAACCCCAAGCATCACCATCCCATCCACCCCGTCCACCCCCTCGACACCCGCCCCGCAGGGCAGCAGCAGCAGCAGGTCTGTGTCTGGGGAGCAGGAGGAGCAGGAGGAGCAGAGGGAGCAAGAGGAGCAGGGAGAGCAGGGACCCGCCTACGAGAGCCCAGATCCAGAAAATGGTTCCGATTTCTGCGTGGCAGAAAATGAACAAACTGAGGCAGACCAAGCCACAGCAGCAGCACAGAGTAAGACTGCCTACAGGGAATTGTTTTATTGTCCTATGTTCTTATAAACTGTATCATGATATTCCTTTATTTCTTCTCCTTTTATCTACCATTGGTTTGCAATTTGGAATTGGAATTTAACAAGTAAAAAAAAAAAAAAGTCAATATTCAGAAGATGCAAATGCTATATACTTTAAACTAATTAGGGCTCCATACAAACACTTGATAATCAGCCAGAGAACGTATATTAAACATGTCCTATCTCCTGAGCTTTATCTACATTCTGGGCTGGTTGTGTTTGGTGATAAAAACCTTGTGTTACACTGAACATCCTGAATGTGCTCGATGAAAGCCTCACTGTTGACATTCTGTGCAATTTCATTAAAAGAAAAGAAAGCCTCCAGAACCAGTGTTTACTTTTGCCAACATTTGATACCACATTCAGAGCTACAATGGCTCATTCATTCACTGAGAGAGCTGGTGTAGAATATGAAGAGCAAGGATTAAAAATAGTCTGTCAATGACATTGTAGCTTTATGGATGCTGGCCCAGAATGCACTATGCTTATAGCGGAACGGAAGAGTTGATCGTCCTCTGTGCCTTTTTTTAGTCAACAAAGAGGGTGTTTTTTTTGTGTGTGTGCTGTTCAGATGCATCAGCCCAGCAGCATCCAGAGGCAGCTGAGGAGGAGGAGGAGGAGGAGGAAGAGGAGACACCAAACTACGAAGAAAAAGCCCAGGAAATCGTGCAGAGTATTTTGCAGGAGGTGGTCAATACTGTTGCAGGAGGTGAGACGTATTCTGTATGCAGTGAAAAATATAGATTTGAAATATAAAAATTAAACTTGTTGTTCTCTGAGGGTGTCGTAAACGGTTTTCATTTATAAGCACATTGGGGTTACTAATGTTGTAGAAGTCACTCAACTATTTCTGAAGGAAATAAACACACGGACAAAAGAAGGGATTATTGGTACAACCCACCGTAGTGTATCTGTCAAGTGGGTGTATTTGTCATGGTGCAGTAGCAGCAGTTCAATGAACAGCCGTAACTATATACCCTTTGCTCTTTGCTCAGGGGAACTCCTGTGAGCCTTTTTCAGCTTGCTCACCCTTTGTTTGCTGTAGAATACAGGTTATGTGAATTTGCACTTCACCACTAAAAACCTGTGCAAATTTGCAACGGTTTTTGTGAGTTGGATTTTTTCTTCTTTTTTTTTTTACGTAAAACTGCCCCTTGCAAATGTATCCAGCAGAATGCTCTTTGGAATCAGCAAATGGATTACTAAAGGTGACACCTCAGGTGACAAGCAGACTGTGCTTCCAGGCTGGTGCCCCTATTTGACAGATAACAAGCACCTCTCTGGGGACAAAATGGGTCTGAAAGGAGATGCAAAAGTCTCTCAACCCGGCCTTCTGCTGAGGAATAAGTTACTGGGAAGCTACACTCAAATTTTTGGTCATGTCAAGCTCCCTGAAGTTCCCATAGATGCTGACAAAAAAAAAGGCAAAGCAAAGTCTGTCTTTGTGTACAAAAGTTAAAAGAAGCCTTTACTTTTTTTCTATTGAGGCAGCAAAAAAAAAGGAGAAAAAAGCGCCTTTAATTCATACACAAAAGAATAGTGCTTTGGCTTCTTTTTTTTCTTTTTTTTTCAACTACACTTTTAACCTTGAGCTGCAATTTGACAAACAGGCTTTAATGGTTGGGAGGAACATAGGGCAGAAATGCACTCTAGTATCCTGAAAGTTCTCTTAGATGCTGTTCAACTTGCTGTTTACGAATGTGCTGTTGTCATTTTCTCTCTCTGTACTCGACCAGAACAACATGACCAACCCCAGATTTAGGTCTGAGAGTTTCATGCTGCCTTGTCGGTTATGAAACATGTAGTCCTGATTCCCGGTGGAGGATGTTTCAAGGTATTTAGAATAGAGATCAATGTGTCGCCCCCCCGTCCAACTCCCCCCTGCTCTATTATCATCCCCACAGGACACTGCTTGGACCCCACCACCCTTTGCTCTGACACTAAGGAGTCTGGCGGCGAGGGCGAGCCGGCGGAGTCGGACCCGGCTGAAGCGGCGATAGAGGGCACCCAGAGCTCCCTGGAGGACGAGGGCACCCTGGGTAGCGACAGCGAGCACGTCCACGCTAACGGCATCCCCGGCACGCCTATTTCTGCCAGCTTCACCCCGTCGCTGCCTGATGACAGACTGTCTCTCTCGTCCAATGACACTCAGGTGAAGGACGGACCAGCGTTATTACATTTTTGTTATGAGTTAAAGTCAAAGTAAAATCTACTGGTTTAAGTTATAATTACACGGCGGATCCTTTTTGAAACAATTTTGTTTACGATGTAACATTTTGTCCCTGCTGAATAGCTGTACTGGCGGAGAGTCAGAGGAAAATAAACTTCTTGATTTAATTAAAAGACAAAATAATGAAAAAGACACTTGCACTGTGAGGACCACTAAATCCGGTTTCTTTTATTAAGCCGAGTATATTTCCTGCAATGTCTTATGTAATCGCCCTTCTTTTCAGCTGTATAAGAAGTCTCCAATCATGATTGATAGCACTCCTCAGTAATCAACGTTAAACAAATCTCATAGAAGTGGAGGTTTTTATTGGCACACTTCTAATGTTTAGCAGGCTGAGATTCGGTGAAAGAAGATGTTGCTAACTGCACACTGCTTTTTCCTGTTTTTGTTTCTCTGTAGGAGTCTGGAGCAGCGCCGGGACAGCCGCCAGGTGCAAAATTCTCCCACATTCTCCAGAAAGATGCCTTTCTTGTCTTTCGCTCACTCTGCAAGCTGTCAATGAAACCGCTGTCAGATGGACCACCTGATCCCAAGTGAGAATTCATTACATGTAGTGTCCAACAATGGGATTACAGTATTATTTGCTCTTTTTTTTTTTTCTTTTTTTTTTTTTCTTTCAGCCAAATGAAATAAAAAGTGAGGGATGGAATAATTATAATAAGACGTTATAGAAGCAGGCTGTAGTCTGTCTTAGAATTAACCTCAGTCACAAACTTTATTCTTTGTCATCTAAATATTTTCAAGCTTTTGTTCCTAAATAAACCAATAGTTGAAGGTCATGTTCTACTCACTGTTTGTAAATGGCCAATGAATTCGAGTTCGACAGTTGGTCGAGCCCTTGTGAACCACACCCTGTATTCCCTTAGTTCCTATTCAGTGTTGGGTATACGAAAAGCTGTGAGTCATGCTTTAGGATGCTCCAGTGAATACTGTAGTGTTTCGATAAATGGTGATGAAGGAGACAATGAAGCATCGCTCAGCTTTCTGAAACCCTTCCTTTTTTCATGAATCCCCTCTTGAACTGTTTCCCTTTTTCAAAGCACCAAAAGGGAGGAAATTAATCTGCCATCGTTCAATATTACTTCTGACCAGGCTCTGGTTTGCCAAAATGGAGGCATCCGATTGGCTCGTCCTGATAGCAGTAGCTTTTTGAAACAGGATTTCCTGCATCTGGTTTCTGTGTATAACTCAATTCACAGTGACTGTGGGGCGAATATTATATTTGTTTACTTTTTTTAATTTATCTAATCTTTTCAAATCTTCAATTGCGTTGGTGTGTGTGTGTGTGTGTGTGTGTGTGTGTGTGAGAGAGTGAGTGAGTGAAACGTCAATTTCCTCAGCGCTGATGGGCCATGTCACTGCCAGACGGAAACCTTTTACTCTTCTAACAAGGCTGCACAGCCTGATGTTTCACTCTCTGCCTCACACGAACACACACACCTACACTACAGCACACAGGCTAAACGTGTTTTTATTTTTTGCATTTTTACAATTACCTTAGCTATCAGAAGGTACTTTGTATCTTCACGTTGGATCAGAGGGCACACATCTGGTCTCTAAATGGATTATTATGTGCCTGTGTGGATTTATAAGTGTAGAAGTTACATTGAATATGGATACAGCCTCTTGAAAAGGGCAACATCAGACTTTTATCAAATATGACAAAATTATGTGTAGTCCTTACAGAACTCTGTTCAGTTACGTCATTGTGGTTCAAAGAATACCTTCAAAATTATATGAAATGAAGTGAGAATTTGAGTCCTGACTTGAATAATTGGGCTCCATTAACATGTCAGCCTCGATAATTCCCCACTGGTAGCTAATTTGATTGAACTTGCACAAGTAACCACAAACTCAGTGTCAAACCTCCTGTTCTGTTGAATATGGGTAATGTAGTTGTTTGTACAACACCTTGGATTTAGAGGTATATGTGCATCCTATTACCATTACTTAATTTATAAATGTAAATCATATGCATCTGGTGCTTCACTTTTAACAGTTTCTCCTTAAATCAGGACATATTACAGCTAATATTCTTCCTCTTTTTAATTTACCAGAAGAATGCATCTGGGTGCTTTGGTAGAAGTGCCCCCTTTAGAGGAAAAAAAATAAAAGTCGATATTTTTGGGCACTTGCTGAAGCAATAGAGACACATTTTTGTTGTGCCACATAAATCCTACTTTGTCTGCGTGCCAGAGATGGAAGACATTGCAGAGGCAGCCAATCTCGGCATATAAAGTAGCTGAAAGTATGTTTTTTGAGCTCCAGTTTTTCTGTCCTGCTGCTGCAGAAAAACAGTTCAGACAAGCTGAGGCTCTACACGCAGAGGGGCTTTGATTTAGTTGCCCTTGCATTTCTTTGATGGCTGTTGAAGATTTTAACTCTGAGATAAAGAAATAAAGTATGATGTGTTCTCGGTGTGCATTACGCTGCTGTTTCTTTGAGGTGTAACTTTTCTTGAAGGACAGATAATTTGCCCGTAAGTACTTAGTTTTAGTGAGACTTCTTTGTTTTTCCTGCTGTATTCAGTGTCTGAAATGTTTATACTCATCAGATTGGACAATGTGTTCTCAATGCAGATCCTTCGGGTTTTATGCAGGTTCATTCCCAAAGGGCTTAGGCTACATCCACACTACTACGTTTTCGATCTCGGCCTACGTGGCCGATTCAGCATTGTTTGCGAAATGATTTCCGTCCATACTAGCAAGCCTGAAAACAAATATCTCATCAATATTCACGTACACTGGGCATGCGGGTGCCAGTGTAAACAGGGAGTAGATTGGTTGCTTAGTTACAGAGAATATCACAAGAGTACTAGTAGTCTTTAATAATGAAAGGTAGTACTTGATACTTAAGATCGATTGAGTACACAATGCAGTACAAGAGCTAAAGTTACAGACATGGACCTGCATGATTTAATACACACATTGAGTCTTAAAATCTCACTGCGTTTTGATTTAATCAATATATTATGATGTCCATCCCTATTGAAATATTCAGACTGACCTCATGATGATACCAATACTGTCTTATATTTATATTCTCCTGACTTTACACACATAGTCACAATAATTTTACTGACAAAACTGTCTTATCAGCTGTTTTTACATCCATGGAAACAGTGCTTGAACCTCCTCCTCGCCCTCCTTCCCCCCCACCTCAGGTCCCATGAGCTGCGATCGAAGGTCTTGTCCCTGCAGCTGCTGCTGTCCATCCTGCAGAACGCCGGGCCCATCTTCAAGACGAACGAGATGTTCATCAACGCCATCAAGCAGTACCTCTGTGTGGCCCTGTCCAAGAATGGCGTCTCCTCCGTGCCAGAGGTCTTTGAACTCTCACTCTCCATTTTCCTCACTCTGCTCTCCCACTTCAAGACGCACCTCAAGATGCAAATCGAGGTAACATATAAGTGTTTTGTGTTCATCAAGAAAAATTCTGTTTTTGTTGACAGTTTGTCAGACTGAAAGTGTAAAGGTAATGACAGAGATATGGGAAGCAATTTCCCTGCTGACAGCCTGAATAGACCTTAATGCAATGATGATAAGACGCTAAGTTTTTCAGGCTTAGCTTTTTTGTACTTCTAACCTACTACAGACTCTAACTCTGCACTGTCTGCAGCTGCTTCACAGTAATCGGATATCCTCACCTGAAAGCTTTTAATGTGACACAACAAAGGCTGTCCACACTACCAAAACAGCACACGGGCTTTCTGACAGCTGTTACCTGTTGCTGTCATTCTTCAGAAGTGTGCTCTCCGTGTGTTCTGTTTTTTTCTTTTAATTTTTCCCCAGCTGTGTTTTGATTTACATATGCAGGGAAAACCCAGTTGGCTTATTACAGTAGCTGTATTTATCCACCCACCACTTCTTGATGGGATGCATACGTTTCACACCTTTTCTGGCAGCTGATAGTCCTTCTGAGAAATGAATGACTTAAGTGGAAAGCTTGCAAACATATTCAACACCGCAGATTACAGTTACAAAAGCAGCACTGTAAAATTTTTAATTTTAATCAGTTTTTTAGCTTTTGTTTACTGGTTTTGTCCTTTTCAGAGTCTTTCCCTGTTTAAGAACACCACATACACAACATTATGATACTGACAGTCTGACTCCATTCGTCAATGCAGCAGGCAGCTGACACCAATGATGTATGGAATATGTGGTTTATCACAGAGTACTGTAACATTCTTGCACCTCAGTGCAATTCAGAGTTGCACCATGACCTCCTTTCTGCTGCCCACAGTTTATTGTTCTGTTTGAGTTGGTTGAAAGTTTCCAAGGCATGACCACCTACTATATTTACTTTGTCTACTGAAGTGGGTCGTGTGGGCTCCCACATAATATTGTGTGTTATGTTGGCTGCAGGCAATTGATTGTTTTTGCCTCTCCCGACTGTCCGCAGGTGTTCTTCAAGGAGATTTTCCTGTACATTCTTGAGACGTCCACAAGCTCCTACGACCACAAGTGGATGGTTATACAAACCCTCACAAGAATATGTGCAGGTTTGTGTCTCTGTTTTCATTTTATTCTGTTTTAACATAGATTGTTTTGTGTAATGTTTTTAATGAGGTAATAATGGAGGATTTGGAGAGAAGCTTCTAGTACACTTAAACCTGATGTTAAGCAAAATATGTGCCAGATAAATATGTTCATCTTTTTTCTTTTTCTTTTTTTTAATAAAGAGGGCATATCACAAAAAAGTGTATATATATAAATAAGACAACCATTTTTTGTGGGCTGCCTAGATCAGCAAACATGTGATTCAGCAATCCATTCAGATTTGGCTCCCCTTCCTATGTCACATTCAGGCTTATTAGATTACACATCCCCCATCTGAGTATCTCCGCCCACAGCTTGAGATCTTTGCAAAGGTGCACCATATTTTTATCCCAAGCCAATCAGAGCAGACTGGGATTTCTTTTTTGGGAGGGGGGGTCTTAAAGAGACAGGAGCTAAAACAGAGCGTTTCAGACAGAGGGTGAATACAGGTACAGTCAGACAGACAGTATGAGAAATATAATGTGTTTTTTCAACTTTAAAGCATGTAGACACGTTCTAGTAGAAACCCAAAATACAAGTATGAACCTTAAAATTAGCATGATATGTCCCCTTTAATTTAATGATTATAACCTAAAATGCTTACTTGAATCCAGACTCCATAAAAGTTGTGTACACAGTCTATATTTGTTTCATAGATTCTCACTGATAAACTCCATCTGTCTCTCTCAGATGCCCAGAGTGTGGTGGACATCTACGTGAACTATGATTGTGACTTAAATGCTGCTAACATATTTGAGCGGTTGGTCAATGACCTCTCAAAAATTGCGCAGGGTCGTGGAGGCCATGAGCTTGGCACAACTACCCTACAGGTGCTATTTTTTTTCTCACCACCGTTAAAATGTTTTTGCTTCATTTGTTATCACTTCTATAAAGGTTCAAGATGTATGTTTTTACAGTTATTTATAATACTGTAATTTATTTTTGTTTCCCTTTCTAGGAGCTGACCCTCAGAAAGAAAGGCCTTGAATGTCTAGTGTCCATCCTGAAATGTATGGTAGAATGGAGTAAAGACCAATATGTCAACCCCAACTCACAGACCAGCCTTGGTAAGAAATGCTGAACACAAATGTAATCTATTAAGGCAGCTGTCAAACCCAATTCTCTTCATTCTGATTCTACACACTGATTATTATTTAGCCTTTAGACTAATAGATTGCAGAATTCATGTTCGTATTTTAGTCTGTCAGTATAAGAGAATTAAACACAAATGGGTATTATTACTGCTAAACTATCGATCCCATCTCTATTATTGAAGGATGAATTAAACTCCAAGGGGGTGTGTTTAGTCATTCTTGAAGAGGGTTCATATCACCTTGTTCCATATTATTTTATCAAGACGTGATCAGAAGTGGTTCGAATTTACGTCCGCAGCTTAAACACAGATGATACATGCTGGAGTTGTTTGTGCGCCTGCAATATTAGCCTTTGTTGGCTTGGCCCATAGAAACCCAGACTGTTGTTATTCCTCAATAGTCTGTGGAGAATTGAACTTGTGTTGTGGAGAGTGTGTGCAGAGATGAGACTGCCAAGGTTATAGCTGGACTTTCCCCTGAGCAGCCCGTCTTTTGGCAGAGGTTCATCGTTGAGGTTAACTGGGGTTAGCGATAAAGCTCACATCCATCAGCTCGCCTGCAATCAGTTGTAGGATTGACAGTTGGCATTCATCGGGGAAGCTATTGCTCTGAGGAGGAAAGCGAGCATTCATCAGCTCCGCTCCAGCCAGAGGAGGCCGTGAGATAATGCCCATAGGCCATCTCAGACTGGTTAATCCAGAAGGTTTAGTGGAGAACAGAGCGGTACCTGAAGCCAAGCCTTTATGAAACGCCCGGTCTCAGAGTATATCCTGTGTGTGAGACTGGCCTCTGGGTCTTCTGCACACCAGAGGGTTTCTGTTGTTTTCCACAGAAGGACCTCAAACCAAGGTGCAAGTGCAATTTTGTGAAAGGGCTGGAAAAGATATCCCACAAGCCCCTGGACGTATCCACAGGCTAGCAATGGGCTAAGCTGTCATGGCTAACCAGCAGATTTATGTTTACTCGCAGGGACGTTTTTGGCAAAACTTTTGTCATTAGTGATCTAATGTAGCAGTTGCTCATGGGTTTTATGTTGAATTCACCCCACTGGCTGTTGAGGATTTCTGACTAATATTGCTCATATATTCCAACTGCAATAGTTTTTGTGATTACAATACATTGAATTGTGTGATGCGTTCCAACACTATATGTGACTCTTTCATTCGTCCTTTGTTGTGTCATTTTCTCCCTCTTTTGTATGTCTTCAAAGCAAGAGCAGGTAATAGCAGAAGAGTAGGTTTTGCTAGAACGTGTTGCTGTGGTTTTTAAACCCGTTGTGTCTGTAGCTTGAGATGATTTCTGTCCTAGTCCCACCTTCTATAACCTGTGTTGTTGGGTTTCCTGTTACCCACTTACACCAAATAGATTGTAACCAGAACCATGTACGTATTAATTAAATGAATGGTAGAAACACTTGTTCTGAACTCCATGGGTAAAAAGGCTGCTTGTTAATCTGAGGAATATACTATATTATAAAGTATTTCCTCATTTAATGTTCCCCTCCTCTCTGTATTCCTCCACCTTTTTTGACTCTTCGCTGTAAGCCTAGGAATGGGGAGCACACTTCCAGCTCACGTTACTGTGCTGCTGTCCTGAATGTTTTAAAGAGTTTCCGATCAGTAATCAGATACCAGCAGCAGTAGCAGCAGCGAGTCTCGTTTTCTAGCTGGCGTAAAAAATAAAAAAAACTTCTCTTGGCCTCTAAATTCTGGCTTCGACCTCATTGACTGACTGGAGCTTTTCAGATAACCCACCTTTTATCAAATCCTCCCCTCAAACCCTGCCTTGCACATACTCTGTGTATAAGTGTGTTTTCTGGAGTTGGTTAGGCTGTGGTCTTGGATGCATGTGAATAACACCAGTGTGCATAACCTCCTTGCCAACAACAATCAACTAGAAGGCCTCAGGGTCATTTTTTTCTCTGTGTTGCAGTTTCCCCCTTCAATTACTGAAGTCTGTCCCATAGTGCTAGCATTAAGTTTGCTCGTCCAGACTTTCAATTAAAAACTTACACCTTTGTGATGGTTTCCGAGGGGTTGCCTCTTACTATAACAATTGAAATACTTGGTTTATTTCCACTCATCTATCATCCCTTCTAGGTTATCTTATCTCGTGTCTTTTGCTCTTCAGGCCAAGAGAAACCATCGGAACAGGAGAGCACAGAGACCAAGGCCCCGGAGACCATAAACCGCTATGGGAGCATTAACTCTCTGGACTCCACGGCCTCGTCGGGCATCGGCAGCTACAGCACCCAGATGTCAGGTACCGACAACCCCGAGCAGTTTGAGGTCCTCAAACAGCAAAAGGAGATCATTGAGCAAGGCATTGACCTGTAAGTTCAACTACGCACTTGATTTTTGCATTTGATCCTGTTGTTTCTGTGATTCTGCATTGGCTACAGTACGCTGTTTGTCTTTGGATTCTACACAGGTTCAACAAGAAACCAAAGAGAGGAATCCAGTACCTTCAAGAGCAAGGCATGCTGGGTACAACCCCAGAGGATCTTGCTCAGTTCTTGCACCAGGAAGAGAGGCTTGATTCGGTAAGTTACCCTGAAGCCACGTGCAGACCACAATATTTGCTAAATCATAAACATAAGGATGCTTGATTATATACAGTATACAACTTATCTCAGTGTGGTGTACTTATTATAAAATGATTCCATATTCTTGGAGAAATCCAAGATTGGATCAAATTATCACAGTAATCAACTAGACACCGTGCAGATGTTTGAGGTGCAGATGTTTCATTCTACCCAAAAACATGTGTTGTATTTATCAAAGAGAAGACTGATGTAAAACAGATCGGGGGGGAAACTGGTTTTGATTTTGAACATGACGTTCAAATAATTTAAAAATCATTACAGGCTCAGCTGCATTCTTGTTATTTTCTGACTGTTATGAATTTATTTCGGTATTCAAGTGAAACATCATTCGTATCAATGTCATGTCCAGCCTCCACTTTTGTGCCGATTTGAGGGCTTCTGTCTCAGATCTAAGAAATCTGTCTGGGACAGGCAAATTGTGGCAAAAGTCTTGAAGCCTGTACTTGCCCTAGTTCACAATAGACAGCTGATTTAACACCAGCATCTTTGTTGGGTTTGTTTGGGGCGGCTTCTCCAAGAAAATATGCATCCACCAGCTGAAGTGGCAGCAAAAGGCTTGGCAAATAAACAAAAGGCCAGTTGAGCTCAAATAAACTCTGTACTCTCTGCCTCGTGCATCAGCCAGCCAAACCACACAGAAGCCAAGCAATAATCTAAAGCCTGTCTACCAGCAGCGTAAATGTTAACTCTAATGAGGAGCACACTCGCTTTGATTGGACATCCTCGAGGGTGTCAGTGTGCAGCGATAATCAGCATTAAAGAGCGTTCATAACATCTGGTCAGAAACAAGGGCCCTTAGATGCAGTGGTACCGCAGCAGTGGCAAACAGAGTGGATAACCATGAATGCTAACAAGTATTTATCTAATTCACACCGACTGGATAGTCCTGCTGTTAAAGCGGGAAGTGTAAGTGGGGGAAAAGGCAAACAAATAAGTTTCTCTTTTACACTGTTGAAACACATTTTCTTTGTCTGCTTTTCCCTCTTATGATGAGAGAAATGTCAGTTGAAGAGCAACTTATTGCAATGCTAGTTCGAGTGTCAAGCTCTCAGGCGGTTCAAACCAAATATTACAGGCTTTTGGTTTTCATGACAGGATTTTCTGTTGTTCTGATTTGTATGTTAGATTGCAGTATGTTAAAATAAAACTGACCTCTTAACTTTTGCTCTCCTAGACTCAAGTGGGAGAATTCCTCGGAGATAATGATCGGTTCAATAAAGAGGTGATGTACGCCTACGTGGACCAAATGGACTTCCAAGGCAAAGACTTTGTTTCTGCACTAAGGACGTTCCTGGAGGGCTTTCGGCTCCCCGGAGAGGCCCAGAAGATCGACCGGCTCATGGAGAAATTTGCAGCAAGATATCTTGAATGCAATCAGGGGTGGGTTTACATCTCTGGCTGGAAAATCCCTACTGTGGGAATAGCTGAATTTGATTTAACATTCCTTCATACAAGATGCTGCTACTAATATGCATTGTGTCTGTTCCCTACCCTTCTCTTCCTGTCAATTTTCCAGACAAACCCTCTTTGCCAGTGCTGATACAGCATACGTCCTTGCCTACTCGATCATTATGTTGACAACAGACCTTCACAGTCCACAGGTAAGCACTCCACCTCAGTGGCAGCCTTTGGGAATGTCTCTTGACTGCAGTCGTTCCCTCAGTTATCAGTGCAACATAAATCACCAGGATGACACGAGCAGCTCCTGATCCATATCCCTGTTCTCGTCTACAAAGGTGAAGAATAAAATGACGAAAGAGCAATACATCAAGATGAACCGCGGAATCAACGACAGCAAAGATCTACCCGAGGAATATCTCTCGGCCATTTACGACGAGATTGCTGGAAAAAAGATTGCCATGAAGGAGACGAAAGAGCTCACCATGAAATCCAACAAGCAGAGTGAGTCTCGCAGCTTTGGGCTGTCTCAAAGATGTAATCAATTCTAAGACTCCATTTATCGTCTCGAGCCGTTTACCTATGTCTTTGTTGCCGTAATGGTTTTAAATGAGACACAAGGACAAATACATTACATAAACCCATTCAATGGAAGAGTTACATGCAATGCTGCAACTTTTTTATAGACTTGCAGCTTAAAATTATAATCGGCATGAAAAGGCCTATTGTCATCTTTTGTCTCTTGATAGTTCAGCCTCCGAGCCTGTTGGATGAAAAGCTGCAGTGTTTGCCTTGCTGAAAATGTCTGGTTGCTGTGGAAAGCTGTGCGTGTGTGTGTGACTGTGTGTATTTGTGTGTTCTTGCTCAGGTGTGGCCAGCGAGAAGCAGAGGCGTCTGCTGTACAACGTGGAGATGGAGCAAATGGCCAAGACGGCCAAGGCTCTGATGGAGGCCGTCAGCCATGTCCAAGCACCCTTCACCAGCGCCACACATCTGGAGCACGTCAGGCCCATGTTCAAGGTAGCAGACAGAAACACACACACACACACACACACCTACCTATGAGGCTAACGCATTGTTTCACACACAAATTATGAACCTTACACTCTGTTGTACCGTAGCTGGCATGGACACCCTTCCTGGCAGCCTTCAGCGTGGGTCTCCAGGACTGCGATGACACTGAGGTGGCATCACTGTGTCTGGAGGGCATCCGTTGTGCCATCAGGATAGCATGCATCTTCTGCATACAGGTACTGCAGTCTTAACTGAAGGAGTACTGGCTGTGTCTCGTACCTTGCAGTATGCTGACACACTGCCTTCTCACTTTGTCTCAGTTGGAGAGGGATGCCTATGTGCAGGCCTTGGCGAGGTTCACCCTGCTGACAGCCAGCTCTGGCATCTCCGAAATGAAGCAGAAGAACATTGACACCATCAAGACCCTCATCACTGTGGCCCACACTGATGGCAACTACCTGGGCAACTCTTGGCACGAGGTTTGATCCTCTTGTCGCTTTATTTCCTCATAAAATTCTTAAAACTATCTCACCTCACCTTATCTTTTTTCCTCATATCTTCCTTTCCCGATTCAAGCAGTAAGCCATACTGGGCCTTAATCTTAATGGGATACATTGCCTATGCATATTTTTTTAAATCAGATAGTTGTTGCTAGGCACAAGATGAATAAACTAACATGGCTGCTTGTGGGTTATTACTCTAAAAATATGTTTAAACCTTGTATTAAAAACTAACTTAAGTAACATTTTAAGAAATGCATTTTATTCTATTTAATATTTGTTGGTTTTTAAATTACAGCTATATAAAATATTTGGATGTATCTATAAAATGCATTTTATATAATAGATGCTGAAACTCCCAAAATTACTGATCTGATGATCTGAATGATAATTGCTGTTTGTTAGGTTTTGGGGTATTGTACAGCAACCAGTTTGAGCTTGTCATTTGATCTTTCCTGACATCTCAATTTTCCTTTTTCAGATCATGAAGTGCATCAGTCAGCTGGAGCTGGCTCAGCTGATCGGTACAGGAGTGAAGGCACGCTACATCTCAGGGACGGTGCGGGGCAAAGAGGGCTTCATCACAAGTACGAAGGAGCAGAGCAACGACGAGTACCTGGGTCTAGGTCAGCACCAACTCATACATACATATTGTAGAGCAAGTCCTGTGTCAAAGCCTTGACCTGTTGTGGTTTTTTTTCCAGTGGAGCTGAAGTTTTAGTAATTCGGTGAAAACTACGCTCAATTGTTGACAGTAAAACAAGCTTTGTGCTTTGCTCTGTAGTTGGAGGGACGGTGGACCGTAAGCAGATTGCCAGCATTCAGGAGTCCATCGGAGAGACCAGCTCTCAGAGTGTGGTGGTGGCTGTGGACAGGTAATGAAAAACTATCTTTGTTTTTATATAAGATACAAAATACTTCATTATTGCCCTGCCACAGTGTTGGTTGTTTTTGTTTTGGTACAGCATGGTAGCTCAGTTTAAGTGCAAAGAAAGGGAGAGTAAACAAGCAAACTGACTCTATAAACCATTACAATAATGCACACAAAAAGGAAACGCATGCATGTGGAAATATTTACAGTGAAAATTAATGAACTGAACAGTTTGGTTCCCCAGCATACCAATTAGCCCAACAGGCAGAAAAATACAATTATTGATATACCAGAGATAAATCCATATCAGTACACCATACTTTGTCATATTGCACAATTTATTATGTTGGCCATAGTTTCTAGTGTAATCTATGGCAGTAGAGACCACCTCTTATCAGAGTGAAACACAAGTTTGAAAACACATTGAAAGGCACTTAAAGTTGAACTAGTTAGGCAATAAGAGGAGGCAGTTGGTTATGTATCTTTTTCAGACAGAGTTCTTATCCCCTTATGTTTTGTGGCATAAATGTTTGTAGATAATAATCGTCACATATTTCTCTGCTTTAGGATATTCACCGGTTCTACCAGACTGGATGGTAACGCAATAGGTGAGTCTAGCTGATCTAGCCACATACTGTTATTCTTATTGCTCCAAGGACAGGTCCATAATTTTTTTTTGATCGCCGTGCATCATATTTGCCCTACAAAGCACCCTTTCCTTGCTCACTGCCAACATCTTCTATCTATTCGTCAGTTGATTTTGTGCGCTGGCTGTGTGCTGTGTCCATGGACGAGCTGGCCTCGCCCACGCACCCACGTATGTTCAGCCTGCAAAAAATAGTCGAGATCTCCTACTACAACATGGGCCGCATCAGGCTGCAGTGGTCCAGGATCTGGGAGGTTATCGGAGACCACTTCAACAAGGTGGGTGATGATTGGTTACTGCGGGGATAGAAATCGTGAAACAGATGCACATTTTCAAGACATGGATACAGTATAGTAAATACAGTATAAATAAACTGAAAATAGTGTCATTGATCATCTACATGGCCCTAAATCAAGAGGATAAACTTCCTCAGTTGGGAAGTAAGCTGCAAAGGACTGTTTACTTTCTCTCCCACCTTCTGTTTTACAAAAGGCTGATTTCAGTCACTGATAAATACAGATTGTTGCATAAAATGCTTTCTGGTAGTTTGTTATTCGAGGCGCCATCTCTCATTGTGGCTCTGTTTTTCACTGAGTAGCTGCAAAATGGGTTTAGTGTGTGTAAAATCGAACACTCTACGTGGTCATTCATCATGTTGGAAAGTGGATTTTTAGAAGAAAAAAAAATGTCCTGCTGGAGGGTGAGCTGTTTCTTCTGTGCAACTACATGTTTCTTATTTAGTTGCAAGTCTGACTGAACACTGCACACAATGAAATGGTTACAAATATTCATTTTCAAAAAATGAACAGGGTGATCTTGCTGAAATATGCTTCATCTCTGTGCAGGTTGGCTGTAATTCCAATGAAGATGTGGCGATTTTTGCTGTGGACTCTCTCAGGCAACTGTCCATGAAATTTCTGGAGAAGGGGGAGCTGGCTAACTTCAGATTCCAGAAAGACTTCCTGAGGCCTTTTGAGCACATCATGAAAAAGAACCGGTAAAGTAGTGCACTTGTCTGTGACTGAGTGCTGATGTTGCTGCTTCCATGTAAATCTGTCTTGCCGGGCGGTGCAAACACAAGGCCTGTACTGTGGCTTTGAGTTGTTACTATTTCTGGGCTGTTTCTCACATGGCTGCAGACTCACACTCCTCCCCTCAACCTTTGTGGCAGCTCTCTGCCTCGTCTGTTGTTCCGTCTCTTTCTTCCTCTGTCTCTGTTCACATACAGCGTACTGTTCGGAGAAAAGTGAATGACCCATTTCAGTCTCTTTGCATTAACCTTTCATTGAATTCATGTAAAATCCCTTTTTCCCCCCAATTGCCTGGTCCAATTCAGTCTTGAATGGATTTTGAATAGCTATCAGCTATAAATGAGTGAGAATTTGCAGTCGTAATTGTCTGCGTGCAGCGCGTCAAAAGGCAAGCTGTTTTACTGCAGCGCATTTTTCATTCATGTGAAAGAGGAGTAGCGGTGTAAATATAAATCCTTCCACAGATTGAACAGGCTGAGAGATGAGATGGCAGGCAGCCATGTAAACCCTGCAGAGCAGTGTGTCCATTAGACTCACTCATGCTGCCCTCGTCCTCGTGTGTGTGTGTGTGTGTGTGTGTGTGTGTGTGTTTGTGTGTTTGTGTGTGTGTGTGTGTGTGTGTGTGTGTGTGTGTGTGTGTGTGTGTGTGTGTGTGTGTGTGTGTGTGTGTGTGTGTGTGTGTGTGTGTGGAGGCAGAGCTCTTCTCTCATTCATAACTACTGAACAATTAGGAATGCTCCTCTTCACTATGGCAACAGTTGCTGTAAAAACCTGTCGGGCTAAGACTAACCAGTGCTTGATTGATGTTGCTGCCTGAAAATGGGCTATGAAGAGCTTTTAAAGATAATTGATATCAATAAAGAAATGAATTTCTTTCTCTTTTTTTATTTGATTTACTCTTATGCGTCCTACTTTCTTATCACCCATTTCAATGTACTCCTCTTCCTCAATCTTTTCCGTTCCTCTTTTACCCCTGTCCTTTTATAACGATCCGCTCCTATTGCCTCCGTATTTCCTGTCCAGGTCTCCCACCATCAGAGACATGGTGGTGCGCTGTATAGCCCAGATGGTTAACTCCCAGGCAGCGAACATCCGCTCAGGCTGGAAGAACATCTTCTCCGTCTTCCACCTGGCTGCTTCTGACCAGGACGAGAGCATTGTGGAGCTGGCCTTCCAGACCACCGGCCATATCGTCAGTAAGTCCAGCACACACACACACACACACACACACACACACACACACACGGACACCTAAGAAGGATGTAATAACTTCAATGACAACCTTCCTGACTTATTTTGTTACATTCGTCTTGTGGTCGTCAGATTTGTGACTTGATACCTCTCTCTCTTTCCCCTTCATCTATCTTTATCTACCTCTACCCACCCCTCTGTTATTCTGCCTTAATCTCCCCCTATCCGTCTCCCAGCGAATGTATTTGAAAAACACTTTGCGGCCACAATCGACTCCTTCCAGGACGCCGTTAAGTGTCTGTCAGAGTTTGCCTGTAATGCCTCCTTCCCGGACACCAGCATGGAAGCCATCCGCCTCATCCGACACTGCGCCAAATACGTCTCAGAGAGGCCACAGGTCAATGTCAGCCCTGCTTTATACTGAACGGTTTATTCCTCACTGTAAAGGTCCCATATGCAGAGAATAATGCAGACACTGTAGCTTTTATTAAACATAATGTGTCTGAGCAACATGTCTAGAATGTTAGATGAATGTACCTTACTAACATCTAAAGATTGACAAGACTATAAGCATGTTAGCAGGATGAATTAATGTGCAGGAGTGTACCTACCCCACATCTATGGATGTCATCCAGTGTGTATCAAAATGCTCCATGTGCAAATGTCTACTGGTACAACTATATTAATTTACTCACCCATAACGTCACAGAGAGGGAGAATGTGTGCATCATCGTGAAAGAGAGTGATAGTGCAGATCAGGGGCACGTACAGTACGTGTATTTCTTTAGGAGGGTTAATTGTCTCCCAGAGGCAAAAAATGGTGAACACGGCTCGTATTTCTCTTTCAGGCCTTCAAAGACTACACCAGCGATGACATGAATGTAGCGCCTGAGGACCGTGTGTGGGTGCGGGGGTGGTTCCCCATCCTCTTCGAGCTCTCCTGCATCATCAACAGGTGTAAGCTGGATGTCAGGACCAGGTAGGCGGGTTCACCTTTAGCCTGTTATTTCAGATTGTGGTGGGCGCCATTAAAGTCATAAAGCTGTGTATTTTATCACCTATTACTTTAGATTTCAAGGGAGACAGCAATAAAGACATGCTGCCGCACATCCAATGTTTGCAAGTCAAAGATAGCGAGACGAAAATGACTAGAAGGCATGTTGTAAAAAAAAGAAATCAGCTATAACATCAAGGAAAGGACAAATGTGTGTGTGTGTGTCTGTGTGTGCATTTCCCAGAGGGCTGACAGTGATGTTTGAAGTGATGAAGACCTACGGGCACACCTTTGAGAAGCACTGGTGGCAAGACCTTTTCAGAATTGTCTTCAGGATCTTTGACAACATGAAGCTGCCAGAGCAACAGACTGAGGTGCATCACGAGTCTTTCATCCTCAACATCTGTTTCAAATGCTGAGCTTTACAGCTGGACGTCTGAAATATTCCAGATGTCTACTGTCCAAGCTGCAGCATTGTGTTGTAGCGTTTGTTCTCAGTTTGATGGAGTTCTCACTGAGGTTGTGTTGCACCCTCAGAAAGCAGAGTGGATGACCACCACCTGCAACCATGCACTTTATGCCATCTCTGATGTCTTCACCCAATACTTTGAGTCCCTCAATGACGTCCTGCTGGATGATATTCTGGCTCAGCTCTACTGGTGTGTGCAGCAAGGTGAGCACACAGCAACTCCTTTCTCTTTCCTGCTGGATTTATCTTTGAGTGGACAGCGTCAGGGTTAAGATTGTCCTCTTGTCTGAAAGCTAAAACAGTTTACGGAGGTCAAAATAATGAGAGGCTTTAGGGCCGTTACCGGCATTCGCTTCGACCTGAGCTTGGCTGTAGTGACAGAACTTGCTTCTGAACTTTTAAGTACTGCATCAATACTGGTCCACCACTTTATAAACAGACAAAGGTGAAGTAAATAGTCCATCAATGTTTTTAGTATTTTGGGGTTGTTTGTTGGAAACTAAATAAAAAGGCAGAAATCTCTGCAGATGCAGATCAATACATCTTACCTATTTTTTTCACTATTTTAAAATTTTTTATTTACCCTTCCCTTGTCTCTCCCTCGTCTCGGCCCAACCCGTCCTCCTCCTCCTCCTCCTTCTCCTCCTCCTCCTCCTCCTCCTCCTCCTCCTCATCTGTGTGTCTGTAGATAATGAGCAGCTCGCCCGTTCAGGCACCAACTGTCTAGAGAACGTTGTCATCCTGAATGGAGAGAAATTCTCCCTGGAGACCTGGGACAAGACATGCAACTGCATGCTGGACATCTTTAAGACCACCATCCCACACGCGTAAGCTCCTCCACTGAATATAAGAACAGCCTCTCTTTGATGTCAGAAAACAAGCCATGCTTTGACATTTAGATGTAAACAAACCTGCAGTCTTACATTTAACAGTGATTCTCATTATAAACTGGGATATTTAGTTGCTAAATGAAAGTGGAAATGCAAACTAAACCGATATTTCTAAGAGAATGGACATGTCAATCAACAAAGAGTTCAACCAAATTAAGACTTTGTTTAGCTTGATGCATTTTCTAGACCGAAAGTTGATAGTTGTTTGTCATTCTGTTCAAGAATGTATGTGATTTACTGGGTAAACTGTTTTTCAGGCTGTTAACCTGGAGACCAGCAGGAGCAGAGGGAGAACACTTGACAACACAGAGCCTGTCAGACAAACAGCTGGTAAGGAAAAACAAGTATCAAGATTTGCATGAATTTGTCACTTTTTTAGGGGGGGGTTGCTATGTTTGTTTAACTTTATTTCCATGTGTTTTGCATATCTCTTTGAGAATTTTACTACTTGGAAACTAGTATTTTCCTTCACACCGTTTTACTTTCTTATACGTAATTTATATACCTTCACTGTGTTTGTATAATTCAAGTACTGTGTATGCACATGTATAGCCCTTCCAGTCACTCTGCCCTCTTTGCTCTCAGGACTCCATTTCCCAGAAGTCAGTGGATATTCAGTCCCGCTGTGACGACCAGCATTCCATCAGCAGCGCTGATAGGGTTGCCGTGGAGAACCGTCGGCAGAGTCAGTACGGCTCAGCCTCAGGCATGTGTGAGGACGGCTCCAGGAGCAGGACCCCGATAAGTAAGCCTGTCGCTTTGCTCAAAGACTGCCAGTGTTTTGGTCTGAGTAAATGTTCTGATTGAAGTCTCCCTCTTTGTTCCACAGAGGCCCAGGAGCAGCGCTTATTCACGGCGTTGCTGATAAAGTGCGTCGTGCAGCTTGAGCTGATCCAGACTATCGATAACATCGTGTTTTTTCCGGCCACCAGTAAGAAGGAAGATGCTGAGAACTTTGCTGCTGCTCAGGTACAAACAGAGACTCGCCCTCTGTTTCTATATTTCAGTGTGTATGTGATTTAAAGACAATAATAAGCTGTCTTGTGTTTGCCTTTTTGAAGCGGGATGCCTCGTATGCAGCCGACGTCCCAGTGGAGAACCAGGAATATGATGGCATGTACCGCTACCTGACCTCAGAACAGCTCTTTAAGCTGCTGGACTGCCTGCTGGAGTCGCACGGCTTCGCCAAGGCTTTCAACTTCAACAACGAGCAGCGGACCTTACTGTGGAAAGCAGGTAGGGCACGAAATCCCTGCGTCTCCGCTGCGCTTAGCACTTTACCTCAGGCTGTGTCGCTTCTCGGGGGCAGTTTGGGGATAATAATAATAATAATAATGATCATCATTATTTTAAAATGGCTGTGACTGCAACTGTGAGCATCTGTGTGTCTGTGTGTCTGTGTGTGTGTGTATGTGTGTGTGTTTGAAGGTTTCAAAGGAAAGTCGAAGCCCAACCTGTTGAAGCAGGAGACCAGCAGCCTGGCGTGTGGCCTGCGCATCCTGTTTCGTATGTACACAGACGAGAGCCGCCAGGACGCCTGGGAGGAGGTCCAGAGACGACTGCTTAAGTAAGGGACAAACATGTGACGCACTCATTGGCCCCTGCGTCGCCACTCTAACTGCTGAGCAATCAGTTGTAGTGGATGACAATTCCACCTACTCAGTTACCTCCATTTGATATTTGACATGATTTCCAAGTGGATACAACACACTTCTAATATTGTTCTGACGCTCATCATTGCAGTTAACCCTGTGACAGTAGCACAATCTGCCCACACACAATGACTGAAGTGCACATGCATTTCTCAGTGGCCACCACATATACCGTTACAGGTTAAAGTACAGTTCTTTGTAATGGTTTCTGTTGTTGTGCTGCTTTTCTCATCCCACTAACGATGCTGTCTGCACATGGTACACTACTCCTGCCAAACGGGTGTCTAGGGGCAGTTATAGCAATACTTTTGTGTGTGCATGTGCTCTCAATTTGACAGAATTCAGAAACTAATTGGAGGTTTTGTTGTTGGCAATGGAAACATGATGAATGCTTTTGGATCAGGACATCTTTCTGCAAAGACTTGACTGGTTTAGTTATTCAATTAGGTGTGAGATGGATGATATGGGAGTTTTTGGTCGAACTATGTTTATGATTTCAAAAGTTTAGTCTGAGAATAGATGATGGATTTGAATCATTTTGAGGGGGCAGTTAGTAGTTATTGAAAATGCTCCAGACCCTAAAGGCTCCTCTCACCATCGCTCCTGCAGAATACATTGGCTCCATATCAGGGATGTTGTTGCAAATACATCTGTGAAATATTAATACCGACTCATCCGTTTGCTCCACCCCTGGTCTATGTGTGCGTCTGAGTTTAAGCATATGTTCTCTGAGGACTATTTCATAGGACAAAGCCTAACACGTCTCTCGCACATTCACCATCACCAGCTCCAATGTGATAATAAAGAAATCACACTTCTTCGGGCACCGACGTCAATAGGCAGGAGAAATGAAAAGACACTGACCCTGAGAGGAGGGGAGGTTGGTTTGATGTCACTATCTACAGTCAGTTACTCGTGGCAGAGGCACAGCGTGTGCACAGCTCGGCAGTTCTCTGTAACGGATGCCGCGCGCTGTAAAGATCCAAAGGAATCAGCACACACGCTGATGTTCCATTGTTACATCAGCACTGCTGTCATCGCCGCATCTTTATTCAGAGCCTCACAAACAGGCTTCACCCCCTTCCTCTCCCTGCCTCACCCACGAATTGATGATGATATCAAGATAAAGCAGAATCATGGTCTCGTCTCTCCTACTTGCATTCATTATGGAGGAGGAGGAGGAGGAGGAGGAAATTATTTGTGGAGACATTATTATGTGTCATCATGACTGTATTTTATGTTCCTTCCCACTTTCTCAAACTCACCTCATCCTGTCATCCAGACGCGACACAGTTTGACATTTATTATTTAATTACACACACACACACACACACACACACACACACACACACAGAGACCCTTGTTTACCCAGAGGCCATGTACAGCATACATGCATGTTTGATTTAGTGCAGGGTGCAAAGTAGATTTGGGAGGTGATTAGGTTACAGAGATTGAAGTGCAAGAGAGCTGTAAGTGTGAGGGGGAGGGGGTGGGGGAGTTCTGTTGTTGTCAGAAGCGAGCTGCAGGGTGGAAGGAGAAAGGTCGGAGGTTGCGTCATTTTTTTTCTCAAGCTTCAACTGTGAAGAAAAGTGCCTTATTGTTTTCATAACAGCCTCAGTCAGTGGCTTTAATTAGCAGTTACTGAGAGAAAACAATCTTCATCATCCCCATCCTGGCAATCTCTCATGTGATAAACAAAGCAGAGAAGCAGACGCTTTCTTGCTTAAATAAGTTGCAGAGCAACACAGCTCTAACTGTCTATTTTATTTCATGATATCCAGTATTCCTTTGTGTTTAATGTTCTCCCGGAGTGATACTATACATTTCTGAAACGTGTCTCTCTCTCTGTCCGCGTGATGCAGTGTGTGCAGTGAGGCTGTAGCATACTTCTTGGCTCTGACCTCAGAGAGCCACAGAGAGGCCTGGACCAACCTGCTGCTGCTCTTCCTCACCAAGGTGCTAAAGATCAGTGATGAAAGGGTAAGGAGCCCAAACACTTGATGACGCCTTTCCTGACGCACGCAAGATCACTCACAACTAGGTCTGATATCCCAAAACAATAACAGATGGGGCAGTTAGTCCTCCATTTTGACGCTTCAGAGTGTGTTATCACACTTCTAACGTTATTGTAACGAAATACGACGTATGTTCAAATCAGCATCCAATTTTAAAGCTTGTTGCATTTGTAACTTGTTTGCAGTTGTGCACTGAATTAAATGTGTGGTTTACCATCGCCATGTTTGTGGGGTCCTGTTCTACTTAAAGTGATGCCTGACAGCCAAACAAAAGAAAAAGCTTTTTTTGTGGCCATGGTATGAATATAGATTAACAATGAATTGGGATTCTATATGCCAATCACAATAAGAGTAGAGTGCAGCAGAGCATATACGCAAAACTGATATATATTCCATTGCGACTATTTAAATATTTAGATTGGGATTCATATGATGTTTTGTACAAGTGCAGTTCCACCATTTAGCCCAACATTGAATCATATGTTTATTCTACAAAACATTATGCTGTTTTTCACCTATGGCCATTTTGTACTAAATAACCAGCATATATTTATGATTTGATTGCTTTAAAGTGTTTCTTTGTTCTTTGTGGCACCCAGACATGGCTCTCACTCTCTCCGTCTCATCCCACAGTTCAAGGTGCACGCGTCCCGATACTACCATCTTCTGTGTGAGATTATGCAGTTCGACCTGATCCCCGAGCTGCGGGCTGTTCTCAGAAAGTTTTACCTGCGCATCGGCCTCGTGTTCCACATCGCACAGCTGCCTGAGCCCGAACCAGAGCCTCAGCCGGCACACGCCGAGCAGGAGGCTGACGCAGAGGTTGGGGAGGAGGAGGCCGAGTGATGCTGCACCACGGATAGCCTCGAACACAGAGCCCCACTGAGGCCTCCGCCTCAGATCTGTGCGACTGCGCTCAGGGCCCTCCACGGGGTTTACGCCTGACTCAAACAGCTGATGATCAATCGGCTATCTACTACTACCCACCCGCACCCTTAACCCTGTCACCACACACCCACACAGACACGCCTATTCACACAAACAGCCCCGACAGAGTACTTGATATCACGATGAAAGCAGTAATGTCTTGTACAAGGTGTAGCGATGCCTCCGCTGGATAAAACTACTGATTAACAACTGACAGTTATCCATTGCTCTGCTCTGCTCAGAAGGAATATATTTCAAAAGATGTGTGCTTCTTACTGTATATTTAAAAAGTAAAGAGTGAATGGATCCAACAACATGCAAAAGGAAATATTTAGTAACTATGAAATGTGAGATTTGTCACACATTGATAGTAATGATCTTTCTGTCTGCACCGCAGATGGCTAACATTAGTATTGGTAGCCTCTTGGATGAAACTAGTTGTACAGATCTGCCGCTGTGTAATATAATCTTATAACACTAGATTTCATTTATTTTTCTTTATTTTTTTTTTTCCCTCCTCTGGATTTGCTGCACTTGATCTCTTTTTTGAATGCACTGGAGATTTTACTTTTGTGATAATTTATTTGACCGTACCATCTCCCGCAGATTGTCCTCTATTGTACGATTTGTAATTGAACATGAACGTGGAAAGTGAAGGGTTAAATTATTCCATTTTATATGTTCTTAGGTTTTTATCGGAGATGGATGATAACTGGGCTTCTGAAACTGGAAGATAGGAGAGCAACCTGATGCTAGCTGCTTTTGAGTCACTAGTCTGTTTTCATGTTTGAGTTTAGTTTTCACTCTTGTGTACAAAATCAAAAGTTAATAATATATTTAATGTTTTTTTTCTTTGGTTTGCGGGAAAGGTATATGTATAGAGAAAATGACAAATGTTAGCTGTGCTTTAAGTATGAATGGGATGCATTCCTGCTCATGGATGTAGAAAACAAAATGTATATGATACAGCAATGTAAAGTTTTCTATGTTGCAAAAAAGATTATGTACAACTTTCTGTACTATACATCATCTGGCATTCTAATCAGGTTCTAGGTCAATAAAGTTTTTGAACTTGGTTGATTTGAAATGCTGAATCACTGACTTCTAAATGACAGAACTGCTAGCTGTTTATTTTTCTCCATTAATGATCAGCTAGGGCCACGTTAAGACTTTATCATAAAATAAACTCTCCGTCATATTTCTAACAAAAACAACTACAATTAAGACACGTGTTCATGGTTTATTCACAGATATGCACCATACAAAACTTTCATGGACTAAATCTACTGCAGGTTAAAAAAAGTGCGCTTTTCACACTGAGCCAAACCACCTGTGTCTTGTGTGAGATGGTTCTTGTCTAAACTAACTGACAACAATATTTTTACAGGCAGACTCTCTGACAAGCTTTTGAAGCTGTGTAATGTAACAGCAGAAAGTGATTCCAGCATCACACGGCAACAAAGTTCATTCTCAGGAGAGCCGTCCGAGGAAAAGGGGGGAGCAGCTAATGGGAGCTATGAGACGCGGTGTGTCAGCCAGGGTGGAGCATCCATCCCACTGTTCGGTCTCTCCAAACAGCCGGCGTGTTTTACAGTATCCGACGTGCCGGGCCGCAGCCAGGCCTCTGTGGCAACGGTCTCCATGGAGACACGCCTCTCCAAGGCAGAACGCAGAGACGAGACATCCACTTCATCCCTAGACGGCCCCTCTGAAGAGCACATAGGAGTTCATTATCTATCACACATTTCTTTAGGCAATCAGAAAATAAAGGATGCCTAAAATTTAGCAACTACATTATTTTTTAATTTTTGGTTATTTTTTTTTTATTGAAAAGGCAAAGCACATGTCAAAAATCTGGCAAAATAGCATAATCATAGTTGATTAATAGCCAGCTTCAATATAAATTACATGCTCTTTATTTCATCTGTTACTTTACCAATGCAAGATGAGACACGGAGAGATATTATCGGCGTCACTGCTCAAGGCTTTCTGTGGACCGCAACATCTTCACGCACCCATTTGCCAGACTTGTGCTTTTGTTATATTAGCATCCGTCATATATAAATATTAAGTATTTCCTCTTACCTGATCTGCCGTTCCGATCACCAGAGTCTTGTCTCGTGATGCGGTGCTGGTTGTGGGCCCCGACTTTGGAGTCAAGGTGCAAACTAGTCGCTGACTGCAAAGACTGAGCATCTGGCTGGTTGTTGCGCTCCTCCTGGACAAAAGAGATCACAGGAAAGAGATCCACTACAATTCTCATAAATGTAATGTTATAAAATTAGAAAGCTACTGGGTCTTGAGTTATACCAAAGCCAAAGCAAACAAAAATAATGAATTTACTGCTCAGCACCGTACATCATAGTCGTGTCTCCTCCGTGAGGTGGTTCTCTGGTGGCGCTCTGCTGAGGGCTGACGGCGTCTCTGTTGATGAACCTGCCCTTCACTTGCATCCCCACTGTAAACATCTGACAAAGCCATTCATCTTTACACACAAGCCTATTCTTGACAGAGATTACGGTCCTAAAAGTTCATTCAGTTCAAATATGTGTAATATGAAAATTATATTACTCATTCCACGCAAGAACACTTTATCCTGGAAGGGGTTCGGATGGAAAAGGATAAGTATGCAAAAAGCCTCTCTTCCTGCAGCAGACTTTTTAAACAATGTCTCTACTGCCCCCATTCCCAATGGCTGGCACTGTGCTATCTCCACCCTACAGCTGGCATGTGCCCCTTGCACCCAGCATTGGCACCAGCTGCAACGCAGAGACATGAGCTGGCATGTGCCACAATTAGCCTGGCACAGAGACACAGAGCTGAATTATCCTGGCGCAGAGGCTGTTGTAGTGAGGTGTTGTGAGAGAGTATGAAGCTGACTTCCCCAGCCATGTCACCTTTATGGAAAATGTCTGGGTAAAAATCCCAAAACACTTTATTCATACTTGAAAGAAGAAGAAAAAAGGAACAGGGAACAGTCTTAACAAACGGATTGTTTAGTCAGGCTTACCAATAAAAGCAGCCTCAGAAGGCAGTATGGAGTCTCTGTGGGTGTAGTGTCCAGGTTTGTTCCTCTGAAAGATTAAATAAACACATGCAGGCACCAATTAACTTAGAAACATGCTAGATGTACTACTAGCCTGTCACAATAAAATGCGTATTAATTATGTGATGAACACTCACAGAACTATAGCGGCTCAGTTGCTGTTCCAAAACTACTGTCGGGAAACACAGAACAATGAGTTGAAGAGCACAAACAGGAGAAATTTGAGTGTGTCTGCCAACTGACCATGCGCTTTCTCTCGCTTCATAAGCCTGATTTTGCGTCGTTGTTCACGAAGAAGTGCCTGCTGTTGGATGTCCAGACTTTGTTCGTCAGTGGGAGGGTCAGGGTACATGTGACGGACCTCCTCACGGGATGCTGTGTCTGACAAAATAATAGATAGATACCATGAGGTATTGTTCCATATTTGTCCCACAGTAGCAACCAAGTGGCTTTCTTGGATTGATGCAGCAATAACAGTTGCATTAGCACAGAAATAAATGAGAACGATAAGGTCAAGAGGCACAGACTAGAGGTAGACATTAGAAGAGAAACTAACAATTTTCCTTTTTGTTTGAGTGATTTCTAATTGCTCCTTTCATTACAGTCCCCTTCTTCCTCCACTCTCTGAAACAGCTACTTGGCTGTGACTCAGCAGATCCACAGGCTGGAGACATCCTTCTCACTAAAGCACATCCTATCAAGGTTTGACTTTACAGAATAGATCTGATGTAGCTTTCAGATGTACGGTTGGCCTAAATCCATCATTTATATCGAGAGGTTTGACAAGTGATTTGGTCAATTCGTCACAGACGAGCATTTCTTCCTATTTTTTTGTTTTACAAGCTGGAGCTCGGAGTGTCTTTCAGACTCCTGCATTAACTCGGTCTGGGAACCCATCCAAAGCCATTTCCTTGGTTGCTTGCATTACATTCTCTGTTTATGCTGCCAAACTGCCTGTCACTGATGGACGCCTCCCATGACCTCATGAGATTAAAGTTTCAGTGTGGCCAGAGGGAGACAGAGGACTGGAGCAGCTCTGGAAAGTCTAAACCATCTGGCAATGCCCAGCTGGTTTGGACCGCAGTGTTCTTCGTCTCTTGTCCTTACATCAACATCATGACCGAGGCAATTAGAGGAGGGTTTTTACATCACTTACTTAAAGTAAAAAAAAAAAATGGGTTGTTTCAGAGTACAGAAGGAAAGTAAGCAGAGTCCAACTGGTTTAAGTTCAATGCAATAAAATGATTTGTCATCAAAGGATCATATTCAGTTCATCACTATTATCTGAATGATCGGAGCATCAATATTTCAGTTTCACAAACCAGTAACCACTATGAAAAGTCTGACTGCAGTTTCTAAGTGTATTCTAGGAGATCTTCTTGCAGTCATGACTTGTGACCGCTTGGTCATGTAGAAGGCACAATTGAGGCAAACAGATTACTTTTTTTCTTTGAGTGACCTAAGGGTGATCTGATCAGTAAGAACAAATGTTGCTTCTTAAAATAAAACCAGTGTCCAATCCGTCAACGTGTCATTACCTCTGTATTTAAGCTGGTTGAACTCCCTGATATTTTTAATATTAACACCTGCAGCACCAGAGAAGGGACTCCTGGTTGATGGCTGGACAGTTTGCTTGTGTGTCGATTCAAAGGTCCCTCTGGATCGTCCTCTGGGTCTGAGCAAATAACACACATATGCCTTGAGGAAAATGTCCCAATAATTCACTATGAATGCTTTTCAGTTATGCACAATGACTACAGCATTAAGTTACACTTGATACACTGGCCCTCGTAAGTTAGGTCCGATTCAGAAAGGGTTAAGCGAGTATTGTTTTAAAAACGTAAGGACTTAACAAATGCTTTTATTGGGCCTAAAGAATGGGGCTTTCTGTGTAAGCAGCTTATATTGGAACCAAAGAAGTTCAAAGGCATTTCTCTGATGATTTACAGTAAACTAATTTGAATATAAGCAGAGATTTTACAAGTTGCTTCTAGTACAGTCCAGCCCGTTTTGGGGAATTTCCACACGTACTATGTCACATGAGTTCTTCAAGGTGCATGGTCAGAGGTCATAAGCAGCCACGTGTCCTGCTGAGTTGTCGTTCAGCAACATTCTGAAACCCTACTGAATCCTACACTGCAGGTGACCCTGCTGATCTTGCAAGGTGAAGACGGATGAAAAGAAAATTTCCACTTGGGATCATACTGTTATATTACTGCAGTAATGAGTCCCTAAAACAAATCTGAATGGAGATTAGAAGATAGCCAATTAGTACTTTCATTAAGTCAGAACATGAGAGAGCCTTCTTACATACAAATAGCAAATCGAGCCATTTAACAAGTCAGAATTAGCATTGTGTCTTAACCTTAATGTGACTGGGGGTGTTTTAGGTCAAATTGGACTTGAAGGGGTCGAGGATGTCTAATAGGTTCTCTAAATGGCTAATTGTTTAGTCGGGAAGAAAGTAATAAAATTCTGTTCATTCTGGGCACGATATACCTACGCAAATTACCCCTGCTGTCCAGGGGCGTCTGACTGGAATACCTGTTGGGGGGAGTGTAGTGACTCTCCTGAAGATCTGTCTGTCCTAGTTGAACCTCCAGTTGTCTCTGCTCATTTCTCAGATACTTACGGAGGGCTGACAGCTCTCTGATCACTTCCTGCTGACCGTCTGAAACGACCAGAGGGAGTGAGGAGAGACAGGATGGGAACAATAAATGATTAAGTGGCAATATATGATTTACAAGCAGGTAGACATTTGATAGGTTTTTTTTTGGGGGGGGGGGTGGCACAGATAACCCAAGACAGTCTTACCTTGTAGCTCATAGATTTTCTCAGTGACTGGTGGGGAATGTGGTGCTGACACAGAGCGCTCCTGTTGTGGAAATTGTGGGCATTTTTACATTTTTAGATTTACATCAAAAGAGTCTTGATTTGAAAATATGTGCATCCGTTTTCCTGCGTGACTTACAGTCCTGGTGGTGAGTTGGCTCTCAACAGACGACGGTCTGGATGCCACAACATTTGTCTGCTTCCGTTGCAAAGTTGGGATGGGAGGAGATGGCTCTCTCTGCTGGTTTATGAGCAGAGTCACATTACTTGACAGAAATGTTAAATAAAACTGAAAGCTACAGCACAAATCTTTTTTCAGGCTTACTGTACCTCGTAACTCAAATACGCCTTGTTCTCCTCCCTGTCCCTGGCACTCTCAGGTACCTTCTTCTCACTCTCTTCTTCCCGTATCACCCTCTTTTCCTCCTCCTGGTGTTGCGTTTTAGATTCCTGGATCCAACCTGTTTTTTCCTTTATATGCTGCAGAGAGTAAAGACAATTCTTTCTCAATGGCAAGCCCAGTGAGGAGACCCTTTCCAGTGTGAGGAGACCCCTTAACTGTCAGGAAGGAGGAATGACAGAGGTGCTCTTCATCAAAGAAAATTCACCTGCATCTCCTTTTGCCTTCTTTGCTCCTTTTCATATTCTTGCTGAATGCAAGCCCTTTGGTCCGCCAGCCTCTTCTCTTCTTTCTCCTCCTCAATCCTCATTCGTTCTATCTCCTCTGTCTGCTTTCGCTTGTTGTCCTCTATCTGTTGGTAATGACAAGCTACATGTATAGTTATTTACAACTTCTTCAAAGTGCTCAAAACCACTAAAGTATTTGTAAACAATAAAAAAAGTATTCTGATTTCAATAAAAAAAAAAGAAAGGAGAGGCATCCGAGCAGCATCCAAGACGTTACCTGCGTAGACTGACGGCGGTGGCCCAGGACCTACCTGTTGTTTCAGGTCTTCTTTGTATCGGTCCTGCATGTGGAGCTGCTGTGGAGTTGGCTTATCATTGAAACCTGCAATGACAAATAAGAAGATAATCCATCTATAAAGAAGAGCAATGTGTGCATGTGCACACACAAATGTACAGTACACTGAAATACACTGGATGACAGGAGTCAGTTTGCCACAATTTTGGCACAGTGAATCAGATAAATTGAACACTACCTGGTAGTCGATGGGAAAGGGGAGCACTGCCTTCAACTACAGGAGTTTGTCCAGTAGTCGTCGGAACGCTTTGTGCCTGTACACTTTTCCTGGACACAGGATTCCGATATGACTCCTCGTTGATCCTGTGCATTTTATTCAAGTCACCTGAGGGCATGGAAACATATACACGTACCTCAAACAAGCTGTATTACTATTTATCATGATTCATCATATACTATCTCAAGTTTAGTGGACCTCATTAAAAGACAAAGTGAAACCGAACTTACTAACAAGGTTGCCTTTTTCGTCTTTAATTGAAGCACCTCCTCCACTTCTCCCCCAGGGGTTGTATGCCATCATCTCAGCCTCTATCTTAGCATCATATTTCTCCTTCTCTTCTTTCTCTCTTCTTTTACTCTCCTCTTTGTCTTTGATCTGGACACAAGGCAGGCGAGACGTTTCAAAAGTTTCTATGAAACTAAGAAGACTTTCTGGGGCCGCTTCAGTGGAATGCAAGTCCATGTTTTGTCGTATAGTCTTTCTCCAACACAATTCTTTGCCCATGGGAAAATGCTAACTGCACCATGGTCTGGTATTACTGACAAAATATCTGGTCTGTCCCTAAAGTCAATGTCTGGTTTTCCTCTGGTGTGAGCATGGAGGAAACAGCCTGTTACAGCAATCACTAGCATGTCAGTGTGACAGTAAGCATGTCAGACAGTGTGCTGCTCCTTGAACTCTGAGGGAGTTAGCCAAACCCCCAAAAAAACATCTCACCACCAGCTAACAGGACTTGAAGGTGGGCCAGAAAACACACTGCCCCAAGTACTTCTTGGTTCCAAACTGTCATCAATAATTTGTGAAGTTAGTTATTATATATGAAAGTATGGGGTCTGCTTAAAGTGATCAGGCACGTGTTGTAAAGATGGGGGGCTCACTGCTCCGCCCTCGGCAATCAGATGATATCTTGTAGATCTGATGTCGTACCTGCTGTCTGAGTGCTTTTTGGTAGCTCAGTGCCCTCTCTCTCCTCTGCTCTGACTTGTCATCAGGAAGCTCTCCAACATCCAGGGGAGACGCACACAGCTGGTCAGTTGCTCTACAAGTAGACAGTGAGGGACAGACACACAGTTATTTTGTAGTGAGGGCCCTCTTCTGGAGGAAAAACAAAACGTCTCATGACCATATACTTATGGAAAAGCTCTCACACTCTGAAAATTGATTTTCCATATAAAGAAGTTTTCGCAAATTTGGATTTTTTTTTTTTTAAATTGTGTACATTGAATTTATCATCTGGATAAATAAACTATTATTGCAGAAAATGGACACTGACTCAGTGTGGCCCCTGGGTCTGAAAGTAGGTGGTCTTTGAGGATGACTGTGGAAATTCCCAGACTGATGCATCCCTCCAGGTAGATCTAATAAAGGAAATGCAAAAATACAAGATGATGAATACAAACAGATTGAACAGTTTTGTTAGCTATCTGCTGCTACAGTCTGTCCGATTTTTGTTCCAACATTAAAATATTTGTGAGATCAGACCTGGGCCAGAATTTGGCTGCAAACTTAAAATGAAAAAGAAACTCAAACACACCCGCTGGATTAAGTGAGATTCATCTAGATTTGCTGAACTCATATACAATAAACTGTATATCCCCTTAGTAATAAAATCAGTTCTGCTGTAAAATGAGATTCATGAATTGCTATGCCAAGTCCTCTTGGCCATTGATATGGCTCCATAATAAATGGCAATAGTTCTCGGCAGTGAGGTCTGGGAGTTTATTTAAGCCAATGTGAATCTCTCCCATCTAATGTGAAACGGACAGATGCAGCAAGTTACTTTATGACTCTGAATATGATAGAAACAGAAATGACTGTGGACCATGCAAGGGTTTCATACAAATATGCGTACTGTACATTACTGCTGGCCTTTTCCCAAAACATCTTGCATTGTTTTACCTCCAAGCAGCCACTGGTTTCCATTGATTTCAATACAATATGAAAATCAACTTTTGTTGAACCTTAAGATGCAGTAAATGATCCATAACAGTGAAAATCATTACTGCTTTTATAACAATGATTATGTGAATTTGACAGCCAATGTTCATACCGCAGTGAAATGAATGGAAACCAGGGATATGAGGGAAAAAACACATTGCAAAAACACCACAGCCAAGTGCAGTAATGCAAAGTATACATGGTTTTTAGTGAAAGGCAAAGAGGGAAAAATAACATGAAGATGGTTGAAATACTGTACTCTGATTGTAAGGAAGATTAAGATCTAATGGATTCCTGGTCCCATAGTAGTTGTAAGCGGCGTCATATGGAGTTTTGTAGTTATTAGTTAGAGTGGGAGGAACAGGAGGAGGAACACCAGCAACCCTGGAAAAAACAAAATCACATAAACTGCAGTGAATTTACAGCAGAGTTGTTAATATCATTCATGTCTGGCAACACAAAGCAACAGTGAGCTACCTTGGGTTGGCCACTTCTGCTAGCATGGTTGAGAAGTCCCTGTGGTTGTCCTCGTCAAAATAGTCGAGAGAGGGGACACCTTGTGCTGCTCTTGTTCCAGATCCAGGCGCTGTCTTCTCTGTCAGCTGACTGAGAGCTGTACTGTAGTCCACGTGAGACTTTCCTGGGGGGCCTCTCTGTTCCGTGTCCTCTTGTGAGACATCTCGTCTCCAGCTGTTGCGTCGACGATTCATGGCCCCGAACTGCTTTAAATCGGACAAAATAAGGCTTGAAGAGGGGCATTATGTAAAAGAGATCCATCAAAGGAAATGAGGCAACAGATATTGAGAAAACCTCAAGATAAGGTGTTGCTCAAGGCATCAAAAATAATATAATCATCATCTATGATGGTGATAAATAGTTTGTCATGTGAGATGTCTTTATTGTGCACTAGAGGCATTTCTACAATATTGACTTTACTATATACCATCCAGACACAGGGCTGATTCATCCGCTGAGTGATGGATGGGTTAAAGTAAGATGGGATCTAGACATTCACATCATGGAATATGTTGCTAAAAACTGTTAGAATTTTAGCCTGTTCTTATCCTACAGATCTACCTGTTTCTCAGGGTCTGTGGCTCCAGTGGTGGCAGTCCTCAGCTTCTTCTCCCTGAAAACAAAAACTGTTCAAGTCCACCCATCCTTTGTGTTTTGTTGACTCACAAGGATGAGCTGAAACAATTCTAGAAAATGATGATTTAGTGAATCAACACTCACATGATCTTGTTTCTCTGCTGTTCAGCAATTTGTTTCAGCAGCTCTTGCTTGTACTTTTCTTTCCTCATCTGAGAGACTGTGTGCTCTTCTGCTGCTCCTGCACGACAACAGAGAGCCACAAACAAACAAGTGCTGTCACCTATGATGCTGAAAAAGTATTTAAAGGGACAAATTCAAACAAATAATCTCACGAGCCATTATGTGTCCGAAAGCACCATCCAATAAGAATGGTATTTACCGATCATTAGTCCCGTAGCAAACTCGGCTCTATCCTTGCTGGTAGCAGGTCTGGATCTTGCAGCCGTCCTCATGCTGTCTGGCATTTGCAGACTATTAAACACAGATACACAGACAAAATCAGACACTCCACAAGAGTTATCCAATTACTGACAGTATATAAGGGCAACTGCACAGCAATCAGTTCTCATCTGAGTCACACCCAGCTTCCATTTTACATCGTACACGGCCTCTGAGTTTGCCTGCAGAGCTTTCTGGTCTCAGAGACAGCGGGTGAAGCCTCATTCTCCAATCAATCCAGCTACGCTCATATAGCTGGGGTGAGTAATTGTTTAGCCTGAAGCCGGGCCAAGGCTCACCCTCCATCACCGTTCTATACATTAGCCGCTAACTGAGAGTGGCTCAACTTAATGGCATAACCAGAAACAATGAAAGGCAACGGCATGCATGAGAAGTGCTGGAGAGCAATAACTGAATGTAGCAGAAATGAGCTATAGCGGTCTTTTGCCACCTTGTGTTGGCTCATTCAATCTGATTATTTTACTGATTGATAAATGTGACTTTGTATGAGGATATTATTGGACGTCCAGTTCTGCATGTAAATACAAATCTCAGTGCTGCAGTCGACCAGAACCGTACATAGACATGAATCTTGCTTACTCTGACTTCCAACCCCATTCACTGTTGTTCTGACCATGAACACCAGGGGCCTCTACCTTATCCATGCCCTGAGGAGCTCTGCCATAGAGACAAACAAACGAACAGATATTATATCATAATAACTGGTCTTCTGTCTATGGTATATGTGTAACAGATGAAAATAGATAAAAATGATACTACAGAAAAAAGCTACACCTGTTCGCTCTGCGTTCTCTGGTTCTCCTCTCCTCTTTGTACTCTGGCTCTAGAGTGTGTCCGTCTCGTCGCCTCCTGTGTCTAAACTCCAACTCTTCCTCTTTGTCTGTGATTGGCTCCTCCTCAGAGCTATAGGGCTCTTTTGGTTTGTGAAGTTGCCAACGCCTTATCCTCCGATGGCCTGGACCCCAAGTCCCTGTGCTTTCTCCACTATCCACTGCCTCTTTCAGAGCTGCAGCATCTCTCCTGGATGCAGGGCGCTCCCTGAGAGGAGGGTGTATGTTTGTGTACGGACAAAATTAGACACTCCACAAGAGCCTTCCAATTACTGACAGTGTATAAGGGTAACGGCACAACAGTCAGTTGCGGTCTGAGTCCCACCCAGCTTCCATTTTACATCGTACACGGCCTCATAGTTTGCCTGCAGAGCGTTTGGTCTCAGAGACAGCGGGTGAAGCCTCCCTCTCCAATCAATCCAGCTACTCTGGGAGAGCTGGGGTGAGTAATTGTTTAGCCTGGAGCTGGGCCAAGGCTCACCCTCCATCACCATTCCACACGTTAACAGCTTAATGAGTGTGGCTCAACTTAATGGCATAAATGGCAAAAATGAAAGGCAACGGCATGCATGAGAAGTGCTGGAGAGCAATAACTGAATATAGCAGCAATGATCTGTACCGCTCTTGTGTTGCTGTTTCCCTGTGTTGGCTCCTTCAATCTGATTATTTTAACGATTGAGAAAATGTATGCGACTTTCCAAGAGGATGTTAATGGCTGTCAAGCTCTGCATGTGAACACTTCTGCTATTTACGATGATTCTGTTTCAGCATTACTAACCTCAGTGCTGCTGTCCACCAGAACAGTACTTAGAAATTAATCTTGCTTACTCTGACTTCCAAACCCATTCATTGTTGTTCTGATCACGAACACCAGGGGCCTCCATCTTCTTTATGCCTTGAGGAGCTCTGCCATAGAGACAAACAAGTAAAGAGAAATTATATAATCATATCTACTCTTCTGTCTATAGTATATATGTAAGACAAAAATAGCTCAAAATGATACTACAGAAAAAAGCTACACCTGTTCGCTCTGCGTTCTCTGGTTCTCCTCTCCTCTTTGTACTCTGGCTCTAGAGTGTGTCCGTCTCGTCGCCTCCTGTGTCTAAACTCCAACTCTTCCTCTTTGTCTGTGATTGGCTCTTCCTCAGAGCTATAGGGCTCTTTTGGTTTGTGAAGTTGCCAACGCCTTCGCCTCCGACGGCCTGGACCCCAAGTCCCTGTGTTTTCTCCACTATCCACTGCATCAGTCAGAGTGGCAGCATCTCTCCTGGACGCAGGGCGCTCCCTGGGAGGAGGGTGGATGTTTGTATGGATGTTGAGGATGGGCAGAGGAGAAGCTGGAGAAGAAATGTACACAGCATCTGAAGCTTGAACCTGTCCGGGCTGAAGATTAAAAATGTGAAAAAGAAAACAACGGAATATCAGAAGTATTTACTTTATATCTTGGCGGTTTAAAAGTTTAAAAGTAGATAGCAAAAATCTTCTTCGACAAACCATGTATTTTGTGTAAGAGAAAGCAGAATTGAATAACTTTCGATCTGTTTATTTATTATTTACATTACCTTTGAAGTTAAAAGAGGTGTTCCCCTCTTAAACCTTTCGATTTTAGCTTTTTCTTGTAGGAAGAGTTTGTATTCTTTTTTTCTCTCATCTCTTAGTTTTTCCTGTGAGAGGAACAAAATCAGAGTCATGTTTCTGAAGCAGCCATCTGATTCAGACAGGGCACCAGCTACATAAGTTCAATGCTGTGTTTGAATCTGACTTATTAATAGCAATATTATGTGTAACCCCCCCCCCCCCCTCTCTTTTTTCTAGTTTCATTCATTCATTTCTCTGTTGATGTCTAACTCCACTCCCACACATAAGCTAAATATATGAAACCACCACTATACAGTAACTTATCTTTTTAATATAAGACACCACACTACACCTTTCTGATATCACAGTCACCTCTCAGTTTACCGTAACTGCTTAAAGGCAACAAGATTTCTTCTAACTTTATAAAGACATTCATTTGGGAGATGCTTTGTCCAGGTTTCGAGTTCAGTTTCTTGCAAAAAAGTCCAGGGATCGACCCACAAACTCTACATTTAATGTCTTACAGGGCCTGCTGATGTTGTCCTGGCCAACATCAGCAGGCAGTGGACTGACAAGGAAGGGTCGTCAGCTTGATTAAGCTCACCTGGGTCTTCCAGGCTATAAAAGCTGGTCCACATGCTCATTGTCTCTTTCCCTTGCTATAGCAGACATCCACCCTGAATGCTTGTTGTTTGTTTTTTACACCTTCAACACCTCCAGAGCACACTTGACACACATGCAGGGACTGCTTTCATTTGCCTACATTGCTGATCTACACACTTTGTTGTTCATTTGAGTTAACCTTAGTTTAACAAATTAAGTTTGGTTTCAAGTATAACCTTGCGTGGACTCCCTTTTTGTCACATTCCCTGAGCCAGTTTGTGACACCTGAACTAATTGTATCAGAGATACAATGTTGCATTATGTATTAAGGCCTGAATGTCACTGAACAAAGTTGTTCCCACTTCACCCTGCCTGGAGGCTGATGCCTTATCCATTATGCCACTCGGCCTAAGCTTTAACAAGTCTGCAAGCAGTTGTAAACAAAAGCGGTTGCCATGAGACACAAAGCACTGAACAATCAACACGGCACTGCAGCATAATTCCATTAGTGTTGTGAGCTATTTATGTCATGCAAGGTAGTAAAATCCCACTTTGATGATCATGGCGAGTTACCTGTTTCCTGCTAATGCCACACTCGGGGACACACAAATAAATGGACATGCATAAAAATGTCCTCACTAAAGTACCCACCCAGGCACACGGAAACACACAGACACACACCTGAACCGATATCTTCTCATCAATGGGTAGGGAGAAACCCTGGGGTTGTGTTGGAGGTTCACTAGTTTTCAGATCCTTTATCTGGAGGAAGAACATGAAAACATAGGACAGGATGGTTACTCAGCAACATGCAACAGAGAGGCAACATAGTGAAACATGTATTTTTCACTAAGGAATTATCATTTTTCATATACATCATCAGACCTTGGCAGCATAATGTTTGTAGTCCAGTTGAAGCTCCTGCTGAAGTTTCTTCTTCTTCTTTTCATAGTCATTTCCCAGCAGCAAACTTAAACCTAAACCTGGAAAGTATCAAATATATAACACATAAAGTGTGTGACATAAACCTATCCTCAAAGAGTGTCACATGTTCAGTATCAGAGAATTGCGCAATACCTCCGTCTGGATTTGGGGGTATTCTGTGTGCTGCTGATGCTGGAGGCATTTCCACACCTTGCTGCTTTTACTAACAGCCCTTGACTGTTGAAAACATGATGTTAAAACATTCCGTATATATTTGCTCTTTAAAACAACACGGCAATAATCAGAGCATTGATATTCCACATACCTCGATTTGCATATGTTACACTTGAGTGATATATCTTCGAGTGTTTCCTCTTCATGCTCCTCGAAAAACGTCCCATCTTTCGTCCATTCATTAATTAACGTGACTACTACATCAGAGCTCCACCACACAACTCCGCTCTGGCTATTAGAAGTCATACACAATACTATCACATATAAGTATTTATCATAGTATTATCATTCGCATTCACAGACTGAGGTGTCAAACGCCCTCTAGTCTTGACTGTCAGGCGCAAAGCGTCATATTGTTGCTATGGGGAACCATGATACAGACTCCCAGAGGAGGCTACGTAACCGAACTAACACGGACTCAACGTGAAAACATACATATAACCCATCAAATTATATAATTTAGTTTAATTACCACATTAGCTGCAGTTGTTGTCTGTTGGTCAAACCCCTCAGGCCTCACTTTAAGTGGTGTCAAAGACCTGAAAACCTAAACCTTCCTGAGTGAACGTGCTCTTCTGAACAGCGCCGCTAGATGTCAGTGAGTCCTCGACTCTTATTTGTCTTCCCCCGGACTGAACCATGTGTTCTGGCAGAGGGGTGGGTGCACCTTACTATGAGTGATATATACGTTAAATCACTTCAGTTGGATATTAATTGTTGTACATGTAGTTAGATGTATCTAGTAATAAATGTAGAATCATATATATATCATATATAATCATATCAACTTTATATTTGTGTAACATTATGACAAACATCCCTGCTATCCCCTTTGGTGTATTGGTATCATTCACTGTCATGGCCCCCTGACCAAGTAGACGTTTAGCCCCGTTACGGGATCAAACTACAGGAGAAATATAATATTTATTCGCTTAATTGAGACGAAATAGTTTTTTTTAACGATTCAGTTGTTGTTTTTTGTGCTTAGATAATTCGTCATGGCGGGGAGCAGCACGGCTCAGAAAACATGGGAGCTCTCTAACAGCATGTCGGAAGTTCAGAGCATAGACGAAATCTACAAATATGACAAAAAGCAACAACAAGAGATCCTCGCCGCTAAGCCATGGACAAAGGAGTAAGTACAAAACAGTGACGTGATAATCAGTCTAAGAGCCTCGAGCTAAATGTTCGCTGTCGTATGTTGTGTCACGGTGGTTTGTTTTCAGAAGAAACCCCTCGATAGCTTCACGAACTAGCATTGGCTTATTTGTCAACAGCGATGCGGCTATAGCGTTAACTGTGTGCGGTGTGCGCATGCGTTTACTCCTTTAATATTGTCCCCTAACATACACCTGGTGTTGAACACGTGTCTTTCTTTGACCCGTAGTCACCACTACTTCAAGTACTGCAAGATATCCGCCTTGGCCCTGTTGAAGATGGTGATGCACGCCAGGTCCGGGGGTAACCTGGAGGTTATGGGCCTCATGCTGGGGAAGGTGGACGGGGAAACCATGATCATCATGGACAGCTTCGCCTTGCCCGTGGAGGGCACAGAAACTCGAGTCAACGCCCAGGCTGCAGCATATGAATACATGGCCGCCTACATTGAAAATGCCAAGCAGGTCGGACACTGACTTTCATTATAGGGCATCTCACAGACTTCATGATTGAGAGAGGGGGAGGAACCAAACTCTGCACACACACACTGTTCAGTGGCATCATATGGATTTATAGTTCATCACTTTCTGTAGATGTAATTGAATGCAACCATATTTTTTTTTCATTTAGAGGCACATTTCATTCAGTTGTTCAAGAAAAACTACTTTTGTTAGTAATGTGGACTAGACATACACCCACATGCGTTTTGAAGCTGATACCCAGATTTGTGTGTCCGTAGGATTGAGGTTTGACGCTATATATCAGATTATATCATTTCTTTCTACAGTTACTACTATGGTAGCTATTGATTTATTATCCTTAGTTGTATTACGCTCTTAAAGGCACTGTTACAAAGCAATAAGCAGGAATACTGTATTGTAATGTTTGAATTTGTTTTAAAAGATTTAGCACTAATGTGAATGATGAAGTACTTTGATCTGTAGGGGACATCATTTACAAGTTTAGTCAAAATAAAACATTCCTGTCAGGTTATTTCATCCATAAACCTTCTCAATAGATTGTTAAATGTACAAACTACATCATTGTTTGTCAATATTGCAATATGAAATGTGGAAGTAGAATGTTATCCTCGTCCCACCACATTATCCTATACTGTTATTACAGATACACCATTAATTCTCTTTCTGCACCAAATACTGTCAGTAATAATACTTTTTAAACTACATTTTCGCGCTTTATTTATTTTTCCATCGTCTGTACTATTCTTGTTTTAATTGTGCATCTCATGCCTTCAATGATAACCTCCATCTATTTCTAATCCCTCAGGTTGGCCGGCTGGAGAATGCGATTGGCTGGTACCACAGTCACCCGGGCTACGGCTGCTGGCTGTCTGGCATAGATGTCAGCACTCAGATGCTCAACCAGCAGTTTCAGGAGCCTTTTGTGGCTGTTGTGGTAAGACTCTGGAAATAGTAATCTTTTTCTCTCTTTTTTTTAAATTCAAGCCAAATGCTTAGTTTACTGTGATTTCTAATTGCACCACATAGCATGGTATTCAGGGAAGTAAAACCATTTATTTCAAACTATGACGAAACAAGTTAATGTACGTGTAACAGAGACGGGGGCGAGATTGTTGATGTATCGGTTGTAGGTTTTCTATGCAGTACTGATGAATATTATGCTATTTCAACCATGTATGCCATTTACACTTCATTTGGTTGAGCAGTGCTTAAATGCCACGGGCGTCATATAATTAAGTGTGCATTTTCAGCACACTGACAGCCACAGTAAAATGCTCCTGGTGGCCGGATTTGAGTGGTCCCTGGAGGTTTGTCTGACCCCTGACTTTGTTTTCCTGTTCTACTGTATCTTGCCTCCTACAGATCGACCCCACTCGGACCATTTCAGCAGGGAAAGTCAACCTTGGCGCCTTCAGGACCTACCCAAAGGTAAAGCAAGGACTGTATACAGAGGCAGTTCTCCTGAGACTATAATTCTAATACTAATAAAATAAGTTGCTATTAATGATTCATTTGCATGTGTGTTTGTACTTTTAAAATTTGTATTTCATTGTCGTATATTTGTTTTTAACGATGTAAACTAGAATTCATGATCTTGTAATGGCCTGTGTATTGCATTTCTTGATTCCTTATTTGTGTAATAATTATCCGGTTATGGTACAGAAAAGCTTTTTAGTTTGTTTATAATTCTCAGCATTTCCTCTTTGGATTTTCAGGGTTACAAACCTCCTGATGAGGGACCCTCAGAATACCAAACAATCCCCTTGAACAAGATTGAAGACTTTGGTGTTCACTGTAAACAGTGAGTATTGATGCATATCACAGTGTTGTCACCATATTACAGATATTTAAGAGAAAATAAAAGTACTTATAACATCATGTAAATTATATTTTTATATTTCTAAATGGATTGCAGTATTTTGAATAGTGTGCTCTTTACTATATAACTGTGTGTTGTACGTGGCTCATGTCTTTGCTTTTTTTTGTTTTATTCAGGTATTACGCCTTGGAGGTGACTTACTTTAAGTCCTCCCTTGATAGAAAGCTGCTGGAACTCCTTTGGAACAAATATTGGGTCAATACCTTAAGTTCCTCAAGTCTCCTGACGGTATGTAGACAACTTCAAAAAACTAAATGACTGCTAATTGTTTGACATTTTGATTTATGGTTGATTATTACACTATAACTCATTGAGACATTCGGTCACCCGCTTGTGATGTCATGATTTATTGCTGCTTAGTAGGTAAGAGTCGCTGTTTATTGATTTTAGTAATGCGCTTAATTTAAACTTTTTAACATATATATTATAAATAAATAAATAAATATTAAAGTTGGACCCAACTCCAGTGATACAGACGCTGTCGTGGTTCACCATGGATTCCTCTGAGCCCCCCTCCCCCCCTCCCCCCTCCTCCAAGTTCATTCTAAAGATTGAAATCCCCTCACGTGAATTCCCATTGTGGATGCAGTGACTCTGTTCCGAGCTTGACTAAACAGTCTAAATAGGCATCAGGCTTATCCAAACAGGGAGCTCTTTGGCATTCTGGATGAAGATGAATTGACTAGATGTCAAGGACGAGCTGCTCCTTGGGTGACAGGCTTTGTCAGTTGCTACACTGTCACCCTAGTCAGGGGCCCCCGTGTCATTGTGTTTTAATTACCTTTTCCACTAAAAACACGGCCTCACCTTAAGCAAACTTTTCACCGACTTCTTTTCATTCACCACAACACACAAAGTGTTCCTTCAGCTTGTGGGACAGATTTGTTGCCATTCTGCAAAATTATTTTTCTTTGTGTCAAGTCTGTTATCTACCGTTTGTGGGCAAATTGTGCATGAATTGGTTTGTGCGTGTTTGTTGGATGGTCAGAACTCGGACTACACCACAGGCCAGGTGTTTGACCTGTCGGAGAAGCTGGAGCAGTCGGAGGCCCAGCTGGGCCGAGGCAGCTTCATGCTCGGGTTGGACACACATGACCGGAAGTCTGAGGACAAACTGGCCAAAGCAACACGAGATAGGTAAATCTTTTTAAATGTATCTTTTTAAATTACTTAAATGTAAACTTCCTTAATTTAGGGAACTAATTTCTGTGTTTCCCATTGCTTACTGTATATTATCGATCCTAAAAAGAAAGTGATTGAGAGTAATACTTTTAAATAATTTCATTATATTTTATTACTGTGTGATATTTAGTATTTGCCAAGTCAATTGGTTTGTTGATCATACATTATTGTCCTTGTATTATGTTAACAATAAGTTTAATCATGTATTAGATGTGTTGTTTTCACTCCATTTCCACAAATGTTTTTTTTTTTCAATTGGGCACTGATAAGGACAGTTGTTAATATACTTTTTTGTGTCAATTTACATTTTGTCAAATTTTTGATTTAGAGTTACAACCAACATTAGATTATTATTCTCAATTAATTGATTACAAGTTTACAAAAAAGACAATTATTTTATTATCTTATCTGACTGACTGTCCAAAACCTAGAGAGATTCAGTTGACTATGATATAAAACAAATAATTAACCGATTATCAAAAAAGCTGCAAATTCATTTTCTGACAGTCAATTAATTGACATAAAATTCAACTCATTTCTTGATCTGTATTTTTTTCTTTACAAGTAGTGTGATTCAAAACAGAACAAGACAAATATAAACCTGCAACACTATTACATTTGTTGATTTTATAATAATGGGTTAATTAAATATATTTATGATTCAAACCAACCAAAAGAGCATCAAAGTTCAGCCTATTAATCTGTTGATTAATAGTAGTTACCGTAATATCTGATGCACAAATAGAGACATAGTACTACAAACAACACCATCACTAGTTATTGCCCTTGATAGTCTTCTGATACCAGTGTAGATGTGTCATATCTGTATGTCGTGTCTGTTTTGCTGGGGTAACTGAACTAACCACCATTTTTCATCCTGGTTTGTTTTAGCTGCAAGACAACCATAGAAGCAATTCATGGCCTGATGTCTCAAGTCATTAAGGACAAACTCTTCAATCAAATCAACACATCTGGCAATTAAACCTGAACTACGAGCTGATTTGGATTTTACCTGGAAGTGTTTTCTTGTGCATGTCTAGCACTTATTGGTTTATGGTTTATGTTTTAATTTTAAAGGGTAGAATCTTGGGGTTGCATTTTTTTTTTCTTTTTTCAATTGCTTATTTTGTCCTAGAAGTAATTAAGGGTTATAGAGTCAAAAATAAAAAAAAATAAAAAGTGCAACTGCTGTCTGTGGTTAATTCATACAAAAATAATTATATTATTTTATTTTACTCTATATTATGCAACATAAAGCACATAGAAACATAAACACTTGCATTGGTGTATAAGGTGGACATTTGTCGTCACATATTCAGTCCTTTTGTAAATATAGTACAGTATTCTTAAGACGTGGGGCTCTGACTGCCGCATTGTTTCCCTTCATGCTTTGGCTGTTACTAAAAAATCTTTCTGCATGTGCATGGGGCCTGTATTCTTCTGCAACATTTGAACATGCACACACACACACACACACACACACACACACACACACACACACACACACACACACACACACACACACACACACACACACACGCGCACCATGGTTACATTTACCTCACAGCCTAACCTAGCACCAGTCAGTCACTCAAGTGTGGCCTGTCACAGCATTACATAATGGAACAACAAACTCAAGCTTCTGCATAGGCTCAAAGGGAATCGGTTGCAATGTGTGGGATGTCTCTGCGGAGTCACTCCCAGCACAGTTTGGCTCTCGGTGGTACACACTCCGGCATAGTGGCCACCGCGTCCAGGCTGTGGTGTGGCAGTGATGCAGCGCAGAAACAGAAGCCGTACACACTGGAGCCTATTCACCCAATGTGTCTGCTCTCCGTCGAAGCAGACACTCGCCAAGTCTGCCTTTTTTTAAGGGCCGCTGCTTTGGCCTAGGTTTGTGTCATGTCTTTTTTTTACGGTATTGTAATGGCTAAATGTATATTTTTGATGTCATGTATCGCAGAGGAGACAATCCCAGAGGGGCAGTGGAGGTGTCTGTTTATTCTCATGCACATGAGCTTTGGCACCACTTTCTATAATGATTTTCTTTTACCATTATTTATGCCATGTCCTAAATTGGAGGGTGTTCAATGTTGAGGTCTAGAAGAGGAAACTTATTAGATTACATTTAATGTAATTTAGAAATGTGAAATAGTTGAATAGGTACACACAGTCTACTGAATAGCTTGTGTTTTTGCCAGATATTTAAATGTATTACATGGATGACTGTCACAGTGCTGAGAAAGTATTTAGAGTATGCACTTCTAAAATAGTTTTACCTAATGTTTGGTCTTCCATGGTGATTTAAGTATGAGTGAAACATATTGAACTCGTTGGACATGTAAATATTGTGATTATCACCAGATGGACATTTGTATGCATGACTAAAGGTGGACTAGGAAAATGTATGTAAATTCTAATCAAGTCAAATTGTGGGCAGCCAAAAATCCATTACTTGTGTATTTTACCTTACTCTTGTAACATTTAGCAGTTTTCTAATTCCAAAGTATGTTCTCCATTAACATAAAAATATATTTCACAGATTGCAGAGGAATGCCTTCTCCCCTGCCTTTTCCACACAATAATGAAGGAGTGAACAACAACTGGCAATGACTGATATGAGAGCAGCAGATTGACAAGGCTCATGATTAATAGCTCTAGGTAGCTACAGTACTGAGGCCCTATAAATCTAATGACCCCACTAAGATCTGGAGATGTTGTGTTTAGTTTGGCCCTCAGAGGAATTAACCCCACAAGCATGGCCCCCACCTTGTGTGAAGAAGCTGATCCCTGCTCAGAAAAGTTGGAGGTGCTACATTTCCTCTCCGCCATGTGCTCCTGCATAAGTGGAGGCAAGTCACTCCCTTACAGGAAACCCAGGTCTTGACATGATATAGATTAACACAGCAGGGGTCACTGAGTGAAGTGGGCTGTGGTCCTGATTTTGTATGTGGTCTTGAAAGATAGCTTTGGATAAATGTCATCTTAGCTGCAAAGTCAGAAAACATAAACGGCACACATTTTAGTAAACATTTAGTTCAGTGGATATGATTCATGTTAAGTGTGTGATAAGGCCATACGTTACTACGTATTACTCTTTTAAAAAAAAAAAAAAAAAAAAATCCAATTTCTTACATTCATTTTTTTTATTGTATTTGCAATTATTGGCAACAATTAAAATAAAAATGTAAATAATGTACTGTTTAGTTTGGATGTAACAAAATACTGCTGCGTCGCTCCTGTTGTTTCCATAGCAACATAATACCGTCACAAACAAAACAGCCTGCCGGTTCATTTAAAGAGCTAACACAGCAACTTAAAAACAGTTTGTCTGGCTCGCATTTCCACATTTTCTGAAGACGTCGAGAGGTAGGAAAGTTTAGTTAATATTTGACATGTTATTTGGCACCATATTTGGGTGTTGTGCTAAACTTGGTGAGAGAATATGGTTCATGGAGGCTTCTAAGCTAGCTGTGACTTAGCCATGCTATATAGTGACGTCATCCGGGCCCATGTGTAACATCTTCTCCAGCTGTGTGAACCCCATCACCACCGCTGACTGGCTGTTTGCGTTCACTCTCGTGTCTATTTCCTGCCCCTCACCATGCGTTAGGCCTCCTGCTCCACGTGCTCCACCCGGACAGCCAGTATGAGTGTCGCATTTCTTTTTATTTTGACAATGATGAAGTGCTGTCCCCGAGTCCCTGGAGAGGAGAGGCCCGGGATCCTCTGAGTTCAGCTAACTAGCCTTTAGCTTCTGTTCAGCTGCGCTTGATCGATCAGTGCCTCTTGTCTCCTGTTACCCCTGGAGATCAAGTGTGGAAAATACCTACCTTTCACTATTTTAGCTCCACTCACTGCACGCGTGTAATTATTAGGGGAGGAGAGGCAACCTATAATAATGCCTATTTGCTAAGTAAAATTGTAAAATTGCAAATTGTCACATCTCAATGTCAGGTCGAGCTAATAAACAAGCCCCTTGAGTACTGAATGAAGCTCTGCTTGGTCTGCCAGGGGAATTCTAATCTCAATGTGAATTGAGTTGTCACCCAACCTTTGGCCTTTGAGCAAGTTTCCTGGAGAATAGTGATAGTGACGTGTTTCCCCCCATCAATTATCCCTAATTGTGAATTGACAATTAGGTTTTAGGCCATTTAAAGTTCTGTATGGGGTTAATTCGTCATTTGGGATTACAAATACTGAAGTAAAGTGGCATTATTACATTGTTATTCTGAGGAACATTTGTCTACCTGCTAAGGTCTTTTTGTTTCTCCCAAACAGACAGTTCTAGTCACTGCTGTGGGCTGAATGCTTGGCTGGGGCTGAAAAGGATCCTCTCTAAAGCCCTGTGACGAGCCACCATGGTACGCCTGACCATAGATCTGATTGCTAAATCTAGAAACCATTTCAAAAAGAAAAGGGGCCTCTCCTTCCCAGAGTACCTGAAGACACTCACCCACCTCCACTTCTTCAGCAAGAGCATTGAAGACATTGTGAGTAGCCAGTATCAACGCTGAAGATTTCATTCTGTGCTTTTCATCTTATGTGCCTCACTGTTAACTTCTATTTTCAGGGGGATCTCTCCATGTGTAGAAACCTCACTGTTCTTTACCTATATGATAATCAGATCACACACATTTGCAACCTTGGTTTTGCCTCCAACCTCACCCATCTTTACATGCAGAACAATAGCATTACCCATATAGATAATCTCTCCAATCTGCAGAAGCTCTCCAAACTGTGAGTAGACAACTTAAACCAGTTGTCGTCCTGCGCTGCGGTAAAGTCTAAGGTGTGTCTGAACATGTGTGTGGTTTTCCTCCTCTGTAGGTATCTGGGTGGAAACAGGATCGCCGTGGTGGAGGGCTTAGAGACCCTCTGTGAGCTCAAGGAGCTTCATCTGGAGAATCAGAGGCTGGCACCAGGGGAAAAGTTGCTCCTTGACCCCATGACGCTCCTCTCACTGGCTGTATGACCTATTTTTTACACTGTTCAGTACAGAGATAGTATGTGGAAAAAAGGAAGATGCACACTCCCAGAAGAATTGGGGTGTCTTTATATAAAATTATATATTTTAAGTAATCAAAAGGTCAGAGGAAAGCCTAATTTCCTCTTTTCATACACAAGGACATGCCTGGTGTATCAACCTGGTAGGTTATCGCGTCAAGCTTAAAAGAGCTCGGATTTCTCAGAGGCCAGTAATCCATGTAAAAGCAGTAATGTGCTGGGTTTGATGATGTCAAAGAGACCTCTGTTGCTCTCTCTGGTCTGACAAATCAGTTAGGTCTGTTTACTTTGTTTACTGCCCAGGCCATGGATAAACACACCAAAAGTCTCAGCTTCTTGTTTGTTTGGATAATTAAAGAAATTGCTGTGCAAATTTAAAGAGTTCCAGCTTTTTATAAATGTGTCGTTACAGAACTTCAAACCGAGATGAATATTTAACAACAGCACTATCTATAGTCTGATTTGGATCCTAATAGTTCAGACTTATACAGAGAACACATTTAAATGCTTAATTCAAATGGATCACAGACAAAGAACGATGGAAATACTGTAAAGTGTACATTTATTTTGTAATAGAAATATTTTTACTTTTACTAAGATACCTTTTGGTTTAACATTTGGCTCAGGTTTTAGGGTTCATTGTGTAATATTTATTTGTCAGATTCTGTCATTGTATTAACTGTAAAATGAACTCTTCTCTCTTCATGAACCTGAATGTGTTGCACAGGAATCTCTTTGTGTCCTGAATATCAATAACAACAACATTGATGACATCAGGGACCTGACAGTGCTGAAGGAACTCCAGCATTTTTCTGCTGCTGACAATAGATTGTACAATATGGAGGTAAATATAGCTTTTTTTTCTAACTTAACAAAAAATGTCTGTAAAACCAATTTGTTTTTTTCTCCAGTGAAGTAGAAAGTGACTGCATGTGGTGCACAGTCAAAGTAAATAGTACCACAGCACAGCAACTATGCATGATATGGTGTATTAAAGTCAACATACCGGCTATTAGTTGATCGGGTCAACATTAACATTGTTCCGTAGCTTTCTGCAGTGATGTGTGAAATGATATGGAGAACAGGGTTCTAAAGAACCAAATCCTGCAAATCCCGCCATAGGTTCCCAGTCTCCATGACTCTTTCAGGGTCAGAATTATTCAACAAATCAGCGAGCCGCTCCCCTGAGACTTTTCTCGCTGACAGCTTTAAACAAGCACGAGTTTCTCTCTTTCCTTGGGAGGCTGATTTTTCCTCTCTGCCTCAGAATCCTCTATTTGATACCTTAAACCACCAGTCCTTTACTTCATGGGAGATTCATCTGAGGCAGAGATAGGATTTAGCCTCGCTGACTTCCTTGAAAAATAACCTGGTGGCTTTCCTTTTCTGATATTTTAATTGAAAAAGGTTGATAACTTCATTTAAAAGGAATGAATTCTTCTTTCTTAGTGCCATTTAACACTAGGATGACACATCGAAAGCACTTTAGAATCGACTACATTGCTGAGGCTACTTTCTCAACACGAATGATTTCCTTTTGAGAACGTTAATGCAGGTAATTGCTGTACATGTGTCATTTTTATCAGATATCTCCTATAATTTATACAACCCGTCTGCCACTATTGATCCTGCAAAGACAGCCCTCCGAAGGATCAATCCCTTCTCCTGCGCCGTTTGCTCACAATCCGGAGGAAAGGTTATGGATTTTTAAAATAGATTATGACAGGCAGTCAGCTATGGGTGACAAATGGGGAGCATCTTCAGAGACCGTGAGCTGTGCACGGGGCAGAGAGGACAGGGGAATCGAAGCCCTGGTCAAATGCAGGTTCATAACTGGCCCATCATTAGTCCAGGCAAGAGAAACCGGTCGAGCCCAGCGAGTATCCAGCCTGAGCTGTTCCCCACGCCCCCGCGTGAGGGGCAATTTGGCGCTGGGCTGCTCTTCAGTGAGGGCCTTCTGAGTGACGGCCCTGACACGATCATTTATCAAAGCCTGGGAGCGCGCGGCGCTCAGGGGTCCCCTCTGAACTGATTGCGGCAAGAGCTGGAAAAGTGGAAGCGCTTTGGCCAAGACAGGAAGGCAATGAACAATCAGAGCGTGTCCAGAGAGTATTCATATTTCCAGGCTTGGATTAATGTGCCTTTAGATAAACATACAACTGCAGGCAACTCGCTGGAGGAGCCAGCCTCACACTGCCCCAGGAGAAAACTTGTAGTTACATGACACCGGCGACACTGTTTATTAAAATAGACGGATGTGTTGTTTATGAACTTTCCATTGGCCCTTCTACTTCACATTAGCATTCACCGATACCAAGTCTTTCAAAGTTCTCCTGATGTTTGTCTCAGATTAGTGATTATAAAAATGCCTCATTAGTTAAAAAAAAAAAAGAAAAGTTGTCCATGTTTAGTTACTGAGACACGCTGTTGCCATTTGAATCATTAGTTAGAATGAAAACACAACGTAGTATAGGTTTCTCTTCTTGTGTACTTTCAGGAGTTAGAGGATGTGTTCAGCCATTGGCCTCAGTTGCTTCAAATGGATTTGGGTGGAAATCCTGTGTGTAAAAAAAAAAAGTACAGAGACCGCCTAATAACCGTGGTCCAAAGCATGGGTGAGTTATTATTCATTTTCTTTCTCAACGGCATTATACGACAATGCCCTTTATTTCTTGGACTTGCCAAGGCTAATAATTAATAAAGAGACCACTTACTGATAAAAGTAGAAACATACACATTTCACTTTTCAATTTCAAACTAAATGTTTGTTTGTTTAATCTATTTATTTATTTTTCTAGAGGTTCTGGATGGCAGGGAAATTAATGAGTTAACCAGACAGTTCCTTATGAACTGGAAAGCATGCAAAGAGGCCAAGAAGAACAAAAACAAAAAACACTTGATGATGGGATCATTAATCCCCTGTCCCTTAACAAGTAAGTCAATAAAATCTGTTCTTTTCAATTTACTGTAACATATTTGCCCACATAACCACAATTATCAGATTTTTCTTTTGTTTTCACGTTTGTCATTCTTTACTTTACGATTTTATGCGTCTGAAATTGTGTGACCGTGACTTTGTCTCCATTCCAGATGTGTGTCAGAGTGGACATCCTGGCCACATCCACACCCAGGCCAGCGTGCAGAGATGGAAGCCGCAGCCGTCTCTCAGGTCCAGAATCATAGTTCACACAGATCTCAGTTAGCATGAGAGAGTGCACATTTTTGTCTCACTCCATTTCATTACTTACTAAATTATTCAACATGTGGATATTAAATTAGCAGCGTTAACCAGCTGTCACACAGAATTTGTGTGCTTCATGATGAAATGTACAAATTACGAGTGATGACAACCGCTCATAGGTTTGAACTCATCCCACATCCTGCTCCAGCTTACAATTCTCACCAAATTCAAGAAGAAATGTTTTTTTTTTAGATTGGTTAAATTTGTTTAGCCCTATCAGTTATTTTAATTTCCCTCATTCCTCCTTGACAAATGACTTCCTATTTTTGTGATCACGTTCTCTTGATTAGCAGCGCAATAGTTCTGTCAGTCTCTATTGAACATTTACTACATTTTAGGCCACAAAGAAGCAGGAGAAATCTTCTGATGCATGATCTGACAATCCTTGTTGTTCTTTTTTTCTTCTTCTCAGAAATCCAACGGCACAAGAATTGAAGATTTCTCCGAGCAGACATCTCGTTCACGTGGCTGCCTCACCGCCCATTTGCAGTCATGTGGATGCTTAAGACAAACCTACCAGTCCACTAAAACCTCCACCTCCTCCACACATGCAGGACGAACCCTGCTACTGCCTAGTCGAATCGCTTTAGTCGTCATAGCTGCGGATATTTCATGCTTGTACATTTAGCAGGACAGAGAGGAGTCACTGTCACTCACTGTGATGTCGATAGAGAGACACGGCAGTATCCTTGACCTATAGTGGATCATAGGGGTTTAAAGATTTCACTTTTCTTTTTTTACAACAAATGTTTTGATTGTATCTGTCTCTTAAATATTAGGCTATTAAATTAATAGGCTGGAAATAGTGTTAGAAATTAATGAAGAAATTAAAGAGTAAAACAATGAATAATGGTTTGTGCACATTTCTTTTCCTCATTCTCACAGCTGGTTTATTTCTAATTACCTTTTGGGGTTCCGAGGATATAAATAATGTGCCCCCCTACTAGTCAGTGCTAAATTTTCTGTGGTGTGTGTGTCATTTTTCTTCTGCATGCATTCCGACAAATAAGTGACCCAGGAGATGCAGAGTGGCACAATCGAATGATCCCTCATGGCCTGCCACTGGCTTTACAATTACCTAAAGCTAACAGCACATGCTTCTATTCAAACAATTGTGATAAATGACTCGTTCCTCTTTTATCGCAAATACAGTAACAATACGGATGTATTAATTATCTCGGTTGTTCCTAAATGTTTCAAAGAGGAACCACGTGGGGGTGTAACCCCTGCAAGATGAGGGGTTATTAGGGAAACAAGCTTATTTAACCTTCTTCTACTTCGCCTTATAATGAGTGGCCCGCAGCAATACTGTTATTCCATCCTTATGAAAACAATGTTTATTAAGAACAGTCCGAGGATGTGCATATTATGAATAATTCCTTTCATTAATTTGCCGACATCTCCGTTTGGAGCCTTGCAAATCAGAGTGATTAATTTATGAGTCTCACAAGAATGTCCTCGATGCCTGCCTGTTGATTGCATTGCTGGCCTTTATTTATTAGCTGTTCCATTGAGCTTGCAATCCTAGACACCCTGGCAATTAGTCAAATGTTTTGCATATCAGCTTACACTTGTCAGACTTTCTTCATGGTGTATTGCAAACAGCGTTTTGAAAGAGTAACCTTTATTTCTGACCATGACGAGCACCTTTTTGAGGTAATTTTGACTTTCTTCCCTTCGCCACTTCATGATAGGCTTATAAAGAAAATACAGTGTCAGGTTCGCAGCCAATTAGAGTGGGATGTGGCAGAGCGCATATCGGGGTTCAAGGAAAAAGAGAGTCCTGCCTCTGGCGTTGAAAACGAGCCTCTGCTGCCCTCAGACAGAAATAAGTGAGGAAAGGGAAAGAGCCGTCTTCACTGCGAGGGAGTGTTCCGAGGCGAGTGATTAATCACGTCGGAGTGAAATACTTTTTTGGCTTTGTCTACCCAATAAATGACCGGCTCGTGAGACTTTTACGCACACAGGTGAAGAGTTTGGATGAGCGTTCAAGGACTGCATGCGCACCTTTTCCCGCAGACGCACCACTTCATGAGGATAAGCCGGACTTTGAACTATTCCACATTGAAGAACAGATTCTCTATCTCATCGAAGCCCTCTTTTGGATTGCCTTCATGTCGTTTTTCAAAACAGCGCCTTTGAAAGATACCAGAGGTAAAACTCCATATCAGACACTGCTCTCGTGAGTTTGATGTCTGACTTCCATTTGCACTGCGAGTCACCGAATGAGCAGATTCAAGTGTCTTTAGAGCAACTTTGTGCAGCTGTGTCCTGTGTGTCCTGTCATTTGGGCTTTTTTAAGTTGTGTTTGTTAGAGGATGAGCTTAAGGAATCTCGTGTTTGTTGAAGGTGAAGGAACATGCAACTTGACAACAGACATTTTCAATAATTGACTGGACAAGACAACTTAAGTTATGGTTTAATAAATAAATGTAAAGGCAATAACTTAACTTAGAAGTAAGTAGTAGAACAGGGCAATACTTTACAGACGGCAATTATTATTATTATTGTATTATTATTAATAATAATTATAATATAATAATAATAATTTGTCTTGCCAATTATAACTTGATCTCAGGTTAAACAACTAAAAGTGACTTGACGTGTCTTCATCCCTCTGATGTACTTCTTCAGGTCTGTAAGTGCACCCCGATGGCTGGAAGACAGACGCTCCGAATGGACAGTTGCTCCGGGGCGGCGGTGGACGACAGCCCGGCCTCCAGTCCGAGCTCCAGTCCCAGTCCGGACGGGCCTCGTCAGGACCTCCAGCGGGGCAGGGCGCTCCAGAGCGGCGGGCTCGGCGGCAGAGGACGCCCGGCAGCGGCGAACGCGGCGCGGGAGAGGAGCCGTGTGCAAACCCTGAGAACCGCGTTCCTGGAGCTACAAAGGACTTTGCCGTCCGTGCCGCCGGACACCAAGCTGTCCAAACTCGACGTGTTGATACTGGCCACCACCTATATCGCCCACTTGACTCGAACACTGCAAGAAGAAGGCGCGGAGGAGGGAGAGAGCACAAAAAAGACAGAAGCGTTGCGCTCATTGAAAGGGGATGGCTACCTGCACCCAGTGAAGGTCAGTAATAATAATACTTATAATAATAATTATAATAATAATAATAATAATAATAATAATAATTGTAGACGCTATTTTGTAGGTTAATCTGTTATTGTTGTCAATTGTGATTAAGTATTTTTATTAAATTGTTTTGTTTTTGGACGAAAATTGCTCTACAATGGAAAATATTTAGGGTTACTGAGTTGATGTAACACATTTTCAACGGATGCAACATCATCATCTCCTTTCTTAACTTCTCTTCTATTTTATAGAGGTTGATTTAGGCCTCTTAACAAATGCAATGTCTTTACAGAAATGGCCCATGCGATCCAGACTGTACGTCGGAGCCAGCGGACAGTTCCTCAACACCACAAACCCCTCAGAGTCAGAGAACCAAGGCCCATCATCGTCCACCTCCCATAACAGGCTTAAATAATTTGTATGAAACCATTTCATATTGTTTACTCCGGCAGCAGAATATGCATTATGACTGTAGATCTGATTTTACTTCCACTAAAGCCCTATACCACGAGGAAGACATTGTAAATTAATTTATTACGTGAATTTTATTGTATAAATTTTGAGAAAGCACACTTTATGTTTCTCTGTTGTTATTTTGACTAACCCTGTTTGGCCTGCATTGTGCAGCTCCGCACATGTCCCAGGTCTGATATTTGTAGAAATTCCACGCGGGGTAACGAGCCCGTCATGCTTGAGGTGTGCACTTTCAGTTGAAACATTTGCACTAAATGCATGCGTGAATAACGTAACATCTGTCATGTGAAGTGGTCTGTCAGAGAGTCAACAATGGAGGCTCTCCGTCTCATGTTCCTTCTTATTTTTACATGCATGGTTGTAAATGTGTTTGTGAATAAATGACTTCAGTGAAAGACGACAGGTCTGCTAAAGTGTTGCCGATCATAGAAAGTGGCTTTTGTCGTTAGGCTTATCTAAGGAAATACAATAAAAAAAATATTATTTAAAGTCCACATAGAGGTTGTCGTGGCATAATTTGTTAATTTATATTTATTATTATTATTATTATGCCGTAATATTCCGCTATATCCTGGCAATATAAGATTGTTCTTGTGATCGGAAAGTCGCTCTACTTATGTGACAATAATCAATCAAATACAGATGTGGTGCTCGCTTGAATTCAAGGCAAAGTAAATAATTTAGTTAGGTCACAACACAAAATGATTTGCAGCTAAATGAATGCTGACTGAAGAATATGCAGCAAGCCTTTAGAAATCCAAAACGATAATAAATATATGCATACGGTATTTCAGCTGTGTTTATAGTGTCACCATGTTTAAGAAAGCAAACAATAATGACATATATTTGTAAAGATTGCAGGCGTAAATATTAAGGAAATTAGCCTTTTCACATTTAAAGTTTTAACAATGTATCATTTTAGGCGAAGCAAACATGATATTAATATTTGCTTAACTTTGTTTGACTAAGTGATTTGATTATATGTTGCAGCTTCTTAAAATATTGATAAAGGCATTGACAAATCACAACATCATTTAGAGGAAACAAAGGGCCGTATATGGTATTTCTAGCCAGTTTGATGGAAATGAGGGAGGCATACAAATGATTATGTATAGAGACCCGTGTCTGTTTTATCTGCAGAGCTGGAGAAAATAAAGAATCTGAATTCGCACACCGTAATTAATCGCAAACCTGGTGCCTTTAAGTAATGAAATGAAGATAAAGTCAATTGTCTAGTCTAAATATGAACGACAACTAAATAGGAAGCGGCTGACTCTAACGCATAATTATTGCTCAGCTGTGCGCTGGGCCACGTGACCTCCAGTGCGCAGCCACGGGGCGCATTTAAGTGAAGCCGGATCCGGAAGTTCCACCTCTTCCCTTCAAGACTGAACCATGAGCAGACAGCAGCCCTGCTCCGCTCCACGGCTGAAAACTAAGAAGACTGCGGCAGGTTAATCTTCATTGCGAAGGTATGCAGCAGTTACTTTTATGACAGGTCTTTTTTGCATGTTGCAAACACGTTTCTGAGCAGATTCGCAAATAGCTCTTAAACGACCATCGCAGGTTAGCTAACAGCTAGCTAGCTCATGTCTCGGCCACGTGGGCGACACGAGCGCAGCGCAACAGTTGAGTTATATGAGCCTTCATCATGGCACAAACCAAACACGTACGATTACGTTACTTAATATTACTCAAATAATAAGAACACGTTTAACATTGCACGTTAATTTGTCTCCACTTGGTCCTGAAGCGTAACGCTCGTGGCTTTGGATGTCGACGTGTGCAGGGCCTCTCGTGCTGCAGTTATTCTCACACCTGTGTTAATATCATTAGCATACGTCATGTTCAACGTTTCTTGGCCTAAAAATACATGCAGCCAGATCCTGCAGCTATTAAACTAATCAGTGACTTAAATAAAACTTTAACATGTAATTTATACAGTCGTCCTTAACGCGGCTCCAAAACCAGTTTCGATGTCTCTATAGACGGCTCCCCTCTCTGAAGTAATGCAATCAATCATTCTTTTAGACAAGAGAAAAGAAGCGCCCCAGTGTCAGTTTTTTTTTTTTTTTGCAGCCCTGACCATATCTGGTTGTCCTCGGGTCAGCAGATGAGCTGCTGGTCAGGGAATTGCCCTCCTCCCATTATTTCACTGGGGAAAGTCATCATGGCTCCCTCTGAGGACGTAAAGTCATGGCAGAGGTCGTGACCTGCTGTTGAACCCGTCCTCAAACGGGCGACGTTAGCCATGCTCCCAAGCTGTGTTGCACAGGTGCCCTTTGACCTTCGGGTGATCCGTCATCTGTCCTCACCTTATTGGCTATTTCTTCAGTAATTCTTATTCATGCAAGCTGAAAATCAATGGTGCGCTCCCAAGAGTAATTATTTGTGAAGTTTGATAAAGTTATGGTGAGGACTTTACAAGTCCTGCGTAATGAACATCAACTATAACTGAGACTGTATATGCACTAACTTTCTGACATGTGGCTTTTGTTCTTCATAGATATGAAGATGGCAAGTTTGATCGACCACACCTGATACGGTAAGATTAGTTGTATCATATTTTAGTGTTTAAACAAGATTGAAGTACCCAATAATAAAATGGGCTTTGAAAGGACTGTAAATGAGTAGAATCTGTTTACTCCTGTTGCAGATGTGAAGTCACCACTGCCTACAGATGGCCAACTATTGGTTTTCACCATGTGGACCTAAAGGTAAGCTCTAAGTATTTGACAGTTCTTGGTTGTTATGATATAGATCAGTCCTGCTGCTGGAATAGTGATGAATTCAAACTTTGCCGTTTACCCATCAGACAATAATATGGTGAAATTGTGACTAACTGAAAAACCAGTATAATATCCGTTGGGACTTTTTGTAAATATGAATGTAAATTTGATGTGGATAATAGGTTTATTTAGGTCCTGTTTTTTGTTCTTCCTTCAGCTGCTTCAGAAGTCCTCCTGTGGTCGAAGGAGATGCACCTGATTTTAATCCCGTACTGATCAGAAGGTGAGTTCTTGCTACAGTGCGTTAAATGATTCTTGGTTGTGCTGTTATGGTATAGATCAGTCCTGCTGCTGGAATAGTGATGAATTCAAACTTTGCCGTTTACCCATCAGACAATAATGTGGTGAAACTGTGACGAACTGAAAACCCAGTATATCAGTTGGGACTTTTTGTAAATATGAATGTAAATTTGATGTGGATAATAGGTTTATTTAGGTCCTGTTTTTTGTTCTTCCTTCAGCTGCTTAAGTCCTGCTGTGGTCAGAAGAGATGCACCTGCTTTAATCCCGTACTGATCAGAAGGTGAGTTCTTCCTACAGTGTGTTAAATGATTCTTGATTGTGCTGTTCTTTATGGTATAGATCAGTCCTGCTGCTGGAATAGTGATGAATTCAAACTTAGCCGTTTACCCATCAGACAATAATGTGGTGAAACTGTGACTAACTGAAAAACCAGTATTTGGTACTGTTTTGTTAACATGAGTGTCCATTTGATGTGACTAGGTTTATTTAGTTTTTTCTTTTTTTTCCCCCACCTGCAGAAGTCCAGCTGTGGTCAAAGGAGATGCACTGTTTAATCCCATGCTGATCAGAAGGTGAGTTCTTGCTACAGTAATTGTGTTGTACTGCTGTGTTTATGCCACTGGGACAACATTGTTACATTCTATAAAAAAAAATTGTTGCAAAACACCAGTTATTAAGTTTAATAAAATGACTGGCAAAAATCAGACATGGCTGTGCCAAATCTTGAATTATTGATTGTGCTGTTAAGGTATAGGTCAGTCCTGCTACTGGAATAGTGATGAATTCAAACTTTGCCGTTTACCCATCAGACAATAATGTGGTGAAACTGTGACGAACTGAAAAACCAGTATTTGGGACTGTTTTGTTAAAATGAGTGTACATTTGATGTGACTAGGTTTATTTAGTTTTTTCTTTTTTCCCACCTGCTTCAGAAGTCCAGCTGTGGGCAAAGGAGATGCACCAGATTTAATCCCGTGCTGATCAGAAGGTGAGTTCTTGCTACAGTATTCGTGTTGTACTGCTGTGCGTTTATGCCACTGGAACAACATTGTTTAATAAAATTACTGTGGCAGAAGTTTGTCGTAACTTATCAAGACTGTCCTGTTTGCTTCATGACATCATTTAAAAAAGTAATGATGAGCTCACCTATTCACCGTTTACCCATCAGACCAAAAATGGGCTGCTGAGACGGACTAACTGAACTAAAAGACAAAGTTGTGATGCCACAAATAACTTTTTCCCCTCATACTGATGTTTTCTTTCTTTGCCAGGTATTGGGGCCAGTTCACTCACCAGTTGCTGGAGCTGTTGGATCATCAGTTGGAAGAAATCTGTGAAATTATTTGCCAGATTTTTTTTTACGTTAATAAAACATTTTCCAGAAAGATGGCGTGATGTATTTAGTTTCCCTGCATGTTTTTCTAAGTATCAAAGTTGCAGTAAATTCAAGATAGTTGTGTATGCCTGTTTCAGTCTACAGCTATGATGGAATGAAAAATACAAATTTCATCAATTGGGTGGTGCAATCTTGTGCTGCCTACCTGTGTTTTTTAGAATCTTTTGAGAGGTCTTATTCCTCTCTGATGTACGAGTCTGCTCCTGGTGCGTAGGTGTAGATGAAGCGTAGGATATTCTGGTGGAGCTCATCCAGGGTCTTGTCTCTCTTGTGCAAACCATCCACATCTCCCAGGTCACAAGGAAATGCTGCATCAGGTGGAATAATGAGTGCTGAGGCCCCTGTGGAAAGAAGCAGGCGTTCAGTAAACCTGAAGCCCTCCATGGTGCTTATTAATAACAGACCAGGGCAGCAAACTTTCATTTAAGACATCGTAAAGTGGTTTAACTTTACTGCAATTGATGTGGTCGTTTTATACACAAATGCCATGCTTCTAAGTTGGGGGCGACAATCTAAACATGGCATTAAATGATGATCAAGGTGACTGGGACATGTATCTAAATGTAAGTTCAATAATCAGTAAAATGGAGAGTATCTTGATATTCTACCATGCTTGAGAGTGACTGAGTTTTCACAGAGGAGCACAGCAATCACAGCGTCCTCTTCCAGAACTCGTGTCCTGAGACATAACTTGCAGTGGGCCTCTGCCAATGAGATCCTTCAAAACATGAAAAAATAACATTTGAACATTGTAGCAATGTTTTTAAATGTATATTAACTAAAATGGCAACAGAAGTGAAGTAATCAACTTTGAGCTTTAATGCTTGGCTTACAGTTGACTTTCATAGCTTTAGTTCCAACAAAATGTCACCAACGTGAGATTTGTAAACATTTGTCATAACCAAATGAAAAATAGTCAGTGTATGGTTTGGCTAGAGTTCCCCACCTAGTGGATGATAGTGACATTACACTGGACAATGACTCAAACTTATGTAATCTGGTGATAGTGATGATGGAATGTTAAAACTGCAATTATTTATTACATTTTTGCAGTAGAGTGCTTACAGTAGTTTGACCGAGGCCACAGACATCTTCACACCCTGACTCTGTGTTCGGACTCTACGGCTGGCCATGTAGTAACCGTGGATTATTTTCTCTGCTCCAGAGCTGAGCTCCACCTGCACGCTCTGTGCATGAGCTACCAGCTGGAAGGCATAGAATTAAGGGCAGCAAGTGCAATTTACTGTCATTGAATGAACCCTTGAATCAAGGGAGAGTGTTATAATACAAAAGCAATGCAACAATTAACCTCCTGGTATTCTTGAGAAGAAAACTCCCAGCAGGAAGGGTAGAGGGGTTTTCCCGGCTGCACTGCCTGCTGAAGGGTGTGGATGGTCTGGGCGAGCAGGGCCTGCTCTCCCACCACATCCCTGCACTGAATGACCAGGCCAAAGGCGTCTGCCAACTGAAGTGGTATGGGACCCATTTCCTGCTCGCAAAGAAGAGACATTTGTTTGAAGAATTGGACAGTAATGTCCAAAGTACGGTTTTCATAGTGTTCACCTGCTGAGACTTAACTCTTAAGTGAGAAAGTAACCTGGAATCCAAATCATATCTGAAACTTCTATTTGAGTGGTTATGCAGTCACCCTTTCCCCTCCATGCAAAAGAAAAAAAACAGCAGTAATTATCCTCAAGGGCTCTGATAAGTATTGTTGTCTGGGCAGGGCACTTCCTTTAAGAAAACTAAATTGTCTGAGTTTCCTGTTTTGTCTCTGTTATATACAAACATCTGAGTTGAGTGAAATGGGACAGCGAACCCATAGTATTACACCACACAAACTTAAGATCCACTAACATAACACACTATTTATTTTCCAGAAGAAAACTCCATGTAGACCTGGTAGTGCACATTCAAACCACGTTTTAAAAGGTAATATAAAGACATGCTGCGATTGAACCCACTGCTGTTCCCAGTATGGCGCAGTCCGCCCTCCCAGACTGCCGAGAGGCATCCGTGGAGTCTGTGAGAGCCCAGAAGCTGCAGTGGACTGGTAAGGAAAGCTGCTGGTCAGCATCCTCACCGTACTTCTTCCCTGGGATGAACACGGACACCGTGCAGCTCTCCAGAACTGAGGAACATCCAGAGGGGGGAAAGAACATTGTACGAGTAGTACACTGGCTTTTTGTGTTCAAAACAATGTATCCATAATATGAATTGTTGACAGGACCCTCTCCTTATAGCTAATGCCATACTTTATTATGAATCACTTTGGTGCTCTACCTGACTGAATGGCATCCAACCTCTCCTTTTTGTAACAGCCCAGATCTCCCAACATGCAAATACCACCGGTGGCGAGCAGGGCAGAGCCAGCATGGATGTTAGCAGTGCCTGCTCCGTGTTCGTCCCGGGACAGAGACACAAACATCTCCCCCGAGGCCTGGTGCCTGACCCCGTGACACGCCAAGCTCAGGCTGTAAGTCATTAGTCTAACACAAAGACAAGGTAATGAGGACGATTCAATGTCAGGTTTCAAATGCAGTGTGTTCACCTAGAGCTTGCAGACCACTTTACCTGTCCAGTATGAGAGTGTCAGTGGTGACAGCGAGCAGATCCAGATTGTGAAACGTGTCTTTTGCGTCTGCTCGATTCTGCACCAAGCTGAGCAACAAGCTCAGTTTTAAGGTGTTGTAGAGGCCTGGAGGAGCCACGTCCAACCCAAAGCAGTGAGCCACGACGGCAGAGAACCTCCAGCGAAAACCAGCCGTGGCATTCAACAGCGCCTGGAAGCTGGCACTGACTTTATGGGGATCTGTAGAGTTGTGAGACATGGCAGATGCTTTATTATGGTGATGACGCACCGTGTTGCGTTAAAACAAAGAAAAAAAGAGTGTGTTAAGATTCACACATTATCAGTATGCCTTTGGGTGGTGTTTCTGTGGAGTTGGAGCAGGATTTATTGAGACAATTTACTGCCTTACACTCTGGCTCCCACGGTTGGACGCCATTGGCCTCTACACTCCAGGTAATGCCGGTACACTGCTGCACATGCGCAGGAATGCCTAACACCCTGTAGAGTCGACCGATTCTCATTGAATTACACAGCTCATCTGTACGAATAGGGGGAAACAAAGCAATAAAAAAGGGGTAGTTCAGTGCCGTCTGGTGATTATTGAAGAAACATGTATGCCACCTACAAACCACTGCCAAGAGAAACATAGAGGGAGGCCTTCAGAACAATGATTTCTCTGTGTGCGAATGGCACAGGCAGCTAATGAGTGTTCCTTGCACTTATTAACATATATGTTTAGTAACGGGAACCCAGTGTATTGAATTCCTCTACAGGACTGGGTCAACAGAATATGTTAATCCATGTGCTGAGATTTGCTCAGCTCCCAGGGGTGCTGGCTTGACAATGTTATTAGAGGGGACAGAAACACTTAATATCCCACCACGAGGCGCTGTGTGCGGCTGGCTGCACAAAAATCTATTTATTTGAACTCTCCCCCACTAAGTTTGTGTTCCAAAAGTGAGCCTCATTTACAAAGCCGGAGAAAATTAATGATAAACCTCAATGCATCTGACTGTGTGTAAATATAAGCTATTACAACCCCATTATTCAGCACTGGGAGTGACTATAATGGATGAGAAAATGATTTTACAAACAAAAAACAGGCCTTCAAATGTTGAGGGTATTAATCTACAGTACAGTATCTCCTTTAAGATTTTGACTTGCAAATGAAAACTGAGCCTTTTAACCCAGTTAAACTAAAAAGTAATCATTTATTCTATGCTATGCAAACAAACGGGTTGATGGACAGTCTCCATCTATCTCCATATACCAATGTCATTGCTCGGCATCTTTTAGCTGTCATACAGTAATCTGTCAAACCAATCAAACAATAAGATATTCATGTCTCACCCTCTCAAAAACAAAAGCTTGAGATGATTCAAGGTGTTTATTCCATGGGTATGCTTATGGTCGAGTTAAAAATATATCTTAAATGTGACAGGGATGGCTATTCATACTCCAGAGGAAGATCAACTGATTTTGTGCAGTTTAGTTCAGAAGTTGTTAAAGAAAGTAGTCATTCTTGTGTTCTGCAGCTGCTCTCCAGACTAAAAAGAGATTTTAAGCCAAAAAACACAACCAACTTCCAGTCCTGTTTGAAAGAGCTGATCAGAGGTGACCTTTATAAAGAACTTGTTACACACTGCTGTTTATTCTATCATTCTGTACTCCTTGTTGTTTTAAGATTAGGTTACTCTGATGTGAACCTTTGATATGTATTTGCTTTACACTGGATTGCTGTTGATTATGATGTGCTGTAACACATGCTGCTGGTGCACATTTGTTTGAGCAATATAAAGCCGAGACATTCAGTAAACTTGTCTGATGCAGACTCACCTCTGAGAAACAGGGTGACAGACTGGTACCTGAGTGAGCTTTGCTGATGGGCACTTAGGACATCCAGTGCTTTGATGTGGATCAGCTCCACAAGCTGTTTGTCTGTCTCCACAAAGACACATTTGCAAACATACTAATCATAACAGTGCACACTGTTCTCTTTTGACCTTGTGGGTAAATTCAGACATCTCCAGCGACATTCAGAGGCATCACTCTCACCTCCCAACACTCTGAACTTCACATCCTCTTTCAGTGGGGAGCCGCAGCTCCTGCAGCTGAAGTTGTTTCTCACGGTAGCGGACTCTGTGGCTCCAGGTGCATGGACACGAATGTGGTGAAACCCTTGAGTCAGCATCCACGAAATTAAATCAGATGTGAATGTCCAATTTTAAGAATGGCAGTTGTCTGATTGCTAGAAACACATAACATTTTGTGCGTACACAACCAACTGGTCTTTACAATTAGTAGAAGCAATGAGAAAAACAATATGTGTCTTCCCTGCAGTACCTGTAGAACAGGGACATTCATCATTAACGCAGAGGAACCGGGCCCCCTGGGTGTATTTGGTGACCCTTGTCATGGCAATGACCAGGCCCTCCATGGAGACAGGCCTCATGGGCCCGTGGCTACGAGGAAAACTACACAGGTCCAACGTGTACTCAGGGAATGGAGGCAGATGTGTCAACTTCAGAATTACATTCACCTCAGAGGGAACAATCAGATGACACATTGTTACAGGACGGAGTCAAAACCAGTGGGGAAGAAAGAGCTATAGCTGCAGCATATATTCATACCTGACTCTCTGTGTGTATTTTTTCCACAAGTGAAAGTGTCTTTATGGCCAGGAAGCACACCTGAATGAAGAATTAGGAAAATGTACTTCATCCTGTAGTAGGAATTCACATTTAATTTGAGCTAGCTCACTTAGTTTTCACTTACAGACTGAAACAAAGCCGTCGCTCCTAGAGGATCACACAGGACACGGTCCCCCAACACAGGATCCACCTCTATGACGTCAGAGGGGTTCACACCGACACAGAACCTGTAGACGGCCTCGACCTGGTGGGCTCCTGGAAAGGAGGGGCGACGTTGAAGGCCTAGCTTAACGTTTGTAGTTTAGTTTAAGTGGTGATTCTAGCTTTCATCGCTTCTAATTTAGCTTGTAAGGTTGAGAAACAGAAGCTAACGTTAGCTTTGCGAATGCCAATTGTGTTGGCTAGCTTTAGCTTGTGTCAGCTAGCTTTAGCAGGCCTACCGTTGAATGGTTTGCAATCTTCGGTCAGTTTCTGGAGGCCCCCGCTTCTGTCTAAATAGACCAGAACTGATTCTTTTAAGGACGAAATGTCAGCCATTTTAACTCCCCAGTGATAAGAAAGTAGTATTTCTTCCTATAAGTGAGAGTGACGACGTTTAATGTCCATCTTTTGGCGCGCGAGCTTCAACCCCGTGACCTCAGAGCTTCACCCTCGTGACCTCTCAGCAGCAGACGGATCATAATAATTTAATTTAATTATGAGAAAAATCTAATAATTTACGTGTAGTTGTTAATTTTTCTTTCTTGTTGAATTCAATTTGTGCAAAAATTAATGTACATTTTTACATTTTATATAATTATTTACTGTTTTACTTTTTTGATCTCATTGTTTAAGTGTAGATTACTTTTATATTTAATTTACTTACTTTTCATATTTCATTTTATTTTTTTACACATTTTTATTTGTGTAAGAATATCCATGACCCGCTGCATGTCTGTCCACAATGTTCAACTAATACAAAAACAAAACGTTATTGCAAAATCTACAATTTTAATTAAATACACAGACACTCAAATTATTTTTCTTTGTTTTTTTATTACTGTGCAAGAGTATAAGCCTACATAATTGTCAGACAAAGCGAAGCATTGTGGATTTTTATTTTCTGCAATTATGAATAAATGTGTTATGGCAAAGAATAGCAAGAAAATAAACACAAACAATCCAATAAAAAAAATGCACTCAATATTTAAAGACAACTGAGAGGTAACTGAAGAAGTAGAAGACATTTTCCTTTTTACAAATGTGACCTATAAACCAAAATGCTTTATTCAGTGGTCTCTCAAGTAATCCCTATTTCCAGCTTTGTTAAAATGAATGTGATAATAATTATATTTTTACAGTAATTACATGGACAAACATACTTCCATCTGACAGTCAAATGGTGTGATCTTAAGTCCAGTGAATTGTTCAAGTTTTTCAGAAAACTGCTTATTGATTTCATTTAAGGGACAAATTTAAGGCTTTATAAAGGCTCATTTTAGAAACCACCAGATATAACATTAATAGAGGATGGCTGTCCTTAATTCTTAAAATATATGTCATATATTTATATAAATACAAATTGGTAAAAAATAAAGACTTTTCTGGCACTCTTTGTTCCACCAAAATGTGTTTTAAGTGCTGTTTCGTCTCAGCTGCTTGCTTTGGCTTCATAGAACAAGTTAATCCATGGTATAAATTCTTCCCTTTAGTCGAAAGAAGTTATGATGGTTAAGGCAACCGAAGACCTCATTAGGAATGTTTCATAGGAAAGAGTCATCAGAAGCTGGGGCATAAGAGAAGCCCACAAAGGCATCGTCGGCCTCCATTACACTGGCGTTGACTATGGAATGATCTTTAGACCAGCATATGGAGTTGGGGACCATCTCATCCGTAAACTCAGGATCAAAGTTTGAGATGTCACAGTAAGAGCTCTGTAAAAAGAGGAAGAGGGAGGGAAGAGGGATGAGAAAATGGGTCATATTAGGGTCCATGGAATAAATACAAATCAAACCACACATGTGTATTCATAAAAGGGACTTCATTTGATAACAAAACAGCAGATACAACTTGATTTTACAAAGTGCTTTAAAATGGGATAAAGCAGTTTCTGTTTCTGTGATAACTTAATTTAAGTCCATATTCTACTATATTCTGCCAATTCTTCCATGTGTGCCAGACTATGTCAATTACATCTAAGAGGAATGTGAGGTGGGTATTATTTAGTGGACACACGGGAGCCCCGGTTTGAGGGAATATGGGTCTAGGATGACAATGGTGTAAAAAAATATGTAAAATACCAGTCCCACTGATGCACTATATCTTTGTGCCAATAAAAAAATTACATAAAATAGAATAAAACAATTAAGAACCAAACATATGTAATAAATGGTCATTAAAATGAAGTAAGGAAGAAAAAAAAGGTTGTTAACCAAAAATCAACAAACAAGACTTAAAAGAGAAAACTCCAAAACATTACGGAAATTAATTCTATAAAAAATACTTTTTTGAGGTAGTTCAAAAGATGGTACTTAATTTCTCCACTGTTAACTTGAAACACCTGTACAATCCACTGCAATCAAATACAAAAGGCCATTTTCACAAAAACATAGCTGTAATTGATGGTGTCACGGCTATTCAAGTAAGCCTGTATGCACAATACCAGGACCCTGACCCACCGATATGGAACTGACATGACTGCAAAGAGGTTTGTCATGTTCTGTTTTTGTTGACAGTATCCGAGAGTTGTTCATTCAAGTCTTTTGTCAAAACCAGGAACATGTCAAAATTAAATTTATAACTAACTTCCTATAAATCCGTAGTCTACAAAAGCAATGCGAGTTGTGACGTATCGTTTAAATGTGGGATGCAGTCATCAAAAAGTAAAGTTACTGTAAAATTCCTGTATGGTTGTTATTATCGGACAAGAAACTAAATATTTACCACATTTGGCGTGAATGGTGGAGCGATCTTCTTCTGTTCGAGGTCATCCCAGTTGATGGAGGAGAAGAAGCTGTGTGCTTTGATCTCATGCTGAAAACGGAGAATAAAACATAATTATTTTATTCATAGAAAGTCAGTTGATTATCTGTAACGTATTAGCAGCTGTGACGTGAGGGACACAGATTGGCCACCAGAGGGAGCCAAAACATTCTGCTGACAGTGTTGGTGTGCTGAACTCACAAAGTCATCCCGAGACCCCAGTCTGTGTGTGCCGTCTTTCTCCAGCAGGCCCTGGAGGAGAGACCAGGCTGTGCTGGACGCACCGGGACGTATCACCAACGGCTTGTGGAGGATGTTGTCATACATTTCATGCGTGTCCCTGCTGTAGAACGGCGGCTGGGATGTGTAAAAAAAAAGTGTGACAGTACAATGAGGTGCTTTAACATTAAGCGCTGAAACAAATGGTACATTTTGCTGCAGTTTAGCAGTGCCTCATGTTAAAATTAAAAAGCTTTGTAGCTACCTAACAAAGAATAAAAAAACATAATAATCACTTTTAATTGTGTGGTATCCTGCAAAAATAAGTGCAATGCATCAGGATATCTGAAAAGAAGTGTGCTCAAAGTAAAAACTCACCAGTCCAAAGAGCATTTCATACAGCACTGAACCCAGACACCACCAGTCCACTGTATTATCATACGGCTGCTTCCTCAGGACTTCTGGAGCCAAGTACTGGTCAGAAGAAGCACACAAACATAATACTTTAACACAGACATTTTGCTTCTGGCTTAAACTACACCAACCAAATGTATATCATCTATTACTGCTCAGAAATGCCTATTTTCATCTCTGGAAAGAGTGACTCATATTCCTACACAGACAGCAGAATAGCCTCAAGATGGAATACACTCATACTTAAATCATTAACCCCAATACATTCCAAAAACTGTTACTGATTATTACTTTTTGACACAGAAGGTGAGACGTCTTTGGAACGCCGCCCGGGTGCAAAACCGTTAGTAATTTTACATGTCAATCAAGGCTGCAATACCTCAGGTGTTCCACAAAATGTAGTGGTGGTGTCCGTCTGGGAAATGCCTTCCTTGCACAAGCCAAAGTCCGTCAAAATGATATGCCCCTATAAAAGTGAGGACACGGAGACGGTTTTAGACAACATGCGCCACACAAGCAGCTCATTATCCCCGGGGACTGAGGATTCTATTGTTGCCCAGGAATGTTGGCGGCAGTGTAGCTCAGTCAGTCCCATTCACCGTTCCCTCACTTTTTCAATAAGGCCAGGCAGGAAAATCATTAGTGAGACCTAATCCAATCACACGCATGCGGTCCAGCTGGAACTGGAAATGACACTGTTGTTCACTGGTGGCGCAAATATATGACCGGAGAATGAAATTTGTACTAAATCTGCAGCCAGTGCTCAGGCACAGTCGTTCCATAAACTTGAACGAGTATTGTATGGTTAACGTAATATCAAACTTCACAAGAAAGGAGGTGCTGTGCCATCCAGGTATATTCAGAGTAATTACTGCGATAGTGATTATATTTCGATTGCAAAGCGGTGTGTTTGGTTAAACAATAGGAATACTCACTTCATAGTCAAGGAGGATGTTTTCTGGCTTCAAGTCTCTGAACAAAATTAACACAAATGAATGAATTTCAGTAAATAAGACACAGGGACAAAAATGACCCCATTGCAACCCCATATCCCTGAGATATAATATATATATATATATATATATATATATATATTACTTTAACTATTAAAATATACATTTCTGTTCATTGTATTGAATATCTAAATGCTGCTTCAAGTACATCTCTATAATGCCAGAATAAAAAAAAAAAAAGAATTTATAAGAATCCGCCGTAAAAAAAACAAAACACACCAAGTCTAAATGTAGAATGTACTTTTGTTTTCAGGTCGTCAAAACACACAAAAAATGTCCACTATGGCCTTAAAGACTCATTATCATGTGAGTGAGGCCAGCATGTGTCACACGCATACAAAAAACAGGATTAAGGACTTTTTGACTACCGAACATATGACGTGTCCTCTTACTGAAAAAACACTCATAATCCCTTTTGATGAAATTTGCTGTTTTTGTTTTTTGTTTTTCTTCTTGTTTCACTGTGATGTGAAGCTTTTTATGCTTTGGATTTTAAATCTCACTGGGAATATCCTGGTAAAAAAGACCCACATATGTTCAAGTCAATTTATACTCAACTTAATGCAGAGTAAACTTCATGGCATCAATGTCTGATATCATTTCAGTAAATATATGTATAAACGGCAACTAAAATATTGTACATTCTGATTAACTGGCATCTTTTAGTTTGATCCTTAAGAGCACTAAATAATCCTAAAGAGCATGTGATCACTTCAATAAACAGACCTGTAAACAATGTTGAGAGAATGCAGATATCCCAGTGCACTTGCCATCTCAGCAATGTAGAATTTTGCTCTGGGCTCTGGAAAGGTCCGCTCTTTTTGAAGATGGAAGAAAAGCTGAAAATAAAAATGTCCAGTTGTGATTATTGGAATTAATTACATGGCAACTGTATTGTAGGACCATATACCACAATGAGGGAAAAACATCTAATATTTAAACATGATGTAACAAAGTTGCAAAAAAATACTTTCATGTATGGCAGCCCTTTATCTGGTTACGTATATAAAAAATACCTCGCTAATCTCAACACAGATAACTTTGACTGTAAAGCGTAAATACTGATCTGATACTGGTCTTTGCAGTTAACGTAATCAGAAGGGCAAGCGGCTGGTTTACTGGGTTGCAGATTGTAGTGACTCACTCTCACTCAGTCAGTCAGTCACACATGGCAGCTTTAAAAAGGCTGATCACACTTGAGGAGACATACAGAGGAAGTGTCTTCAGCAAAGTTGTGATCTCTGCGGGGATTTTCACACCTGGAGGTGTGTTAGCGAGCAACGGTGTTGCTCGTAAAGCTATGTAATACTGCCATTTTCATCTTTTTTTTTTCAAACTTATGACTCATTTCTGTGGGAGCACATTATTCACAAAACTGAAACGACTCACTTCTCCGCCATTGACAAAATCCAAGACGAAGTATAACTTGTCTGTGGTCTGGAAGGAGTAATGAAGCCCAACCAGGAAAGGGTGTTTCACATTCTTCAGCAGCACGTTGCGCTCAGCCATGATGTGCTTTTGCTGATTGGAAGGAGTGATTTAGTAGAAGAATTACAATTCCCATAAACGTGCCTGAAATATGGACAGAGTCAGGGTCATATTTGATGGGAAAGTTACCTCTTTTCTGTTGAGAATGACCTTTTTCTGTAAAACCTTGACTGCATAATACTTTTCATCATGTCTTAGTTTTGCGAGGAAAACCTGCACGACAAGGAAGAAAAAGCATGTTGAACATTGCGTCAATAATGTAAACAATGTTGGCTCAGTAACTCCAGATCGGATTCTCACTTCTCACATGGAAAGGCCAACACAAGCAGAACTAATACTATTTGCCACCCCAATAGAGAAAGTACAACACAGAATACTTTATAAACATGACTAATGTAATAATTTAAGTACAACAAAAATATACCGGTCAGCATAATTCTACAACGTTGATTTGTTTTCTACGTCATTAAACGATTACATTGAAGTCAATAGTTAATCCAAACAGATCATAAATTGGGCTTGTACACGTAAAAACAGTTTATCTCCGAGATGAACTGAAAGCAACTGTACTTTCCATTATTGTGTTGACATACCTTCCCAAAACTCCCCTTTCCTATGACTTTTAAAAAGTCAAAGTCTGTGGGCTTGGCACTGAAATAAAAAGTACAGCACATTAATTACAGTGCGTGCAAAAATTATAACACAATTGCAAAGTTAACAGAAACAGCTAAAACATACGATTCTGTCATGGTGTATTTGAGTAAATATAAAACAATCCGAGGGATTGTTGTAGGACAGACAGCAAATATATGAGTGCAAATACAAATATAACATATAAAAATATCAACAAGTTGCAAATACAAAAAATACACGATGCCATAAAACATAACTAGGTTGAACATACTGTGGATTTCCAGAGGGTCCCAGGTTAATGTTTCTGGAGGTAGAGTTGTTCTGTTAAACAGCAGAGGAAACATTTTCTATATTAGCCATCAAGATGGAACGACCGGCCAAGAACTGTTCTTGGGTCTGAGTATTCAGTCCTTTATCTGTGCTACGATAGCAGCAGAAGGGAAATTTGTTAGCTATCTATATTTATTTTGAGTCTGGATAGACCGTCAGCCGGACGATCCAACACATGAAGTGAAAAGATGTAGTCGGCAGTAAAACTAAATTATACGCAGAGAAAAACAGATATTGATCCATCAAAATTGGTTGCTAATTTACTTACTTTGTCATCTTCGTCCTCAGAGGCATCGGAAAAGTTTTGCATCTTGTCCATCAGCAGAAAGGTCCTCACATCTGGCCTGTAAAGATTAAGAGGGACCGAGAAGTGAAATAACATCAGCAAGTGAAGCGCGAACATTCTCCATCTTATCAAATCGAATTCACGCCGAGTGTGAAGCATGGCTAAACAAATTAGATCTCATTAGGTTTTTTTCGTATTCAGATGATTGAACCCATTCATCCTGATCAACTCAGCAAAGGAACGTCATATAATGACTGTGAGAACACAAACACTTACTGGTTGCAAAGCTGCGGGTGTGAGACGATTCGCTTGATGAACTCATGCAACCCCGCTCTTCTTTGCTTGATGAACTCTATTGGGCAGATGCATACATGGTTTAAAACATACAATCACTAGCAACATGGATAAAGCAAAAACAAACAAAAACAACAGCTTTTTCCCCCAGGTATTGGGATTCTGTCTTGATGCACATGTCATAAATCACTTACCTGGGTCAAAGTTGTCCCCAAATATCCTCTTGGCAGGAATTTTCAAGTTCATAGATGGAAACTGTTTCCTTAACTGCATTATATAAAAGAGCAACGGAGAAAATTATTCAAGGTCTGGAAAACAATCCAATTAGTCAAGCAGCATGACTAAGGGAATCTTAGACCCATGACCAGAATTATGATAATGTCTTAGATATGACATGAATCCACCACTCACTGTGTTGTAGAGTTTATCAAACTCTGCGTAACGCCTGAAGACAAACCATTCCTGTTGTCCGACATTAACTATTACTTTGTAAACCTGGAAAAAAAAACAAGGGCAAAGAAAGTCCACGTAAACACACGCTAATATAGTCAGTTATTATAATTTCATGCTAATTTCACATAAATAACATTTACAGACTGACAACTGAAGAAACTCGACACCGAAAGGACCTTTGTTGAATTAATCTTACTCGGACATGCAAAATTGCACAATGAACAGAGTTTTTGTACGCACGGTGTAACGCTTCTTCTTGTCCCTCTGCTCGTTGTGGCAGGGTATGCTGACATTGGGCTGACTGGCCTGCTCCTCCATCTCAGGGGCTGTCGGCGGTCAAAGGGTGCAAGGTCATAGAGTAACGCGTCCTCCTCCGGATAAGACTTCAAGTATACAACTGGCCCATCATTGGTCAATTCTGCAGAGGAGAAAAGAGAACACGGCCCTTTGTTATTCAGGAAGTGAAACTGGTTGTTCTTCTGCTCTCCACACGTTTTGGTCTGCGCTGTGAATGTCGTCCACACCTGATATGATGAACATTTATCCCGTAAAAATCACTTTGTAAGCAGTTTTTTTTTTTTTTAATTTATTCATTTGATTCTTCGCTAATGTTTCGTAAAGGCACTTCTTCGACGCGTGGGCCGTAAACAAAGTCCCGTTGATCGTTGCTCGTGGAAACAAGCTGCTCGTCTAACTAAAATACTAACTCACTCAATTTGAGTTTTTTCATACATAGGATTAGTGTCAGGTAGCATGCAGCGCAACTGATATTGTTTTAACTGTCTGGAATTTAATTCACAAGTTATAACGTCACATGTTGGTCTTAATACTCTTGCCGATGTGTTTTCACTCTGCTAAGAATTAAACACTTTTTTCCCCTCTTTCTTTGGGATGTAAATGGAGAGGCGTAAAGACGCTGCCATTTAGCAACAATGTCAACAATTGGTTACTTGCAAAAAGGATTTTTTTGCCTTTAAAAGCCTTGCTGGTTGAAAAGCCTCATCTTGACGTCCCTGTGAGAGAGGAGGTTGTAGCCAAAGTGCCCATGCAGGCAACAACAGGAGGGTCAGTGAGCTGCAACATGACAGCAGGCGGGGCCCCTCCCCCTGAGCCGCCAGTTAACTCACTCCTTCCTCCCAGCATGAACACCCCATCCTCCCTCTCATCAGATTATTTATTCTGAGAAAGCACTTATTATACATACATCCTGGTTAATAACTCTCAACATGAGAATGTATAGTCTCTATCTGCAGACTCTTCTTCCACTTTTCAGTATGTGATCGCATACAAAGCCAACACACACACACACACACGCACACACACACACACGCACACACGCTGGGTCTGTGACATTCTCCCTGGCTCCGGTCAGTAGAAAGGTATTTTTAAACAACCTTCCAGGGGTCTTTGAAGCTGGAGTTACACAATAGGTTAAGAGTGAGACCCCCGGAGTTGTTCTTCCACGTTGAAAGAGAGAAATAAAACTCATCGCTGAGCTGCAATAGACTCCTTCCCCTTACAACAGTATTAACAAAAGGTCAAGACCTCCGTTTCCTGAAGGAGCAGAAGGGGGTAAAGTTCCTTACCATTGAAAAAGAGTCTAATCAGCGGATTATGATCAATTGGAATAGATGATATCTCCCCTGTATCGAACTGACCGGCGGACATGATACAACTATTATGTGGAGGGTAAACACGGTGTGATCTGAATAAATTACACACGCACAGACACATTTCTCTTTTCCTTCACCATGAGTTATGTAACTGTGTCTGTCTCTTTTAATACAAAGCTCTTTGTCTGCTGCCCTGACTTGTTTATTGTGTTCTGTTGGTGAGGTCAGACTAGTTTGTTTAGTAGTTTGTTTTTTTTCTAACCGTTGTCACCGTTGTTTGTTCACAACGCACGGAAAGCCTGCGTCGGGTCAACGTTGTCCTTCTGCCTATTGATCTTGAACGCACCCCGAAGAGACATCTCATTCTGCTCACGTTGGGGTGAGGGTACAGCAAAAGAGCGTCCCTCTTTAAAATGCATGTGTGCGATCAGAGGGACCTTCAGGCCCGCTTCATCGCTCGCCTCTTTTCTCTCTTTTGTTCCTTTTAACTTTCTTTTCACATTCAGACCACTAACGTTAACATTTCCTCGATCACAAGTGTCTTTAATTTGACTTAATTTGATCATTTTCTTCATTAAATGTATACATTGTTTATCTATGAAACACAAAAGGAAGCCCATCACAATTTCTTCTGAAAACATATCTCTTGTTTGTCCAACCCAAAGATATTCATTTAACATTAGAGAAGCTGAAAAGTTTTGGATATTATGCTTGAAAAATGACAAAATAGTAGATCTTTTGTCAATAGACTGGTCGCTCAAGTAATAGCTTACGCTCTTGTTAAATCTATATCTTCACCAGCAACATGCAGAGGATAAATGTTGACTGTTGGTACCAGGTCTGTCTCCTCCACGAGTCGCTCTGGGGGGAAACAAAGTGTTTTTACAACCGGGCGATTAGAGACAGAGTGCTCGTGGTTTGTGCAACTGCGGCTGGTGCAACACCAAAAGCGGTTGGCCATTTCCACGAGCTGCTACACATCTGTGCATGTTTTCAGGGTAACACTCTCTGTACGTCACTGGATAGGACCCGCTGTTTAACATTCCAGAAATAGTTTTTGTTCAAGGAAGAATAAACCTATAACTGACTTGTACAACTTACAGATTCAGCTGACGCGGCTTCTCCTTCATATGGAATGCTGCAGCTCACCACACCCACTGACAGACATTGCCAAATTTGTCACACGAATTGAAAGCAAAAGTTTTTGCAAAAGCATAATCGAGTATGCGAAGGAACAAGATTAAGGTTAAGCACATTCTCTGGCTGCAGTTTAAGCCCAGCATGCCCTGCACTCACGCTACAACATGAATTAACTTGTGCTGACAGGCACAAATACACCAGACTACTACACAGGATCAAAAATAGCATTCTTCCTGCTTCGCTCAAAGACACATCCTTGCCCGTGGATATCCTATGAGGATGTTGAACATGTTTTTTTTCTTTTCTGTGTGTATGGCTGTGCATCATGCGTGACCAGCAATTTTAGTGAGAAAAACAGGGCCCTACAATGTTAAATCAGATGTGAAAGCTCGATCGGGCATGTGTCCGCTGATAAACAGAGGAATACGGACCGATTCAAGCCGAAATGGTGGATGGGGATAAAGAAATACGAAGACAACCTATTTCAAAGGAGCTATCAATTATGACCTTTATCACGACCAGCTACTTCGAACTTTACATGAATACAAATAAATGTAAATCTGTGACGCGTGAGAGGAAACTGAATAACGTGAACATTATTCTAGTTCAGACGTATCTCATTATAATGCAACGGAGACCGATCTCTGATTGAGGAAGTGCAGCTGGAGAAGTGTGAGGGCCATGAACTCAGTCGACCCCTGTGCGTGCAACCGACCTCAGCATCTGGACCGATTCCTGACCCGACCCGACTGTCCAGACAGCTCACAGTCTGCAAACTGGAGCGCTGACTTCCGTTCACAAACAGGTCTGAATAAGCTCATAAACTGAAAACGATAATGGTTCATGAACTTTAGAAAATTCATGAGATCAAAAACAATGCGAGTTGCTCGAGCTGATGAATCAGCTCTAAATATGAGATTAGAACTACTGTTGGTTGGTGTTTATAAACTTCCACACCACCGTTGTGGAATGTGAAACTTATCTTGTTATAAATAAATAAACAAGTTCTTCATAGGCACCTATTACATCATGGAACCAGTTGGGAATCTCTCCCGGATCATTACAAGAAGAAAACAAACAGGTTTCCACAAAACAGAGTTGAAATATTGTCAACGAGGGAACGAGGAGCAAAGGATTATCAAGAAAAGCATCCTCCTGGTCAGTACACACATGGTCACTGGGTCAATACTGAATGGCATCGGAGGAGGAAAAACACTCACATGCACTTCACCCAACTTAAAAATGTCAGTGAGCTTCTGTCCATAGCACACAGCTGAGTCAACACCCGACGTGGGGATTCAGGTTGACAACCTGTGAGGTCTGACACATCATCTGTACCGACGGGGAACAATCACATGGGGGAGGACAACCAGCAGCACCGGGGAGGCCTCGCCTCGTTCAGTGTGCTGTTGGCGGATCCGTTTGGTAAACCTTCACCTGAGGCTGCGCGTGTACTTACACTTGGAACTTTTTTTTTTAAACTTTTTTTGTGTGTGTGTGTGTGTGTGTGTGTGTGTGGGGTGGGGGGGGGGGTTCTTAAACTCGGTGCATATCACGTGTATTACAGGAAAAAGCATTCTGTCTCCTGCTAGGGAGAGGAGAACAAAATGAGCCGGAGGGAGGAGCTGAACACCCACACAGATAAAATACCGTCACAAAATGAGAGGTTAGACAACAATGTAGCACGAACTGTAAACAACACAACAAAGTAACGTCAAAGGACACAACTTATTTTATCTTCTTTAGCTTCGGCTGAACTTGTGCTTAGTTAGTGTTAGTGTTAGTCAGAAAGTTAATGTTGTGTAATAGCGAACAGTTATCCTTTTACTACCAACGTTACCTCCAAACGACGTTTTGTTACTTATATATAAGTAAGTAAGTATATATTGATATATATACAAGTATATATATATACATATGTATATTAGTAGAGCTTCGTATATTAATGGAAGGTAATGTTAGAGATCACCCCACAACTAGCCGACGTTAACGTTGACATGGACATCACGTACCTTGCAGTATTTTGATGCGGTGTTCGTGTATTTTCGGAGGTCCAGCGAGGCTTTTTCGCTCCACACCATTTAAACTGTCCGCACAACGAACATTTGTCTAGTTTCAATTCGGTAAAAAAGCCCCCGAGCCCCTCAAAGTGAGTGTGGATTGTTCCTGCGGTCCATACGCGTTAGTGGAGTAAGTGGGGGAAGCAGGAAACATCAGTCTTGCTCGGCCGCAGAAAGTTCCAATGAAATTTGTCACGGGACTTCTCAACTGCGATCAGGCCGGACACAATACAGCGATACACTTCCGGTACTGCCTTTCAAAATAAAGCTCGGGAGACACAAGCGGTAGCCGTGGTAAGGGTGGAATGTTGCTTTTACATTTACTTAAGTACTATAATACAATTTTTAGGTACTTGTACTTTAATTGAGTATTTCCATTCCATACTACTCACATTTGCTCCACTAACGTTACATTTCAGGGAAATTAATGCAGAAATATGATCAGTCCAATAATAGTATAAAAGTATAACCGTCACTGCATAATGTGTAATTTTTATGTTTATTCATGTGTTTACATTATTACATACGATTTATTATTATTATTATTATTACATTTTTTTTTTACTACTTTTACTTAAATATTAAAAAGTAGAGTACACATTCCTCTGATGATGGCTGGATCAACCCACTTCAACACTTGTATTGTGTATGTATGCTGTTATTTCAAAGTAAACCAATTAAGCAGATTTATATAGGAATATGCACCATGTGGGCTTAAATAAATAATGTATTAAAAGACACAAGGCCCATCCAAACCTTAATATTAGGTAATAATATTGTCTGAATTGATCTGAGGTGATATTTTAATGGGTGGTGCATATAGGGCTAGACAGACAAATCTGCTGTTAATCAAAATTCAAAAAAATATACTGAACCTGGGGCTTTTAAGAGTCTGGATGAGCCTGGTAATCCACCCCTGTCAATTATATACATTTTCACATTTTAAGTGAAACACAATGGAAGTGTTATCGAATTGAATTAGTTTAGTTTTGTAGTACGTTTATAGTATTTGTATAAGGATGACTACAGAAAATTTGTTTTAAAAGACTTTTGATATTTCTCATATCTTACACTGAGTTTTGGGATTTTAGTTTTTAGAAGCATAGTAAGTAACTTCCGGTCTTGTTGTGGTTGCCTTAACACTCGGGAATGACAACATTGAGAAGTCAAACGGTTAAACAGTGTCACCTACAGGTAGAAAGACAGGACAAGCCTAATATTCACACACAAAAATCATCCACATCCCAATTTCACCACCAGAAAAATTAATTAAAGTATAGAATTTGGAATGATAATATGTCCACATTAGAACTATGAATATATACAAATTAATAATTAATTGATTGCAAGTCACGAGTTTGATATGATATCTCATACTTATAAAATATGAATTATGTACTTCCTATTTTGACAAACAAAAATATAGTTTATTCTTCCTGCTCTGACAGCTGAACTCTGTTTAGTAGTCTTCGTTGTCCACATGCACTCAGACGCATTGCACCACGTACCCGAGTCCCGAGTCGACTTACCTGCTTAGAGCTGATGGTGCGCAAACGAATAATAACCAGAGATGTTGGGATGACTTAAAACGAATAGAGCAATATATGAACAATATGTTGCATATGAACAAAACACATTTTCCGTGGTAAATATTTTCATTTTTGACTTTATGTGCACAAAACAGTGCAGATGCCAAAGGTTTGTCCACAAGGTGTCAGCAGAACACAATTTGAAGGAGTATTGTGGATCATGCAAGAGCTGCCTGTCAAAGCGAAAAGGAAATATTGTGTTATCTCTGTCAGAGTTTGAATGTTCTGAATAGGCCCTTTTCACCGCAGCCATTTTGACATGTCATAGGTTCACACAGGTGTAACACATATAATCATATTTTGGTCCCATTGTATTCAGCGGGCCAGCGTCATTCCAGTAAACCAGCATGTACAATACCAGTACCCTGGCCAACCTAAATGGAACAGGGCCTCAATAAATGTTATTAATTACACCCTGTGTTTACCCTGAGATTACATGTCAAAATGGCTGCTGTGAAAAGGGCATCTATTGTCTGTAATACTGGTATGAATCTCAAGCCACAATGCCTCGATCTTCTCAAATATGAGGCAAATATGTGAATCATCATCCTAATTTCTGTCCCTCACAATGATGTTACGTCAACTCAAAGACATTGGCTTCATGGAGCAACAGCAGGTGACATAATCAATGCACAGTGCACTCGTATTTTGTTGTGCACCATCTGGTACAAATAAAACAATAATAGCGCTATCTGCTTCTATATTAACTCAAAACAACATATAATCATTCTAGGTTAGAGGGATAAAATTGGAGCCCTCTGAAACCCCCTGAAGGCCCCCCGATAGTCCCCGCGCCCCACTTTGCGCCACCCCTGCCTTGATGAAAAGATCCTTTCTGCTGTAGAAGGTGACAGTACAGTTGTCTAACTTAACACCCGCCTTCTCAATTATTTTAACCAATAACACGTACCCTCCTTATGCTCCCGACCAATCACACACGAGGCTCTCCTCGTTCTCGCCCAATCAGGTTTGAGTATCGACTCCTCTTTTCACAGCCGACCAATCAGGAGCGAGGCCGCCTGCGCAGAGGGCTGGGCGCGAGAATCGGCGGGATGGACAAAAATCATAACGCCAAATAGAAAAGTACAGACAAGTAAAATAGAAACAACCGGGACACCGAGCGACGAAAGTAACGTGCTAGTCTCGTCTGCTTAATACCGGGTTTTATGTCGCGAGATTGACTGTTTAGACTCAAATAACCGAAGAAGACAGAGGGACGTTTCTTTGGAGAGATGATATCGACAGCGAGTGAGTCTCTCCCTCCGAGCATGTGATGTTATGGACTGTGCATTAAGTTAGCTCCCCTGCTAGCCCAACACTGCCAGCTCGATGCTGCCGCGTCTCAGGAGAAACGTGCGATGACGTACAGCGATTTCTATGGATGAACATCTATTAATGAGGGATTTTAGACAGCTGCCAAGCCACAGGTTCGTCTTTGAAACGATTCAATCGTCCCACCGACTGTCATGGACAACGTGAAACCACGCAGGTGAGAGCCGGCGGTCCTTCATCATGCAGGGTGTTATCTGTCTGCCTCACTCACCATGCCTCTGGGGAAGATAACGGAGTCTAGGTGTTGGTATCAGTGTCCTTATACTATATTATAATAATAATAATAATATTAATAATTCAGGATGGGCGTTCACGCTGCATGTTTCATCTTTGACAGCATAACGTGCAGTGCATGTGCACCTGCACAGTCATACAGTGACTTTATGAAGAGTAACGTTACCAGTAATAATCATATGATATTTAACAGTTCATAACGTAATGTTATATCTCCCAGTAGCCTGGCAATAGCTGTGGATAGTGTAAAATATAAACGATAGTCTAAGTTGAAAATTATAGCTGGGTAATGCTGTTGTTTTTGTTTTTATTATTGGTGGAATAATACAGTATAGAGAGCATACTATTGCCCATTGTTAAACAGCAGTTACCAGTGTTTCCAGCATCCTTGGAAACACATTACTTGAAAGTGTCAGTCAGATTAGTTATAATAGATAAATACATTTGTTGTTTTTTAATCAAAGGACAAAACACATATAAAAAGCTACATCAGATAAAATGTCGTCTGTTTTTTTTAATTTGTTCTTTTTACTTCCAAGAGAAAAAAAACATTTTTTTTTTTTTTTTTTTTTTTTACAAAATCCAGTGTCAAAAAGTACCTGAGAAAACAAACGTGTGTTGGTTTGTGATCAGACTATAGTGACCAATGTAGCATCGTATAGATTATTTACATTCAGCAACAGGCAGGTGCACATTAATAAGGATATTTGCAATCATGTGTGTTATTTATATATATATATATATATAAAATACATAGTTAAGTTAATTGATTGATTAATTTATCAACATAATAATAATTGCCACCAATTCTGATAATCAAGGAATCACTTAAGTCATTTATCAGACAAAATTGCCAATAATTTGCTGGTTCCAGCTCATCAATTGTCTGGATTTGTGGCAATTCTCCGTTTTAAAATATATCTTTGACTTTTCGGGGTGGACAAAACAAGCTATTTGAAGATGGGACATATATTTCACTATTTCCTGCATTAAGCTTGAATTGACTAATTGTCTATATCTCACACCCATCACCTCTTTGTGTTCCCATCTGCTGAGATATTGACGGCTCTTTTCTCTCACAATTAGAAAAGCTCAGGGTTTGAGCTCGCTGCTTGTTACAATACCCCATAAACTGTTTTGACTGATGAAGTATTACTAATGCAGCTCGTTATGACAATGAATGTTTGTACATTTGTGTCTTGTTTTACTTTTGCTAAGTTGCTCAGCTGATATTACAATTGTTCATTCTACAATGTTTGAAGCACATTTTAATATGATCTTCTTATTGCTCCGAGTGCGAAGAGGTTATGCAGTCTGCCTGTTTTTTGAAACTTTGAACAACTGGACCGTTAGCGCTCTACCATTCCCCAGACCACACCCCAGTGCACCGCCTCTTCCATCTCAATGACACACACACTCACACACCTCTTGAGGTGAAAGAGCCTGTTGATCAGGGATCGCCCCTTTCCTCCCCTCCTTCCTGTTCAGCCGTAGGTCCAGACTCCGTTCCCTTCTTCCCTCCGCTCTGCTGAGGGAATCAGGCCAAGACAAAATTCAATTGCCATTTTCAAGTTTCCACACTGAAGAAGACCTTTCATACACAGTCTGATACAAGACCCTTTTGTGTGTGGTTAAGTGCACGTGTGATGGGGAAGGTCTTCTTTACAGTAACAACTGTCAGGAACAGATACCTTCATTTCGCCCCCATTTATTAAACTCTTTTCCGCCACCACAAAGCAAGTGTTGCCCAGCAGCAAGTTTTATGGGAACACAGAAGTACAGTGCTCCCTGCCAACTTCTTATGTCAGTAAAGAGGTATTTTGTGTAGTTGTATGCAGCCATGTATACTTACATACTTCTTTATTTCCTTTTTTATTCTGACAAGTTTGGTCAAAAATGAGTGGCCCTTTTTAATCTCCAAAGTGAAAGCTCTGTTGTGTCTTTATGTCTCATATCGAGAACCCACCAGTCTGACAAACTCATTCTGTTCAATCCATCATTACACATTATTTATTTATTCATCTGGTTGTTTAATTATTTATTCCTTTATTGTTTATTTGAATCAGCATGGTCCGTTATAAAAGCAGACCTTTGTTATAAATTCATAGCATTTTCGATTAGTGTATATACTGTCTTGCTGTAGTCCGAATGCAATATTAGTATAACTTTCAGACTTGATAGAATAACTGAAAGCCTTTTGCAGCTACCTTCCATGTTTTTGTGTTTTCCTTTTTTTCCTCCTTGTCTTGCTTGTTTTGGCAAGAGTAGCGTTTAACCACAACCTGTGGATTTACTTCGATGATAATTTCCTAGTGGTAATACACTTCTTTGCACTTGCATTACAGAAAGGAACAACCCAACGTGGTTAACTCAGCAGATTCATTTGAAAAATCCACTTAAAGCTGAGTTTATGTAATAGTTAAACTTCTTGCACTTTTCTCTAGTGCTCTCCTTTACCTTGAGAAGTCTCTTTTACAAGCAGAGAGTGTTGCATGTTTGCATTTTCACAAGCAATTTGTATGACTAATATGGGTACAGTTTTACTAAGCATTAGGTACTGATAGAAACCAAGATACTGATATTAGCAAATTTCCATGCAATAACATTTTCATATCACTACCTGCTTACAGTCATTGACCTTTACAAATAAAAGTTTGGGCTCTATTGTGGCCCCACTAATAAAACCTGCTCTTCTTTTATTCCCCTCCCACATTTGCCCTGTGCGTCTTTAGCAATGATGAGGATGAAGAGCTACACTCCACAGACCAAGAGAGTAAAGAGAAGAGCAAAGACAAAAAGACCCTGTGTAAAGTAAAGTGGTCCCGAGATGAGGTAAGTTTATCAGACAAGTGGCGTCTGTACTTAAAGGAGTTTTGTAGGTTAATTGAGTGAAATGGGGACTTAGTAATGAGATTTGTATTTCATCTCAGAACCTTAATAATCACTGTTGTTATTTTATAAAAAAAAACAAAACAATGAAAGTCGTCAGCGTGTTATTGTGGATGACTGAAGTTCCTCAGAAGGTCTCTTTTTTTTTCCATCAGGATGAAAAGCTGAAAAAACTTGTAGAGCAGCATGGACCTGACTCATGGAAACTAATAGCTAACTTTTTCCCAGTAAGTATGTTTGTAATTTAATGTAATGTGTCGGCATTGTGCAATAAGAGCCAGGCAAAAACTTTTAAAATATTAAGAATAGTATCTTACTGCTTTATGCTCTATTGATCCATCTCCGATCATTCTAACACTTAACAACCATCCAAACCATTTAGTAATCTTATAACTACCATCGTTACTCAACAGGATGTTTTTAACAGCGATGGCAAGTCATGGGTGCAGCGACTGGAGAGGCAGATTTATATACAGCTGTCAGGAGTAGGTGTAACTGTGAGGTAGTGGTGTAATGAGGTGTTGTGCTTTGTGCGGCTCTGTCACAGGGGAGGACAGATGGCCAATGTCAGCACCGCTGGCAGAAGGTGCTCAACCCAGAGCTGGTGAAAGGACCCTGGACAAAAGAGGAGGATCAAAAGGTAAGTGGAGCTGGGAGTGTCCTGTGCTGGATATAAAGTGAGAAGACAAAATTGGTACATGATAGGGGAGACAGAAGGAAGCTGTGGGGAGCGTTGAGAGCAGCTTAGGCCAAGTGAAAGAACACAAATGCTACAATATGCAATGTCTTTTTTTTTTTTTTACCTTCAGACTAACAGGGCTCTGCGCATGCGCGAGGATACTTCCCGCAAAAACTTTCTTTGCCCTAGCTCCTTTTTTTGGAAAGTAAATGCTCCACTACGTCATCCCTAATAAAACACAGACTTTCCAAGTCACTAGTTTCGAGCCTGGCCAGTCCTTCTTTGTACGGAGTGAAGCTGTGATATCTTCCCCAGCTCTTAAGATGACAATGCATTCCTTAAATGGTTCACAATCCTTCAAGTACGCCGTCTCAGTCCTCCAAAATCTTGGCATCATATCAGAAACACAGACTTATCAATAACAGCCTGTGCTGGCAACGATGACATCACAAAATATTTTAGGAGTGATGGAAACGTTCAAACATGCTGCTGCTGCCACGATTAAAGCTCTCTGATATCTGCCTCCAGCTCGTAGTTTGAATGAATCCAATTCAGGGCTTCACTCCATCCTTTCATAAAATAAAAGATGCCACACCATTTTTTGATTTAGAAATAAAAGCTGGCGACTAAATATCTCCATTGGTGATATTTGTGCAGGTTATTGACCTGGTACACAAGTACGGCCCGAAGCGTTGGTCAGTGATCGCCAAGCACCTCCAGGGGAGGATTGGAAAGCAGTGCCGTGAGCGGTGGCACAACCACCTCAACCCAGAGGTGAAGAAGTCCTCATGGACTCAGGAAGAGGACAAAATCATCTACGACGCCCACAAACGACTCGGCAACCGCTGGGCCGAGATCTCCAAGCTCCTTCCTGGACGGTAATATGATCTTGTGCACACATTGCATATCTCCACTTCTGGTCAGGAAGCTGTTGGATTTGCTAAAAATATGACTGATCTTCTCTCCAACAGGACAGACAACTCCATCAAGAACCATTGGAACTCCACCATGAGGAGAAAGGTGGAGCATGAGGGATACCTGCAAGATGGCTCCAAGAGCTTCACCTCCTCTCACGGCGGATTGAAGAGACGCCACCACAGACCGTGTCCCTCAACACCAACAGAGCTCCAGCACTGTGATCGCAGTCCCCTGCCGATACCGGGACCCAACCAGGTCCACTTCCCCTCTAGACTCCACACCGTATTCATTTTTTTTGTTTTCTTTGATTTGTTGTCTTTATAATTTAAGTCTGATTCTCTGTATTTTAGATGGGGAGCTATCCTTATGATTCTCACAGTAGACACTTGATGGACAGTCTTCCTGATAATTCTGGCTTCATATCGGTGAGTTTTTTTTGTGTGTTTTCTTTGCATGCTGGTGGGAAAACTCTCTTTATTTTCTGGACTTTCTGTAATTTATCTTTGCGATCGCTAACTCTGGACTTCAAATCAAGCACTTGAATGTCCTGTTATTTCACCTAACATTCAAAATCTCAAATTCTCCCGTAAATATTGTATGTGTATATCTGTTTTTTTTTTTGTCTGGTTCTTCTTAACCTCTTCCTTTCCTCCTGTCCTCTCGACCTCTCCTCCCTGACGTTTGTTTATTTCAGCCATTCTGCCTGGATGATCCTGACAGAGAGCAAAGAATTAAGGAGCTTGAGCTGCTGCTTATGTCAGCAGAGAATGAAGTTCAACGACAAGTGCAGTGCAGAGGTCCACGTGTAAGAACACACTCCGAATGTGTGTTTGCATACTTAGTCAGCATAGGCTGCGTGTGTTTGTAGCTAACACACTGTAAAAAGTCATTTTTTTTAATATTAAATTAATTATCTTATTAAACATAGAGTCTTAAAATCAAATCCAAGTGAGATGATGAGAGGATATTATGAATTTTCTTGAACCAGGTGTTATTTTCTACACCTTACCCTAACACTTGTTAATAGGAAATTCTCAAATCCCATCTCCTCAGTGGACTTTTCTTTGCTTTAAGGAAAAGAAGATTTTAAGGCTTGACACTAAATGGACTTTTTGCAGTGTATACATGTGAAAACAAGAATGGCACACATGTATGCGTGTCTGTAGCCTGATTTGCTGTAGTGTTGCTATAGTAACTACCTTCCCCATCTCGCTACTCATTCAGACTGGCCTGAAGCTGTGCTTGGTAGCCGCCCTACCTCCTCCCCACATTACCATCGTTCCAAACATGAACCAGCTCCTCCATCCCTTCTAGTACTCACCCCCATGCCCACGCTCAGCCAGCAGTTTGAACCGAGCACTCTCCTCTGTCTCTCCTCTTCCTATTCTGTCTCTCCCCGACACTGTTTTCACATTTAATTCACTCCATTCATGTAATTTGCCATTCTTCACAGTCAGTGACTTCATATTGAATAATAGAATGGCCGATTGGCCTGCTGTGTTGTAGTATCACCAGTGTTTTCCTCGCCACAGATCAGTTTCAAAACTGACTAGTATTCTCTCATCCTGCCCCCTCAGAGTTTGGAGCAGTACTCGGCCTGGTCCGACAGTGTGTCTGATGACACATTGACGACAAGTAGCAGCAGCATAGAGGAGCAGGCGGAGAGAAGGCCCTGGAGGGGGCCTGAGATCCCCCAAGGACCTCCACCACAGCTTCCTGTTTCCCCCAGCAAGTTCCTGTCTGTAGAGGCCAGCGCTGTGCTCTCCACCCTGCAGACCATACCAGAGTTTGCAGAAACCATGGAGCTCATTGATTCGGTGAGAAACAGTAGGAACAGAACAGAGGCCAAATGTATTTCCCTGTGAATTGGTTGAACTAAAGTCCTGAATGTATTAAAGATCTCCTGTAGATGTGTTTTGCTCTGCAGGACCCCGTCGCGTGGAGCGACGTGGCCAGTTTCGACTTGTCAGAGACAGCGACGCCGCCCAGGCACAACCAGGCCGGCTACAGCACTCTCCTGCAAGAGAGGACGATTGACAATTCAATGGCCTTCGCAGTCAACACTCCGCCTGCCATCTCTGGTCGGGATAAGAACTGTGCTTCATTTGGTCTGGGCAGTGTCGCCTCCTTGACTCCCATCAACTCATCCAAACCCACCCAGGCATCCATTGGGAGGAGGAGGAGGAGAGATAGGGGGGAACCGTCTCCTTCATGTGACAGGACATGCTCTTCCTTCTTGGAAAATATCTCCAATTCGCCCAAGAAAACGCCCACAAAGTCACTGCCATTCACCCCGTCACGAGTAAATTAATTCTTCACACGCCCTAATCCTCACCTCGTGAGTTGACGTACTGACGTTGCGTTAGTGATCTGGCTAATATGCCTTGTCTGTCTGTTTCCCCAGTTCTGCAACATATCGGGGGCGGAGCATCTGAATCTGGATAACCCCGCCCTCACCTCAACGCCTGTGTGTGGTCAAAGATGTCTCCTCAACACGCCGCTCCACAAAGAGACCACACCTAAGCACCAGAAAGAGAATGATGGGTAAATAGATATATAAAAGTAGTATACATGCCACAAAAGCTGGTGTAAAAGCTAGAAGCTTGCTATGCTTTGTGGTAATTTTCCACAAATATATCTTTATTATACCAGATTGTTGGTAGGAGAGTACTCAGTGTATTATATTTTCTGTCTACTTTCTAGTTTACGGACCCCTAAATTTCGTAAAACTGTCATGATTCCAACCCCGAGGACACCGACTCCTTTCAAAAATGCTTTGGCTGCCCAGGAGAAAATGCATGGGCCACTAAAGATGGAGGTAAGAAGTCAAATGTGGCTGTGTGCATTTTAACCTGCATGTTTTCACACTTTTATTTACCTCTCTTTATGATAACATTTTTCTTATTTTGTACAGTACATGGCTACATGATCTTGTGGTTATATCTATGTGTGTGCTTGTGTGTTTCAGCCACAGCCGTTGGCATTTCTAGAAGAAGACATTCGAGAAGTTTTGAAGCGGGAGACTGGGGCAGACATCTTTAACAGATCGGACCTCCAGCCAGATTACAGAGCATGGAAACATAATGTAGGTGGAGCATGTTCTTCTATTGTTTAAATATATGAACTTGCTCTCTGTTATTTGAGGAAACAAATACTTTATAATTTTACTGAGCTCAATCGTGGTACTTGGACAAATCGTTCTACTCTCGATAGAACTATAGCATTTATTGTTTCTTGCTCCTTTGATTTCAGATCGACGGCCCAGCTAGAAAGGTGCGCAAGTCTCTTGTGCTGGACCCCTGGGGGAAAGACTGCCCCAACGTCCAACTCTTCCAAGAGCACCTCAACAACGCACAAGTAAGTCACGATACTTGTTGACCGGTTTAAAATCACTGGTTCAGAACTAGAGAAAAATAACTTGGAGTAAAGGAGGGCGGCACGAAACCCCAAAGAGCTACTCAGTGGCTAACAATAGTGAGTGTGTATGTAACACATGCATATCCAACTTCTGGATCAATAAAATGGTAAATATCCAGCCTTTGGACTTTTTGGTAATGGTAGACATCACTATAAAATACTACTTTTATATGAATCAAGTCCAGCATCATCATTTCTTGTATTGTTGTTTGAGCTACTCCGTTTTTATTGAACCTCATATTTCAGGTGCCGGATCAAAGTATACTGACAGGCTCTTCACTCGTCAACCAAATCCCTGAGCAAGAAGAGTGTCGCCGTTCGTTGACCTCCGGGCGAGAGGAGCCCTCATTGGTCCCCGTTCATCCTCATCGCTTTAGTGGCCCTCGGATGAAGAAGCTTCTTGGCTGCCACAAAGCACCAAAACACGCCGCGGTGCAGGTACGTAAAGACTAGTCTTTAAATACAGCCGTTAAAGAGGTGACCCTCACAAAGCTACTTTGCCGATCAGTGGTACTCATTTGTGGCCTTCTCTGCAGGTGAGTGAGTGGGAAGCAGTGGTTTATGGGAAGACGGAGGACCAGCTGATCATGACAGAACAGGCCCGTCAGTACCTGAACCCCTACACGTCGTCTGGCTCTACCTCAAGGGCCCTGGTGCTTTAGAGCCGTCCCCTCGCTGCGCATGCAACACTACTGCGCCCCTCCCGACAACGAAAACCTCCACTGAATCCTGTAAGAGACAATCCAGTGAAGACAAATGATTTTATTTTTCTTCGGAGCAGCAATGCACTGCCAAGGAGGTCCACCAAAATGCACGGCTGCTGGTATTGTTTTCAACACTTTTATACGTCACTGCCCAAGTAGTTTCTTGTTTATAGGTTTGCCGTGTGTTTTCCTTTTGAATACACGAAACCTGGACAGCGTAAGCAGTTTTGTACAGATATGAAAAGGCTAGAATTTCTTCCTGCACTAGTCGGTAACGTTGAAACAACCCGCACATACAGTAGGCTGTAGAAATAGTGTTTATTATTAGCAGTGGCTGCTTCTGAGTTTTATATTGTTAATATATTGTTTAAATGACAAGAAAGACATTTTATAATGTAACGCTACTCATCGTGTGTCTCCTCCAGCTTGTTGAGCTAAACTGCCCCATTGCTGTTTGTCAGATGAAAACCACGTACATGCATAATGTGTAGCTTTTTTTATTGACACCCATGGGTTTTTTAACTAGACTCCTACAGTACAGAAAATAATGTTAACCAATTTTTAAAAAAAATTAGAGAATCAGAAATGCAGTTACGTGGTTTTTTGAGACAGCGTCGTTACATTGCTGAATGCCGATCCATGGTGATGTGAAGTTTTTGAGGACGGAAAAAAGAAACTGTCAGTATTGCACTACTGAGTTGATTTCGCTGCTGAGAGAGGAGCAGCGTTTTTAAGGGCAAACTGGATAGCACTTGTGATGGTATCTTTTTCTAACAACACGTTTCCTTTTCCACGGCCATAGTGTCTGTTGAGACATCGGTTGAATGTATTTCATTGCAATGTACATGTGTAAAAACCTCAAAATTGAAGGGTACCTTAATGTTTATTTCTGCTTGTTTTTATTTATTATCTGACAGCTCTAAAGCTTAGATATTAATATAAATTGGACACCATGAGTTTTTAAGAAGTTTAACTTTGCTAACAAAACAGCCTAAAAACCCTCACTTTCTCTAAAACCGTTCTCTGTAACAGAAAATGAACCAGTTTTCATATCATCAGTGTTCTACGACAAGCATTTGGTTGAGAAGGATTTACTTTTTATGTGAAGGCTGTAGGTTTTATTTATTTAATGTCTACTAATTTATTTATTTCTAAAAAGAAGAAAAAACATTTCAGAGAAATTATTGAAGAATTTTATTGTTTTTTTTTTCTCTCTTTCAAAATCAGGATTGGGCTCCCATTCAGTTTCATTACTCCAAGTTAGAAGAACATGCACTGCCTCTAATTCAATACGTCAGTTTATTTTCCTCACCGGGCGAGATCTAGCAAATAATCATCGTGTAGTTGTATTTGTGATCTTGTAACATATAGCTAGGACATTTTCTTCCTTTTGATTCAAGCGTGTTCTTCGCTATTAGCTAGCAGGACTCCATCTCCGACCTCTAATCATAGACAAATTGCACTTTTTACTCATCATTTAATTTTAAGTGTTTGTTCATTCTGATGATGTAGCTCTTGTCCTTATTTTATGTTAATGTTGGGCGTGAGTGTGCATGTGCGTGTGCGTGTGCGTGTGCGTGTGCGTGTGTGTGTGTGTGTTAGTCTTCCTGTTTTGTAATGAATGCTGACATTACAATCCTGCTGCTTGATTTCAACATGTTCTTTTCTCCTGTTCTGCTGCAGAACTTTGTGCTTAAACACACTACATTGAACATTGAAGCCTTACGAGAAACCTTTCATTTTAGACAGATGGCGCTTAGCAAAAAATACAGCGAACAAGGGCTGTCCTAAAATGCCCTTGAGCAAGACCCCAAACCCGCTCCATCATTATTTGACACTGCGTAAGAAGAAAGTGCTTATTAAATGAAATGTAAATATGCACAAATTATGGTGTGATTCTGAAGAAATGTGCTGCACTGTGCTTCCATGTTAACGGGCTGATTCATGTCATTTTTAACCACCCTGAAACAAACCGTCTATAATCTGGTGAAGTATCACGACAGAATGGGCTTCTTTGTATTATCGGCATTAGCAGGTCCAGTATCAGTTATAATCTGGATTATCCTGCATTAAGCATTTGAGTGAGAATAAGAAGGGAATCTTGTCAGGGAGATCAAGTGGAAAGATCAGGAGTAGACAGTATGCAACTCTAAAACAGAAAGTAAACTAACAGCCACATAAGACTGTTTTTTAATCTGGTGACTGAGATGTGATTAATCTGTATATAATGGTGTTATATGTTCTGTTTGTTGGTTTGACTTGTGTTTGTACATTCCATTTGTTAAATCCAAGTTAATATGTTTGTACGTTAACAACATTTGGCCATGTAACATCATAGGTTTTGAGGGAATTAAGTACACATACAGGATAGTAGCAGCTCTTATATACTACTGTAGTTATGCATGAGCAATACACAAGATGCTGGACTTGGCTTTAATTGAAGAGGTGAATCACAGATGTAACACACACTCTGTATGATGTAACACACACTCTGTATTTTTGTAGAATTTTCATTTGAAATCATAACCAAGGTACCATAGAAATCCTGCCAACCGTCTTTGTAACCATGTACTTAATTTGAAAAAAATAAATGAATATGTTGCATGACATCTATGGCATTTTGAATGATGTGTCTACGTTCTTGTTTTTGAAACTGAGTGGAGCTTCCTCTCCTTGCCAAGTGCCCCCGTACAAATTAGTGTAGGTTACATGGTATTTCCCACGTAATAAAGATTTCTTATGATCCTTTAGTTTTTCTGACATGCTCCCAGCAGGCATGGCAACCTCTTGAGCTCTTGCCAAAAACTGATTCCTTGAAAGATATTTTCGTGAGGAAAATGAAAATCCAAACCTCCACCTTTTTTATTCGTGTTTTGTGGCGTTTCCCCAGGTGGAGTTGACAGCCGTGCAGGGGAATTGTTCGCTTGTGGTGCTGACAGCTGAGTGGTCTAAGCTGATGTGTGTATGTATATGTTGGGATACTGTCAACTTGGCCTGGGGTCCAGAGACACGAGCCCCCTCCACCAGAACAAGAGGCCTCTCCACAGGGTCAGCTGCTGGCCCTAAAGGGGCCCACTCACCCATGACTTAATGCCCCCGGGCTCCTTTGTCCTCAGGGCTGTTGGTTTTACAGGCCCATTCACTCAATTGGCCCCCAAATGGATGGATGCAAGGGACGTGACGACTTGCCTTATGCTGAAGGAGCAGCAGTGCACACGCATACAAACAATGTGCACATCAACACACGGGCGTCGCATGCACGACATGTCCACTAGCTCAATCTGTCCTCCCTCCGCTCTCTCTCGTACAAGAGGGTCTTTTGTTCTTGACTGACCCGCACTAAGAGTTGAAAGATGTCAGGGACCTTTAGCCACTTAATTGGTTATTGGCAGACCCCCCCCCCCCTCTCCCAACACACACACACCTTATGCTTCATGCACGTATTCAAGGGAATAAATTCTTAGATTAGAATTTACATTTACTTATTGACATCTGGACACATACCAGTTGTTTGCAGACCAGCCTTGTTGGATATACAAAGCTGTTATTGTGAGATTTATTAAAAGTGAATAATATTTTCCCATCTTTTACTTTACATAATACTCTAAAACTTGACACACCATGGTGTGCGCCACCCATTGTTAGTGTCCAGTACCGGTCTGGTACCCTCTATAGTTCTGGTCCTTGAGTGAGCCAGTAATGGTCTATGTAAGGTGTGTGCTCATTTTTGTGTCTTCCTTGTACTCTGAAGACATGAAACAGAGCCTGCAGGCGTCCGACCAAACCTCCCCTGCCTTCTTCCTCTGAGCACACACCCAAGAGTGCGCACACAAGCTCACGCACACATACACTGTTTGCCTTTGTGTATGCTAGACAGCAGATGGCAGCCCATTATTGGGCTGACAGAGCAGTCATCTGGCAGGCACCCTGTTACCCTTCCTCCCCCTCACCTCCCCCCATCCCCCCGAAGACACCAAGCACAACACAGCATGGATAAGACACTTTTAGGCGGGAGAATCCACAGCCCCGAGGGAGTGTGTGTAGGTGTGTGTGTGTGTGTGTGTGTGTGTGTGTGCGCGTGTGTGTGTGTGTGTGTGTGTGTGTGTGTTAAAATTTGGACCCTGGCCCTTCCGCCCTATATAGGTCACTGTTTCCACTTGTGTGTGTCACTGTGTGAGGTACGTCAGTCCTTGTGAGTGGACATTTGCCATGTTTTGAAGCAACAGCTACAGTGGAGGATTAATTTAAGTATGAAAGTAACTTGTTTCTGCACATTATGTGGTTTATTGTGAATTTGAAGTGTGAGTACTAATCCCTCATTTATACTCCCAGAAGCTAACTTGGATGAGTGACATTTCTCCTTCTATACACTTCCTATACATGCACATACAGTAAATTTCATTAAGGGAGGTACACATTATCATCTTTTATATCCTGTCTTGTGTGCTCATTGTAGGTCAGAATTCGAAAGTAAACATACAATATTCTCAGTAATTCCCTCCCTCTATCAAAAGTGAAAGTCGTGAAAGTCAAGATAAGTCGTAACAGTAACAGCAGTGTCCCACACAAATATTCTCCTGAATCAGTTTCCTCAGAGGACCAGGGGAGCTGTCTCTCTTTCTAACATTTACACCCTTCCTTGTGCAAGACATGCCGCCCAAACACTGGCCCCAGAGTGACTGCCTCCTACGGCCTTCATTACAAAGGATTATACAACAGTGAATATTAAATGGTGGGGGAGGAGGAGTGTTTCCCCACTGAGGTCAAGGCCAAGGTTAGGGATTAGGTTTGGTGTTTGTGTCCTCGGGAAAGAGGTAATCTACAGCCCACCCTATAGAGACCCTGCTCCAGGGACATGCTGGGAGGCACCACAGATGAAGAAGACTACATGCAACTTATGAGGGCTGCTTGAGCGTTGCCAGGGCAACCGGTACAATCCGTGGTCCTTTGGCGAAGCTTTCAGCAGGCCTCAATCACACTTCCTTTCGCTTGAGAGAGTTTTTTTTTTCCTCTGGCACTGTTAAATAGGAGGGAGGCCCAGTGTGTTCAAAGGAAAACGAACAGAAGCCGTAGTATGAGGTAATATACGGAGGCATGTTCACAAAAATAAAAAGATGTTAGCCTGTTAGGGTTTATGGGTTTTATAATTATAAAGTGATTACATATTAAGCAGCAAAATACATACATATCAACAGATTCTAAATGAGCAGAGGAAGTCAGGAAACATGATGGAACAAAATGTGCACAGACAATAGAAATAATACTTCTCTTAAGTAACAGCATCAAAGTCATGAGAAAGGCTACATTTGATCAGTTCAACATCTTGTTGCTTTATTGATAGCCGCTAACTCTGATGTTATTGTTGCCATGATTGTAATAATATATTTATTATACATTCTAAGCCTGCATTGGATCTTGCCATGCTGAAAACTACGGCAGAAAACAGCAGCTGCTCAGCTCTCTGTACATTAGAGCATGTTGCACTTGTGGACACGCCCCCCCCCATCAGTGATGTCACACCAGGCATACATCGGATGTAATGGGCAAAACACATTCTGTGACATCACCGATAGGTTTGTACACTCACAATTCGACAATTCTAATAATGCAGCCAAGTCAAGAATACCAGATATGGAAATGAGTAAGAGCCCACATGAGGATATATAAGACCTCCGTTCACCCACATACTCCCCCAACGCAGTCCCACCAAAGTGAACACAGTTCAGCCATCCAGGACAAAGAGGAGGGCCTCTTAGTCGCCCTCGAAGGCCCCGTTGGTAGCGCCCTGGCATTCACTCTTTTTCCGGCATTTGGACAAGATCCTGTGGAGCAGGCCTGGGGATCTGTGTGTCTGAGGTTGGGAGGCCACGGGCTGTGGCACAGAGATCTGGTGCCTCCGCACCGGGAAGGGGCCCTCGTTCTCACCTTGGCCACCATCCAGCACCACTCCTCCTCCTCCTCCAACTCCTCTGCTCCCCCTCCTGAGGGCCTGCCGAATGTGTCCACTGGGGGACAAAGAGGAAATAACAAACACAAAGGCCCTGTTTATTCCTCATGACCCAAATTCCACCGCTAGCAGACAAGGCAGGCACGGAGCTGTACAGGGGGCTCTGTGTGGTGGTGGTGGTGTGTGAGCATGGTTCAGTGGCAGGCTGTCAAAAATAAATGCCCCCTACTGTCAAATAAACTGCAAGAGAGGTACAGCGCCCTATCAAATAACTTTTGCTGCGACACTAAATGTAGCATTGACACAACTTCATTTTGTTTTTGACGATCCATCATAAATGTTCCCGTGAGATTTTGATTGGGCGATCAAACATTTTCATAACATTTCAGAGAAAACGACAGGGTCTTCCCTTTCCCTCCTGCTCCTCTTTAATGAGATGCTGTGCAGTGAGAGGGGATTCACTAGATAGTGCGTTCGTGCATTTGTGTGCCTGTGTGTGTGTGTGTGTGTGCACGCCTCCATGTACGTGTATGTTCAGGGGGGGTTTTGTAATCAGTGTGCTTTGTCAACTAATGAGAGACGAGAGGGGCCACCTGCTCAGGGGCGCTGGGCGGAGAGCGGTGGGACGGGATCTGGGAATGGGGGATGTGTGTGCGTGTGTGTGTGTGTGTGGGGGGTGTTTTGGTGGTTGAACAGCTGCTGGGTGTGTCCGTGATGTTTATGCATGCACTTGCTGAGGGGGACGTGTATGTTTGTTGTTATGCCTGTTGTTATGTTTGTTGTATGCTGTACGAGTTTTACACTTACTTCCCATGTCTACTGCGTACACCTGAATCGTTGCAGGCTGAGCTTCTCAGAGATAAACTCCTTTTTAGGGCTTTTGGAGGAAGATTCACCTGCGAATATAAACCATTGATTGTGAATTAAAAATGTCCAACAGATGTCAATGAATAACCTTTATACTTCCTCTGGTATCTTCTCTTAGCTAGCTTCTACTTTTTTCATGTTAACTCACAGACTCATAGACAGCTCCAACTCTTATATTGGATACTACACTTCCCATAATGCAACTCAATAATGCTTTTCATTAGACTCTCCTTGCTCTCTAAATAGCCTCTTATTTAAAATGACACAACACCAGTATTTTCATTAGAATTTCTTTAGTCAAAGTAGAGATAACCTTGATGACATCACTGTGACATCATTAGGGGTATTTTGTCAGTCTTAAAAAAAACAAACCCACAGAAGACAGTATACAACTCTTTCCACCATGCTGAGCAGTACTTAAATATTCATGACCAAATATGCAACAATCAAAATGTAAGTTTAGGGGGAAAACACTTAAGTTAACCACTGAACTAACTCAACAACACAGCTAAGAAATAAAAACAAATTGTAATTAAAATAACTAAATGAAGTTGGTGAAAATAACCAAAATAAGTTCTGACGTCGGCAGAACAATAATGTGTTCATAGTAAGAAGCCGTGTTTGAAACGTTCAGAATAGAAAGTGCGATCTGCCTCCTGACATTCAGCAGCAGCAACAACACAGTCCAGTAACGCTGCATTGCTGAGCACATTCATCAGGCAGCCAACCAACCTGGCTCAGCTCCATCACGCAGGAGGCGGGGAAGTAGCCCTGCTGGCCGTCCAGCAGCCGCCCAAACCACCTCTCCTCCTCGTGCTTGGGCAGCACCAGGATGACGTCACCCAGAGTCAGCTCCAGCTCGTCGGGCCAGTGGGGCCTGTAGCCGTGCACCACTACCATCTAACGGGCAAAGGGAGAGTTACAGCCGGCCCGTTTTCACTTTGAATTGTGTGCATGTGATTTTTACAATGACTTTAAACGAGGTTACAGTTTGTCGTGTTCCTTTTCTGTTGCGTTGAGAGAAGCTCAAGTCACTGTCCGTGTTGTTCTCTGCAGTCTCCAGGTTAGACTCAGTGGATGGAGAGGATTATGTGTCAAGATTTAGAGATTAACTGCTGTGCAGTGAAATAGAAACCCTAAATGTGGGTCTACTCTTCATAATCTGTTCCTCCTAAATATGGTCCGTGTTCGTAAGAGGAATTAGATGAATTGAACACATAATGGAGCCAGAGGAAATTGACCGACATTACATAACATCAATGTCAAACTCATATTAATCAAGCTCCGGTGTATTTAAGACTTACAAAACAGTAAATAATAATTCTTGGATTATATTTCTGCTGTTTAGGACCGACACATAATGTTCAACTAACAACCTGCATTCAATGATACATTTTTCTCAATGCATATCAGATGGATTTCTGAATAAGGGAGAATGTTTAACTTGCCGTTTCAGCTTCTGCTCTGTATCGATACCTCCCTGTTAACCAATGAGTAGGAAATGAATCAGCAAAAAAGGTGTTTTATATGCAAATCTGAATTTCTTTCCATAAATGCATGAACATAAGTATCTCTACAACCATGTCCTGTAAATGAACAGTCCCCAGGGAGCGAAAACAAACGATCTATCACGTTAGTTATTAATCATCTGACATTGATATGTCATCTTGTCCTCACTGACAATGAAAAATGATGTCATGCTAAGCCACTCTTCACTGCAGATATGATTCCACTCACCTTGAGGAGCAAGGACAGTGGTGAAGACTTCAAAGTGCTCATTGCTGTGCATGTAGATGCGCTGCATCTTGAAGATCTGACACTTGCACACTGACCGAAGCTCTCTCTGCACTAAATGCAGCTGACTAATCCACTGCAGCACTGACTGGAGCTGGACCCGAGCAACAACACGTCCCTCCTTGGGGGAAACACACACACACACACACACACACACACACACACACACAAGCACGTACAGCGCAAGACTATAGGCACGAATACAATCTGAGTTTATTGAAGAAAAGTATGTGATTATTAGAGTAATTGTTGGGTTTTTCTTCATTTTGAAGATGACATTTTGACCAGATACCGATCTATTTTCAATATTCTTTTGCTCAGCAAATGGAATGGAAGGCAGTCTTCGTCTCAGAGATCATGCTTGACCACCTCATCTTCATGCCAGTGCCTATTGTTCCTTGACCATCTGGTGACATGCGAGGGAAGTTTAGAGGCCGCTGCCACTGCTCGCCTCGACACGGATGAGAATTCATAATTCCTCCTAGTCAAGAGTGCTTGATTGATTTATGGTTATTGACTGTGTCCTATTTCCAGTGGCATGGGTGAGCAGGGACAAAGATGAATGGGCTTGGGACGTGGCGGCGGACTGCTCAACAGATGGTGATTGAACCCTCCAAACACAGACACACACCAAACACACACGCTCACACCAAACATACACACACACACACACGAACATACACCGCCCCTTTCCCGCTCTGGTGCGATGGAGCTTGGCTGTGAGCTTGTGTCAGCGATTAAAAAGCATCCATCAACAACATCAGAGATCACTCAGCCGGACAATCATATCCGAGCAGTGGACGTTTGCTGCAAACATGCAACCATTATGCATTTCTAATTAACTCTAACTGCAGAAAGACTTTATTAATTCTATAAAATATATATATATATATATATATATATATATACCTAGAAAATGGATGCATTCTATTTTCACAACTCATTGCAAGCAATGTCAACAGGAAGCAAAGCTGAAGTCCTGTATGAGGGCGATGCATAAGCTTGTGTTTGTGCGCTGTCTCAAAGTGGAAACACCTGTAACGGGATGAGACGACTGATTAACCTCGTTATCTTTATCCTCAGCAGTCGTGTAAAAACACTTGTTTGGACTGAACCCCCGTCTGGCTCGAAGAAGAGTCTCTTCAGAGGTGGCGCGTGAAGACATAGCTGTACGGATCGAGGCCTTCCCTTATTAGTATTGTGCTCACTGGAATGATAGAAAAATAATATTCAAAGTGTTTTCTGTACATGCATTTAACGTGGGCTTTTTTGGCAATCTTAACGCTTCTGTCTGCTCCTAAGTCAGTGTGATGCCTCCAGTCTAGATGTCAAGGCCGGAGCAAAGCCTTTACATAACCAAAAATTACAGTTAAGCCGCTCAGAAGACCGAGCTGATGTTTACTTCGAGGAAGGAGAACGCACATGAGGACCGAGCTCCTCCACGTTCAAGTTTTTATCTCTTAAGACCAACCAGGGCAGCCGTTAAAATGTACATGACAATTCACCAAAAAAGAAGCTGTTGTGCATCATAGTTTTAGTTTGCAAAGTGATATTTTTGGAAACATTAAGTTGCATTAGCTACATCAACCACTGTGGCTCCATTAATATTATATTTAATCTGTTGCTGAGATGTTTCACTGGTCTGAGCTTGTGTCAACTGTTGCATTTAAGCAACCTGATTCAACACAATTGAAGATCTTTCATAGTAGTGTTGGGTAATCTGATAATATACAAGAAACATTTGAGTAAAAGTAAACCGTCAAGAGATCTTGCCATACCATTTATACAAAGACATATACACCCTAAATATTTCTGGGTTCAGCATATCATTGTGGTTAGTGTTGCAAAGCTTTGAGCCGGACTGCTAATGTTTATATTGGATTGATACTGAAGCTTTAATGATTTCATTATTAATATCTTGATTAGCCAAAAAAAGATTCTATACCACAATGTTGATTTATATGTACTTTTTCCACTAAAAATGTTTCAGAAAGTTTTTTTACAAGTCTATTTAAGTCCTCCTCAGTTGATGCACAGCTTAATTTAAGCTGACTGACTTCACAAGAATTAAATCTCTTCCACAGCAGACACTTGCACATGTAACAAGAAACTCACAGGTGTGATTAATATTTGTCAACGACTGCGATCCATTTATCTACTTCTGGTATTGTGCATCCTGGCTCACTGTTATGACCTACTGGGACACTTTAAAAATAATTTCTCTGTATTTGGATGATTTTACCAACTGGGAACCATCACTGATTACTTACTACAAAATGTAACTTGTAGTTTACCATTATATACTTTACAGCACTTTCTAAATGTATATTTAATAGTCACAGTCAACTTATAAGTAATCAAAATGTCATATTTGGTCTTGAATAGAAACCTTTAAGGAAATGTGTTGCACAACTCACTGCTTTTAATCACTGACATCTGTGTAATCTTTAAAGAGATGACCATTGCCTACTCTTGTTTGCAAATATTTAAATTCAGTGAATACATTCAGTGTCTGTTGTAATGCTTTTCCTGCTATCACAAGTCAAATTAATGTGGAAAGAACAATGTCCCGCTATAGCTGACTCTTTAAATTCTGCATTAAATTAAAAACAGGGACAAAAAACACAATCTACTGATTTTAATTTTCCATCAATATTACACATAACAAATCAGTTGACCTCCGTGAATGCTGGGACTGATATTTACAAGTGAAAGGGACAGTTACAACACCACACCCCTCATCCACAGATGATGAATCAAAAAGTCATTTTTCATATTGCATCATTAAAGTCCAGATGTTTCGATGCCAAGGCACAAACAGATATAGCAGGATGCAGAGTCCTCAATGCTTCCCAAGTTTGCCTCTCCTCTTCCCCCCTCCTCCTCCAGATTTACCTACTTTGCCTCCTTGACCCCCCTTTCCATGACCCCCCTTTCCATGACCCCCTTTACCTGGGCCCCCTTTACCTGGACCCCCTTTTCCTTTCCCACCCCCACCCCCACCCTTTCCTTTCCCCGACATGCTGCTTCGGCGTCCCTTCTTCCCTCCCTTCTTGTAGTTGGCTGCGGCCTCCTCCCTCTTCTCCTCTCTGATCTGCCTGTCGACGGCCTTGTTGATGTCCAACTTGGGCTTCTTGCCGTCCATGAGCCTCAGAAGCTCCAGCTGCTTCTTCTTCTCGTTGGAAAAGTTCCCGATGAGGGGCTCAAACTTCCTCCTCTTGCCCGTGTTCCTCGGTGGCTTCTCTTTGGGCAGGCAGTCCTGGAACCTCCCCGCGGACGCGGTGGAGGTTCTGGCCACACTCACGGCTCTGACCAGGTCTTCCTTGGACTGCTGCGGCATGGGCACCAGCCCCACGCCGGGCATCTTCACCTTCTGCGCCCTGGCGATGTTCTTCAGCCGGTTGAACTCGTTCTTGTCCACCCTCTCCTTCTTGGCATGCGCGCGTTTGACGAACTGGTCCTCATTCGGGTCCGCGTTCACCGGCACCTCGATCAGCCACTCCTTGGTGTCGTCCTTGGCCCTCTGGTAGCCCCAGCGCCTCCTCCAGCCCTTCGCGGTCTCGTCCCACACCAAGTTGGTCTTCTTCTTCTTCTGGATGCCTTTCAGCTTGGCGAACTGTTCCCATTTTGTGGGCGCTCTGGGCTTCGGAGCCGGCTTCTCCCTGGGCAGCGGGGTCGTCGAGTCCGGTAGTTTGGTCACTATCGCCTCCTCGACCCTCTCCGTGGGCTGCTTCCAGATCGCGTTGACGAGCAGCTGCGTGTTGTCGCGAGCCAACGAGCGCAGAAAGTCCTCTTTCTTCTGCTCGCGGAAGTCCCGCGTCTCGATGCGGTTTTTGTCGGAAGCCAACAGGTTGCCGATGTCAAACTCCAGGTCCAGCTCTTTGTGGACGGTGATGCTCTTCAGTTTCTCGGCCTCTTCTTGCGCGGCTTTAGCCAGCAGCGCTTCCACGCTGCACGCGGCCATGTTGGTGAGTGCTCTGAGACGTTCACGCTGCACGTGCGACGGAGGATAACAGATGAGATCACGTCCGGGTCACAGTTCGCGTGGAGAAGTACCACATGCAGCCACAAGAGGTGGAAGTTGCTCCATTTCATTTGTTCTGTGATGAGATAAACTAAAATAAGATACAATTAAACTTTATTTATGCGGTGCAGTCGTTGCAATACAACATGGGAGGAGTACAAACATTTTAAAATATAATACAACAATAAGGTGCAAATCCAAAATATATATATAATGCCAAAGTCATTGACAGTATAGATCTTAAAATTTGTCTTTTTTATTTTATTTTTTTATTTTGACTCAGCAGACACCACATCTATGTGCAACTGTTGTATCGGAAATAATCCAAGAAGCACTGAGCTGTAAAATAATAAATACAAAATAAAATTGTATCAAAATGAACAACATACACACGCCCACAGATTGCATCTAGTAACTAGTTGTGACGTCACAAAACCATCTTGTGTCTTCACGCCTTAAAGGTGCTGAATTGGATATTCAGAGCATTAATATGTGCACTGCCCTCATGCAGCGGTAGTTTGCTCTGTTGGCACCGTTGGCTGCGAGCTGTCGCCATGTTGAGTGGCAATATAAATACTCGCAATCTCGTAAATAGCACCTTTAAACTGAGATTTGAGGTGAGCACATAAAAAATGTTCCCCTCAATGTGAAAACCACCTTTTAGTACCAAACTCTGAGCATACGTCATTCTGGACAGTGAAGCTCAAACATTCACTGAAGTATCAATAAGCAAAACCTTTAAAGTAAAGGGAGACATTTTTTACATTTTAGTTTTTTATGATTTAAAATAAATTTACAAAAATGCATTTTGTGTGGAGAGAATTTACCAAATAACACAATGTTGTGATTAGTTGCTGTTCTGCAGCTTTTGAGACAGATTTGGGTGTGCAGACTCTTGTACAATTGACAACAGTTCAAATTACTAAGATTACATCAGTGACAAAACCTTAGAGTGCAGGGACGCTTCAATGAGACATGAAAATAAAAGCCGAAATCAATATAAGTGATGTAATAATAAGTGAAAGTTTTTTGTCTCTGAGTTTCTGTGCTGTAACTCTTATAATGGCGGCACATCATTTTAAAGTTATGGCGTTGTGATACATTTTATAATATGATTACTGTAAGTGTTTCCATGAGATATTAACTTCACTGAAGTATAAATATCCTTCCTTGTCGCTCATATATTCTGTATGTATTTCTCCCGTAGATTCAGGGCTCTAATAACTCTATTTTTGTCCTTGTCGCCACTAATTTGGAGGAGACGAGGAGGGGGAGGACAATTGACTGGCTGCTGGTTGCTCGAAGACGATGGTGTTATTATTTTGGGCTCCAGTAATTACATTCATCGCCACACTTGCCATGTGAAAGCTAACACTCTGACAGGCACAGAGATAAGGTCACAAGTGATGCTGTGTTTGGAAATGCGTAATTAGTGGCCCAAAGTCCCTGTTGTGATTTAGAATAGGCTATAAGGTCCTCTGTGATGTGAATGTATATTGTCTAAAAGCCCCCCAATTTAAACATGTCCACTAGTTGGCTGCTGGCGTCACAGCATGTGTCACCCACTGTCTCCACAAGCGTTCGAGGGTTTTGGCTGAATTTTGATCCAGCGTGAATTCAGCCAAAAGGGATTACTTTTCCCTGGTGTTTCTTTTATGGAAGAATACACAGCACAGGCCGGATAAAGTTCTCTATGAACTGTGACCATGGAGCAAAGTCATCTGCACTCTCAGTGTCCGTGTCTCCACAGCTCTTAAATGTGCTTAAAGGATAAGATTAAGAAATAGTTTTTTCCATGACACATCGCTGCTTTCATGTGAAAACCCTCCTCACAGGTTTTGATTTTTCCATTGGTTACTTTCAGTTAAAGGAGCTCAAAGATTCTTTTTATTCCGAGATCCTGAAAAATTGACATTTTGGACACTCAGGAGTTTAAATCTGCATTATGCTGTATACACCCACAGACCTTTTACTGAAGTAAAAGAAGCATTACCATCGTAAAGTAATCGATTCAAAGTTGGACTTTAGTAAAAATACAAAAGTATTAACATAAAAATTAATATAACAAAAGTGGAAGTACTCACTCTGCAGAATGGTTCATTTCCGAATAATAGTCTAATGGATTATATTTACTGATGCATTAATGAATTAGAGTACTTTTTATGGTATAATTGGTAAAGGTGGGGCTCATGTTATATTATGCAGGGTGGCTTAAGCTGTACATGATCATGTTGATTACATTTTGTATTAATAATCTGAATCGGCAAAGTAATTAAAGCTTTAACATAACTGCAGGTGAGCTAAAAGTACACATTTATTATGCAATGCAGTGGAGTTAAAGTATAAAGTAGCAGAAAATAGAAACACTCAAGTAAAATTCAAGTAACTAAAAATGATATAGTACTTGATAAAATCATCTTAATCCCTTTCTTTCCCTCATATTCAAACGCCACATTCAAAATCTGTATTAAACAGTCACACTCTCCTGTATGCCTCTCAGATTCAATGTTAATGTGCTCTATGTGATTTTTTATGGGACTGTAAATTCTTTACACTGTCATTTTGGCCAGGTCTCTCTTGTAACATATCTAATGTATCTGTTAAGTAAAGGCAAATAAACAGAATAAAACACATCAATTCCAATCTCTATCTCTTTAATTTAACTTTTTTTCCATGATGTCCATAATTCAGCTGCATCTGCAACAGGCGATGCCCTCTCAGTGTTTGCATGTCCTCTTTGTATTATAATATATAAATCCCTTCAACACAGGGAGAACAATAATTTAGTTTCCGACACATGAAGTGATTACCTTAAACATTTGAAATCCAGGTAAAGAGCACTTTATTTCATCAGTCACTACCACGTAAGTGAAGCCACTTGTCATCCAATCTTCAGCTTAAAAGAGATCCAGAAATAACTGAGATTTAATGAAGACTTTAAGCACCGTTGCATATTTTTTATGAATGAATACATTTTGTGACTAGTTCACTAAGCAGGGACAAACCCATAACTCTAACAGGATCAATGGTGTGCGTTATTCAGAGGACTACAAAGACCATTCATGCCATATATCATAATCTATTTATAGAATTAAGCACATGTGCAGTTACGATGTTTGCATTTGTCCACTTCATTTGAAGCTTTTCACACAGTTTCAATCCTATAAATTATATTAAATGTATATCTCTATTCTGCATCTCTTCACAGATAAAATGTTAGTCATGAAGATCTGTGTGCTTCACTTTTTGTCTTTAAATACCTACTGACTGGTGCCCACCACGATCCATGAATCACAGGGGGAAAGAAAGGACATTCATTCATGCAAAAACTAGCCAGAGGCTTGAAACTTCCTTCTTCTTCAAAAAACGTTGACCTGTTAGCATCAAAGACGAGGTGAGAGCGCCGGAGGGCCAGATATAAAAGGAGGGCAAAAAAATCTCATCAGCACCATCCTGGCATAAATCAGACGTGATAAGCTGCTGACAGTTTGCTCCTGTATTTATAGTTGTTGTATTATTACATATAATTATTAGACCTACTTAGCTGGAGGACAGAGAAGTTGTTTTTTCTCCAGGATTTTGTGGAACATCATTCTGCTTGTTGTCTTACGAGAACAACATGCTTTATTTATAACAGACCATAAGGTGAAGTCTGCTTTTTCTCCAGGAAAATGAGTGCCTAAGCATGTAGAAGAGGATGTTCAAGCTTCACACATGTCACCAAGGCATATAGCAGGCTTAAGATAGACTATGGTAAATATCATGGGTAACAGCTTCACATGACATGATTTCTCAGAGTGGAATCAATAAAAAGGACTGTCTGTCCAAGTTAACCCTAAGCCTGCTCATGCAAATCAAAAAATCCACATGACTGAGCTGTTAGCTGATAGGCTTAGGCACTTTTGCATATTACAGTCACTACTTCCTGTTTCCATGGCGAAAGGGAAATGAGCGTCCCCTGGCAAACAGAGTTTAGTTGGCTGACAGTTGAGGTCAGAGCCTTTATTGATCTGCTGTGGTTGGGACAGAAACACCATTTGGCCCTGTGGGATGCCTCACAGCCGCCTGCTGCTCTCAAACTATCGTCTGCTCCGCGTGGTATCTCACACTTTGAGAAGGACAAGGCAGAAGATAAATGGCATTATCTTTGTTTTTTCACAGGATATAGGGACATCAAAAAGGGGCTTCACTTTGCTCTTGTGTTCATTTCAAACCATTTAAATTGTGACAAAAGATGACAAAAGGTATTCCTGTGTCTCCTTGGCAAGTGTTGCCCATCTCTCAGGAGCCAGGCCACATTAGTGGGCTGTTTGCAGGCGAGCAGGAAACACAGCTGTGGTCTCCCGGAAGTGCACACCCTCTCCGTCCAGGTGACGTGGGTGAAACAGTTTAGATGCACCCCAAAAACCTGGCTAGGTTCCTAGAACCAGCGGGGCATGGAGGGATGAGTCCTTGAGATATCATTCCAGCCACATTGGCTATGTGTGTGTGTGTGTGTGTGTGTGTGCGTGTGTGTACACCATCATGCAAGCAAGAACACAATGTACGTGATCGTGCGAGTGTGTATGCGCTGCAGTGGCTCCATGCTGGATGTTGGAGCCAGACGGAACTGGTTAGTTTCTGGTGTCATGGCAACTTACAGAGGTCATCCCTCAGTTTGGTATTCAGCAGCACTGTGGGGGCTTATCGCAGTGACATCATTGGGTACGCCCTGTACTCTGTTAAGCCCGGGCCTTCACCGAGTTGCCCCACAACTTTGTGAGAATAATGATGAAATGATGAGAAGAATCCTCTATCTCCCGCATCAACAGCTAAAGCTTGTTTCTTCTTCTTTTTTTCAGGATTTGCAGGTCACAGCCGTCCCGTAGTTTCCATTCTATAAATATTATAATTATTTAAAATCGAGAAGTGCAAATACCAACCCTCAGTGTAATATGACTGTATAGCCACCATCAAAGTAAGAAAGATTGAGCTTACCAGACCTCTGTAGCTCCTCACCTCTCCTTGAGGCTAGCGGCTCGAAGCTACATTAGCTGCCACTAGCATAACACACCCAAATCTCCTCACTGGTTCTGCTGCATCAATTTTATATTCAAACTACCTGTTGTGAGCATGCCAGTGTTACGGGAGTGCAATGCTAAATCGGAATAAATGAAAAAAAAATTAGAAGATCAATATCATGCTCATGTCTAAATATGAAGCTACCACCAGCAGTCAGTTAGCTTACCTTTGCACAAAGCTTGGATACAAGGGGAAACAGCTGGTCTGGCTCTGCACCTCTCAAGCTAACACATTTTAAATCTTGTTTGTTTGAATCATACAAAAAATACAAAAAAAAGTGACTTAACTTACTGAAGTAACTTTCTGTAAAACCACACTGTTGTAGTGTAGTCACACTTTTGTACAAATTTAAAGAAAAAATAAATAACCTGGTAATTAGTGGATTTCTTTTAACCTTTGGACAGAGCCAATGTTTCCAATTTCCAGTCGTTGTGCAAGGCTAAGTTAAGCTAACAGTAATGGTGGTAGCCTCATATTTAGCAGATCGATATGAGACAAAGACAAAGAGAGAGAGGAGCAGAAACACCAACTTTTACCAAAACCTCTGCAGCCTAAGGTGTCATCTGGCCTCTCGGTTAGAGCCTGAGAAATCCTCTTTGAAGCTTTTGTGCAGCTCCAATAATGACGGGGCTGAGCGAGGGGCCCCATACGTGAGGGGCATCCAGGGCCCCTATTGATCCCCCGTTAATTAGTCCGTAGGTGCACATTGACGCATAATTAGACTGATACTGAGCTTAATAAATGCAGACGGCCACTAATTACTCTAGGGAATTGTTCACTGCAGGAAGGATGTAGAATTTGGTCAATCAGACGTTAGCCTGTTTTGGTAAAAATCCTGCTTTTTATAGATATAGTTTAAACAGATAACAGCTGAGCAGGATGCATATGTATAGCACGTACATAGCACTGCCTTTTAATGCCATTTAATGAGCACTGATCAGGCTCTGTAAAAATGTGGTTTATAAAATGAAAGCAAGCCACCCTCATAGCGTACCCTTCACATGCTTTATCAAAGACAGGAGGGCTTTTAGCCACTAAGTGCTACTCATCTTGACGGCGACTGATTTGATGGCAATGGACCATGGGGAATGTAAGAACAAAAATACAGATAGAAAATGTTTCAAACAAAATATGCGTTCTGACAAGTGTCAAATTGACCGTTTCAGGGATGCACTGAGGACACAGTGGACGTGCTGTCGTCTCCCTCGTAGGCTGCGAGTCATGCCCTGCTGATGTTTCATGAGGGATTTTGTAGAGTCATTCGGACATTTTATCTGTCTGTTGAACTTTAAATACTTTTAATCATCTGGGGCCAGAACTGGAAAGTGTTGATTGCAAGTCAGGATATAAAAGATTGTTCCAAATCAGTGACACAGAGAGCAAGTCATTTTTGGGGTTCTTTTGACGCTCACCGCCATTTTTCAATTTTTAATTTATTCTGCTGGTGGCTCTGAAGCTTTCACATTTTTTTCCCATTTCTATCTCTCTAATTTGGCAATCCATTAGTCCATTTATGACCTTACTTACACTTGATTGCCATTTGCACCTGCAACAGGTGATGCCATTTGACTATTTGCAGGCACTCTTTTGTATGATATACTGAGTGCAGAGCATTGCACCCTGAAGAGGATGATATTCTAAGACGACCACCAGGGAATAGTGACTTTGTTCCTGCGCCATTCAACAGGAGCTGCTCCTCCTGTATCAGTCAATGTTGTTGAATGAGACAGAGGAGCGGTGCTCATTAGCAAAAGGGCAGGAGTCACCTTGCTCCACTCATCTTCAGGGCCTCTGTCACTTATCGCTAACAGAGTGTCAGTGAGTCACTGGCATGCTAAACATCCCTATGATCATAGGAGCAGAGGATCGGTGACGGTAATATACAGTCCTTCTCTTGCTCTCATGACTGTGTCCCTCAGAGTGATTCCTGTCAGCCTAGTTTGCTTTGTTCTCCAAAAAGTTGTCTGATCAATGCTGTGATTGTATGTTGGTCACGCATCCCACAACACTTTGGCCTGACATGATGCAAGTCACTAATTGCAAGCTACATTCACCCAACTATCCTCTCTTGTAGCATGACAGACGCCGAACAGCATCAGGATCCCTGGGGACATTCCTGAGCTATAAATAATATGGATCACATACATCTATGCAGGGACCCTCAAGCATCGGTATGCTTGCTTTGATATGTAAATGTATTCCTTGCTTTTTCCCCCCTCCATGCCCTAGAGTTTGAGTAAGTGAAACAATTTAGAAGAATTTCACAAAGCGTCAGGTTTAGAATACTTAAATACCCATGATTCCTTAAATAACATTTGATCTTAAACTTAAAGCATCATTTGACAATTAATACTAAAGTTGTTAGTCGGTACGTTCAGATTAATGAGTTCTGAAAATTATTTTAATGCTAAGGCTGAGGCTATTTTGACTATGAACCGCCAACTCTCTGATTTGCATTGAAAAGCCAATCGTGAACATTAGTAAGTGCTGTACAGAAAGTAGAAAACCAAATGAAAAATGGCATTCATACAGCATTACAATTACAAATACAAAGTTGAGTTATTCATATGTTGATTGCCTATTAGCAGAATGTGTCGGTGTACATTTGCAAGGCAACATGAAGCCCTTAACAGAAATCATGACAGCGGGCGCTCAACGTGTGACAAAGTGCGTCAGCAAAGAGCGGCGCTGGACACAAATGGCCACTTCAAAGTATAATAGCTAAGTGCCTCCAAAGAACAGCTTGCAATAAAAAAACTAAATTGAACTGCCTTATATGTCACTCCAAATGAGTGACAAAGGTTCTGAGAAAAACTGTAGGTTGTGAACTTGCAAAGCTCAGCTTGAATGTATGGAAGGGCTGCCTCTCAGAAACCCCTTTTGTAAACTATCTAATGCCTGTGCACAAAGAAGCAAAACCTTGTGTAAGTAGCATAAAACCTGCACCCCGTGAGAAATGAAAAGATCTGAACATCAATGAACCATTATGGGGAGTTTGGGATCTCAGCGTGCAAAGGAAATTTCCACCTTCTTCATCCTTCAAAGAGGGATTTTCTTCTATTCAATAAACATACTTTCAGACCGTGACAGCATCTAAAGAAGGTTTGAATCTGTTTTCAAAGCAAAGTGTGATGCTGCTCCCCTTTTTGGTATTATTTGGTGTATCTGTTATTTTGTCCAGACTTACTGAGGCTCTGAGGTTAAATGTGAGGTGATGGGTTTTTGAAATGTGGTACTCCTGCTGCCAGTGAAGAATGCTGTTAAAATGAGCTATGCTCAAGATGGCAGAAGTCAGTAATTCTCTGAGGAAAAAATAGGGTCTTTCATTTCCATTATATGGAGTCACTTCAAATGACCTACGGTCTGTCACGAGATTACCACACAGACACGCTCACACATTTACTTTTTCACTCCAACAAGCACCTCACGGTGGAAATCAACATCCCCATGTGTGCCAATTGTCAAGTTTTGAATTCTATTTTTTTCTCAAGACTTCTCTGGACCACAGCTTTATAGATAGTTTACACTCAAGTTTCATTTGCTCATTGCCTCTGTACACGGTGACAGTAGAAAGTAATGCAGAGCGACAGCCACAAGGCCTCAACTCCATATGTACTCCCAAATAAAACCTGATGATTCAGTGTCACAGTCGATTTAGAACAGATAACGGATGCCAGATCCATTTTGTGATTCTTTAAGCACAGTTGTAGGCGAGGAGGAGGGGTGCAACAAAGCGGCGTCTTGACTGTAATCGTGTGAATCGCCTCCGGCTATGTACAACCTACTTGTGGTTAGTTAGGCTCCTATTCATTCTGCCCGGTTTGAAAGTCATTGCCAACCCAACTTAAACTTAACTACGTCCACCCCGGGGCTCATTGTTATATCACACAACTCATTCAGGCAGATGGCTGCATATACGCAGTCGCAGCTCAGCTTGCTTTATGCTGGAGGTTTATGAGTGTGAAGTATTCACTGTCGTGAGCATGATAGAAACACATACCCATGGATACATGCACGAGTACTGGGATACAAAAAAGAGTGCACAGTGGAGAGCGACGGCTTCCAGCTCAATGCAGAGAAAGAGATTGGTGTTGTGCCATTATCCAAATCCCTCATCTAATTAATGTTTACATAACTGTGGCAGATGTAATTCATGCTCGCCCATGATGAGAGGTCAAGGAGCTTGGGGAAGCCCACCTGAGTTGCCAATCGCCTGTGTGGGAGTTGTATGTGCAGCCCAGTGAACTGGACACATTAGGACGGATTGAGAGGAGAAAAAAAACACACGCACTCTAATTACAAAACACAGATTGCAAACAGCGATCACAGAGCAGTTCAGTAATCAAATTGAAAGTTTGTGGAAAACTTGTTGATCGTAACCTTTTTGCTTTGATCATTGAATATCTGCTCTCCGCACACTGATTAGTATGTAAAAGTGGAAAAAACAATTAGCTATGTAAATGCAAGTACTCAAATGTAATGACCCGAGATGAAATTCATTTCTCCTATTTACAGTATTCTGCAGCAGAACCAGCTCTAAAGCAATCACAACCTGCAGCCATCACACAGCACTTAGTGCGTTTTTAAAAGGCGCTGTAATTTATTTGCAAGGATTTACTGAGATGGATGATTGTTAAGGTGAACTGTAAGGTGGAAAAAAGTACCCTGCATGGCAAAGATACAATTTTTGGATACTGGAGAGGCTTTTCTAAAGATTAGGAAGATGGTACAATGTGAACATTACAACAAAGAAGAGATTTAGGAGCGGAGGCAGGATGTGGTAAGCGGCTTAGATTACATACAGAGGTCAGTGTTAACGAGCAAACGGAAACTGTTGAATCTACAGATTGCCCGCCGCTTCAAAAGTGCAAAAAATGATGCCAAGAGAGGCCAAAAGTAATATGTGTAGTAGTGAAAATAGACCCAGTTAGATGCAGAGCTTGAACAACAGGGAAGAAAAACAGGGCTGCAAAGGTCTCGAGGTCTGGACACAGCTAACACCGTGTGAAACAAAACAAAACAGTCAACTGGTCGAGGCATCAGTACGTTGCCAGCAGGACATCCTGAGGTCTGCCAAAGCAGCTGAAGCACAGACAGTGGATGAACTGAGATAACGCAAAGAAACAAGATGGAGATGCTTGAAATTACATCGTGGGCAACCTACGATGTGGCTGTGTAAAGACCAGGCGTCTCCTCTGGGCTCAGACACAGCGGTGCTTAAACATATCAAGATGCAAAGTCTTTCACAAGGTCAATATGCTTGGCAGCATAACAAGTGCCTGGCAGCTGCAATTGAGAGCATACAAACAGAAACAATTTTTTTTTACCCAGAAGCCAGTATATAAAACTTACTTTAGAGAAAGAGTTTTTACTTACTTACCTAAAGTTAAGGTAGGACATCCATGGGAAATCCTTGTGAAAAACTGAGATAAAAACTACAATTTATCATATATAGCGGTATATATCATCGCTATCCTGGATGTTTTCCTTGCGAGAAAGTCAAGTCCTCTACAGCTCCTGCAATTACCTTTAATAACATATGAACTGGGAAGCTATTTGTATGCTGGTTCAGTTAAGTTTCTGAACTGTTTCAGGCAGACAAGTCAGAGGCTCCAGTTGTCTCCTATAAGGGCAAAGTGTGCAGCGTTAGAGGAGTTAGCATGGAGTCTGACTGATACATCGGCATGGTAAAGCTAGTATTGCCTGTGGCTTTTAACCTGCAGATGAGTAGGAATAAATATAAATCACAGGTTAGAAATGTGAAAATGGGTTGCAAGTCTAAATAATCAAATTTAAAGGAATAATTTGACATTTTGACATGCTTATGTGCTTTCTTTAAATTAATATGATATGAGACCAATTCACCATTTTGCTTTTATTACTATTGCAGAATCCCTGATGCTGGCCTGTATTTTTTTGTTGTTGTTTTGGATTAGCAAAGGAATTACAACTTGTTAAATAGTGAGCTTCAGAACTGTTTGCTTATTTCCCCAAAAGATAAACTTTTCCTTTCAGGGATCCTCATCCTGATCCTACATCGCTATCGGCTCTTGTGCAGATGTGTGATTTTAGAAGGCACTGCTTGTGGAAAGACAAATCTATTCTACCTTTCCTCACACATCAGAGTAAGGTTGCCACATAAGGATACGGGTACACCAGATCCTCTGATGCTAAATGTTTAGATGACCCCCCATCATGGATCTTTTCTGTCTGACAGCTGCCTCTCTATTTAGCTCATCCCAAGAAACAATGCCTCTCTTGAGTCTTCCTGTCAATCAACTTGATGAATTTACTAGACGAGTCTGACTATCTGCCATCCATCCTTACTTCTTCCTCCTCTTGTCTCTGTGTCTTTTCTGTATCTCTAATCATGAGCGCCCATACTGAATATTCACACTCTTCCCTCTCTCTGGAGAGTTAAGCCTGATGTTGAAAGGCTTCCGACAGAAGAGCACTCCAGATTAATGTGTGTATATCTGCTGATTGATTCATAACATTAGTTTTATTTGACTAATTCAGTTGATTAATGCCAAGCTCAGGAAGCTTTTAAATTACAGATACTCAATCGAATGAATCACAGAGAACAAAGTTCAGTCCCGCAATGATCCTCAAACCCACATAGTTTATTAATTTCCTTAACTGTGGTATTTGGAGTATCGCATCATAAGTTATATTTGTTCTATCTTTCTTCTATCTCTTCTTCTCTTGTGCTGAGTTGCTTTTGAGTGTTCAGTGGTCTAGTGTAATTGTTTAATTTTTTATTTTGACCTGGAGCCACTATGTGATCAGTGCCTGTTAGCTCCCTGCTGATGATTAGAGAGGAACCAAGGAGGGAACATAGACACAAACTATTAGAAAAGAAAAATGTTTGAGAACTCACTGTAGAAAGCCCACGGTCATCATCTGATCTTAGCCGGTAAAACAGAGAAAAGAAAACTAAGGATGAGTCATTTGATTGACTCAGGGGTGAAACATAGACAGATAATGAGGTCAGTTATTATGTTTTTATTGGACACACACTCATCTAATTATCCTCTGATGTGATAAAGACTATGTTTTTGTGGTCAGGTTTGTCCCCTTTCTGAACAAGAGCTATCAAGATATTCTTTGACCCCACTACGTCACAATATATAACACAGCCCAGGCCAGTTATTGTTTTCCTCATTAGACTCTTTTAAATGCACTCTCTGAAAAACAACAATGCATCTCTTCCTGCGCAAACACAGCTGATTTCACAGCATCTTCACTGGCTTGCATCCTGTCTAACGTGGTCGACATCCATTATGTGTGCCATGGGGCAAATACCCAGTGCGATCATCTGAGAGGACTCTGGGGGTTTTGTTAACATGGCTGTAAGAGCTTCTACACATTTAGAGCCGGGGCAAGGCTTTCTTGGAGACAAGTTTCTTGTCGACAATAGACAAAAGGTGAACAGATGTGATTGATGTGAAATGTGCCTTTTGACATGTGTTGACTAAACCGGTCACTGCTGTGAAATGATAGATGTGCATTTCTATTATGACGCAGTCTTGGCTGCCCTCATGCTGAACCGTAACTTATTGTGACTGCATTTGTCTAAAAAAAAAAGGAAAAAGTTGCAGCTGACATGCTTGGTTGAAGAAAGAAAGAAAGAAACGACCACACTGCCTCAGCTACACTGCCTGTCTCATTAGAGCTCGACTTGGCAATAAATACATCCCACATCTACAAACAAAGCATATGAATGAGAAGAATTTTGCAATACACTTTAGAATATTAAATAAGAGAAGAAATTGGTTACATAAAAGGAGCATTTCAATCTGTATAAACTTTGATTGGTCTGATGATCTTATTTTGGATCTTAACCCAGATAAAAAGTCCTTGCACAGTCATATCTGGGTTAATAGATCAGTGTGAGACAGACCAACGAGACAGACATCCACATAGACAGGAAGAAACTTGTTCAACCATTTCAGGCTTTATGCCTCTGATTGTTACATGGAATGAGGGGTAGCTGCGTTGCAAGAAAAATAGATTTGTTTGGGTCCTTGACGCTCAGAGGCAAACCAAGCCTAAAATACAGAAAACCGTTTCTCTGACTGTCTTCTGTCACGTTGACCTGTATGATAACTGTCACTGGTGATGCATATGATGTTTGTCAATCATTCTGTACTAAGGCCTGGAGTTACTTCGTTCTCCCCCGCAGCTGAACATACTTTACGGGTGCATGAAGACATGACAGATTCTGTATTTTGACGGAAATACAGAGTTATAAATGATTCAAACCTTAGTCTTAAGGACTATGCGGGGAAGAATCAACATTGTATGTTCAGATTAAGGGGATCCTAAGAGCCAATTATGTTCAAAGGGTGTTATTGAAGAGCAAAGAAAACTGGGTTTCAATTTTGGCTGAATGACTTTGCCCTAGATTCTTTTTGAGATGGCAATTTATGTGACATTATGAAGCAGCCAAACCTACACAGTCTAAGAGTGGTAATCTACTGTCTCATGTATTTGAGTAAAACATTATTTGTCACGTATCACTGAAATAAAACATCACTTACTGTAATAACATGAAATCATCCACAGACGCAGAACATGCATTTCCTGAAACGCTTCAATATATATCTCATTTCATGAATATAAAACATAAGGATAAAATAATAAAAAGGGATTTCTTCCCACAGTTCCAAGCATACCAAAGAGCTTCAATACGTATTATATTGGCAATATGCGATCTATGAACGAGCAAAGTCGGTTTAACTTAATTGACAACCCAGAACATTTCATTTGGACTAAATAGTGAGATACACTTCCTGCGCCAGTGCTGAATAAGGTAGCAGATTATTCATTTTATAGTTAAAGTCTAGCAAAAATGTTACATTTTATACACCTGAGGCTCCATGTTTTTGTCCTGTGAAGTTGTTTAAATCCAGCTGTGGACCAGTGATGTGGCCTACCTCAGGATTTTATAGTCCTGTCCCTTTTGTCCTTTTCCACACCAATATATATGTATAAAAATATGTATATCATTTCCCCCCCCCAACAAACACCATCCTGGTGCTGTAAACAGTAACTAGCACACCAAAAGTGTGTTATATAGTCCTGAACAGATTTAACATTTACACCAACATTTATAACACAACATTTGTTGGAGTAACCTTTGCTAAAAAACGCAGCTGTTCTCAGATTTTTTAAAAGGTTTTTATAAAGATGGAACTATATGTTGTGACCTGTTTTAAAAGATTTACGCCTTCAGAGGAACAAATAGACTTGGGGCTGACGAAGTAGAGACGTCAGAAAGTAATGAAAGATGTTGGTTTGGGTGTTTTTACAGGATTTGTTGAAAATAAGACCTATAATATAATGGACGTGGTACATTATGCATAGACAGCTGGTTCGATAAGTAAGTAACCACTATCCAATTTAAAGATTAGCTTTTGTAAATTAAAATGATTGGGTTGTTAAGTCCCCTATTTGTAAGATTTGACCAGGAAAAAATCAACCAATAGTTGTTAACAAATAGGAAAAATAATTTAGACAAAGATTAAATATTGTCTTTAGAGACGTTATTTTCCTTACTCGACCCCAGTGTGAGGAGATTGGCATCCACTATGTGAGCAAGCATTAGGGGAGCCTCTGAGTTAATACCTCCAGAGCTACACATGCTAGATTCATATAGACAGAACGGACCCTGGGGGGTTTCTGCATTATGGACAGCTTTGCTTCACACATTCTCATGTCGGCTGCATACACACTGTTGAGCATGCAAACCTTAGAAGAAGCTCAAGAAAGCCAGCTGTCTCACATTTAATTTTTCAAAAGGTTATCATCTCAATCTCTTTAGAAGATGGTTCTATTTTGTCATTTCAAATGTCTTGTTTGAGAAATGCAGAAACATCCATCAAGACATATTCAAAACAGCTCCTTTTTTAAAAGCAGCCGAGTTGCACTGAAGAATACTTGAACATCAAGTAAACCGGAGGGGATCCTGGTCAGCAGCTTTCATTCTGCATTATTAATAAGTCTGTTTAGCCTTAAACTGCCATGACTGAACATTATCATACATTTAGATATCTAGTGGTCTGGTTGTATGAAAGCTCTGTGTAGTTTGGTTGTCAATTGTTAAACCAGAAATGACATTTCTGAAAATGTTTCCATCTCCTTTTTCTTGAGATGAAAGGCCAAGTTCCCACTTCTATTAGAGAGGTGTTTTTATAACGGGTTATATAACCGGACTATAAACCAGAAGGACACCTGAGCTACAGTGCTGAGGTCAGGTGGTGGTCTAAGTGTGGAGCCCCGGGGCTCTGCAGACCCAGCGATCAGCACCAGAATACCTGTTCATGTTCAACAGCCGGAGTGACCTTGTTTATCAAAATGAGTTTGTCAAAGTCGAGCAGAACACCGGAAGTATTAGGAAAAACACAGCTCAATCCGCTGGGGAAAGCTGTCCAATTATTTAGGAAGGGACAGTTTGTGGAGAAGCACTTGTCCCCGTAGCAGATCACAATTAGAAAGGCAAATGATCAATTAAAAGAATAGGTTGCCATGGAGAGTTTGTTTGTCTGACAGTGGTTGTGTGAAATCCTTTCTCAGAAGCACTTTGAAATGTCAGGTATGAAGATTGACTTTTACTCTATCATGTCCAGATTTTCATCTAATAATTATTTTTTTTTTGTATTTTCTACCTGCAGACACAGAATCATTAAAGTTTTTTTTCTAATCTAATCGTCTGAGAGACTCGCCCTAATTGAGGAAACAAAAGGATAACGATGAAAGCTTCAGTCTTTTCCGGCGTGGCGTCACAGGAGAGGATTTCATTCACAGTGATCTGTGTAGGGACAGTGATTTGAAAATGAGGTGACATGAGTTGACCACGAGCAGTCACTCTCTCATCTGGCGGTGTTTTCTATTTGTGTCAGCCAACATGTGTTTCTCATGATGGGACCTGACACCTCCCCCTGAAGCAGCACAGAGCATGAAGAGTGGCAAAGTGGAGCGGAGGCTATAGGAGAAACTATTTCACGCCGACTGCAAATTACACTCTGATCACCTTAAATGTTTAAAGATAATATGTGATTTTTTTTAAAGATGGCAGATATGCTGAAGAAAAATCTGCCTTGTGCGTCATGACTACATTTACAAAATCAGATTTTCTCCTCTACTGTCTCTTAAATTATTATTATATACTTTTTTTATGTGAGTGCACAGTATTTTCTAAGTTACTTTGACCTTTCTATATACTGCACGTCTGAAACTCATTTTTTCCCGCATGCTGAATGTCTGGGTGAAATGGATTTATTGTTAATGATTAATGGGAATGTTTTTCACACATTGTGAAAGGTGACTTAACAAATATATGGAGTATACTTAAATTGGAAAAGTGCCAACTTTTGAAGAGTTTCCACAGACATTGGTGTTAGTAATGCTATTGTATTGCACAATAACTGAACTAAGTGTGAAACAGACAGAGAAACAGACAAGAGAGAGTTCTACTTTTTATCATCAAACTGTTTAAGATTCTAATGGCTGGTATGGGATTAAGCTCTCCGTCTTGAAAACGTGGCTCGGCGGAGGGCCCCTCCGAAGCGAGGTGGCCGAGGCCCCCAGTGGCAGAGGTAGTGACGTACGTGCATCAGCGATGAATCACTGGGAGTCACTGCCCCCTGTCTCAGCCTGAGCTGTTTGCAGATGCACATTCAATGAATACAATCATTAGTGTGGTGCAATATGCAGAAACAAAGTCAGTCCTATAGATTCCCCCAAAATATACCTGTTGTACCGGCAACTATTTGATGCATTCCAATATGTTGAGTCTCTTCATTATTTATCATTGCTGTATTGTGGCACTGTCACTGTTTCAGAGTTGATCAAAAGAACAGTCACATGTAGTTTTTTTGTTTTTATAAGGAATATTTGTGTCATGCAAAACACATTCAAATCAGATTCTGCACATATGTGACTGAGATACAGAAAAACAAAATCATAATTTAAAACTTATCTTGACTTGATACTTAGTCTTTTCACTTTTGAACATTCTCCTCTCAAGTGAAAATGCCAGCAGGTGTGGCACCTACAGGCCTATTCTGAAAGCACAGAGGTAGACGCTGGTGCACGCGCGCGCACACTTACTTATGACTCATCTCATCTAAACTAAAGCACTTTGTCAGAGGCGTCCCTTCACGTTACACCCATGCAAGAACGCGCAGACTCAATCTCAGTTTGGAGCGCGACACTTGTAGTGAGGGTGGCTATATAAGTCCATTCAGCATCTACTCTTTAAGTAACTATATACTTGTTTCTTCAAAGAAGTGAAGGAGGGAGGCATCTCGCCAACTACCTGGCAACCTACAAGGCTGTACTGGACCTCCTCTAAAGATTGAAGGTATGAAGAGCTTTTTTTCTGCGTGCATTATTTGGAATTTTCTCATTTTCTCGGCAAGACTTAATTTACCAAGTGGGTTTTGTCCTTTGTGATTGCACTGTATGTTCAAACTTGATTTTGTTTTATAGAGCTGGAAACAAGTATAGATAGCAGGCAATAATAATTCAACTTTCACTGTTTATCCATCACTGAGCCAGAAAACCAATCTCTATTTACGGAAAAATTAACCAAGACTATTTCGTATAACTACTGCAGATTGAAGTGTATCACACAATCCCTCAAAACATAAAGAAGCAGCAACACTTTTATTTATAGTTACAACACAGTTACACTAATGCGATGCCTGTTTTATGTGCGTAAATTCCTCATTACGCTGCACATTTTACACTACAGTTGGGATTAAAAAATAATCCAAGCTTTTGATTTTCTTCTCAGATTCCTGTTGATATCCTGACATGAAGCTCAATTTACTTGGTACCACCGTGATTCTGCTAGTTGCCTTCTTACCGCTCTACGAATGTCGGGCTATTGAGAGCCCTGGCGGTGCCCTGCGCGTCCCAGCTCCCCAAACCCAAAACTCCCAGCAGCAGCAGCAGCAGCAGTCTGGCCCCATCCTGGAGCGACTCGGAGAGGAGTATTTCATCCGACTGGGCAACGGGGACACTAACTCTTTCCCATCATCGTCCATGTATCCCGGCGGATCACCTGCCATCTACAACAGAGCATTGCAACTCCAGCTGACCCGGCGTCTTTTACAAGGGAAAGTTGGAAACATCAGGGCGCTCATAAGCGGCTTCGGAGACCGCGAGGAGGAGTCGATGGAGAGGGGAAGGAGGTCCGAGGACCCGCCGATATCCCTGGATCTGACCTTCCACCTGCTGCGGGAGATGATGGAGATGTCCAAGGCGGAACAGCTGGCTCAGCAAGCGCAAAATAACAGAAGAATGATGGAGCTCTTCGGGAAATGAAGACCTCTTTCCACCCGCCAAAGATCTCCCTTCTCTTTCTTTTCTTTTCTTTTTTTTTGTTGCATTTTTTTCCATCAGCACAAAACATGCTCTGTACAATATAGTGCTGCTTTATCACTCTATTATTTATGGCTTTAACCTCAAACTATGGAGCGTAAATGGGCTTGACTTATAATGATCCGATTGTACCTTGCCATTTTAATGTTGGTGTCAAATATGTAGAATCACACGTTCTTCATATTTGAGATTAAATACTTTTGGTTGAGACATGAAATACTGCATTGAAAAAAAGTGGCGTTTTGTTTTAAATTATGAATCCTTGTATTTATGATATTTATGTTTGTTAATAAACTTATGTGCAACCAGTCATTTTCTGTTGTGCAAGAGAACATCTTATATCTATATTTTTTAATAAAAAATTAAAAGCAAAGCTTACACTTCTCTGTGGATATCCTTACATATAAATTAATAATAACTCCCATGAAAATTAACTATTACCAGTTACTTTAATCACTAATTTAATTAACATACACTTTTCTAATGTTTCTTGACATATAGATTTGTAATCTTACATAGGAGAAATTGAATATAAGTTGACCGTAGGTTGAGAGAGCAAAAATGGCCACTGCATCTCGAGTCTTGCCTCCACAAATATTGATTCTAACTGAATATAAAAACCCCATATGGTGTAACCATGGCATTGCTCTGGAGCCAAGTCGTGGGTTAGCGCCGTGCCTCCTCTCTGACACATGAAAAGAGCTGCAACAACAACATTTTTACCAAAGATGTTTCTCAGGGTGCTGTAAGAGCGCCTGCAGTCATGCAGGTGAAGAGCACCCATATAGCATTCTATCTCCTAAACCCTTAATCCTCAAGAAGCAATTCTCATTATAGCAGCAAAAGGCACCACTGACAGCTGAAAGATGCACCACTGATAGCTAATGAGTGTGAAAGACACCGTGTGTGCGCTTGCCCGTGTGTGTGTGTGCACGCTGTGCTGATCCTTGACCCATAGTGTAACTAAACAAGAGCTGTGGGTGTGAGTCATCCCATTCTGTTTGGCCCACTTAGCTACTTGGGGGCTTAGTGCTGCTTTGAGCCCATTTGTAAAGGATCCAACTCACTGAGAGACGGTGTACAATAATTAGATGGGACTCAGTGGTGGACTACCTCAATAGTGGAGACACAGCAAGACGAGACCATTGCTGGGCAGCAAATAGATGACTGAAGGTTTGAGGCACGCTGCAGTCTGACATGTACAGTAGGTCGTAGGCAGGAATGGTAACACAACCGTACTGTAGAGAAGAACGAGCTGTACAAATGGCACTAATGCCTCCACTGGATGGATTGCCTTTGCCAAAAATAGTTGAAAAGGAAAATGAAGACGAGATAAAGGACGGGAGAAAGAGAAAAATATGTATTTTTCTTTGCACATGCGCACACACAGACACACAGGGGTGTTACATAAAAAAAATGTCATTGGTAATTCAGAACAAGGGAAGGCCTGAAGTACAGGGGTACATGGTGACAACAGTTGTATTTTTGCTAATCCAAAATTTGAGAAACACTATACTTTAGGCATTTGTACAGTTCAGTTTTAATGATAATTGTAATATATAATACACTGCTACACGTCAAAATGTGATGTTTTGTCCATGTAGGAAAGTATACCTGGGTTATACAATAAAGCATACAACACATTATACAAGCCGTTAAGTGTATGAAATACTGAAATGTCACAGTGAGAGTTTTTTACTCTGCTACCCTACTGATAAAGTTATACCAGTCATAAAAAAAGAGTACGACCGGGAGGGAGACCCGAGGCCCTCTTGTCATACCTCGCTAATGATGTAGTTTAAGCAGTGAATCGCAAAAGGTCAGTTACATAAAAAATGCATGAATTCTGGAAATAACCACCAATAGCTCGCTTGTCATTCAGTATGTCAAAAAAAGCAAGAAGTCGCCAAAATGTGTTTAACCAGACAAAAAACATATAAGATCAGTCAGCATGCAGTGATGCACGCTAACATAATCCCAATATGAGAGAGAGAGAGAGAGAGAGAGAGTGAGAGAGAGAGAGAGAGAGAGAAGGGAATTGAAACTTCTGTCTCTTCCTTTAGATCTACCTCTGCAACTCAGAGTTTCCCTTCGGCACAGATCTAAATCTGTCTCGTGTTCCCCAATCTGGGTGAAAAGTATCACAACTGACCTGAAATCAACATCTAGAAGCAAAACTTATCGTGCTCCTGGATTAGGTGTTTTATTTTTGGGCGGTGGTGGCGGCGGTGGCCGACAGCTAGGACGAGGCCGCGCTCTTGGCTGCGCTGGGGGAGGAGTTACTCTGCTGCGGGGCAGAAGGCGGGACGGAGGTGGCTGTAACAGCACCGCCTCCCGAAACAGTCTGGGGCCCCTCACCTTCCTCTGTGTCTGCTTCTTCATCCTCATCCTCTTCATCCTCGTCTTCATCATCTGTAGAAAGAATAGCAACACAAAAAAAGGAGTCAGATTACTACAAGTCGGAGCTGTAAGCAGTAAATTGCTGCCACCACCAACTCAGTCCGTTCACCTTGGAGGAAGTCGAGGCTGCGCAGGGCCGTGCCCTCTTTCTTGAAGTCGGCGGTGTAATGATCCATATTCTCGTAGCCACGCTCGACTTTGTCCAAGTGGGCTGTACTGGATGCTTCAGTAAGCCTGAGTGCAAAAGGTGCAATTTGCATTATTTATGGTGGAAAAAAGTCACCCTCAGACAGTCAATGTAACACTTGTTATATTATAATCAATCTGTAATGTTTAGCACGTTCTGCGAGTTATTTCGGGACGCCCCAGCTAAAGATAACGATTTGCAACATTTCACAGAATCACGGTCGACGGCTCCTCGAGAGCTGGTGTGACCTTGCTGCTCTAGGTGCAGATGTACATGTGGTGAATCATTCACAAGAGCAGGATTATAATCTTAAATTGTCAATATGTCGTTACATTCTATACTACGTTCCCCCTGTTATCGGTGTATTCTGTGATGCATAAAGACTCACTTTTTGAGGAGAGGCTTTGTGTTCTGAAAGAGACATATAAATATGATCAATATTGATAAATGTTACCATTTTCTATGGCGTTTATACACACATTTTGATTCCCGTTTGGTATTGACTCTGACCTGTAGAAATAAAGCCATTTCCGGCTCCTCCATAGTTTGGATACCCAACTCCACGATCTTACAGCTCTCCTCCAGATGGTCTCCATACTTCCGGGTCAGGCCCCGGATATAGTTCACCTTCTCTTCCTGTTCGGCGGTCACCTTCTGACTCATCTCTGCCTTCTTCCCCTCCAGGATGGAGTAGAGGTGGTCAAACCTCTCACACACCAGCGTCTTCTGCCTCCGACCATTCTCCTATGCACCCGCGAGTACGGGGCAGAAGAAGACACATCCATATCAATCATTCATCGCAGTCTTATGGGTGAGAAGTGTTTGTAAATGCTACGCGAGGGTACAACAGAGTGAAGACGATTCAAGAAAAAGTTTGTAGTAGTTGTTGCTTTTTCTGTCGTTAAAGTACTGTAAAACACAAATGTTCTGGCTCGCCTGTCCTCTGCTCATCGGTTACATGCAGGAAAGGAGAGTGAAGCTCATTCTGCTTGTTCGTCCTGAGTGACACCACTGAGGGTGACACATGGGGCACTGGAGCCACTCCAGTTTCCTCCCTAATATGTCCAACTGCGGCACGTGAACCATAGGAAAGCTGTCTGTTTTCCCCCCACTGTCGATTTACACTGCTCATTTCTAATGTCAATGGGCCCGAGGCAGAGCAAAGTGCACCGCTAAGTGCGTGTCGTAGAAAATGTGAAAAAGATAGGATCGAGGCACCAAAACATTAAATTTCCCCCCTCTCCACCGCCACCATCTCGCAGACAGATAAAAGCAGGCAGAGTGGCGGCGACAAGGACACGTCGCGTCTGTTTGTGCGTCTGTGCAGGTGAGTGCAGGTGCATTAGTGTGTGCACAGAGCGAGGCTTGCTGCGTGAGTGAGCGGCCGGTCGGACGCTGACCTCTATGGCACGACAGGCCTCCTCCAGCTGACTGATGATGCCTTGTATCCTGTCGTTGTTCCCAACCATCATGGCAATCCCGTCACTCAGCTCCGTCTGGGGAGGGGAGGGGGGGGGGGCAGAGTAAACACCTAAGATCAAGTGTGATTCAAATCTGGGACAAACTTAGGTCAAGATTTGAATGGATTTCTTTCAACACAAACACATGTCTGAATATTTATGATCCTCTCATGATGGACAGTATTTAAGTATTTCCGGCCTCACCTTCTTGGACTGGTAGATGCTGGTGATGGGCGCCACCTCGCAGTCTTTGTGCGCTCCAAATACTTTGCACATGGAGCATGTGGGCACGCCATGGGTCACGCAGTAAATGTTGATCTTTTCTTCTTCGTGAACATCGCACATGGGCGTTTCTTCCTTTCTCTCCGGCGCCGGCTTGCTGCTGTCGAGGTTTACAGAAAACAGGGTTACCTTCCTGTCAAGGCCGTACATTTCAGTGCATATTGATGTGACATGTAATGTCGGGTTGATAATGTCACAGGTACACATCTCGGTAGCTTATTGACGATCCATCAGCCCCGCCTTGCCGTGCATATTGGCTGTCAGCACCGTAATCGATACGTCACTATTACACTGTGTAGAATACAGGTGCGCGTGCACTTGAACAGCGTTATGTTTGATTTCTATGGATGTCTATCTTTTCTTCCAACTCACACTCACACTTTCAGGTCAATTCATCCCATAAAAACAATCGAAAATATCAGTTGATCATCCGTAAAACCTTTAACTTACAATAATGCCACAAAATCTTGATCCAGTGTGAGGTTGTAGAGTGTTGTGGATCTTATGTCAGACAAGCCTCTTGGCTGTACAGCCAACTACTCAGATCAGGGAAACCATCTGTGTAGATAGATGACTAAAACCAGAAACCTGTCATCCACTCCAGCTCTCTGAGTCAGAAGCCACCGGCCACACCAGCAACGTCTACACTTCATGCCATCGCGCCACCAGTTTATCCTCGTTCTCTTCTACTATCACTTGTTCACTGCCCTTGGCCTGATCAACAAAGCTTTTCTCTGAACTCTGAAGGTGAAACTGTAGTGAAGACTTTCAGTCTTCTGTCTAGAGAAACTGAACAGAGCACATCTGTGTATCTGATCTGTTTCACCTGCTGGACTCCTGTTTGAACATGTCAATGATGTTCTCAACCAGCAGGTTCCTCTGCAGCCCGTAAACACCGTGTCTGTCCAGAACCACCTCGTGTCTGCAGGACGGGCATCGGAAGCGTCCGCCGGACGTCAGCGAGCCCCCTCTTGTTGGAAGGTATGGGTTTGAGGCCTGTAAACAGGTACAAGTCAAACCTCGTATTTAGTATAATGGGACACTTATTAGAATACACTTGCCACTTATATTTTATAATATATGCTTGTTTTAAAGTACTGTTATCTGTTTGTTGTTTACAATATGTATCTATTATTAGACTGTTTATTGTTTTTATTATTTTTATTGTTTTATTCTTCTTGGCCAATAAACAATTCTGATTCTGATTCTGATTCACTGTTTTAAGTGATAAATGAATCTCGTTTGCAACGATGTATTAAATAATTTCTCTCAATAGTTATGAAATGTGAATCCAAGAAAATAGCAGTATGTAATACAAAAGCGAAACCCCGAAACTAAGACTAAAAACATCCCAAACCAGCACACAGCTGTTCTAATGAAGGGACTAACACCTAACAACAACTAAAACTCAAACTTCCCAAGCTGTCAATGCTTTCTGGTGCTGGTAATGATTAATTGTATGAATATTGTTTGTAAACACACCGTTACTTGTTCAATTGTGATCAGTTGTGACACAAATAAATGCATATTTTTTGCCCGAAATACTATACATACAACACAATATACATACTATAAACATGTAATCTTTGTTGCCCAAACAGTTACTGGTTTGGCCTTGAATGAAGGGGAAGTGTATCCAAATCTCCATGGTTCATATGACATCGGCTGTTAGTTGGATATAAAGCAGTGTTCCTCAAGTTAAGAAATACTTTCCCAATAATGTTTAAACTATCTACTAAACCGACCAGTGGTATTTTTCTTCAGTTGCTTACCTGGAAAACATCGTTGGCACATTTTCTGCAGAGGTTGTGCTGGCAGGGCAGGATAACCACAGGCTTTGTAAACATTTCCAGGCATATGGGACAAATCAGCTGCTTCTCCAGGTTATCCATGGTATTCATTTTAGACGAGCTCTTCTAGCAGGACGTAAAACAACACCAAAGTCTAATCAGAAAAAACCACACAAGCTGGGAACGTGAGAACAAAAAACCCGTTTCTCTGAGCAATCTTCTGTAGGCCCGAGCCAGGCTGGAGACGTGGCCTGCTGCTCTTGTCCTGGCGGGTGTGGGCTCCTATCTAGCTGGTGTCAGTTCTGTTTTTAGCAGCTATTGCTGTCACGTCAAAGGTTGCCATTTTTACCTTGCCCATATTTGAAACTGAGCAGGGGCAGCACTGAACAGCTGCCTACCAAACCCACTAACATGCATCCTCAACACACAGTTATCAGAGGTGGCTGTCTGCGCAGTGTGTGTTTGGGGGGTTAAAGGAGGTGGAGGCTTTACATCACATCTAGAAATCAGTTATTAATGACGTCCAGGCGACCATGAATTTGGGGGTTTACGTAAAATGCAGCATCACCAACATGCTCCTAACAAGTAAATGTATATTTTGCCTGGAGACCCTGAACGCACAATACATGATTGTAGTGCTGTATTCATGCTTTAACCTAGTTCTCAAAACACAATATTATGTTTAGACAATAACGTTAGATGGAAATAAGTTATATCTGGGCTAGAAGTAACTTTATATCCTAAAAAAATCAATAAAACTATGACATAACGTTTACCCCGGTAAATGAACGTCAAAGCAGCAACTTTGTGCACCAAAGGGAAGATGTCTATGTCCATCAAGAGGTAGGTTACTTCACTTAAAACTTCGGTTACCTAACGTTAAATACACACAGCAGGAAGGGAACTGTATTTTTCACAGCATTAAAGAATGGTGTCTTCTATAAAAGTAATAGTTTAGTTTTTGTTCAGTAATGTTAGTTAAGTTAGCTATTAGTTTGGACAGCTAAAACTAGCTTCCCACATGAGTTCAACCTTTATTTTCCTCGGTCCATCATTAAAGTTAGTTAATAGTAAAGAAAATCAATGCAAACCAACCTCGCACAAATATGTGACTGTGTATTTAAAAGCTAATTCGTAGAAACAGTTTTAAACGAAACAAGAAAACAGTTTTGTAGAAAGAAAAGTGTCCCTGGAGAATGCGGGCATCGATCCCGCTACTTCTCGCATGCTAAGCGAGCGCTCTACCATTTGAGCTAATTCCCCTTGAAAGCATTGTTGAAGGGACCTTCCTTTTTGTCCCTGTAGATATGTCAATACGTGGCGTATGTCGCTTAGTGCTGCTCAACTTCTTCTAAGACTGTATTGGTCTGTACATGTCTCCACATCGGTACATTTATGACATTGTGCCACATAACTCACAATTTCAGCAACTAATTCCGACTGGAGATTTAATCTAGAAAGTAACTGCACACTTCAACGTATTTTTAAGCTATAAACTATATGACTGTACTGTGATGAACACATCAATGCTGGTGTTTATATTGACATGTCTTGCCAAATGTATACAAATCGGCGTGTCATGGTTGAAAATGGCTCAAAAAGCCTTAACACTAATTAACCTAATGAAATTAAATAATGTCTGTTGAATCGTCATCTATCAGACAGTGGTGATTGAGCACATTGCTCACAGATTAAAGTATTGCAATATTTATATATTAGCAGTATAACAAACTTGGTGTCTGTGGTGACATTCCCAGAAAAAATAAATGCCTACAGTTGAACTTTTGTTCACATAAACGGAACAATGCACACGCAACTGAAGCTCACGTCGTAAAAAATACTGTAGACTTCCACATATGGAAGGTCAGTGCCATGTGTTTACATACAAGAAGCCTAACTGCCCGATACGTGACATATCCCTTCGATAGCTCAGTTGGTAGAGCGGAGGACTGTAGTGGAAACATGGGGATCCTTAGGTCGCTGGTTCGAATCCGGCTCGAAGGAGGTTACTTTTTCATGGATCCTCGGTCTGGAGATAGAGGGACTCTCTACCGACAGCGAATCACAGCTCAAATTCCCATCTTTCTCCAGAATTCTCAGCCAATCCCTGTTATCCTCTTCCAAAATCTCCCATCTTTTACCGACCAATTTGCGTAGAGCTTTTCCATTTTTTGCCACAGCTTTCCGTCAGGAGGACTCTCTGCTTGCCCTAACTACACTGCTACCTCCATCGACGCCAAACATCCACGGCTGAACTTTGCCTTGGATTTGTAAAAAGAGCCTTACTCAACTTGTAGTATACAGAGTTCACAGTCTGAAGAGTGACTTTTGCATTAGCAATGAAAGAGAAATAATAAAGCAAGTTATAAAAATAAATAAAATAAATAATAATAATAATAATAATAATAATAATAATAATAATGAAACAAAGTAGAGAAATGGTAGATAGCAGTTTCAAAAGCATTTTCTGTGTGTTTCTAGCTTGTGTGTAGCTGGTTGATGTTTTTTTTTTTCAAATTACATTTATACACTAAAAGCAAATAACTGTCTTGCTTGGGAGAAGTTGAAAAGTAGTGTCTAACATAATGCTGTTTATGGTTCTATTGATATTACCGATGATACAGAGGAAGGAGCTGGAAATATCTATTAGACTTTAGACATTGTTTGACAGGATGGATACTTTGGTGGAAAGATCCTATTTTTTTTATTGCAGTCAGTAAGCATATACTGCATATACTGCATGCTACGCATTGTCAATCTTCATGTTAAATGAAAAACAATCACGCCTGCAAGCACTCTGTTCAAAAGGGGTTAAAAGGTGATTGTTTAGTGTTTTTAGTCTTTAGTCTGCTTCCGTTGCAACTCGTGATGAAACCAAACGGTATCATTTGCTTACAAATGTGCTGCAAACACATTTAAATGGTTGACTTAAGAAATAATAATTAGCAGTTTAGGACTGCAGCAAGCATCACACACTTAAGTGTCTTTGTTTATAATATATTTACAAGTATTACATTATATTTTTTGCTTGCTTGCACAAATGCTATCAGCTGTCCAGTGGTTATGATCAGTACAGTAATTTAGATTGGTAATGTAGTGCTTAATTGCAGGCTTGTCTTTGAGTATTTTAGGCAAGGCAAGTTTATTTGTATAGCACATTTCAACATCAAGGCAATTCAAAGTGCTTCACAAAAAAACCCATTAAAAGCATTAAAAACATAATGTAAAAGAAAAGAAGATTTAAAACAATTAAGAACATTCATTTAAATAGTAGTAAAACATTAAAAAGCTAAAAAATAGAATAAAAGTTGCAGTGCAGTTTAAGAAATAAAATACAGTAGTGAGATGCAGAAATTGATTAATATCCTTGAATCTGGTTCATTTAAAGGCAACAGCAAACAGAAGAGTCTTCAATCTGGATTTAAAGGAGTTTAGGGTCTCAGCAGACCTGCAGCTTTCAGGGACTTTGTTCCGGATATGTGGAGCAGAAAAACTGAACGCTGCTTCTCCATGTTTAGTTCTGACTCTTGGAACAGAAAGTAGACCGGTCCCAGACGACCTCAGGGGTCGGGATGGTTCATAAGGTAGCAGCAGATCAGAAATGTATTTAGGTCCTAAACCATTCAGTGCTTTATAAACCAACAGCAGGATTTTAAAGTCAATTCTTTGTTGGACAGGAAGCCAGTGCAAAGACCTCAGAACTGGAGAGATGTGATCCACTTTCTTGGTCTTAGTGAGGACTCGAGCTGCAGCTTTCTCACTGACTTTTTACAGAGACCTGTAAACACACCGTTACAGTAGTCCAGTCTACTTAAGATAAAAGCGTGGACAAGTTTTTCCAAATCTTGTTGAGACATAAGTCCTTTAATCCTTGATATATTCTTCAGGTGATAGTAGGCTGATTTTGAAATTGTCTTGATATGGCTGTTCAGGTTGAGGTCTGAATCCATAACTACACCTAGATTTCTGGCTTGCTTTGTGGTTTTTAACATCTGTGATTGAAGCTGAGCGCTGACTTTTAGTTTATTTATTTAGTTTATTTATGTACATTATGAGGCTTGAATGTCTTCTCAAGGATGGGCAGGTGAAAGAAATCTCACAAAGTGAGGACATTTTGCTGATCTATACAGGTTATGGAGTTAAAAACCCTGTGCTTTTAAAGTCTCACGATGTTGTGAAACGTACAACATATACATGATTGCTGCTGTTACTGTAGGTATTTTTATTGGCTCAAAACTTTATGGGTCTACATTTTTCAGGAGGAATCTCCACTGAAAAATATTTGTTTTCCCATTTATTTTTCCACTACAATACTGTCCCGGCTGTTTTGGTCTAAAATGTCTCCTCATGGTGGCATCTGACTGAAATGAGGAACTTTTTGTGGTTCCCAGCTTCGTTGTCAGGATGATATTTTAAAGCTTAATTATGGAGAAAAAAAGCAGCAAAAATCAAGGTGTTTTATTGCGCATGGTTCGTATTGATTGAAATAACATTAAATAAAAATAATTAGATATTTTCTCTACTCATATCAGAAGCACGTTGGGGTTCAGTGTCTTGCTCAAGGACACGTCCGTAGACAGGAGGTGTCTGGGATCAAACTACAACTGACGGAGGGCCCTCTAAACTAGCAGGGCTACTGCCCCCATGTTTTTCTGAGGTGATTACGTTACATTTGAATATATTATAGAAGTCTGTGTCCTTCTAAGCATTCCTAATGTTAATTATCATCTCACTTTTTTTTATCTCACTCATCCACTTTTTTTTCTCTCACTCATTCAATATGACATCTGCCTTCTTTGCACCTCTATTCTTTTTATAACACATGGCGATGCTCACAATACTTATACACACGAGCACATCAAGTCAGTGAGTCATAAAAACATTTTAGACATATGTTATCACTGAAAATGAATAGATGTCCTTCTCAAGCCCCCTCTCTAATTTCTCTCTCTTTGTTTCAGTTGGCGTCAACCCAGGGACAACAAACCATGTATATATATGTATATATATATATATACATATATATATGTATATATATATTTATGTATATATATATATATGTATATATATATATATATGTATGTATTCTTATGATCTACTATGAATGTTTTCTTTATACTTTGTGATTAAATCAGTTTTAATTTGTAGTCTTTAAAAAAGTCTGAACTAGTATGATTACATATTCATTAACAACGGGGCAAAGGGTTGCTTAAACACTCACCATTTAGATGGCTCAATTAGGAAGATGTTCTTCTGGGTTATGTCCTTGTGATTGAAGTGAATTCATAATTTTTGAGCCATTACTGTCTGATAATATTGCCGTGTCTGCCGGTAAAAGTGCAATAAAGATCGAAGATTGACAAATTAAGAGCAGGGTGAAGATTGCTTCGGCGAAATGTAAAAGCCAGACAGAAGCTGCCAGTTTAAAGGGCTCAGTGTGGCCCTCCTGCTCCTCGATGGCTCAGTGGTGGAACATGGTGTGTTGATGATATAGTTAAAGGGTCTGCAGGTACTCCCAAGGTCACGAAACACACACAACCAGACACATAAAGGTCTACGAGCTCATAAGAGAGATAAAAGTGTATATGGGACCGGAATAGGGTCCGCAGCAAAGGGAGCCATCTGTTCTGTTGAATATTTCAGTTAGCTGGGAGTCATATTGTATTCATACAGATGGTAAGCGGTCGTTGTCTGTGATTTAAAAGGTCTTCGTAAGCATTCTTAGATAATGTGGTCTATTTCTGCTTTTTCACATGTGTCCTTAAAAGATCGAGTGAAATGACACTTGGGGTGATAAAAAGTATCAACGTATTATAAATAACTAGAAATACTGACGCATTGCTGTAAATGTAATCCTGTTTAAAATGACTAGTACAAAACTACTAACCATTGTAAATTATCAGTAATTCAATGTTGAATTTCTTGGGATCATCACAAATATATAAATGAAGGTAATTATAAAAATAAATGGTAAAAAGTATCTAAATTAAATGTAAGCAGACAGCACCGTTATTATCTGAATTGGTATTTTCCATATTATTTTATGATTCATTATATTTAAAAAGTAAAGTTGGCTAATTCATGGATGAAATAGTTTGCAATGATTATGGACAGGTTACATATACGTATATCTGTGATAAATGTGATTTAAAAGGTAGCAAAGCATGCAAAATGACTTTGTTTAATAGGTACAAATACACAACTAATATTTTCTTTTACAGCAACAGAGGTAAATGTAGTTAGTTATTCCCAAATGGACAAACTAAAAATGAATAACAGAGCTGGTTTTCTGTAAACTCTTCATACTTTGGCAAGTTTTGACAGGCAGTCGAGTGCAGAATGTGAATCTCTCCTCAGTTCTCACATCCTTCTGCGTCATCATTACCCGCTCAGTAGAAGCCAGGTAAATGACACAAATGTACTGAAAATGGAACCAGGCATTACTAAATAATAATAATACACATTTAAATGAAAACACAGATATGTTTTACTATCTTTATTTCTACTGTTAGGACTCCCCTCAACCTGGAACTTCTTACAGGTCTTACACTTTATTCCAAACGAACAGCAACATTTTTAGGACAGATTCTTCTTGAGTAACTAGTAGTTCTACTCACAGTGGTCGTGAGGCGGTTTGGTATGGATAAGCCAGCGCAAGTATAAGTACGGTTATAGATGGCGGATATGCACGATGAAGGAAATGGGAACCTTCAGTTTTGTAAATGCCCTTTGTAATTTCCGTCGTGTAGTCACTTGACAATAAGAATGATGAAATCAAACGGCCTGATTCCCACATGGAGTTTTATGTAACATCCTCTCCCATACGATGACGTGGAAGAGACGTCAGTCTGTTTTAACAGTCACCACTGCAGCTCATGGGCTGATATGCGCTCAGCATTCAAGTGCTTCCCTCAGCTTGGCTTTAACCTCACACCCTCTGCAGCACAAGAAGAAGTGCAGTCCACGTGGTCTCATCTTAACATTCAAAGTGAAGTGAACCAGGGCGATGTGACAACATGCAGCAGCTGGCTGTTTACACACCACAGCCTGTCTGCATGAAGCAGGTCACACTGAGGGGACAGGACACATGCAGGATGCTGCCACTATTATGAACCCACGAACATTTACTCTCAGGGATCTCTGGAGTTACTTTTGAGACATTGTTATTTGTGCAACTTCATCACTTCTTTTAGCTTGTGGCTGAGACCCTAAGAGGAGAAGATGGAGAGACTTAGACAGGTGTAGTGCAAAGTCGTCATCAAGTTTCTTCTTCTTCTTTTCATACAGAGAATGTATGAATAAAGCAAGGAATTCTTACAGTTGTTGTGGTTCTGTAAATCGGGTATTCGATAAAAAATAATCTGACAAAACACCCACCCTCTAGGATTACTCACCATTTAAATCTGGATGTCTCAACAACAAGTGGGAGGAATTTATATCTTAGAAACAAAATGTAATTATCGATTTTCACCAAAGACACCTAAACTGTAGTGTCAACTTTTTTTTATTAGACCAATACACCAATACAAGATCAGGGAGAGAGAGATGGTCTCCTACCGGACACCCAACGAGTGCCTTCTTGGGGGCTTCAACATCACAGTACATCGAGATTATGTTGTTGTTGCTATCATCACTGTTTCATTTCATTTTTCTAGCCATATTTTGTTTAAATAAACAATGCCAATCAATAAACAATCTGAATGTTAATGCTCATAAAAGGAGCATTATACTGTCGTTTGTGCTGAGGAGCTGTGATAGTAAAGCCCACTGGCCCTTAATACAGTAAAAGAGCGCTATCTAGTGGTAGGAAGAGGACACACTATGTCCAGTAGATGCACTACTGCATATTGACATTGCTGCAGTCGTCTCCTGGAAAAGGAGGTTGCGCTTCAACAATGGGATCCAGGGTGGAGTGCCGAACCACAAACAAGTTAAAAGGTAGCACATCTCAGATTTCTAAGTCTAGGAGGACAAAACACAAACATTTCACTTGTTTGTTTGGCTCACATCCCAATGGGGCTTACATTGTACTTGTACTTAGTTGTTATGATTCATACTCCTTTCAGTTTGTTTGTGGATGGAACAAGAGATTTGTCACTTCAGTAAAACATGAATAACAAATTAAGCTGTCACACATCGATGTTATCTGGGACGCAGTCGTTAAGTTTAGCACTTCTGGACATTTTACACGAGCACTAACTACATCCTTTTTCCCCACCGCACATATTCAAGTCTGGAAATGCAAACTGGAAGTGTGAGCACGAGGTGCCAGGTTCACAACATTTTGTTTTCATTTGGGAGGTATTATGGAGTATAGTTGTCACTCTATTGAAGAATATAAACTTAATACTCTCTGATTACAAACCAAGAAACCTACTTCTTTAAAGTATAGTTGAGATATACCCTAATGAACCTCAATGTTTCTTTAATACATGTTTGATCCTACAAGCACACTGTCCTCGTAGGTTCTCTTTTTCACCACAAGGTGGCTCTAAATACACACAAACTACTTTGAGGTGTTTGTATTGGCATCTAATATATAGTCTGTTTGTTTCTTAATATTCAATCAGATGGTTATAGCAACAATTTGAATATGAGTGAGATAACAGGTGCGTATATATATATACATATATATATATATATGTATATATATATATATATATACACACACACATATACATACACACACGCACATATATATATATATAGTGAATTGTGATGAAAATGTAATTAATTGGTTACGGAAGAAATATTAGACATGAGAAGGAGATGTGCAGTTCCATCAAATATGACATTTTAAAACATCAGCAGTAGGTAAAGTACACATATAGATATGTCAAAGAGCACTATAGGCTTAAAAAACTGTTGTGTGGACAATTAAGCAATAGATAATGACTCCTGTGACACCCACAGTGTTGTCAGAGGGTAACAGGTAAATCAATTAGGTACAGCATGGCGGATGGCAATTTGTCTCCAGAGGGCTCTCAGCAAGAATAGTCATAGGGGAGTGGAGCTTTGGCTCACAAGCAGATGCCGTACCTGTAACCTCAAGGGGAATCAGCAGGTATGCAGTTCACCTGTCTTACTAAAGCTCCCGAGGCTGATGCTACAGTAGTTAAACACACCTCGTATGCTACAAAGCTCTGTGTGTGTGTGTGCATGGTGTGTTTTAGTTTGTGCGTATGTGTGAATGTGGCAATAAAAAAGCGCCGTGGAACAAATTCATTAACAGAAAATCCTTTTCCCATGCACATACACTCAGAGGAGTGAATGTAAAATATGTGCTGTCCTGTGCTCACACACGGTGTCATTGACATAGTCATATGCCACATCAAACACTTTCAGAGTTGACTGGCAACAACAGGTTTGTAAACTGAATACAAAAACAGAACCGCCCATTTGTGGTTGACCTTCTCGGCTTTGTTTGCTGCAAATACCTATAAAAATCAAGATGTGACTTGTTAGTCATTTACACTAACACTTGAGGGAAAGTAGCAGTTAAGATCAAATTAAGGGGCTTTATTGTGTATCCTCAGCCACAAGGTGGAGAGTAATTAATTAGAAGTAGTTATTGAGAAGCTTTTTCACCTACTTGTACTGCTCGGTAATTCAGTAATTCAACTTTCTCTGTTTTATATTGTCGATATAAATAAATAAATAAATATATAAGTAAATAAATAAGTAAATAAATATAGGTTTGACTGATCTACTTTTCCCTCTAAACAAATTCTCTAAAAAAGATTTTCACTCCTCAAGGTTTGTGGGGAATACATTTTGAAATGGTTTTAGTCTGATTACGACATTTGCCTTCTAGGTGAACATATGTAACTGAGTAACTGTCGCTGTTAACTGTCACTAATACTCATTAGCTAGTTTTGTAGTTTCTCACTTTAAATACAACTGAGGTCAAATCACAGCGTACCGCTACATGGGCTGCTTATTCTTTTACTTTTTCCACTCCTGCTACTGTCTACAATACATTCGATGTTGTGTTTTGCAGTGTTGCCTTAGTTGCTTGTAAAAGATGCAGGACCTCTTTGTGGGGGGTACGGTTGTGGGGAACTGCTTTCAGAGCCATGGAAATGAGGAGGGGATTACGCCTCCATTGGCACTGGGCCTGCCTGTTGCCATGGCACATCCATTGTCCCCCAGCACATGGGCATGTCACAGAAACCTCCAGTGAAAATGTTCATGTTATGGTCCGTTAGAGCTGTGGGGTATTTCTTGTGGGATTATTTTGATACATGGGATCAGCAACACCGTACCATGCAAAAATAATAACACAAAAATAATAATAAAACAACAGTCCATAATCTAACGGGCATTTGGCGCAGACAGATACACCTAAATAATGCATGCAGTCAACAGAATGAGTAACTCATAGTTGGCTTCACAAATGCAATCAGCATGTCTTGAGTTGAGTCACCACCACTAGCAGTCATTTGGAGCAAATTGCTTCAGCCTTACAGAGCTGCAACATTTTGCTGTATTTCCTTGGCTGCATTTCAAACTCCCGGTGTGCCTCAGCTCCCAAGAGTATGAGTCATGAGAGGAAGGTAATCACAGGCAATGATGTGGACCGCTGCAGGGCAAGCCCCGTTGTGGAGGAATACCCTTGAGAAAGTCCACGCCGTCTGCAAACGACTGCTCATATAGGTCTTGGGATCGCCCTGGCCGCAGAGCCAATCATATGACTCGGTTTATACGGCCCAAGCCGCTTCGTCCAATCAGCGACGAGGTTGTAACACCAGCCGTGACGCCATTGGCTTATTCTAGACAAGGGCGGTTTTTCGCTTGCTTCAACAGCACCATCTCTGGCAGGTGGTGTGTGCTTTAAAACCATACAGTAGGCTAATGTTTAGGACGATAGGTAGGCAGTCACAGGGGAATAAACACCATTTCGCGTGTCCCTTTGTCGGCTCTCGGTTGATAGTTTCGCGCTACGCGCCGTTCCGTTTCCCCTGAGCTCACCGGGATCCCGGCGGACGGGACGCACGTCGGGGTTTCCCTCTTTTGAGCCCAGACACTTCGTGCTTTACGGTCAGCGGTGAACAAGACAACTGCTCCTTCGTCGTGCGGCTTCCGAAAACGAGACGGAAAAGCCCTACATGTTGATTATGTGCACGTCTGCATGAGAGAAACACCTCCCGGCGACGGCCGACGGGGTCCCACATCCTGCAGCCGCCTCACCTCGTCCGCCGGCTGCGTTGCGCACGACATGATATGTTGGTGATCTTTTTCTGGAAGCGGTCGTGCCTTTTGTTTTCATTTCGGGATTACGCGATGTGCGGATCCGTGAACGCCACGCCACGCAAATGAGCGGACGGTTTTTTTCGGCTTTGAAAATGAGGAAGCATTTTCATAAAGACCCAGAAAATGGCAAGAAGGTCTGCTCGTCCGTGGGCCCGGATTTGAGTAAAATGAGAAGGAAAGGAGCAAACGCAACAGCAGCATGATTTTTTCTCTCCCCCCAACAGAATGACACCAAAGGAGGTAAAACGGCGTCGGTAGATCAGACGCAGCATCAATGAAGGCGATCTGGACAAGTTTTGAGTCGCTCTTAATGAACAGAAACACTTTGCAGCTCGATAGCAGATCGTTGCCACAATATTAAAATATTGTTCGGCTTTTGAGGGATCTATTTTCGCATTGCATTTGTTATCTTTTTTTCCATTTATCTTTTTGATTATTTTTGTTTTTTTTATACTTTTGATCCGGATCCAGCCCTGACTATTCAATGGAAGTATGTTATCAGCTGCCGGTTTTGCCTCTAGACAGGCTGGTTCCCAAGCATGTCCTCAGCCGGAGGGGAGCCATTAGTTTCAGCTCCAGCTCTTCTCTCTTCGGGGCTCCTGATCCGAGACAGCTGTCACAGGTAAATAAATTAAAAAAATCTCTCTCTCTCTTCTCTTTCTTTCTCTCTCTCTCTCTCTCTCTCTCTCTCTCTCTCTCTCTCTCTCTCTCTCTCTCTCTCTCTCTCTCTCTCTCTCTCTCTCTCTCTCTCTCTCTTGATCACAGTAGGGATGGCTGTGAGAATCACAATGGCCTTAAACCAGTACATTTAAAAAAACAAATATATGAATAATCCACAGGAATCTTGCAGGTGGTTGTTGGATATCTAGGCCCTAACACACACAGTGAACACTCACTTGCAAAGACGCTCACAACCTTTTCTTATCTCTTGGACCTAAAATACATACCAAACTGAAACCACTTTGCATTTGTGCCTGTTGCCCACAGATAAAGGCCCTCTTGGCTTACACTTTAGCCAACATTGACAGCGTGGAGCCTAAAGTATAGCGGTTTACTCCTGCGACTTGCTACATTTGTCAGAAGGAACGTGCCACAGTGTTATTTATATTAACATCCCTTGACACAAGAAACATAAATCATTGAGTCATACTTGAACTTCCTGCTTTCCCAGAGTCTCGAACTCTTGAAATTGTGTCTCTGGCAAGCCCGCCTCTATATTTCTGCCCTGCAGTAAAAGAAAAGGTAGGCCACAACAACAGTCTTCATGTTGTGGTGTCACGTTTTGCTTGACTCATGTACATAGAAAAACTGGCACGGCCGTATAGTGTATCCCCAATGCATTAGCCAAGCATTGGGGCACTGTTGTGTATAAGCATGTGTCTCAGATGATGTACCACACATTAGGCCTTCGTCCAGTACACTTGCTTAACTAACTACCTGCGACCTCTGCTCAGAGAAAAAGTTGCACATCAAGTCCTGAGTCAGTGAACTTTCCCCCACCATGTGTTACAGTTTTTAAAATGGTAAAACATCCTTACTATTGCTTCAGTAGCTTTGCACAAAAGCAGCAGGGTGTGTTCTCATCTCTTTGGATCACTTCCTGCTAGTGGGTCATGAACAGAAACTCCCACAGCGTAGCAGGGCATCTCCCAGCACATTAACTAAGCATTAAGTCACTGTCTTTGACTGTGCGAGCGTCCTCTTCAATGGGCCTTCCATTAGTGCTTTGTGCAAGACGCTGCTCCACATAACCACCCATGTGTGTCCGCTTTGAACCTACCACACCATCACCGGCAGCTCCCTCAAAGACTAATGCATAGCCATGGCTATCAAAGGCCCTCAATGTTGCTTGTCCTCAGTGGTCCTTCGTTTCGTTGGGTTATTGGTGTTTTTGACATATGTTATGAAATGTTGGCTGGACAAGACTTTTCTGTCCATCCATTGATCCTTCTGTGAATTCACTTCCTACTTGAAGTCCTTATCCTTCCGCTCCATCACAATGCCCTCTTAGTTTGGAAGACTTGTAAAACCAAACCAAAGGCCTGAACCTACCTTGTGCCTCGGTGGTTCTTGAAGCTTTTGTCTCTCAGACTACGGCCTAAAAGAGAGATTCCCGGAGAGGTACCAGAACCTCACGAGAAAACCCAGCTCAGCATAATGCTAGATAGCTCATCCTCTGCATTTACGCACGTGTAAAGCTGTTGTGTCTCTTGGCCGGGTTCACCAGTAGATTTCTCAAGTGGGCTAGAGTTCATTTTCAATCGGCAGTTATGAGGTGTGCTGTTATCGTGCTCCTTTGTTGTGGAAATTTGCAATAAGCAGTGCACTTTGTAGTGTTAAGTGAGTTTCCCCTGAAACAATAATGATCTACCTTTTTTTTTTTTTTTTGTGGAAGCATCTTTAAATTGCACAAGGTTTCCAAATTTTGCAATGTAAAGGCCTGCCGACATGGTTAATTGTCTTTTTCCATCCTGAACAGTGGCAGAATTGGGTGATGCATACACTCATACAGTGTCACTCAGCCTTTGTCACAGAGCAATTACACTTCTACAAATATTGTGTTTCGGGCCCTAACTTTGACCATAAGGGTGCATTTGTCCTTGGTGGCTGCTGTGTTTTTGTGTGTGGTTCCACAGGCCTGTTGTTTGTGGAAGCAGTTCTGGACTACCATTGCCACTGCCAAGAGGCAGTTAGGCATGTGCCTGGGCTCTGTGGGCAGTGGTTTGGCTGGCCGCCAGACTCACAGATGGCCGGAGTCTCAGTCTCTTTTCATTCTCTGGCTATCTTGTTCCGCTCACTCACAAGCTCCCTCTCTTTCTCCTCTACCACCCCCCCTCCCCTTCCCTCGCAGATGAAGACATTTCCTCTTGTAAACAGAGGACAAAAGAGTAGGCTTGAAGACACGACAGAGTCTCAGAAGAATATGTCACTCTGTGGTCGTGGAATGCTTATGGTTGGGTGTAAATATGCTGCTGAAGAGGCGTCGAAAATAGCAACGGCATTAAATAAATGGGCTCATTTATCTCGAACAATGCCTTTATTGTTTTTATTACAATGCATGTTGGCTGCTTTTTTTTTTTTTTTTTTATTAATTCCTAAAAGTGAGGTGGAAAATGATTTGAATTTTCCTTGTATATAGTGATGCATGCTGGTCCCCTCTGGCTTCTCTGAGTGAAGGGAGTGAAGGGTAAACACAGGACTGAGAGATTAGTTTGGTCCACAATGAAAGGACAAGGAGTAAGACACATCAAAGAGTCATGTGGTTCCCATCTAAACTACAAAACACACATGTATTGGTCCAAGTTAGTTTGGCTTTGCTGCACTCATTTCAGAGATGCTCCACATGGCAGCCCTGCAACTAAGTTGCTATGCCATTTGGCTGTCTGTCATGACTTGGTACTATATCACAGTCACACACATTTTCAACAACAAAGCAATTCCATACAAGAATCAATAAGCAGACACACGGTATTGATGAGATGAGATCAGTCACATGGCTTGTGGTGATAATGGGAGAAAGCAACTTGGACTGTGAACACTGATCTGCTTTCAACGCATTTCATCATATCAGAGTCCGAGATATCATCGAGAGTGTGTTGGCCACTGACCCTAGATGGACTCCTCCTGATTTGAGATGTTTAGGGACGGGAGGATGATAAGCATGTGCGTAAGGGTGGGAGATATCTCAGTTTGTTTCATCCACTCTATGGCTGTTTCTACGCAGGCTATGATAAGATAATACTTTACAGTGCTTCTTTCTGAGGGAGTTACTTTGTTGATTTTTAACTGAACCGATAAGCATTTTTTTCTGAACATTGCCATCGGATTGACGTAGTTTCAGGATGTGGTAAGAATGCTGAAAGAGCTGTTCAGACACTGAGAAGTGTTTCACAACAGTTCTCAAAATCTTTAACTCTCTCCCTGCCAAAGTTTGTTTTTCTGCGAGATTTGCGCAAATAACCTGGTATGCATGGTAGTCTTTGCTGAGCGAGGACGTGTTTTAGCCTATTCAGTAAATAAACAGGAGTCAAATCTTACATCCTGTCTTCATTTTTCTCTCTCTCTCTGTGTGTGTGTGTAAGGGGGCCCTCTTATCACATGACCATTCTGTTTTTGTGTTGCAGTGTCGAGTGCAATCGGCCGTGAGATTGTGGCTCCATACATCAACACACTAACAGACACAATGTCAGGGGGCAGCTGCTCTGGCTGAATATTAATTATATTTACTGTAGTCCTATAGACATATGATAGTTGTGCACTGGTTGTCAGCTTGGCTTTTGTTTGCTCTCCTCAGAAGGCTAAGACTTGTAAGGGGGGAGCATGAAGCTGGCCCAGAGAAGCAATTAGAGCCTGGGGATGATGTTTTAGATGAATGAAATTCCTGTGTGGGGTAGATGGCTTGGGAGACTATGAAGCAAGTTTCTCTCTTCCCCCACCCCTTAACTCTACTTGTGTCATAGAGCACTGCTCAAAGCACATTTATACAAGGCCCCTTAAAGCTCTCTGTGTAAAGAAGGCTTAAATCATTTTAACATTGACACTTTCCCCGCCAGTAAAAAAAACAACATTGGTTCCAGATATGTTACGGCTAGACAAGCATGCTGCTTTGTTCTCTGACGTCAATACTACTCTGTCTTTCGCCGGCCGAGGCGTTGGGCCAATTCACCCCAGGCCTGCCCTCAATCCAGCAGCCCTCTCTCCAAAACTCACAGCAGCTGGAGTGTGTCAGAGTGGACAGTGATCTCATAAAACACTTCCAACAGGTAGACTCCATCTAGGGCTTTGTGTATGCAATGGCTGATGCACAAACACACACATACTTACTCACTCCAGACTTGTCCGCATTTATGGCCTAGCACTCAGTTACTGGAATGTGCCGTTCCACACAGCAGAGTGCTGCAAGAGGTTATAACTCATAGGGAAGCTTTCAGTTTATCAAACTGTGCTGAGTCCAGCTGCTTTTATCTTGGGTATTTACATGTGTGTGTTTGGTGTGCGTGCACGGCTTTGTTTCTGATACGTCCGTTTAAAGGAATGCGGCTGGCTTCCTCATTTGCTTGTCCCCGAGCTGATTTACTGACATCGCAATGCAATGATGACAAGGAAGCATGTTTAAAAAACGCTATTCTGCATTTGAGTTCTTGCAACTCCAGCCAGTGCCTTTTTATAATTTAAACTCACACTCACACAATACATTAATCGGTCTGCTTTGAGCAAACATCAACATGTTGTCAGCATCTGTTTAACCGTAGGAGTCAGAAAATGACAAACATTGAAGACCTGGCCTTACTCAACAGTCAGACATTTTGACATCCCGTGACCTCCTGACCTCACAAACCTGAATGCCATGACTCCAGGCAGCAAGACTTAGCTGAGATAAGAAACAGAGCTGTATGTAAACGAGCTCACGTGGAATTGCCGGGAGTACAATGAGCAGACTGTTGGGCTAGCAGTAAACCAAATAACAAACAAAACTGAATTTGGCTCTCAGACTGCGGCGAACAAACTCCAACTGGCTGCAACTCCAGGTGTTCAGTTAAAGGCACCGAAAGTATTTTTCCCAAAAATAAGATTAGCCTTTGTAAAGCTTTATGGAAGTAAACAGTAGGAATGTGGCCTGTAACCAATTTGGTACATTGTTAAACAGTTAATTGCTCACCCACACAAGCACATTTACAAAGTCCAGGTGGCAGAATAAGCTAGGATTTGTGTAAGCGTGCTAGTGAGTTACACCTGTGACTTGATTTGACTCTACTGGTACAGTGCCCTTTCAAAACAAGCTCGTTCAGAATAGACCGAATGCTTGGCCTCTGGTGTGGCTGCCTTCAGCTTTCTCATGAACCGCTCATACAAACGGCTTCACACTCAACATTGCTCATTGGTCCTGAGCGATACATTTGTTATGACAGAGTTCCATCACACACCCAAGTTGCTGCAACTTACGGTCAGAAACGGTGATGAAATAGGCCTTTACTCTTGCTCACAGGAAAAACACCAGGGCCAGACTTTACCATTAGGCAAAGTCCCAACTAAAAGGCCCCCTAACAGCTATAGTTTTATTATGATGTTAAAACATAATGAATCATGCTAATATTCTCACTCATTATTCCCCAAAATAACTAACTAAAGGCCCCCAAAGCATAAAAGAAATATGCAACTCAACTGTATACTACTTACTGGGTACCTACCTGTACATCAGAGGAAAACATTGTAGTGCTACATTTACTTGAAAGAGAAATGCTGGAGTTTACGTTGCTGATTTATTTAGGTATTAGAAATATATTTAGGTATTATAGTTTTACTTTAATAGTTGATAATTTTACTTTTAAGAAGTAAGTTCTTCTACTACTGCCAATAACAACATTCACAGTTAGAGAAAGCATAAAAAGTAAAGCCAGACGGCTTTAGCCTTGAGCCCCCAACTAAAAGGACATCATATATCTATGATTCAGTTGGTGTAAGCTGCGATTGCCACCACGTGTGGCCGTCAACATGGCGACGCTTGAGTCGGCAGCTGGAAGCTAACGGTGCTAACAGCACAAACATTGCAAACAACGGCAACAGTGCTGACGGGGGATTGGAGGGCGGCCCAACATAATGGGTCGGGACTGCGTCATCAGCGGTAGCGTAACCACAGTATGAGTGCAGTGCCAAGCAGCAGCCATTAGCTAGCCAGTGGTGCACACACGGAAGGAGCACGAGTTGCTGGGCAAATGTTGGTGGTGGCAACGTCATCAGTGTTATGTGTTAGTGCGGCAAAAACCTACACAATTTGAGTTGCAATAGCAAAGTGTTTTTTTTGTGTTGGCTATCCGTCCATGCTTGTTGGGGAAAAAGTTCAGTTGTAACATTATCCAGAATTCATGTTGGGTTAGCGTTGTATATAATAAATATGCTTTTTTGGAATAGGCCTAATAAAGTTTGGGCAGATAAGGAGAGTGTTTTTCAAAAGGTTTCCTTGTATTTCTCAAAAAGTTATTACTGTCCAAGGTTCACCACAGATGGATGGACGATGACTTCGTTCCTTTATAGCCCAGTGAATCACATGTCTCCCTTCACACCCCAGTTTTGCATAAGCCTGAAATGAAAAAGAAATGCCATAAATCATGCCATTAATCCTGTCCATGCCTTGTTTGATGCCAGAGGGTGTGGGTCAAATGCAAACTGGCAATCAGCACGGCTCAGCAGTGAAGCCAAAGCAAAAAAAGTCTCTAAAGCTGTAATTTCTCTAATGGCCACTAGAAGCCAAGAATTACGTATTAAAGTTATTGGAAAAATCCAACTGTTTCTATCTTGAAATGCAAAGTAAATGCCTTTTTCCTAATGCAATTCCTAATTTAGGTACAACAAACAATTTTCACCGGGTCTTTTGCCCCTGCAATAATACATTTTAAGCATTAGCTTTTTTGTCAGTTCCTGCACACATTGGTAATCCCTTAAAACATTATGTAAATGATTTGTAAACAGGGATGAAGTTGCAGATAAATCTCCACCGAAGATGTGGAAGTGGAAGTCCAAGGGGTCAGTTCTGTGATGTTCCCAGTACTACCATGTGAAGCCATTATTACATTACATTATTCCATCATAATGTATAAGTGGGGTTGAGCGATGGAGAGAGAGAGAGAGAGAGAGAGAGAGAGAGAGATGCGCTCATTGCAGATCAGCTGTTTAGTGATCATCGGAGCAGGGAAAAGTTGTCTTTTGTTATAAAATATAGCCTCCAGTCTCACAAACACTTTTTACCCTTCCCTCCCCACTTCTGAAATGAATCCGGCGCCTCTGCATTGGATTAGGCATCTTACATGGAAGACAGATGGTGGAACGGTTACCTCCCCTGATGATGTTGGGTGTGGTCTGTTTTTCTTGATCAGTAGTTCTCTTCATTTAGAATTGCCATGTGTTGTTTTATGGTTGTGACTTTGCCTTTAGTCAGGGTTAAGGGCACATTTCACACGGTCACACACAGAGACAAACCTGCTAAATTTCAGGCACACCGGTGCAACCAATGAAAATGTTTAGTTGCACCTCACAGATGTTATGGTCGCACTCTGAAGCCCCGGAGGTAAACCCAAATCCAAACATTAACATATTAATGATGTCGCAAATGTTTTATCTTCACTCAGCCTATGAGCAACTGGCAGGTTTCCACTAGGGTGGATACATTCGCCGTGACACACCTGTAAACGACAATAATCAAAGCCCATGACGGTTTCTATCAAACAAAGGAGCTAGCAGTCAGTCACTAGTCTCAGTAACTAAGTCAGTACCTCCTGCAGCTGTTTCATAGTTAAAACTTTGCAGTAGCTATCTGGACTGTGGAAGTGATTGTTAAAGATTCTAGTTTTTTGCATGAAGGATACAAAATGAGCTGGCCAGTTTTAACATGCACAGGCATTTCAAAAAGGAGATTTACCACTGTTGGATAAGCGTTGCAAAGAAGGACACAAATCAGACCAATTAAAGCTAGGGAAGGTAATCTTGAGAAACTAGCAAGCGTACGCTGGATTTAAAAATGATCCAACCGAAAAACCCAGCGGAGTGTTGCCAACTCTTTTATAATGAAAGTAGCTGGCAGCACTAGCTCAAAACGTCCAGTTGCTAAGTCTGCAGCACTGGCAGCCAGTACCTTCAGGTCTCTCCAAAGCCACTACCCCAAAATTATCAGTATGAATGAAAATAACCAACATGGCTATTGTTAGTACTCACAGCTGTAAAGTTAGCAGTTTGTGGAAGATTCCAGTGAAGAGCAATTGGAGCAAGGGCAGGTAGGTAGAGAGTCAGGTAGCCCGTCCAGTCATCAGACACAGATACCGGATTTGTTACTCTCGAGCATTTGATTCATTGACTGCTGTCGAAGTGTGAAGAGAATTTCAACAAAAATATCAAAAATGTCTTTGAAGAAGATTACCAACCCCACCTTTTAACTTTTAAGTGAATTTCCCATCTCTGACATTAAGTTCAAGTCCTGCCTTTTCCATTCTGCATTTCTCTCCCTCTCCCTTATTTCCCATCAGCCTCAGCTGTGAAGTATAAATGCCAAAAACACAGAGCTTACAAAGGGGCTCAAGTTAATTTCGCACCATGACTGGACCATGGGTGTATGGTTTTGTGCGTGTTGGCACGACAAGGCGTGGCAGGGGTATGTGTTGTGAGATGGCCATTTCAAGGGTAAAATGTGACTTTCCCCACCGTTCTCAGTGGGAATGTGACATTGACAAAGTGTTTGTACTGCCGCCTCCTTCTTACCAGCTCACAAGCGATCACATGCCAGGTGTGTGTGTGTGTGTGTGTGTGTGTGTGTGTGTGTGTGTGTGTGTGTGTGTGTGTGTGTGTGTGTGTGTGTGTGTGTGTGTGTGTGTGTGAGAAGCAAGCTCTGGCCAAAAGGTTTGTTTGGGCAAGTGTTGGCAGGGCTGGTCACTCTTCCATTCCCAGCCCAAGAACCAGTATTACACACAGTTCCCAAGCATGTTAAAGCTGATACCAACCCCCTCTCTCTCTCTCACTCACTCACTCACTCACTCACACTATCCACCCATGCATCTATACACACAATCTATAATATTCACACTAACCACTAGTGCTGTGTGTAAACACAGAGGCCTGTTGACACTAAAATACAGCTTTGCAGATCACCCACCCAGAGTCGAGCTGTTTGCTAGCCGGTAAAATATTAGCTTTGGATTGGCGGCTGTCATGAGCTTAGAGGACAGACGGTGTCAGGTGTCTTTGTGTGTGTGTGTGTGGAGGAGATTCACAGTAATCCCAAGGATATGAAGTAATTGGTATATAAGCGTGTACATCTGTGTTTGCATGAGTTTGTGTTGCGACCAGTTGCTGATCGTCATGAAATGGCCAGTCATGCAGGTTCCCTGTGGAATGGGTAACCCTAGACAAGGGTAGCCCTCAGAAGGGAGAGTGGAGAGTTGGCCTGGAGGGGAGCTAGGATTTTTGGAGTGCATAGAGAGGTGAGCCAACACCTCAGTGTAGCCTGGAGCAGCTGTCTGTCGACAGAGCAAATATGTAGTTACCACTGTCATTCCCACTACAAGTACCGCTGCAGTGCTCTGCTGCTGCGGCTGCCTCCTGGTGAGGGATACTGTTGGCACCGGATTGTGTTGTAGACGCAAGTAAAGATAAAACGGACAACCGCTTTATGTGTTGAGATCTTCATCCATATTTGGCAACGTGTTGGGCTTCTGAGGTCAACGGAAGCACCCTTATTCCCAACACGTATAATATTCTATCATTTCACAATAGGTCAGTGGTAACCATGGCTTGTTCATTGTTTTCACTCCAAAACCATGTTTGCAGCTCATATGTCAAAAAAGGAAACGTTTGGTAATTGGGCCCGTATAAGCAACTGACTTGTGCGAAACCAGCATGTCTGATGACGTTTCCAGTGTCTTTTATCCGAGGTTGACTGAGAAGAGTATTTTTTTGCAGTGTTTTCAGAATAGAAGTTCTGATCGCGGCGGTCCCCCATTAGTATACATGTGTAGAGTAGAGGTGGCCGTATACATTGTACACCGTTTGGATGTATTGCACTCGAATAATTTTTGGCACATTTCGACCCGGTTTGGTTTCTGCTCTTTCACGCCTTGAACAACCACGATCCCAAATTGTAATATCGATGTATTTTGGTAGCACAAGAACAGTTTGGGATAAAGATGACGACCAGCTGGTGTAGAATCACCGGCGTCTGGGCCTCTCCTCACACTGCGAGAAACATTCCCTGATAAGAAAAGGGAATTTTGGAAAGCATTGCTGGAATCCCAACACAAAGGCATTATTTATTAAGTAGTTTAAATGGTTTACCATGTTACTTGAGGTGATGGCGCCAAGGATTTACTTACAACTATAAACCTCTCCCATTCACTTTCCATGATGGACAAGGCACACTTCCCCCGCGTTTCCGTCACAGTCAGACTGTTCTTTGTTTTTTTTCACACATTGTGGAGGAAAGAAAACTCTAAATTAGTTTACAGTTGATGGTGACTTAAGTTGGTGGACAAGTCAACTGTAGTTGCTTCTTAGAAAAAGTCTTCTTGTTATGCAGCTGGGGGAAAAACCTGAAGATATTATATGGAAGTTTTTTTTAATAATAGATTATTACAATGATTCATTAAATACTCATGCCATTGAAGAATGGGATTGACTTGTCAAGGGTTGGCGGGCCACATCTCTCCTGTTTATTAGTTCCACAAAAGTAAATTCAAATAAAATTGTAATTTATTCAAATTGCAATCACCTGCTGATGTCAGATCAGGGAAGTCATTATTTCATACATACTTTTTTAATGTTTGTACATTTTCAACTGTATTTTGAGACAGACTTTTAAAGGAAGTAAAAATGTCAAAGAAAACTTATCAGGTGGGCGGGGACAAAGATATTTAGATGGTGTGTGTGCGTGTGCGTGTGTACAAGTTGCTACACTGATAAATATGTTCCAGCGTCATATCATCAGCCTGATACGGCACTTACACCACTGTTATCAGTCATGTGAGAAACACGTGTTTTGTGGACACACACAGCAGATTAGAACAAACGGTAGCAACATTACAATACCCTTATGAAACTGTTTATATGTTATTTTGTGTTTTTGAGGTGTGTGTTTGGTGGAGCTGTAATTGTGAAACCACCCACATCAATTCTGGTACTCATTACGTTATTGTAATAAAATAGTTGCAACATTTTATTGGTATAAACCTTGGACAGTTGTTTATGATGTTTCTTTTTGTTTTTTCAGAGACGAGGGGCCATCTCCTATGACAGCTCTGACCAGACAGCACTGTACATTCGTATGCTAGGTAAGTCTTTCCCCATTCTATGCACACACACACACACACACACACACACACACACACACACACACCAGACATCAGTAGGTTTATCTCCTCCATGATCGTGTTCATTTCTTAATACACAATGGCTTAAAAAGCAGTGAGATGGAAAATGGATGGATGTAGTGCTTATGAAGAGATGGGGACGCACTAGAGTGCATGTCCACTCAATCCCCGGCCTCTTGGTAATCTCTGTCAGAATAGATATATATTTTGTGTATCTGTAGTGTTGAGTGTCTTTGAGACTAAGGGTTCATTGGCTTGTGTGTGTGTGTGTGTGTGTGTGTGTGTGTGTGTGTGTGTGTGTGTGTGTGTGTGTGTGTGTGTGTGTGTGTGTGTGTGTGTGTGTGTGTGTGTGTGTGTGTGTGTGTGTGTGTGTGTGTGTGTGTGTCCATTTGCCCATTTGCCCATTGCTGCCCTCAGCAACCCTATACAGGATAAGCAGTTTAGAAAATGGATGAGAGGACGGAAGGCTCATAGCTCTGCCATGCAGAGTCAAATGCATCGAGGAAGCAGCCAGAGTAGTCTTGGCTTCCTAATCAATAAGGCTATTGAGGATAATGGTTCGATTAGAGTCCGGGTGGACCCCTGACATCAGTCTGCCCCACACAGATGTGCACTCGTGTGCAACTTTTGCCACCTTTTATTCATAAATCGTATGTTGTTTGGCTGGTAGTGAGCAACTAGAAAGAAAGAAAGTAGAATTGCTCACAGTGTTATCCTGTCAGTGCTGTTCATAGATATCTGAGGGCTGCTGTGAAGTTCAGTGAGTAGGCAGGGAGCCTTAAACAGCAAGGGAAGTTTAGGGCTTACTGAATGTCTCTGTGGAAATCTGTAGCTTTCCCATAATATTGCTTTACTTTTGTTTTCGCTCCAGCTTGATAATGCCCATGTCTTGACTGCTGCTACGTGCGTCTACTCGCCGTTACAGCAATTTATCGAGCTCACTGTAGGAGCTTTAGCTTTTTAATCATTTTACTCGGCTAAGTATGATGGCAGTCTCGTATGTCACCGGCATAAAGCATCTGAGTCTGTAGATTTCATATTAAATTAAGTGTGAGGAGGGGCCCGCTAATGCAGACTGGTGTTTGCCTGGGCCAGGGTTCAGTCTGCCAAGTTAAAGTTGATGTGCTTTCAAATAGTAGGACTCAGAGCTTTCGCCGCATCAGTTATAATGACATGACCTACATCCACCCCAGAGCTCCAGCACTAATGCACCGCAGGAGAAACATGGACCTTGCGACTCTGAAAAAACACTACACACACACACACACACACACACACACACACACACACACACACACACACACGTGCCAAGCCCCAACACATAAAGATTGATGTGACAGATGTATAGAAATGTGGACACACGCACACACACACTCACTACCTAGGAGTGCATGAATTGTATTGTTTTTCTTGTCCTAATTTACATTTTGCATGTGAAATGCAACCGATATGGTTTCCGTCTCCACATTTATACAAACGACTTGACAAACAGGTTTTCAACATAATGTTGAGCATCGTTACGCCTTGAATTGTAATTCTTAGTTTTTGATATTTTGATAGGAGCTTGTGTAGTATTCAAACAGCTGTTTGCAAGTAAGTAACGTGCTGGTTGTGGAACACACCTGTGTGACTGCTTTGATTTTTAATTCTAATGCACATACGAAACGATCAGAAGTGCCATGCTGGAAACATACCATTGCACTGTTTAGCGCCTTGATGATTATACTGCCACGTAGAGTCTTGCTGCATATAGAGTGTTGCCTGGAACTACACACTAGCATTTTACTGCATCAGTGTCATAGCACCATCCTCTCACCTCACTGCTCCTGACTGCAGTCGACAAGCAGCCCGGCCGCCGTCGTTTTGGTCCAAGTCTGGAGCCTGTTCCTGTTGCTGTTGCTCTGCCTGACGACTAAAAACAGTCTTAGATGTACTACGGATCCCTCAGTGGTTCTGAGTAGTAATAGTAGAGCAGATTGTCCTGACATGGCATTGCATGCTCAGCTGTTGATTGATTGACTTTTCTTTCCATTGAATTTTCTCTTCTGAGGCGTGGGAGTGTGTTTGTGCGTAACTGTGCCCGCACATCGTACACCAGACTTGGGTGAAATAGTATTTACAAAATGACATCTTTTACTTGTTTTAGTTTGCTTGGAGTACCAGAACGATGGGTTTTCAACACTTGTTGACAATAGAGAGGTGAAGTCCTGTTTGACTTTCAATGCTGAGACAGAATATTTCCTCATTGATATGAAAAGCTGAAAAATTCGGAGGATTTCTGTCGGTAAATGCACATCCACTACCATATTGACTAGAAAACGTTGACACCATATAATTGAAAATAAATAAAAAATGGATGGTTATTTTGAATCATTTCCCACAAAATATCAAACACTCACACAAATACAAAAGTAACCAAATACAATATATATATATATAAAAAAGAAATAACATAAGCAAAAATATGTATTATTATTTATTATAATTATTAAAGTTGGGGGAATATTAGTGAGTTGTAAGTTCTAATTTATCTTATGATATTGCAAGAAAACCAGAATCCTTTTTAGGACTGATAGTAGAAGCTCAATGTGATGAAAACATACTGTCCGGCTGTGGTTGGCAGAACAGAGGCCGGATTTCAGCCGTGTTGGTAGCTCCACATACATTTGTAATTGTCTTATTGTAGTGCTCTGTCCATTGATCTGTGGTAAAGCCCATCCTTGTTGGCACTTAAGCAAGATCAATTCTAGTATATAATCAGAAATATTTGTAAATACTACTTAGCCTCGCACATTCAGACACATTTCTTTTCAAGCAGCATGAATCTTGAGGAAATAAGTGCTGATTTCTTCTAGGAGATGTGAGAGTGAGAAGTCAGGTTGGATTTGAACCGGAACGACGAATCTCCCACCCATACCTGTGCATCGACTTCCGAACCCTTCACAGTGAGTATGAATCACAGGCAGCCAATAACCTTGACTCGCCAGCCTCTTAAATAACAAGAGACGATGTCAAACCGCTCACACAGTTTGTTCCTCTCCTGTTTGTGCGCTGCTTTCATCCAGTATGTCACACGATGATAAAGACCAAGGTGTGTTTTAGTGTAAAGTGTGTGTGTGTGTGTGTGTGTGTGTGTGTGTGTGTGTGTGTGTGTGTGTGTGTGTGTGTGTGTGTGTGTGTGTGTGTGTGTGTGTGTGTGTGTGTGTGTGCGTGTGTGTGCGCGCGCGCGCGCGCGCGCATTTTGACCCAAAGGTAATCCTACTTCTTGCTGACGTGTTTCCGGATTGTAGCCAGGGTTTATTCAGACCCAGTGCTTGTGTGTGTGAGTGAGAGACCACTGACAAAGCATGTCTGCTGTGTAATCCCAGACGAAAGGCTTATGAGTGGGCGGCTGTGTCAGCAGCGACTGTTTGTATATCTCTGTGTTGGTGTCAGATCCCCAACCGAGTTTGTGCTACCCAAATGATTCTCGGAGCCTAATGAGCTTATAAAATAAACATTTACCAAAAAGATTGTTACATATTTTACACATTACATCTTTTGTCAATTGATGCGCGTGTTTGTCCTTGTGTGCAGCACGGCTGGGCGATGGGTCCGAGTCAGCGTGCACTGCTCCTGAAAGGAGGGTCCGCAGACTGCTCAGCTTCCAGAGGAACCTGCACTCATCCCGTCTGCTGCGGGGAGTCCCCCAGCAGATCCCCCTCCACATCCTGGATGAAGACTACACTGGACAGGCCAGAGTAAGACACCCACCTTTTATATAACGATACCATAATAAGTCACTTTTTGTTCAGACTTCACATCACTAATTCTGTGCTTCTCTTTTCCCCTCGCTTGCAGTGCATGCTGGAAAAAGTCGGGAACTGGAATTTTGATATTTTCCTCTTCGATAAGTTGACGAACGGTATGTAAAATTTGATCTGAAATACTGTTCAGAAGTTGTTTTAAAAGTCATGACACAGATGTAACGGCGCACCGATAATCCAGCATTAAACCAGCTTTATATTCAATGTTTTACCAATGGTGCCATCTATTGGATGTCGGACGACACAGAGCATTCACTAGTGCATGGCCCGTTCAGAACATGCCTGTTAGGATTTGGCCTGTGGTGTTACTGCTTGCAGCTTTCTCAAGAACCACTCATACAAATAACTTTACACTCACACTCCTTGGGTCCTGAGTAATACACCTGCTATGACATAGTTACGCCACACACCTAAGTCACGGTCAGAAACACCGTAGAAATAGACCTAAAGTCTGGGGCAAACTGAGACTGGGGCTCCCGACTAAAAGGGCCTCAGGCAGCTATAGATTTATACATGAAAAATATTGAATCATGTTACTATTTTAACTCTCATTCTTCCCCAAAATAACTTACTGGTTACGTTGTAGATTCGGAATTGTTGCACAAAATATAACTATTAAAATATCATGAATTATTATTAAAATCCAGCATCGTATCATAATTGAAAGATCCACTGTGAAAAGAGTTCACTCTGCACTTGAAGTAAACATTTGGATGCATGATTTTTTTACTGTACGGTTTTAATAGTTTTACTATTTATAGTTAATAGTTTTCAAAGAAGGCGTATTAGTTGCTTGCTTCGACATAACCACCACGGTCATAAAGTAGAGCATGGGTATAAGGAGTGGAGGTATTTTGACGGAGGATATAACTGAATACAACTTGTTGTGGGTTTAAATTGCACCAATTCGACAAAGCACTCCACGGGGTCACCGACAATACGCCCGCTAAATGTGAAGTAGATCGGATGAGAGGTTCTGGAGATGTGCAAAGGTCATACGGACAAACCGAGATTCTTTGCATGTATTCTATAATTGAATCGCTGAATTTTATTTGGTATCTCGTCCGTTGCTTGTTGAAGAGAATGATACAACATTTAGTTTATTTTCCCGTGCAGCTGTAATGGAGTTTGGTTACTGGCTTCAAAGAGAACCGGCAGCTTAATAGACTCTTCATCTTGTCTTCTAGGGAGCATATTGAATTAACTAAAACATATTTCTGCACTGACAGGAGCCTCAGTAGATAAGAACAATATATGTTGTAATATGAATAAGGGTTATGACTCAGACCATACACGATCAGGCAGAGACAAGTATGTTTTTGGTTATTTTTTTGTTCTCGCCACATCTGTCTTGATGTATGCTGCGTAACTCAAAAGCAAGAGATGCGTAAAAGCTGAAGTGCATAGTGCTCGGAGAAGAAAAAGGATGAAAAATTACAAAAATAAGTACCTATGGGAAGTTAAGAAGGGGTAGTCCAGGCAGGTTCAGAGAAAGTGGATGCACAAATACAATTAATTAACAGAACAGAAAACAACACCTGCGGTCCACTGAGCACAACAGATATTAATATTTTACATTGCAACAACGTCTGATGAAACAATTTCCCATCTTTTTTATATTGCAAGTGAAAAGAGATCACACAAACCAGGTGAAAGCAGAACCCTCACTCTGATATTCCTCTGCTTCAGGAAACAGCCTGATCACCCTGACCTTCCACCTGCTGAACCAGTACGGCCTGGTGGAGCTGTTCCAGCTGGACATGGTCAAACTCTGGCGGTTCCTGGTCATGGTCCAGGAGGACTATCACAGCGACAACCCCTACCACAACGCTGTCCACGCTGCGGATGTCACACAGGCCATGTACTGCTACATGCAGGAACCCATGGTGAGACATAAAAAGTTGCACCAATGATGTTATATCATTGGTATTTAATGGAGTATTTGTATGGGAATGACCAATCATAATCTTTGTGCCATTGGGTCGTTGTCATTGCAGCTTGCCAAATCTCTGACCTCTCGTGACATCATACTGGGAATCCTGGCAGCCGCCACACATGACCTGGACCACCCTGGGGTCAACCAGCCTTTCCTCATCAAGACTGACCACTATCTAGCTACGCTCTATCGGGTAAAGCCACAGAACGGTCGCTCTTAACCCTGACAGACCTTTCTAAAGGACGAATTGAAGTGGAAAACATCGTATGACTTATTGAATGAATGTGCCTGTGCACATTTTCGTTTTCCTTTTTTAATGTGCAGAATACCTCAGTTCTGGAAAACCACCACTGGAAGTCAGCAGTGGGCCTGCTCAGAGAGACCGGGCTGTTTTCCCATCTGCCTGCTGAAGACAGGTCAGTGTGACACTGAAATGATGCTGAGTGTGCACACAGCAGTAGATGGCACCCATTGAAAGGGTCTACAAATTAGTTCAGAATTTCAAGTTATTTTTCAAAAGACTTCTGTGCTGAGTTCATAGAGCTGATGCCATCCGATGCCACACGCAGTGCTAAACCATCTGGTCATCTTGTCTTGACCCCTTAGCCTGAACATGGAGAGGGAGTTGGGCTCCTTAATCCTGGCCACGGACATCAGCAGACAGAATGAGTACCTGTCCAGGTTTCGCAGGCACCTGGACCAGGAGAACCTGTGCTTGAGCAATGCCAGCGACCGTCACTTCATTCTGCAGGTCAGTTTCCTCCTCTGTCATATTCACACAACAGGGTTTACTTTAGCTGGCGTATATTCCTGCTTTATGCCGTTATCCTGTGTGGTTGTCCAGCAGATGAAATTATGAGAAATATGCCAGATAAATAAGTAAATTCATTATTATCATATAGCCTAATATTGTGGGACCAAGGCTCGTGTCGATTGGCGATCGGCTCGACGATTGAAAGGATGATTTTATTTTTTACTCTGATATCAAGACTTACTATCGGAACTATGATGTTATAAAACCAATCTCTAGAAGCCGTACTGAGTATTTAGAGATGATTCTGGTGGTGACGCGGCATTACCACCCGCTGAGCCCGTTAATCAGCACAAATGACAAATTAATTTTAAATCCTTAATTACAAACCAGTTTGCTGTCTCTCTTCCACACATCTCCATATGTCTGCTCACCAAAACTGAGCTCTGCGCTCCATAAGAGTAGCCTAGTTAACGTTATAGATAGGGCTGCCATTTTTTATATTCAAAGCTTCGATTTAGGTTTTCAAATGAAGCTTTTTTTTTTCCTGTCGTCATATTTTATGATGTACAGTTTGCAAAGTCTGTGAAGAGTTCATCCAGCTGACTTCTTTTAATAAAATATATGTTTGAACTCAGATCATACCGTTTGTGTTTTTATTGCTGTTTAAATGGCTATTACATGGTTATTTAAAACACATGTCGGGTATTTGTTGGGATTCTGGAATATTAGCGGCCGTCAGTACCTCTTCATCTCAAAACTGTGAGCTTCTAACTTGTTTTTATTCCCGCCCTGTACAGATGGCTCTGAAGTGTGCAGACATCTGTAACCCCTGCAGACCCTGGGAGCTGAGCAAACAGTGGAGCGAGAAAGTGACTGAGGAGTTCTTCCAACAAGGTTATCATCTCTTCTACTGCATGAAGTTATATTGTTTATTACCCTGTAACTATTTATTTTGCTCTTTTAGTTCCAGTCCAAGTACAGCTCCTTCCTTTTGTTTTTTTGTTAGCCGAACATATGAGGTCATATAATAGCTCATGTTTTGATTCTATTTTGTTATGCTCTTTTAGGAGACATTGAGAAGAAGCACAAACTTGAAGTCAGCCCACTTTATGACCGAGAGATCAACACTGTTGGCAAAATTCAAATAGGTAAGTAGCTGTGTTGTATATTTGTTGTATTCAGCCTTCACCAACAACCTCACCTCGCTAAATATTTAGCCTAATATGTGCCTTCCTCCTCTTCTCTTCCTTCAGGCTTCATGACGTACGTGGCCGAGCCGCTGTTTGCCGAGTGGACCCGTTTCTCTGACACACGTCTGTCCCAGACCATGCTGGGCTACATGGGGCTGAACAAGGCCAGCTGGGGCAGCCTACAGCAGGAACAAACCTCCGTCTCCAAGGAGGCGGAGCCCAGCTCCTCCGCCGCCGCCGCCGACACCGAAGGCGCCACCGCCGCTCGAAGAGACAGCGACACCGCTACAGCCGCAGGAGGAACCAGCTCCAAAGAAATACCTCAGGGAAGCAAAGAATCCTGACACTCCTCGTGTGCCCTTTCATCTCAACCTCCTGACCCCGGCTTCGGGGCCTCACCACACTGGGGGCCTGGTGGGACATGCAACGGCCTGCAGCCTTGCTGCTACCCCACCTGATCCTGACACCTTGTTTATGTTTTGTTGCTTATGCCTCCCATCTTGATAAACCACTGATTTTATTTAATTTATTTAATTTTTAATTCCTTTTTTTTTTTCGGCATAGAGCAATACATAGATACCTCATTTGGCTACTGCTGTATTTTCTTTTATTTGCTTTGTTTTATTTATTTGTCCACTATAGTTTTGGCATTACTGACTTAACACACCACTCTTTTTTTTTTTTTTTTTTTGGTTGGTGAACCTTAAGGGGAAAGCAGTATAAGAGCTGAAGAAGACATTTTTCTGGTATTTTGAAGTGCCATTTGAAAACAAAGTTTGAAAACTGAATTGACTGAGACAACTGGAGTATTCAGACATGAGACCCTCCTAAGACTTAATGCCATGTTGCATTTGTATTGAAGATTCTTCCTCATGTAAAACAAAAAAAAAAAAAATGTGACAAGCCCAGTCCTTTTGCTGCCTCTACGAAGACTGTTTACGCATTTTCTTGTTTGTCGTTTTTGTTTCCCTCGAACTGAAGTGAATCATGTCGGCTCCACGGTTTGCCTTCGAAGCACAGATGTGAAGAACCACTCGTTTGAATTGTCATCCCACTGTTGAAGCCATGAGCAGTACCTTATTCAAACACACCAGATGCCATAAGTTACTCCACCTGTGCTACAATGTGTTCTTGCACTCTCAAATAACGACGGCGTTGGATGTGCAGCTTCGTCTCCGTGACATCTCCCAGAGACCCCGTGAAGGTATTTGTAGACATTAGTCCTGTTTCTGATGATGTTTCCGACTCTTCCAGTGCTGGTTGAACTCGGGGTAGCTTCCCTCCCAGACTGGAGATCAGTTACTCACTGCACATGCATCTCACCTGGAACTCCACTCCACGCAACTTGACTCGCTCAGGGTTTTGCCAGTCTCTTATCAAGAGGGAGAGGGGGAGGAGGTGACTGCGGACGATGCAGGGTTGTTGTTGTTTTTTTTTTTCCTGGCTAGGATCTACTGAAGGAGACTCTCCCTCTCCGCAGAATGTCTCACAGCCACATGCAACCTAAAGGACTGCTCGATTGATGCCTTATAACTATGCACAAACTATGCTAAGTGACCAAACCAGCTCCTGTTCCCATCAAGTGCATGGTGTGCTTGTCTTTTGAATGCACTGTCCAATCCCTTTGCCTTTTGTTGTGAGGAACAACTCCAGCTGTCCTTTTTTTGTACGGAAACAAAATGGTCGAGTGACTTTGAACATTCCATTTCTTTGTGTTTGGTTTGTCTACTTTGATTCAATATAGTGGCACAAATTGTGTTTTGTGTTTAAACATTTTGAAAGATAACAGGTGCTTTTCTTACTTTAGCTGATTTGTATTTTTGCTGTAAGTGCTGTAAGACTGTTGATAAAACTGTTTACAATTTGTTGCGACAGCCATTTTTGGGAAGACTTCAGTGTCGAGCCAGATTTTGTAAAGGCTTTGCTGTATTGACCTTTTTGATACATGCCTGTTGCAGTTTCGATTTGAATAATAAAACCTGTTGTTGAAAATTGTTTCATTGACTTGGATACAGTTAAAGCATGTAGTCTAATAGTGGTGAACATTATCAGAAATATGTAAATGGTAAATCAATAATGCCGTGGAAGTTTACCTCCACTATCTTTGATCTCTTGATAAACAAACTACAAACTGTTAAGGAGCAATTTAATACGAATGTATGTGACTTTCATCAGGGTAAAACTCAATGACAGATTTACACCAGAGCAAGTCGGGACAGAACATAAACTTTTATTTAGAGATTTGACAATTCAAGTTCACGATTTTTCTACAAAAAAGTCCTACTGACACACCCAGTCCACGTTCCCTAATAAAAAGGTAAAACTAGTGGAGTTGACTTGAAGCAGCAACTACATTGGCATAATGAACAGAACTGGAAACAATGAGCCATCAGTCACTTTGAACAAATAACTAAAAACCCTCAAAAAGGCCCAAAGGTGTAAATGTGTCTTCTTCAAACTGAGGCATGAAAATGTGATGATTACTGGCACAAAAGCATAATTTTATACCTACGGAATACTGACAACAATGGGTACCTTAGGACCCATGACTAAAATGTTTTTTATATAGAAACTAGTATTTCTTTACTGATTATGTTGAACTGTGAGTCTTTAAAATACAAAGCAACAAAACATTGCATCTGCGCCTGTATCTTCAATAACCTAAACCAGAAATATGAACTTTGCTTCATTTACAGTATCGGTTTGCCTCCCTATTTAAGCATCATCATCTTCAATAGGAGTGAGAAAAGATATTTGGCCGTGAAAGGCAGAATCTCACAGATCACTGGAATGTCTTTGGCTCTTAAACAGATCTAAAGAGTACTAAAGAGAAAAATAATGTCAACTAAAACTGGGTAAAGACACAAAAGACCCGGCAAGACTGGCAACTGGGACACAACTCACACAGGCTCAACAGATAAAGTCTAAAAGCCACTTAGAATTATTAACAGACAAAATCTACGACATAATTATCTTTGTTAAAATCTTAATTATCTACTTCAACCACAACATAAATAGAAGGATCCCAATCATAAATTAGTCTATCATACATGTATAAACAATACAGCACAATATTCCTCAAGTAAGAAAGTGCTCCCTTTCTTCTGTGGTCGAGGAACTCTTCATCTTTCACAGAGCCCTTAAAATGGGAACGCAAACATGACCAAATATGCGTTGTGCAAGAAGTTTGACAAAAACCTAATTATGATTGAGCAATAAAACTAATAGCGTTCATCAATTCTGTAGTGTTGCCTCTGTCACTCAGGACAGAAGTTTAAACTATTCAACTCAAAAACAAAAAGACATTCAGTTGAACAATAATAATAATAATAATCTTGTTTTTAAAAACAGAAAGCTAATATTATAATTTAGAAAAGTGCAAAAAAACAGATGGTGAAGAGGACTTGGATGCAACACTATGAGATGACTGATACTTGGAGCAGACTGTCAACTACTTCAGGTAGAATCCCTTCTTCTTCCACAGAAACAGCTCATATCAAGAGGGCGATAAGGCACTTCAAAGTCTCCGCAGCACATCTGGACCTCCAGATCACAATCAGCTGATCAGAGCAACTTCTTTTTTCCAGTTGATTTCAACATGTGCTGCCCAAACTGTGAAAACAGACGGAAGACCGATTACATAGTTTTCTAGAAACAATATTCTCAGTTGGTCCACCAAGGATTAATTAATGGCCGACTTTGTGGAGATATAGCAGCGATGAATACAGAAAATCTCTCACCAAAGGGGTTTCAGTTTGAGGTCTCACTTCTGGAACGGGAAGTTTGAAATCCTCCTGGTCTCCTTGTTCACTGTCGTGTCGATAACGATGGGCAAACTTGCGTTTCAGGGCCTCGGCGATGAGAGCTGCAGCATCTAGAGGCTCGCTGGACTTCCCTTTGGCTTCACCGTTCACTGGCCGACTATGGGATAGATAACAAGAACAATTACAAATCACTAGTATTTAACTATTTGTGTTGTACAAGACATGTCTTTCCATTTATAGCAGCTGCACAAGACGATAGAAGTCTACACTTGTTGATCTGAAGATGCATTCAGATATGATAAGCTACAACAAGGCAAAGATATCTCAGCTTGGGTTGAATCTGTAACACAATACTTCATGACAGGAATTTACAGAAACAAGACCATAAACACCTATAATTAGCTGGGATACACATCTGTTACCTTCAAAAAATATTTTTGGGGGATGATTTCCGAATGTATTCTCGTTGATTCTCTATTTAAGTACCTTTTGACTGATCGCAATTTGACTTTGGTCATGTCTTTCAGGACATCAAGCATGCTGGGAATTTCTGCTGGCCTTGAATCCAAAACTGTCTGGCTGTCTGTCTTCTGCCCCCTGCGCTCCTTTATCAAGTCAATGGCAGAAAATGTCCGCTGAAGATTTAAGGGTGGAGGTAGTGGTGGAGGAGGGGGTGGTGGGGGAGGGGGAGGCAGGTTGCCACAGGGTGGAGGGGGAGGTGGAAGTGTCCCCGTGGTAGCAGCTGAGGGGAAACAAAGGAAAGAAAAATCTTAAAGCTGTGTGACATGTGACACTCTGCTGCCATCTAGAGGACATTCTATATTACTGCAGTGGAGTAAATAGAGGACAACAAATCACTCACACATACAGAAAGAGATGAGTCTATGTTTTTGAGGGCTGTGTTAGAGATACCTGGCTGTGTGTTATTTTCCTGAGCCAATACGATTTGTGCTATCTGAGCTCTGAGTTTGGCAAGTTCCGTCTCCAGTGCACCGATCTTCTGAAAGGCCTCATCGTTGGCGGTTGTAGGCCCCTGGGGGTCCGGAGTCTCCTGATGCAGGCTTGGTAGTGACCTCTGGCGGGTTAAGGGTTGTCTCTGAGGATGAGGCTGGCGGGCTCGAAACACGAGTCCCTGTGGGATCACTGACCTGCGTCAATAGGGTAAAATCATCTTTTACTAGATGCTACTCACAGGAAAAGGTACATTCTTACACATAAAACTGCAATTATCCCAGAGAAGATATAAGCCGAGAGATCACCATCCCAATCTCACCTGGTTCTGCCAAAGGAGTCTTCGTCGTCATCATCGTCGTCGTCCTCATCCCTGTCGAGCCAGGCGACATCGGCCAGAGAGGCCACCAAGCCGTTCTGCCTTCTGGAGCCAATTAGGACACCAGCGTCTTCACTGTACGGATAAAGCTGTCAGGGAGAGAGCAGCCATGATCAACATTTGGACAAAAAAAAAACCTCTGTAAACATGCCAGAGAAGAGCACACGCCAGAGCACGCTACAACACCGCATTTCAACCACTAATAAAAGGGATTCATTAGGTATAAATAGGAAACAAGGGCAGTTCAGATGTAGGAGGGATGGAGGGAATCTATACGATGTTAATGAAATGTTCAGGTAGGTTAGAAGGTAGCTCAGTAGGTATTCAATCCACTCAAAGTTACTGAAGGTCGCTGAACACACTGACCTAAAGCAGACATACTGCATTCCTCAAAGCTAGGGAAGGTAGCTGGGGACAAAGGATAAGAAGAAAAGAGAAAGCACAGTGTTGAAAGAGACAGAAAAGTAAAGAGAAGCAGTTCAGTTTTTTTTTTTTTTTTTTAAATGACATACCACTGAATAGAAATACCTCAAAAGTTGACTTGTTAACTGTTATAAAAAAAAACTTGTGGACACATATCTCTGTTCCAATAACTTCATCCACTGTTTATGGTTCATAAAATGAAAACAGTCAGACAACCTGAGGTAAACAAAAGTTGGACGAGGGTGTGTGACTTGTCACAGTCAGGAGAGACTGGAAGAAAGCCAGAAGAGGAGACAGGGTTCTAATAAATGTGACAAAAACATGCTATTATCTTAAAATACTAGACAGACTGGTCTGTCTGTTAAATGACACAACAGTAGAAACATTATGATCATGGTAACCTTCCCTCACCTGAAAATGAACCCTAGGAGAGGGATTAATAGGAAGACTAGAAGCTATTCTCCTCACAATACTTCTTGAGGACCCATAGGACTTGGCTGATCCAAAAGCCTGCAAAACAAAAAGATCAAACGCATAATTTACATCACAAATGTAACGGGAAAAACCCCTGATATGCCACATTCTGTCAATTACTATTACTTTATTAATATGGAGTCATTCTAGAGGAAACATTCACTAGTCCAAGGATTTTCTCAGATGTTGCACATGAGAGACCTCAACAATGGGCTTTCAGGTGAGAGCCAGACAAAAGTACAACAACGTGCTGTTTCGTCATCTTTGTCAGACCACAAAATTATTTTTTTATTGTATGGATGTAAATATTGATTTCAGCAGACACTTATTGAGTCGGACATCGACAGGGATCGTCACATACCAGGTCCATTTCGATCTGTGGGTTGTCTTTACTCATTTCTGTTGCGTTTCACAAGGGCAAATGGACAAATGCCCCAAATCCAAGGGCGACATCACCAAACGGTCATCTAAAGGAAACACAGAGCAAGAGGGACAAATTCAGGTTGAATCATCTGAAACACAAAACCTTTAAAACCAACAATGACTTCTTGATGAGCTTTATGCGTCTGCAATGCTAAGAACAACAATTTGTATCAGTCTTTAGTGGTACAGACAATACAAATATACATCCAATATTATCACTGCTACCAATAACTGATTAAGGAATTGTAATTAGAAAAAGTGGGGCGTGAAATACAACTGTTAAAGTACAAACCTACTAAATAAAAGTTATTATCTTTACATGTAACTATAACATTGAACAAATGAAAGCTTGTTATCTGCTTTTATACTAGCCACTAATTTAAAAACAGTTAATTCAAACACTCAATTAAAATTTTATAAAAACATATGTTAGGATGCAGAGTCGAGTCTAGGGAGCTATATGTAGAATTAACTAAAAATACATAAACAAAAGTTCCGCTGTTTGTACATTTTGACAATTCAGAACCTAAATAATGACCCAAAGAAACATGTAAAAGTGAATCAGTCCAGTTGTGTTCACATGTGGACTGATATCATGCACGTGACGGACTAATATCTTATAAAAGGGGATTAAACGGGTACATATGAACTTGTGCGGGCAGAGAGACTAACGCCACATAATGCTAACGAAGATAGCTCAACAACTTCACAAACACACTTATTAGTAAATATCGAAGACGAGCACATTTAGTTCACCCGTCACACGTCAACGTTACACTCATATTCAACAACCGGTGTGTGACTTTGAAACTAACTTACCGAATCTGACGCTAGAAGACAACTTTTCTTTCGTTTTTCCAGCTTGTCAACCGAGGGACGTGACGGTGGGAGAAGGACGACTCGTTGAGAGCCAATAGGATTATAGGGATTACGACGTGTAGGTTGTGGCCATGGAATGCCCCCATTGGTCAGTCACGTTGATTGACAGACAAAGCCACCAACCGCCGCTGACCTGTAAAAGAGAACGCTCTGATGATTGGTTCACGTGCCGATCGGTCAAATCGTCCTGTCCAATCACATACCAGAACGCGCGTATACGTTCGTTATACTCCCCTACGGTTCCCGGTGGGCACGTGACCGGTGTGATTGGCGAGGATTAACGTGGAAAACTGGGATGTCCTTGTTCTCAAAACAGCTGTACCCGCTGATGTGCCACAAAAACCCAAACACTGGTCCCAGCTGCTAGCCAGAGAAGCAGACTAAAGGCAGAGGCGCAGGCCTAGCGTTAGGGGCATTGTTTTGGTACAGTAGTTTTTAAGGGGGTATCGGAACCTTTTCTTACGTCGTTTTTGAATGTGTTGTAACTGAAGCCAGCTGGGGTTGTCTCATGATTTTACTGAAACCTGTCAAAAAGGTATGCTATGATTGTCAAGTAGCTAACACTCGCTAGCCTAGCTTAGCTGCTGAGTCGCCTCTGAGCGACAGGGCGTGTTTTGAGGTGAGGTTGGGGGTCGTGGAAAGTGTCTTTGGCAAAAAACGAGTATTTACATTTTCTCTTATAAAAGTATACGATTGTGTTGGCAGTAAAGCAAGTGATTGAACCACACCACTTAAAAATGTGCCTTCCAAAGCATGCTAAGCTGTGTGTGTGTGTGTGTGTGTGTGTGTGTGTAGCCTTCTCGATGCATATCACTAAGTACAGTGCATTTACAAACGTCACTAATCAGTCAGATGGGGGAGCTCCACATTTCAGAGGTTGTTGCTGATATAAAGCTCCAGAAACTCCCAACAAATCAGTAAAACGTGGTTCAAGGCAATGGGATTGTTAAGTTTAATAGTTAAATTTGCAAGGTGTATCATTATTCTGTACCAAATATATTTTATACACACATACCACGGCGTTGTATCAGTGTTGCAACAATTGGTTGATTAGTTGATTGACATAAAAACATTTGCCAACAATTTTGACAATCAATTTGGTTTAATGCAGATGTAAGGTTCAGATTCAGGTTCCAGCCTCTCAAATAGAAATATTTGCTGCTTGTTTTTTCTTTTTTCCTGTTATTGCACATTTGATATCTTTGGAAATATATTGTTAGTCAAAAAAAAGAAATTTGGACCTTGGAAACGTTGATAGACATTTTCACCAATTTTCTGACATCTACAGGTCTAATAATAATTATCTATGTAAGCTCCCTGATTTACATTGTCTTTTTTTCCCCAGTAGAGTGAAGAGGTTGGTTTGATGTGCGTGGCATCAAGACAAGAGGCACCATGAGTGCGGAGCTGGATGCCCTGACTGTGGTGAACCAGCTGCGAGATCTTGCCGCAGACCCCCTGAACCGAAGAGCCATAGTAGAAGACCAAGGCTGTCTGCCAGGTCTCATCCTTTTTTTGGACCACCCCAATCCACAGGTCGTCTACTCTGCACTATTGGTAAGCAGCATCCATATTTTTTTATTTTCTTTAAGTGTTCACACACGAGACTCTTTCCATCACAGATAGCTACTGTTGCATAACTGTAAGGTTTGAATGCACAAGGCGGATTATTCAGTACCGCCATACAAAGACGGAAATTAATTATCTAAACATGCTCGTGGAAATATTCACAGCAGCTCTTTAATTAATTTAGTCTTGGTTGAACAATCAGTTGTGTTCACCTACTGGTTCTGTAATGTAGGTATTTTCTGCTCATGCTATATTTTGTCCCCCCCTGCTGTCCAGCAGTGTCAGAGCAGGTTTCAGTGACCCTGAAGGCCATTTCTCCCACCACTGTGAAAGGCAAAGGCCCAATCCAGACCTCCACACTCACAGACTTTGATGCGAATTCCCACAAAGTCTGTGAGGGTTGAGGGCTGTCCCACTGTCAAATTGTCGATTGCTTGAGTGCTCTCTTGAGACATTTTGAGCCCTTTTATGAACACTTTCCGTAAGTCCGTACCCACAATTCATAGCAATATGACGTTAATGACGGGGTTACCAGTGGAAGCCGGAGACGTAAGGAAAAAAAGGTAAACGAGGAGGACCGCACATGGATGTTCAGCCTGGCAAATTACATTTACACAGAAACATTAAGGATTAAAGATGGAACATAAAAAGACATGAAAGCAGAGGAATGCAAGCAGAGACTATATTACGCAGCTGGTTTACTCAATAACCATTTCTTTTCATTTTGTTATTAAAGCTGATATGACTAAAATGTATAAAAAGCTTATTTGACAAATAACTTTCGTCCTGTGAGGTAAAAGCCTGGAGGACGTTCAAATCGGGGAGTCAAAAATATAAAATAAATACCGACAATTGTACATAACATTATATGACGTTGTCATGGTAACGTGATATGTCGCAGAAAAGTGCTGTCCCATTCGTATTTACACCATTTCAAGCCCTTGTGGTCTCTCACACTCAACCATAACAGGTGAGGTCAGGTAAGTCCCTGAGGGTTCAGGGTTTAAGGCTTTAGGGGGGACGTTGGGATTGGGCCCCAGTCACCGGCTGATACATGGTGGCTTTTAAACGGCTGCATATTTAACAGCGCTGTCCAATGGTGACATCTGCTGTATGTTTTGTGGTGACAACACAATACAGAGTCTTGATTTAGCAACCTCTCACCACCACCCTTTTGTACAACACATGACTTGTATTGCTGGAACACATTTAAGTGGCTTTATGTAACAATTGCTCCTTGGCGGTAACCAGTGAAGTGTAAACACGGGGTCGGTGCATGTGTATTTATTTTGGTTATGTAATATTTTACCATTCCACATGTCACCCATTTTAACAGTTCTCTCTCTCTCGTTGTTCGCTCTCGCTCTCTCTCATGATATCACAAAGAGTGTCAGCTTTTAGCGCCGGATAGATAACAGTTGCCCTTGTCCTTGCAGGCCGTGCGCTACCTGGCAGAATGTCGAGCCAACAGGGAGAAGATGAAGGGCGAGCTGGGCATGATGCTGAGTTTGCAGAATGTCATGCAGAAGCAAGTCCCTGTCACAACCACATCACACACGCACACACACATCACGCACACACATGCTCACTGTGCACTTTCTTTATGTAAAACCTTAACCTAGGATTTATTTTGTTTTGCACGGACAATGTGTGCGAGTCTGCAGATTTTCCAGACAGGATGATGCCCTTCCGTGTGCCATGTCAGGATGAATGTGATTAAAGTTGAATTAGAGCAGGGTGCTTAACAGTTAGACTGCTGTTTCTGCATCTTATAGATTTTAATGCATCTCGCCACCTCTCAATTTCTTGATGAGTGCACTTGCATGTTTTTACTGATGTGAGCTTATATTTGCTCTTGTTTTGTCGTGGAGTGAGCGGTTTATTTTGCAGCGGTGGCTCATTTTGCTCACGCGATATATTAACGATATTTCTTTGTTGCCTGTTTCTAGTGTTGTATCATTTGTGGGCTTTTCTGGAAGCACTGTACACAATTTATTCCACAACTTTCTAAAAGAACATGATGAACACACTCTGGTGACTAATGTTGTCGGCAAGTCTGGTTTGAGGAGGTGTTGTGCTCCAGATAGCTGGTCTCACCCGAGGGTCTTTGGCAGTTTTGCTAAGTGACTGCTGGTCCTCATCAGCACCCTGATAGGAATAGACCTATGCTCAAGTGGCCGGCTGTAGCTTGTATGATTATGCTTTCCCCTCCCCCTTCTCTTCCTGCGGCAAAGCTCTCGCTTGCCCTGGAGTTAGCCAGTCACTTCAGCTAGTCAGGCATGGCATCAAGTGGAGCCCTGCAGTAACGGCAGCAGCTTTCCCTGCTCGCAGTCCAGTCAATCTGACTTTGGGTAGAGGTCGATCATAGCTGGACAGAGTGGGAACACATGGCTGAGGGGGAGCGTCCAGCATAGTTGCACCAAACAGGTGTGAATACCATTTTTATTCCTTCAACACGTTAAGATCTGAAGCTCAAGAAGACGCTGCCTCTTGCTCGATGCGTAGATGTGAAGAGTGGATGAGTACGTCAATCGAGGAGGGTGTTTGGCCTCCGTGGAGGCGGAGCAGGGATGTGTTGTGCAGCGCCTGGGAGCACCGGGGCTCCCGGAGGGCAGCCATGCCAGACAGCTGATGTCATGTGTGGTTACTATAGAAGGAGTGACGACTTGATAACATATAAAGTAGTATAGCCCACAGGTTTATCTCAGCATCCCTCACATAATATCAGAAAATGCAACTGACCTTATGTGGCTTCTTCAAGGAAAGATACTGCCCACTTGAATGTGATGCTCTGCAATGGTTTTTTTTGCAATAAAAACCTGATTCAATTGACCTATTCTTGACATCAATTATGCCTACATTCAACTACAATGCACCTGTAGTATTGTTACAAATGTACTTACAAATACACCACTGACCACTTGTGTGTACATAAACCACATTTGACATACAACGACGTAAGTAAATATTTCCTGATTGTCTTCCCTTTTTTCTCTCTCTCTCCCTCTCCCTCTTGTTCTCTCTCCCTCTCTCTCTCTCATATCAAAGGAGTACGTCACCTGGGGAGACCAAACTGCTGGCCTCTGAGATCTATGAGATTTTGCAGTTAGCCGGTAAAGAAGAGGCCGAACAGGCCGAGGCAGCTGCTGCCTCCTGCCAGCGTAAAGCCCAGTTCTTCCTGGGCTCCAACAACAAGAGGGCCAAGACGGTGGTGCTGCACATTGATGGACTGGATGACTCTGTGAGTGTTCACAGGAAGCTTTCAGGACCCAGTAACGACACACTGACACTCGTCCGTCACGCTCAGCTCAGACACAACCCAATGTCTGTTGATGCACAAAAATTTCTGCGGCGATTATCAGTGTTTGAGATTGTCAGAGCAGCTTAGCGGTGTCTATCTGGCGCAGGTTTGGGGGGTGGAGGCGTCAGGTTGTAAATGTCAGCCATTGAACAGCAGGACGTTGAGATTTAACCTGAATGCTGCTCTGCAGGATGCTTGCACCTAGCCAGATTACATTACAGCAGACAGACGGCCTCTGGTGGGCTGCCTCGCTATCGCTACATCAGGAACACACAACACTGTGGCAGCTAGAAGCCAGAGCCTTGTACACTGTATTTCTCAACAGCAAGTTGTATGTTGCAATGTTTCATAATTAGTTTTTATGACTGAACTAAACTGTAGCTGATTCTGCATCATCCACATTTCCAAAAGTAAACTCTATAATGTACTCTATAATGTTTGCCTTGTTGTTTTTGGCATCTACTCATACTTTTCGTCTGTTTCCCTGTCGGTTGTCAGGCTCGACGGAGCCTTTGTGAGGAGGCGTTGCTGAAGCTTCGAGGGGTCATCAGCTTCACCTTCCAGATGGCTGTCAAGAGATGTGTTGTCAGGATCCGCTCTGACCTTAAAGCTGAGGTAAGGGTGTGTCCGGGCGCAGGAAATCATTCAGGAACTTTGGGTTGCACCATTTAACAATAGATTTTTAGTTGTAATTTTGGTCAATACCATATGCTTATTTCACCATCTGTCTAGTGAATAAACTCCATTTTCAGTCAAATTCATCTTTAACTTAGTTTATTTCGAGTTTTGTCTCTTTTTTTATTTTTTTGGCAAATGAATTGCATTCAAAATACAGGTGTAGGGAGGTGGAGACAGTCTAACTATGACTGTTCAAAAGCTTGATTTAAGAGGCGCTGGATTATTGACACAATATTGTGATATGTGTATTATTAACATGATATCAATATTACATTTTAAAATATCCCAACCAGTATCGTACCAAATACCAGTATATCGCGACACCCTTATTCCTTATTAAGTACTAAAGAAAACACTGTGTCCACGTGTCCATGAAAGTTGATACACTTAATTTATTCAAGACTTTATTTCAAATAAATATGGGCTGGCACATTTCATTGTAACCTATTGATTACTGTACCTTTCAGCTGCTGCAAAAGCGACAAAGTAAGATACAGTTATCAATACAAGTAATAACTATATTACTTGTATTGATAACTTTCAAGTAATTGTCAAGTTTGATCAGAAATGATCTGGTTTGATGAAAATGTACTCTTAACAAATCACACATACATTTGATTTCCTAAAAGTATTCTATTCATGTTTGAGCTGAAAAAAAATAAAAAAATGAGGTAAGGGTGAAAATGAAAACAAGTGTTCATTTTTGTTTTCCCTTCACAGGCATTGGGCACAGCAATCAACTCCACCAAAGTAATGATAGCTCAGCAGGTGGTGAGGACAGAGGGCGGAGAAGAGGTAAGGACAGCTGAGACACAAATCTGTTAGAAGAAAAACCCCAAACAAACTCTAGGATCTGTATCGTTTACCTTAAATTTCTGCACATAAGACTCGTTTTCAGTTGATAGATTAGCATGCCCACTGTATGTTGTGTGTATCTCTGTACAGGGAGTGTAGCCGCCCTTGCCTGCGGCTGAGACTTATTCACACTGACATGATTAGCTAGTCACATCTCTGCCTCAGCCTGTGGGCTAGTTTCTTTTTGCTAAACACATGACCAGTCCCAGTTGCACCTTTTTACAGCAGTGTTACAGATCTGGAGCTCCAATTTAGTGAAGCTGTATTTGAAACTATTAACAACATATAAGAATCCGAAGTGTTTATTTTTTCAATACTCTTTAAATAGTTCTGATAATTATTGCTCAATTGATAAGAAATATTTGTTAATAGTCATGAATAAATGTGGCCAGCAGGGGTCAGACCTGACTCAATCATGTGATCTGACTTCAGGTGATGATTATTTGGCTCTGTAGTTTGTGTTTTACATTATTGCTGGAATTAGGGCTTGGATAAACTGCATACGTGGAGATAATATAAACACAATTAATTTTCTTTGCCGTTATTAAAAAAAATAACCACTTCTGTCTTTGTGTAGCTGATCTTGCCATTCCAGGAGGACTCGGCGGTGCTGGTAGAGGAGAACACAGACATCCCAGACTATCTGCCAGAGGAGGAGAGTCCATCCGAGGAGCAGGACAAAGCTGTCACGCGCGTTGGCTCCATCACAGACGGCATGGGCTGGCTCAACACGGCCGCCAACTTCCTGACACGCTCCTTTTACTGGTGACCACTTCCTGTGTTTCTCTCTCTGCTCCCTATTTTGTCATCCAGCTGAAGCCTTAGCATCTCTCAGCCTTGACCCGGACTAAGCCCTGCCTCACGGCCATACTCTAGTCTAGACTTCCCTCTGCTAAGCACACAGAACCAGGCCACGTGATTTCAACAAGTGCTGGACTGCCAAGTGGAACCTGCAATAACATTAACTTGTGTACATATTAAGCTACCAATCCCACCACTGGCTGTTTGTGCACAACTATACACTAGCTGCTGATATGTATCTCACAAGACCTAGCCAGAGGACTTCAAATCAGCCGAAACCAAATAGCATTCTGGAAATGTGTATTGCTGCGTTGACAGAGTGGACATGTGGCAGGTGTATTTAAATGTTCCGAGGCTGATTTTGAATACGTTGAAAATTGGGAGTTCCCTTTCTTTTGTGCATGATTTTTTGTTTCTTTCCTCCGGGGTCTATTCTCAATTGTTGTCTTCTCTCCTATACATTTGTTTTCATATTTCTTTCAATTTCCTAATTAGGCAGATTTTTTTTCTTTCTGTCCCCTTCAGTTTTATTAGCATGCTGAGTCTTTTGTGCCAATCTTGCCTGATTGCCTAGATCTGTGATTATTGTGTGTGCCTTTTTGACGTTTTACTTTCAACATATTATGTTATTTTTTCATCAGTTGTTCAAAATAACTTCCAAGCATTTAATGTTTGTGCATCCGAGGTGGCCCTTAGCAGCAACAGCAGCCAGCCTCCCCAGCTTTTAGCTTCATGAGGGACGTCTCTTCAGTAGTGATGGTAAACCAGACACCAGCAAGAGGCCGCAGCCCATTCAACCACAGCTCACATACATTTGTTTGTTGCCCACTGCACAACTAATTAAAATACCACCCCTCGCTGTGTTCAGCTGGACTCTCTGGAGCCCATCTCTGGACTGATGCTATAATGCAGGATGCAGTGGTGGTGAGTTGTATGACAGCTCCTCGTGTTGATTACACAGACTTTAGGCTACCTCTGCTTTCAGCCCTCTATCTCACATCAGCATTATAGTCATCTGTAGTTTTAGTAAATCCCTTGCTCAGCATGTAGAAGACAAACCTGTTAGCTGCCTGCTTGTCAAACACCTTCCTGTGTTACCTGAACGCCCACTGACATTTTTACAATATTGTTGCCCCACCTGTTAAGTTAAATTTTCAGTTTAGCCAGCAGTGTCCTTAAAGCAAAGATCATGTTGGTGCACGCTCACGCGCACATGCAGAGGACTCACTAATACGAGCAGTAGTGGTATACTGGAGCAAGGGCGTTGTTATGTACATTTTGTAAATGGTGCCTCGTTCCCTAAAATCTCAAACCTTACATGTGAAGGAAAATTTTGTTCTCTTTTTGTAATACTGATTTGCATTTTATGTTACAACATAGGACTATACAGCGAATGCTAACACTCGGAGTGAGTTTATTCCTTTCGTTTACCCTCTACAGCCCCATGACTCCCTCCAGGTTTAATTAGTATCTCCTTTGACTTGTGTGGGTGTCATTAATAATTATTATATACAATGCTGACCAAGCGACTTTTATTGTTCCGATGGTGCGGAGACGTCACAGTTGGTTGAGGTCAAAGCGGATGGTGGACTGGCACAGAATGACCTGAATAATCTGAATTGATGGTGGTTCTTCTCTGCAAAAGCAATAACATTTTTTGCATTAAATGTAGTCGTTATTGATCGGCATCAGCCTTCAAAATAATGTTTTGGAATAAAAGGAAATAGGTACAAGTTAGGATTATCATCAGTATTAAAATCTCTTCTTTATTTGTCCATTTTGCACAGAAGGAATCTCTAAGTTGCATCTTGTAATTTCATTTAAAAAAAATTATGTCAGCTCATACGGCAAAGAAATACTTGAACATTGTTTCTTAAAACTGTTCTTACATGTTGATCAAAGTGTAAATTTCCCACAACTGCTAGATTAACCACATCTGTGAGGATGACGACAAAAACAAACAAACTTAAGTCCTTTTAAAAATGTAACTTCATGTGTACAGACTTCATGTGTCTGTCATCAAATGTAATATAATGTAATGCAGATCTTAAACACGTAGACTCCCATAGACTGTTAATGCAAACGATGATAAACTTCAAATCCAAATGTGTCTGGTGCTTTTTTTGTTTGTTGTTTTCATCTGGTTCTACTGAATTTGATAAGATGGTCTTGACCTATCAGTTCCCAGTGTTATACCCTCATGACACTCTTCATGGCTTGTGCAGTGGTCACACCAGCGATCCAGACTTTACTTTGTCAAGTCAAATTGCTGAAGGCAGCAACCATTCTTAGCCGAGAGAGAGAGAGATAGATAGATAGATAGAGAGAGAGGGGAAATTCATTTTTCTTTTCTGGGGCATAAGCGAGGTGCCCCAGGGCAATGCTGTGGCCTGCCCACCACCTCCCCTAGCCCGGTGCTGGTAGACAGCGGCCAGCCCCAGCTGGAGGCCCTGGAGCCACTGATGCTGCTGCTGCTGCTGTTGCTGTTGCTGCTGCTGCTGCTGCTGCTGAGTCTCCAATGAAATGCTGGGGGGACTTCACTGTTCTGTTGTATTATCTGAATGGAAAGATGGCTAGAGAGCTTATTGTATGGCAATTTTCAAAATTTTCAAAAAGCTCAAGCCATTTTAAGTTGAACCTTAATTTATACTCGTAAATTATCAGAGAGAACTCTTCTACATCAAAATTCTGCAAAGTAAAACACAAAAGACATCTTAAAATTCATACTGGAAACATCAGACATTAAGTATCAGTTGCAGCACGAGCAAAACTGTAGTGCTTTAAGTACGGACTTACACCTGATGGGTGAATAAGTCCAGCCTTGGCACATCATTTAACTTGAAAGCTTACTTTTGTAAATCAGGTGTACATTCAACGCACAGATCAAAGTAAAGCCAACAAAGGTATTTTTTTCAGTAGAGCCGCAACCACTGGTGGGGTTAACCATCTCATATTTTCTTGACAATATAACTGGAGCTTTTCAGATCATGTAACATCATTTTCATTAGCATAGAGGTCATTTTCTGACTTGGACTTGAGCAACATCTTATCCATGTTGGCCTAAAAGTTGAGTTCCAAATCTCACATTTAGCCTCATGTAGTTAAAGATGGAGCTGTAGATAATGTTACATAATACCGTCTACATTTCAGAATCACTCTAATGTGTCTCTTGCGGTACCAAAGAGTGCGCACAAATACCAACCGTTCACGGTGACCCAATATGTAGAAAAGGCCTGTGAGGCCTGTGAGCTCAGACTTCTCACTCATCACCACTAGAGACTTCTCACTTATCACCACTAGAGAGAGACAGTAAGCCTGACAAGGAAAACAAATGATGGAGTGTGGCGTCCAGCGTATAATCTGAAAACATCTCATAAAAGCACTTGTTTGTAATTAGATGACCTAAGGCTTCTAATGCCGTCGGGAACCATGCTGAAACAGCATTTCCATCTGGTCGGTTTGAGCTTGATCATAACCATTAACACAGTGCAACCATTAACATGCCTCGCTCACCTCCGACTGTAATATCAGTGGACTAATGCAGCCATAAGGTTGTTTTTAGTAGTTAATATAGTGTGCACCTTTCTCCACAATGTCTGAACACTAATGTAGAAAGCAATTTTCAGTTTGAAATGGTTTTCCTCAAGGGTTCATATGCCTTTATAATATGACTCCTCCGAGAAGTTTTAAAGGGGATATCCTCCAGAGGACATCAAAGTGGCACTCACCTCTCGTTTTCAAATTAAAGCCACAGATAATTTCACTTTTGCTCCTTGAGTTCTTTGGAGAAACCACCTTGCCATTCTCCCGTGTTTCATACCCCCATCAGATAAAACACAATCAGCCTGCCTTGTGCACAGACCTCATCCCCCTCATGGTCATATCAGCCCAGTTGCATATAATGTGTGCATAAATGTGTTGTCGGTATCATCCTCCCACCTGTGCGTATTTGCATGGTTAATCTGTGCACAGGGGGGGGGGGGGGGGGCCTGATGGAGGGGAGATAGGTGCGTCTCACGGCCCCATGGGCTCTTGAGGAATTTTATTGGCGGTTCAGCTCCCAGTCAATGGGATCAGCCGTAAATCCCGCTCAGAGTGTGGCAGGAAATGATGTGACTCCGGCAATTTATGTCAAATAACTTTTGAGGATGTGTGAGTGTAGCGATCAGCGCTACCGGGGCAGCGATAACTCTTCGGCGGGGGGGCCCCGGTGAAGATTTAATTGAGACATTTTTCTTTATCTGCAGCGAAGCGCCGGAGCCGTGTTGTTGTGTAACGAGATGTAATGTCTCTCTTTATACGGGGGTCAACATCCCGGATGAGGGAAGGTCACGGACTGACTGTTTGAGCATCCAATTTGCTCACGTAATACCCGCCCTACAGGGAGTAAAAACACAGTGTATTAAGTTACACAGTCCACATATCACAGGCAGACATGACGCCCTGTGCTGAGGGATATAATGCATCTTCATGAGTTCATATGTAGCCTGTGTGTGTGGAAGGGAACAGACATGTTAAGTAATGTAGCTGCTGAGTCTGAAAGTATTTTTACCCTATACCATTTCTATTTGTCTCCATGGTGATAGATATTGGTACCACTTTTAAGGCAGTCTTAATACAGGAGGTGTAACTAATGTCTTTATCATAATAAGTGTTTACTACTTTTTGTTGATCAGTTATAGGCCAGTAATAAATGCTCATTGGTTTCTCTCGGTCTAAGTCTCAAGTATCAATCATCAAGTCTGCATTTGTGAATAAGTAGCAAATGGTCCAATTTATCAGGAAGGTCTTTTTCACAATCCAGGCCATAGTTACAAGCTATAATTCCTCCATGAAGGTAAATATTTTTTTCATAAAAGTTCAGCATTATTAATGTACTATAGCCTAAAGTACTCAAATGTAGTAGTGCCCATAATGACTCCTGTCAGTAGGCTATTATATATTATAATATTTGTTACTTATTCATGTGAGCATAATGTAGCTGGTTATGGTTACTTTCAACTACTGTTGGTAGTACAGACTATAAGAATATAAGATGATCATTTGTCCTCTAGCTATACGTACAATATTAATCTGCAGTGATGGAAGAAATATTGTTGTCCAAAGGACAATGTAAAAATACATTACACGTAAAAGGCATTCAATTTTAATAAGTGTAGCATCAGGAAGATGTACTTGAACTATAAGTAAAACTATTTATCATAGAAGATGGGCCCATGTCAGTGTATTATATATTGTAATATTTAATGATTATGAATAAGGCATTGCCATGTAACAGTTAAATGTTGTAGACCTAACTAGTTAACAAGAAGTTAATTCTAACAATTCCCCATAGCCTAGTGTAACTTTATACTGTAACACTGATGTACATTTACTATGAAATTCTAACAGTGACCATACTGTATTATTGCTTGTACTGTATTCTGCTGTGAAAACAAATGCATTCTGGGAGCCATTACCCTTGTTCCCATGATCCCAACGGTCAAGTATTTATTTTCATAGTAATTTACTGCTGCCATTACTGTACATTTTGATTATGATAAGTTACTGTATTTCTCAGACACAGTAGCTATTCTATAAATTGTACAGTATATTTCTAGTGAAACTGTTGCGGCTTTGATTATAGTAAGTTGTTGTAGTCTTTTGATACTGTAGAGATACAGTAAGCACAGTAGCTTACTGGCAGCCAGTAATGTACTGTGATTTTACAGCAATGTAGCATGCAAGAACATTATAGGTTTTGTATGTTTTGTTTCACTAAATGTGGCCGACATTGTCAGGCTACTGACTGTGAATCTGTAAAGTTACTGCAGTAGCTGCAGTAACATTTGCCTCTGAAAAGTAGTGAACTATAGAGCAGCAGTAATATACAAGTACTTCAAAAACAATAATTGAGTCCTTATCTCTCAGGCAAGGTGATCTGTATTATAGATGTTTTCATATTTTTTATTATGAATGGTAAATCGTTGGTGTATAGGTCTGTATATGTGTATCCGTGTGTGCGCGCCTCCTCCTGCAGCAGCTTGCATGGAGGCCTTGATGAGATGCATGCACACACAGGCAGCTCATAATTGTGGCCATAGCTCATTATTGTCCCCCGGATGATTTGGATCCGCCGGCGGGAGCCTCGTCCTCTGACACCGCCACGTCCGACAACCACTCCAGGCACTGATTGGTGGGATGAAATATTGCCGGCGAAAATTAAAAGGTCCCGGTGTCAAAATAATTCATGATATGCATATCTTCCCGGCTTGATGAAATCGCTGATATCTGGATTAGGCGGATAATAAAAGCGATCAGGCTACAGTTAAACTGTTCCAGCAGCGGCGGGGGGGCGGGGGGTGGAGGCATCTTCTTTATGTGTCAAGAGAGTTGGGCTGCGGGGTCAAGATACAACAAGTGTGTGCGTGCGTGGACGTCAGACCCCTGTCAGATTGTGTGCGGTGCAGTTCACCACACACCTAGACCTGTGATTTGAATATCCGCTGTAATTGTCCCAAAACGGCTCATCAGTGGATCTGCCCGCTGCCATTAGGGCCCAACAATATGGTGTGACATTCAAATTCCCCTCAATGACAGGTTATTAGGAGCCCCAAGCAGCCGGCACATAATTAAGCACCGTAACGTTGACCTGTAATATGAAGTGATGGCTCAGTCGTATAGTGGCAGAGAATGAAATAGGTGCTTTGTTAAAACACAGGAGAACTGTGGGATTTTTCACACGTTGGGAAAAAAAAAAAGTGATCATAAAAAGAAGACAGATGTCGATGCAAAATTCAACCATAGAGGCAAATAACACAGACTATGATTTTATAACTGGAAAAAAAAAAACTGGATGCCAGCTGCCATGGCAACAGCTGACAGATTAGAGAGTGAAATAACACTCATCAATATCAACAAAAGTGATGCATTTGAATGTTTTTGCCTACATTCTGTTCTCCTATATCAGATCATGTTGGTTTATGTTATACAATCTACTTACTACATTTTTATCCACAGTGATGTTGAGCTGTGTGAACAAATCTTTCCGAAAAACAAACAACCTGAGAAAAAAAAAAATGAACGTGTGACTTTCATTTGTGACACTAAAAGCCTATTACACAACTTAAGACATGCTGTCGGAGGCCCCCGCTTTCCCCTTTAGAACAAGTGGACGTTGTGATGAGCAATGGACCCATCTGCTGTGCCCTCTCCTCCAACTGGTGTGTGAACATGATGTAGTCTGTAGGTGCCCATTTCCAAGTCAGAATATAATACCAGTACCTGGAAAATATTCCAAAAAAGATGATTAAGTTTCATGCTATGGTACCCGAACATGCTCTGGAGGTGAACAGCTCTCATGTCTCTGCATATAGCATCAAAGCAGACTTTTCTGTCGTTAAGATACTGTTTTAATGGGCTTTTGACACGTGTAAAACAATAAGAAGTGCACAATTTTCATGACCCGATTCTGCTTCTTTAATTGGACCCAAAGCTCACCTTCATATACTGGGGGCGAAGCAAGCCTTTATATTAAAGTGTAGGCCAGAGGCCTGTGTAATGGTGGGTTTGTGTGGCAGGGCTGCTGAACAGAAGGTCTGCACTTCCCTCCCTCCCTTCCTCCCTCCATCTCTCTCCCTTTCTCTCTCTATCTCTCTGCTAGCCCTCCCTCACCCCACCACCCCCCTTTCATAACGGTGGCAGATGGCTGCAGATGAATCCCTCATAATCATGTCAGGACGGCTCCTCCGATCCCAATTCATCTCTTTAAACACATTTCATCAGAAGGAGAATTACACAAAGATAAAGGCGGCCGGCAGACAACAAAAGCACACAAAGATTGTCCTTGCAAACAAGTGTTCTTAGTCCCTAACACCACTTAATCATTTGTGCTCCTGTTATTGCTCCTCACCCTCTGTGCTATCAACTCTACCCCATTTTCCTCCTCTGTCTCTCACTCTTCCACTCTTTATTTATGGTGTTTTTCCCATACAGTTAATTGTCTCCATCCCCTGCTACTGTCTGTCCTTATTAAGCATAAATCTTTCTAACAAGCTTTCCTCTCATCCCTGTCGCTGCCTTTTTAAAAAGACAGGTGTGTAAAATCCTCTCCTCCCCTCATTGAGTCCCGGTTTTCTGATGCCTGCCCTTTTTGGAGGGGTGATAATTTGCCACAAAGTGAATTGTGATTTTTTTTCTTCTCCCCCTTCCCACCCCCCCTGCTGTGACCCCGTGTCACCCATCCGCATGATGCCGTTAATTGTGGATCAGGTGAAGTTTGTCTCACCTCATTTCAGGGCCATGCTCTGCTAGGGCCATTCTCCCCACTCAAAGGCCACATAATTTCACAGCCTCCTACTTCTCATTAATCCCTCCTGAGTGGCTGCTCTCCGAGTTCCAGATCACAGATTTGTTTTGCTCTTGTTTTCTGACTCGCTGCCCTTCCTGCCCCACCCACTCCTCTCCACCGCCTCCACGTTAACCCCTTTAGTGAGACCCCCCTCTGCTGCGTTTTCACTGTGCACCCATTCGCATATTTCCTACAACTCCTCTGCCCTGTGATTTTAAAATCCTTATATTTTGCTAACGTTTGACAGCTGATATCCCCCCTTACAACTCCCCACTATCCTGGCATTTTCTCCCTTGCAAGATCCCTTTGTTCTGTACCTCTGGGACAGAAGCTACTGTAGTCCTTTGTGAATAAAGTGGACAGGCGTTTGTGGTGTCTGCTTGCGATGCCAGTATCACCTCTCATTCCAAAACAACTCCACACCCGGCTGCATTGTACATTCATCTGATAAAAACCTGCCATCTTCAGCCTTATAAATATCAAGAGACAAATTGAACAAAACAATAGGAAAGCTGTGTGTTTGTGTGTCTCGGCACATGTGCACGTGTCTGATCAACACGGCAGTCAGACTTCACTCATTTCTTCCCTGCTAAACTTTTTTTGTTGAACCATAAATTATTCATGAGAGAAAGCTGAAGATCTCTCATTAACATAAAATAACAATTTGCTAATTTATGGAAACTCCTAATTACTTGCCTTATTTGCCATGACCATATTAAATATTCATAAACATGTGATAATTTCTTTGATTTGAACGTCGTTCAGTTTAATTTACTATTTTTGCTCAACAATAGCGGCGTGCCAGCTTGTGCTGTGTGTACCAACCAAAACAAAAACCCAGGAGAGAACAATGAACAATATTGTGCATTCATAGTAGGGCCTTTAATTTTCTGATTCTATAATACAATACACCTCTATTTTACATTATCCATATGCTAATTTCGTGATTCGTGGTTCTCGATGATTTGAAACCCTTTCAACATGTAGTTAGGGTCTTGAGTTGTTGATGTTATATTGTAAACTGAATGGTCTTTAAGGCATTAATTGTGTAAAATACAAAAAGTTCACAATCAATTCTGGTGTGAATTAAATATACTTTAGTCATTTAAATGCTCCACATCTGGGAATAAGATCCCTACTGACAGATCTTTCTCGAAAGAAAAAGCTGATATTTACCAAACTGTATGAGCAGCAGCAGCAGCTCATTTAACCTGCTAAAAGAGCATACTGAATACATAAAACATATACTAAACTGATATTTTATGGATCTACAGTAGCAGATAAATGACAGGGAAGAGCAAAAACCCAGACTATACAAGCTTGTAAATCGTAGCGTGGCTCCAGCTTCAAAATAAAAAATGCATTAATTCATTTGGCTTCCATCCAGAACTAATCACTTCATTTTCCGTTCTGTAGCATGGAAGTCAGCCTCACTCTAGTTCATTTCTATTCACTCAAACTTGAAAAAGACTAAGAGGATATGCATGAAAAGATGAGTCTATCTTCGAATATCTCCTCTTGTCTTTATGGCAGCAAACTGTTGTCAGAGGAAGTCTCAGCCAAGTTCTCGGGAGAAAGCAGAGTCTTGGATCCCATCTGGGACGACTAGATGAGGTCTCTTGCTGTCATCGCGTCTGTTGTCAAGGCTGCATTTAACCTAAAATTTATGACTTTGTTATATCAGAATTAATTACAGATATTTCCCCCCAAAGTGAGTGACGTTGACGAAAACGCTAAGCACAGGCAATTTAGCTCTATTTGCAGATTAATTTGGGCCCACCTGTGATGCTTGGTGTGCTAAGTAGGTACATCAGTTTTAATTACAGACCTCGCAGAGTGGGTTTAGTTAAATTACAGTATTAATTATCACATTTACCAGATATCAGAGTGACAAACGGTTGTGGAGAAGCACTTCCCTCAAACCTCCTGTTTCTCCAGACGATGGTTTCACTTCTGTCCTTCAAGCAACCTTCAGACAGGTGGATATGATGGAAGGCTTTGTTTTTGAAGGAGAAGCATCCACCTTGATTCACCACCTTCCATTGGCTGCCAAAGATGTTCACTTCTGAAGCTCAAATCCAGAATTTTATGGGTTTTGACGTTTCATGCTTCCACACAGAACAAGGCCTAATGACAAGTTTTCTTGCCATATGGTAAAATTAGGCCAAACATTTGGAAAATGAAGAAAACACCTCACAGAAATCAAAGTAGTTACTCCCATTATGAAGGGAAAATAAGTGGCCTTTATCCACATCATTACCCTCTTCATTCAGTCAGCTACATTAATCTCTTCAAGGATAATATGATTCACGCTTGACTGCCACTTCAGTCAAAACCTGAAAGAGGAAATAGCGACCTTTGACCCATGGGATCGTTACAAATATAAGATATATAGAACCATGAGTGATCAGTTTGAGAAATTCATCTTCCTCATGTTTATGAGGTCGACATTAGAGTTCACAAAGCAATAATAAAATAGGAGCAGCTTTTGGAGGTTGATTCATCAAGTTAAAGGAGCTACATCTTCATAACTTAAAGGAATAGCTTGATATTCTGGGAAATATGCTTGTGTGCCATCTTGCTGGGAGTTAGATGAGAAGAGGAACACAACTCTCAAATCTGCACAGTAAAAATGTGATGCCAGTAGCTGAACACGGGAAAAAGTGTTTCACAATTGACATTAGAGCATTTAGTAGCTAAAAAGAGTCCAATATTTTCCCCAAGAAATGGTCCAAACCAACACATAAAATGGGAGTTACTATTGGACTTACGTTCGCCAATTGGCCAGAAACATGACTCCAAATGAATACTAATGTTGCTCCATAACTGCTGAATGTGTAAATAAACATCTGTTGGCTGTGATAATATGTCAATTTCTGCTGTCCCCAAGAGGCCCAAAACTGTGTTTGTCACTAGGCAGATTCTGAAGCCTTTGAATATAACAAGGGGAGCTGTTTACCCGTGTTTCTTCACTTTATGCTAGGCTAAGCTAATCAGTTACCACCTGCAACTTCATATTTACTGAACACATACAGTAAGAGTGGTATCTTCTCATCTAAGTCTCGGCAAGATAGCAAATATAGCGTATTTCTCTAAATGTCAAACTATTCCTTTAAAAATGACTAAGGCACATGTTGTTCAGTGAATTGAATGCTAACTATCTAAGCTAAGAGACAGACACAGAGGTCCAAGGCAGAGCTGAAATGTGTCCAGGACTGGAACTGTAGAGAAGGTCCTCATTTAGCCTTTGGCTGATGTTCTCTCCCACCAAAGCACTATATTAATCATAATCACACAACACCATTAGACTATGTCATTCTATTAAAGAAATCACATTATCATACATTTCATTAATTAAACTCGAACCCAGTACATCCACTGTGAGGAGCGCCCCATAAGAGCAGGAGAGCGAGAGGAGGGCTAGGATGAAGGAAGAGGGGGCGGGGGGAGAGGAAGGTGGCAGAGGGCAGGACACTTCACCACTCCACTCACCGTCTCTCTAAAGTGAAATCAAGGGGATGGATTTGCATGTCATGGGCATGGGGCGGGGATATGTCTAGAGGCTCAAACAATAGGAACTGATGACGGAGGTAGAGTGAGGAATCCTTCTGACAAGTGTCTGCATGATGGAGGAAAGCAAGACTTAAGTGTGGATCACTGGCGGGATCACAGGGTGAAACTGTAGGGTGTTAGGAGGATGCAGAAGGTGCAATACACAAACACACTTCAAGTGGCTTTGAGGAGACACTCGTATTATTGATACCTCTTGGATAACGAAATGTGTGCTTGTTCATGGCTACAATGCAGCCCCATAGGACATGTTTGATATCATTTCTCAGCCTCTGCAATTAGGTTGTACAAAGGCAATGAGAAACGACTTAGCTAGTTATATAATTTATTGTGTCATACACATAAAAATGCCTATGTAGCCCACGTGGACAAAAACGCTGTTTTTACCGTGACAACGAAAGTAAAATCTGCCACAAAGAAAAGTTCCTTTCCTAAAAAATACATGTTTTATAATCATCACAAATGTTAGACATTTTACAAAAAATATTTAGTCCTTAAATCTTCATATAATGAACAATACAACATGAAGTGGACTTATGGACTCACATAAATTACATCAAAAACACAATATTTTCTCTTCAGGAAGACCATAAAACCTGCCTGATTCTATAACTGATACAAACAAAAATGCTAAATATTTTAAGATACAACAGAATCTGTGTTAAAAAACTACTTGTTATTGGGATGCAAAATACTCTACAATGGCAGTCAGTATGATTGCCTTGTTAAGATATCATCCTGTATTCACATCAAACAAAACAGTTGTCTGAATAAGATGCATGCTATTTGCTGAAAGTCATCTTGAATTTGCATATTTATATTTTCTACAAACAAGCCTTCCCCTCTTTTTGTGCTTCTCCAGTTCTGTCTTGACAATGCCTGCCTTCCTCTTTTTGTCTGCACAATATATTCCTTATCTTTACTCTCTCCTCCTGCATTTCTTTACTAGAGACCACATTCACTTGTTTTTACTCCATCTGCCGTCTCTCTCCCTCTGCCTCTCCCTCTCTCCGTCTCTATGGGTCTGATTAGCATGTGTAGTGTATGTTCCGTCACGCTGTAGTGTTGACCTGTGCTGTCATCTCCCTGATTACCTCCCTGATTCACTTTCCTTGTTTAGTAATGTGCAATCAATCATAATCAATTAGCCAAAATGTTGAATCATTAAAACCATTATCATTAATTAAAATAATTATCACTTTCTGCCAATGCTTCATTACCAGTGTTGTCTAACGTGTCTGCCACACACCAGACTTTCCTGCTCCTGCTTTTTTCTTTCAGAAGTCAGATTTCTAAAGTTCTTTTTAAAGCCCTGCTGATGATGCAAACAATCACTGATTATTTTCCTTTCGATAATATTTGTCTAATTTTGTCTAATATGCACATTTGACAAATCTGCATAGTATATGATCAATTTTATGCTTCAGAAATATACTCAGCATGATACAATGATGCCCAAACTAAAGTTCCGGTTGTATAATAGTATTGCACAAAAATATTTCTCAAGAAGAAGTTTGTTTGAAAGTTTTGAGCATCAAGTTTGTCGGAAAAACTCCATAAACAGCTCCTCTTGACATGAAGTGAAGTGTTTTCTCACTGTCCGTAGGATTCTGCTGCCTCCTTTGCAGCGCTGCTTTCTTCCTCTCACGCTTGACCAGACACTGTCTTTTCTTCCACCTCAGACCAATGCAGCCCTTTTCTTGAAAGGACAGAGCAGAGATGAGACAGGGGAACCTTAATGATGTGTAAACATCCAGGGATAGGCAGAGCGCTTGTCTGAAAAGGCCCGAGGGGAGAAAGGAGAGGCAGACAGACATGCAGCTCACTTAGTCCGGCACACAGCCTCAACCCGAGCTGTAATTCCAGACAATTGTCAGTCCGCTTCTCTGATGTGTGCCTGTTGAAACCTGGAATAGACCTGTCACTCCCTAACCCTCAATAATTGCTCATGTCAAAATTTCCTTGAGAGTGGGCTGGGGACCCTGAGGGTGTGTAGGGTGAAACTGAGTGTATGTGTGCGTAAGAGATGTGTAAGAGTCTGTGTGGGCGTCTGTTTTTTCAGCTCAGCCCATTGGGCAAAGAAGGGTCTCCTCGCTCCCCTGCCCCGACACTGTGGAGGAGCATCGCTCACTGCCACCTGGGGAAAGCAGGCGTCTCATTGGGGTCATGCCACCCCAGTGGAATGTGAGTCAAAATGAAATGGGCCTGAACATTGCACAGTATCCCCGGTCTGAGCTCCATTAAGCTAGGCATCCTCACTCTGGGATGGATGTCCATTATTACGCAGAGCACAAAGACCATCCATTTAGCTCGTAGTTACTGTGCTTCATGTCTAACATCAATACACTAGAGAGAGAGAGAAGAGAGTAAGGAGTCTATGGTCCATACATGGAGTGTCTTTTCTTAGGCACATTTACACAAATCATTGTGCAATTAAAATGTTTTGGACAAATCATGCACTAATTCTTCAATGCCTTTTCCTCCCATACTAAACCAATATCTCTCTCAGTGTCTCAGTGTCTCTCGGCTCTGTCGATGCCCATGGCACCTCCTGGCATGATGGGGTGTCCCGCAGAGAGGAACCACAGAAAACAGGCTGCGAGGCAGAAGGGGTCTCACAACATGTGGCACCCCGCTCTTCCTCCACCAAGACGCCCCCTAATCCTACGCTTGGAGCCCATCATGACCACCTGATTGCATCATTTGCAAATGGTCTTCAGGAATGAATGTAATTGTGTCTCATTAAGGGCTATGAAGTGTGACAGGACAAGCCTGGAAATGTTTTTTTTAGCAAAAAAGGACAGAAAAACATCTTCAAAAGCAGCACATTCTTGAGCCATGGGTACATATAAAGACATAGATATGAAAACTCTTTTTTGAGCACCAGGATAACAAATCTGCTGGAGCAGAAAAAGATGAAACTACTGTACATGTTTGTGATTTAGCAGTACAGTAACGCCTTCATGTAACCACAACATGGTGTACATGGTATTTGATGAAGAACAAGCATCCAGTAAAAGACATCCCACTCAGTCCTGGTTGCCTCCACCTCTGCCTGTTTATGATGAAGGGCTCTTTTTGGTGTGAGAGTGAAAGAGACAGGCTGGGCTGGCTGTCATGTCATAAAGGATGCAGTCAGAGAGAGCAGACATGATTTCATGGCTAATGATTCCCGCACTAATATCAGTGTGGGCTGCAGAGGGGATAACCAAGTTGAGCTGTCTTAGCTCAAATGATTCAATTAGGCCAGCTGTCCCTATTTGTCATGGCTCAACTGGCTTCTAGATTACCTTTCCAGAGTGCATACGTGCCTCTGCATTGAACTTACCAGCTCAACAGTTTCATAAAAAAAAAAACGGGGAAGAAAAAGAGAGAATAGGGGGGAAGAAAGGAAGGAGCGGTGGAGGGGAAGAAACGAAACAAAGAATGCAGTAATAACCACATTATCCACTTAAACGCTGAGGCCAATTACAGAGATAAATGTGACTTTTTGTTTTGCGGAGGATCCTTGTGGTGAAATCAGAGGAAAGCCTCAGAGCGTGCTGGATTGACTGGAGAGATACTATACATGGAAATCTGATCACTAAAAGAGAGAGACAACAGCAGAGACAATGTGAAGGTCAAGCGATAAACAGGCAGAAAAGAAATGAAAGGGGGAAAAAAAATAACCTCTTTTTCTCCAAAACTCATAAAGAACTCACTATTTTCTCTCTCCATTGCTTACTCTGAAATTATTTCTATTTCTCTATTTTATTCTAAATCTGTCGCAAAAATAAAAATGTAAAACAACACAAAAACGGCAGAATAGAACATGCCCATACAGTCCTGCTTCTTCACCTTTCCTTCTCTGAGCCTCAATTAAGTGTGTGATGAGTATTAAATTCAAAGAAGCATTAGAGTCATTAGCGTTGATTGAGTTGATGACTCTGAGGGCGAAGTCTTCTTCCTCACTTTAATGTAGTTAAACGTAAATTTATGTCAACTAACCTCATCAGATCCAATTAACACAATTGTCAGTTTTGGGTCAGAGAGTAGACGACGACTAAAACGGTAAAATATCTCGTTTATTAAAGGTAATTAGTTATGTTACTGCTGTCAATTTTGCATTAACATCGAACCTATGAAACAATGAAACGACTGTATCTCTGCACCACACACAGTGTAATGTGCGGTAAAGCTCAATTAGACATGTCTCCTTACAATTCAAATAAACAACATCCCATTAAAAGCAGGGATGTAACGTGCTCTGTGGATAGTGTGTTCAATGCTCATGCAACCATGAAAACACAAATGATGTTTCATTTTTCACTTCTTCGCGGCTAAACAACAACACATTACTGCACTCCGCAGAAGCCGACGCTAATACAAGAAATAAAAGGTTTTATTCTCGTGGGAGATATCCGAGCAGCTTAATGGGACAATATTCTTTAAATATGCTCTGTGTGTACTTCCACTGTACTGCTTAGCGTCTGATAGCAATGTGAGTGGAGATAATGAGATCACACTGCTGTGTACATTAGGGCAGCTTCGTAGCCCTGAAACTATATGAAAGATGTTTCTGAACAATACACACTGTCCTCTATCACATCACTAGTAAAATTGTATTTCTTCTTTATTTTAGTATAACTTTTTATCCCCAAACATTATTCAAAAGTTCATGTCAAGACTCAAAATCCCACAATTTTGATCGTCAGTAGATTCAGATTTATGGAATTAGCTTTTGCATCGCAGCAGCTATTCTTTCTGGGGTCCACACGGTTTATATGGTGACAATACAGAAATACACAGTCACACTAGTCATCACAATACACCAACACAAGACATAAAATAAAATATAGATGCTGCTGCTCATGGTTGTCTCTTAATTTTCCATTGTACCTGAGATTAAATTAAATAGACAAAACTGCTTGTATACAGTACACTGCTTGGTACATTCATATGTGTTTTTTAGTCAAGTCCATTTTGTCTCCTCCGAGCGCTGTGAACGAGGGCAGCCTCGCCTCTGAGCTGTCATAGCTCTGACTGGAATCAGCCTTATTGCAATGATTGAGAGAACAGGCCTTTGGAGCACAAAACACCATCCAAAGGGACTAGAAAGGCCACATTCATATAACCGAGTTCACACATTTGTCTTCATTAATCCAATTCTGTTCTGTTTTGTCAGGTTTGCTACCAAACACTTACACAGTTATACAGTCAATGGAGAGATAAAAGCACCAGATATTGCCAGAGGTCACAGAATTGATACACTTAATAGGAGTGCTTCATGTGGTTGGCCATCTTGTTCTCTATGAAGGTCCCTCGGGCGCTGGTTCTTTTGACCGTTTTAACACTAAGAGTGTGATGATAGTGACATTTAATGTAATGAATCCCAAATTGATTGATCGCTAAAGGAATTGATTTGGAGCACCAAGCGTTACCAACATTTATGTATTTTCTGACATAACATGGCTATTTTGACCTTCAAATCGTGTTTTTTTTAAAGACAGGAAGATGAGTCTGAATGGAATGAGTTTAGATTAATTTACCATATGTTGTTAGCATGCTATTTTGCTGTTGAGATCTTTACCATTCGGTCCAAATAGTGACTAACACCCAGACTCGACAGGCCCGGGAATACAGAACATCATTACTGCCTTATCTTTAGCGACGGAGCGAGGTGTCAATGACACTTCTGCTGCATGCAGGCAGCAGCTGAGCTGTGAGATGTCCTGGCACACAGCACAGTCTTCCTGGCCAGAGCTTTGTCGCCAAATCTTTACCTTTTAATTACAGGAATATTCATTGCTCATATAGTCTGCATGTGATACATTTTCTACCAGTTCTGTTGGACAATGTTTTTTATATATGAAGCTAAAGAAGACAGTTAGTGCATGCATAAAGACTTGAAATACAGCTCATAAGAAATGGGAGAAATTGTTCAGTACATAACCACCAGCATTGGTTTAACGTTTTGTACAGATTGTGTTAATTGGTGAGCTTTAGAGGGGCTGGTAGGTGGAGTTATTTATTTGATTTTGACAGAGCCAGGCTAGCTGTTTCAACCTGTTTCCAATCTTTATCCTAAGCTAATTGACACACGTTATTTGGATTTGTTTTAATTTTAATCACACACATTTACACACACATTTAGCACACTTAATAAGCTCAGCAAGAGTTTCACCAACTGCTGGTTGAGAAGAAGGCACATGATATCATAACCTCACAGCATTAAGCTTATAATTAGGCTTTAGTCTCCTCTTTGTTCATGCTTTGTATCGGCTCTCCCACTAATCATCATGCTATCAGAGTGCTCTGCCCAGCTAGAGAGCGAGAGACAGAGGGCTCATAGACAACTTCTTCACCTGCTCCTTTCACCCCTCCTCCTCTCCTCCATGTGTACCTGCAACACTGAGCTGCACTGCATCATGGGTGCAGCTGAGGCCATGCCAAAACCCAATTTGGAACGTGTCCAGCACTTCATTGGAAAGTAATGGTTTTCACTGAACTGAGTTATGACCAGCTGTTTGCAGACAGTCTGTGACATACTGATGGAGCAGAACACCGTATGTTGCTTTCCAAATCAAATGATACAAGGAGTGTGACAGTGTGGAGAAACATCTGTCATTAGCAATTTTCAGCACGCTCCACTAATTCTGGACAAAATATGCCTAATGAAGTTACTGCAGGAAACTTCAAATATTGTCAGAGCAACAAGGCCATAAGAAGCCAGTGCTCACCAAGGCCTGTAATCTGATTCATTTGTTGTGAGAAAAATACAGAAGGAGGAGGTAATTGTTTTTGATCATGATGTTTTAAAATGCAAATCACAAACGTTGTTCTTTAATCCAAGAACAAAAAACAAGAAATCAAGGACACGAGGGTGGCTGGCTTTTCTTTATTGATGTCCCCTCCCTTGTAGTGGCGCTTCATAGATGGAGTTTCTGTATGGGGGAACATAAAAGCTTTGATTGGCTGGGTTATCAAGTTCAGTCACCATATATACATGATGATCTGTTGCAGAAACTCTTCTGTTCATTGTACAGAGAATCAGTCTTCTGTTCAAGTTATCTAACAGGTTGTTACGTGTCTAACCTCTCCATAAAATTAGTCCAGAAATTGAATCTGTAAGTCGAGTCCGATAATTTTATATTTCTTTTAAATCATATCTCTTGATATGCTTTGGCGCGGTGACAAAACACTACACAGAATTGCTTCCTCGTTGCCTTTATGGTTCAATATCGAGTTGAAATGCAGACTATAAGTCTAGCACTAACAATACTAATTTGGCCACTCTGTGTTTGTAATTTGCCAGTTCCCTAGAACTGTCCTCAATTTATTCAGACTCTGCTGTGAGGATGAGAGGGTTTGTGACAGGCAGCTCTGCTGAAAGTGGTCCTCTCCTCCAGAACAGTTGTTGTAGTGAGAAGTGTTAGAGACGGGTGGGCGTCTGGACCCAAGTATGCTGCTCAAACACGAGGCCTGTGTCTATCTGGCAGCCATCTCCTGGCGGCAGAAGGGCCATAAACCCGCCTGTGTTAATTCTGCCGTAATTATCATGGGTGCCACATGTTATGCAGGATGTCCTACCACTGCAGATCCACTTGAAAGTTTGCAGTGAAATCCTTCCACACTGCTTAAAGCTGTGGCAGACGAGCGGATGCAGAGCGTGACAGTTGGCCATTGTGATTAGAAAGGGCTGCTCCTGGAGCCCTGCCCCAAGTCTCATTTCCTGTCGCGGCCCTTTGCAATCATGTGTTTTATGCGGTGCATGTTGGTGAATAACTGGCTGCACTGAGATGACAATAATCACCCATAATGCCCCTAGGGAGGGGGCGGCCTCTCTCAGGGCAACATTAGTCATAAATATGCAAAACGGCTGCTGTCCTAACTGCATGCTATTTCACAAATACGCTTTGTTTCAGTTCAAGGTTGCTCAGACTGGATAGTTAAAAATACATAATTTGAAAAGATATAGTCATTCATAGAAGTTGATTAATTGACACCAAATGAGACTCAGTGTAACACATTTTTGCATTACTGGAAATCAGAGAGTTGCACACAAGGATGCACAGACGTAACAATGCTCGAGCAAATAAGAATGTTTACTTGGTTGAGCAGTTTAACATTTACCCAATAATCCATTCGTAATATTACCATTACCAAGTGTATGTGTGTGCTCTAATGGGCGTGTATGTGTGTGTATGTGCTCTCAGCCTCAGTCGTCCTCTTGCCGTCAGACCCAATAAGTGGCCCTCTCCATTGCCTCATCTCAAGTCTCGGTATCCCCCAGGAGAACCACAAGCAGCCCCACTCAGCTTGCCTGGGCCGTGCTTTGGCAGGACTACACGGTTTAGCACCCTGAGAAATCGCACACTCTTTCCCAGTCAGGGTGGAAGGCTTTGTGTCTCTCCCATATTGACCTTCTCCCACTCCTTAGCTCCTGTCATCCATCTGTCGGAGAACACTTTCTTCCTGTTGTCCTGTGATTCTGACAAGATCACCCACATGCTCCCTTCTTGTTGTCCGTTCACAGGGAGACAAACTGCACACACGGGCATTGTTGGCGACACAAGTAGTGAACTGAAAATCATCATTCTGTCACACATTTGCACACACATACACATGCATAATCAAACTAGTATGTCTGTTCTGTGCAGTAGTATCAAACCCTGTGTCTTCCCCTCTCAGTGCTCTCATCAGTATTAACATATCGTCCTGTTTCCTGGGCTCTAAGCAGGGAGAGCAGGGCGGTGGCATCTCAACATGTCTGTCAGGTTAGCGGATGTCTCCCTGCCTAAATCTGCTGACGTTGATTTGTGAGCATAATGCCTGATTATAGGATGGGTGACAGATAAATTTTATCAAAATTAAGGCACAATTAAACATTTCATCTCCGCTAATTACTGGCTGTAGATTTGGCAAGATGACCATGTGCTGTAGGAAATCAGCAACCATAACACATTTTAATGGGGCACAGCTGTCTTACAGCTTGGTAATATTTGCACAGTGCACCAGAACTGTAATTTATGAGACAGAAAGAAGGAGAAAATCTGCACTGGATTGAGTGCCAGACTAGATTTAGAATTTATATTCTTTAATGAGGTTTGGATTTGTTGCTGCTGGTTGTTTCTTATCAAAGATCGATGTGGATGCTGCGGTGTCTTGGTACAACTGTGAAGAGACCTTTATTGCTTATGTGTGTGTGCAGTTTATGTAAATGTTCACTAAACTAATGTTAATGTTGTATCTTGCAGCCTTGCACTCACAACATTTAGATTCACTCGTTGCAAGAAGAGGAAGGTAGTGGGGTTTTGAATGTGCACGCTTCGCAGGCACTGGACAGACTTGATGGGTTCACGCTAAAGTAATCAGCCCCAGTATCCACTTGTGCCAAGGAATAAGCCTGGGAAATTCACCAAAATGTGGGAACAGCTTGGGAACAGATTGATGCAGAAGGGTGAAAAAGGCTGAGTGAGTGTATGTGTGTGCTGTAATGGGTGTGTATGTGTGTATGTGCTCTCAGAGCTAATTCCAAGGCAAACAAGAGGAAGCTTCTTCTAAGTAACTCAGCTCTGGTGTGCTCCTATGGTACGTCTCCAGTGGGCTCTGGCATAGCCTCTTCAATTATATGGAAGTTTGGCCACCAAATCCCATCTAAAATAGATAGTTGATGCATTGTGAGGAATGTAAATTTGATCATTTTCACATCTCATTCATCTGACATTGGCTGTTATTGGATTTTCTTTTTGTCAGAATTTACACCTCATCAGGGCCTGGAGGTTAGAAATGCTGCACCATTATTGGAAGGTGACCTGCAGCAGCCTGTGTATATTCGCTTGAGCAATACAATACAGTACCGACTTATGCTCCAATATGTTTGTCTTATATAGGGACACGAACTATGCTTAATATGAAAACAGAAGACCAAATGCTAATCAGTATTATACAGCCCTTTTTTTTTAAATGCATTCGGCCACAGGATGGGCCTCCCAAAGCAAAGCATTGTGATCAATTAAGATATTTCCGGATTGATATTGTATCATACTCACGTCAGTCTCCCCTAATATCATCCCAGCATTGCTTCACCAAGGCTTCAGTGGACCGGGCAGAGAATGAAAAGGGCTCGGTTGGACTGTGCTGGCATGCTGCAGGCTATGTTTGGTTGGATCCCACCGAGGTTAATTCAACTGCTGTTGTCTGGATGACACCTTCAGTCTGTGACAGGCCCGCGAGTGCTGGGTGCTTGTGGCACTTTCCATGATACCCCACCGATCTGTGCTTGGGTCCAGTTCAGGTGCTGCTCAGTACAGCACACCCCCCAAAGGCCCTGTTGACCTTCTTTCATGAGCGATTATTTTCACGTCTGGTGTGGTGACATTACAGTGCCGCATGGTCATCTAGCTAGTCGCAGACTGTGTCTGTGTGATGGACTTGTGATGTTAGCCGTCCATTTTTGTTCCAACATGTAGGTAGATTGAAGAGTATTAATGTGGCTCTATAGACAAGTGGGAGATTTTTTAGGTTAAACGTGACGTTATGTTTCTAAATTATTGGATATTAAAATGTATTTACAATATTATTTTTTTCAGGTTGCCTTCCATCAATTTGACAAAAGTGATGCAGCAGACTGTGGCCATGAAGCGTTTCCGCTTTGCCCTGAGTCAAAATGTGACCACAGGCTAGTGTAGAGTATGTCAGTTTGTGCACCGTGCTGGAGACTGACGAGGGGGCTCACCCTCGCAGATAACCGGCTGTTGTCCTAAAAGTGCAGCACATTGCCGTATTGCCCCAGGACAACAAATCAGGGACAGCAAAGGACAATAGAGTGCATGCTGTATCAAATCACTCTTTAAACAAACAGGCAGCCATTTAGAGTCTTTATAGTATTCACAAAACAGAATTATGTTAATTTATTTTTCAATGGATATGCTACAGTGGAGATTATGAGAGATTATTTATGCAAGCGAGTGTTTCTTCACTCATTAGGTCAGCTATCCGCTTCAATAGTGCATCTTTGCTGAGGGAATCCAAACATTAGATTAGATGTAATTGAGAGAAATGAAGCCATGCTTCAAGCAGTTAAGCCTTTGCATTAAAGCGTGCACAGAAATGCTCTTTGTTAATCTCTGATCAAGTGGGATATTACCTCTCATGAAGAGCTTAGTAAATGCTCATTAAGGCATTACACCGTAAATGCCTGAATAATTATGAATTCCATTTTGCTTCCCTATAAAATCACACAGTTTACCAAACAGTGAGCAGCATTAAAGTGAATGAACTTTAGGACTCTAAAGGAGCATGACAAATTTGTGGTGACGTTACACATGTCAGTTTTTAATCCTGCACATACTTTTCACCCTCCTGGTCATACAGTACATATGTCAGGGTTAGGGACAAAAGCCTCCCGCCAACGTCTCATACCAGGCTAAATCTGTTAGATTCAGACTCATGCATGAATGGATATTTGTGCAGATAGACTCTGTTGCACAGCATAGTTTTCTGATTATTTTATTATGACAATTCCACGCACACACACTAATGCCTGTTTAAAAGCAGTTATTAGTGTTGATCAATAGGTCCATGTGGTCACACGGCCTTTGTCATTATCCTGCAGGATACTGTCAGTAAATGATGTCAAGGTGTGACGTGTGATATATGTCAATAATCCTATGTCATACATTAAATCTCAATGTCTAGAACGTGACGGTGTGTTCACCAACACCCATCCTCACCTAACGTTTTACCACATGCCATATTTTCCTATTATTCAGGATTAGAAACAGGTGTTAGTGTATGTCTGTGTGTGTATGCAGATGTATTAACACAACCATCACATGCCCTGAGTAGATCTGTGTTTGTTTTTTTGACAAGTGGTCCTGTGTGTGTGTGTGTGTGTGTGTGTGTGTGTGTGTGTGTGTGTGTGTGTGTGTGTGTGCGTGTGTGTGCGTGTGTGTGTGTGTGTTGTCGTAGGCCAGTGACAGCTGAAGAAGAGGACTGTATTTGTGGAGGAACAGCATGGCTGCAGAGAGGAGTGGAGATCCTGAGGGAGGCCTAATGGTTCCACTCCTTCCTGCACAGAGATAAAGACTCATAATAAGCGTGTATGCTCACCATCTGGCCCTGTGCATGTGGCCCTTATGGAGGCGAAAGCAGCACAATCTGTAAACGATCAGGAGCCATGGCGCTCCCCCTAGAGAGGCCGCCATGCAATCAAGGTGACAGATGGCAGCACCACTGCTGTGGCCTCATGGAGGAGATCAAAATCACCTTCAATAAACTCTGACTGGAATGGGCACAGGCCCCTCAAAAAGTCAGTTTGTCAGTCAAACTGTGGCAGCTTGCTGAAACAGGGGGAACACACAGCGGTCCGTCCGTCCACCGCCTGATTTCCATATTTTCCGTCTGACTGAGCCTGAACTGTGATCTTTCTCCAGTTGTCCTCTCGACTCGTGCCGGCGTGGGCGAGCTGGCTGCCAGCACTAGCAATGCTACTGGGGGGAAATTGAGAACATGATGCTGCTAATGTGGGGCAATAGGAGCGGATGGTGGCAGAGAGACATTAAATAACCGACTGGTACTCTATTTTTGATATGACAGGACCCCCATGATTCGCCTCTTTGTTTATTTAATTACACATTTACACACACACACATGCAACCACAGATAAACCAACATCATTATGCAGTACATAATACAACTCATCCCCATAAAATAGCTGTACATTCAGCAGTAAGCTCATGCTGATTTTCTACCCTTTCATATTTTTTTGTTTTAACATCTGATGGAGCAGCATGGTCCAGCCTCCGCACCGTGTCTGTATCTGAGTGTTTGTGTCCTGAGCATGGAGATAGAAATGCTTGGGAATGCTATTTCACACATCCCCTTCATCTGATGCGCAGCTTCTGTCAGTGATGTGAGAAAAACAGCCTGACTCTCCAAGCTTTTTTTTGCACCAGTGCAAAAGTTCAAAATTGAAACGCCATCTGTTCAATAAAACTAATCTAGGCAGGGAGAGCCGCTTCCAAGGCTGTCCTGATTGGATGTGATTCTTGTATTTGAACCCCCTGCCACATCAACTCAAGATATTGTCATTTGCAAAATAAATTGATGTTGGGCAAAAAACAAGTCCAAGTCCACAAGTTGTAAATAATTAGTTTTGTATAATTCCTATGCCTTTGATCATATTTAACATTCTTCTATGTCCACAGTTCCTCTTTGTTATTAATTCATCGGGAGACACTTTTATTGTACACAGTATATCTGAATTCAGACTCTCGACCACCTTCACTCTTTAGTTTTAATGAAATGAGAGGCCGTAAGTACTTTCAGAGAAAATCAATTGTCCCCTCTTCCGCTGCAGCCCTTAAACACTCACTTAGTTAATTGCTACACTTATTTGATTAATTGGACAAGTTCCATTGTACTCTCTTTACCTCCCATGTTTTATTGAGGTGTCCTGGAGTACTCTTCATCATCCACTTTTAAACATTTTTACAAATGTTAAATATGTGCACTTTAACTAATAATTAGATCAATTACACTAATTACTATCATAAGTTGAATTGAAAACACTAAAGTGGCTTTTAGGTTTCATAGCCATAGTGTGGTGTCTTTTTGACTCCAGTCTTAAATCTGTGACCAGCTGTACTGCAAGGACATTAGGGCGCTGGTCATCCCACTTAAGGTTAAAATAATAGTACTTAACAATTCACCCAAATTGAATTGGTTTTATTTTGCCAAGAAATATATGAGATGTAAGACGACTGCACTTGAACTGAATCTTATGAGGGCTTTTTTAAACATTGGTTAGGCTTTTAATACACTACTTCATATTCATACACACGGTATAGAGCTGCCTAGTTAAACCACATAATTCTTATGTTGGTTCTTAGAGAGACAGTTCTGTTAAGAAGACAAAAGCAATTTATTTTTCAGTTTTGAGTTGGTCTATGGACTTTTAAATATAGAAAATGTATTAATTTCATAATTGTTATTTGTACTCAATGTCATGTAACTGATAATAGGCATTGGTCTCTTGAAATATACAAATTTAATTGTGTAGTTGGTTGGGCCATGATTGTCCAAATAAATTTGCCTAAAAAGCATCTGGACTTGACACTTATATCACAGCTGTCTTTAAGTGTTTAACGCAATGGTCTAATATTTGGGATCAATTAGCAATTATTGATCTGGTTCCTTTGATCTCCATCTTTGAAGTGCAAATCATGGAAAAATAACCCACCAAGAAGAAACACTGTGACTCTGAAGTCTCTCTCAAATACTGTAGCTGTCGTATTTCAGCACTCAGTATTCACTTAAATCTTATAATAGGACAAACGTAAATCCTATGTTATAGTTATTAATGCAAAACTGCATCCCTGAGCCCCCAGGTTTGTTGTGTTGCAATTGGTTTGTGTTGGTTAATTTGATAAATGGGTTGACCTTATTAAGCAAAATATAAACTGATAATATGGTGGGTCACTTCATCACTCAAAGCTTGAATACCATTATGTAAATATGTAGTTTAATTGCTTTAATAGTGCATATTCTTAAATAAATGTTCTAAAACTGAATGACCAATTCCCACATAGTATACTAGTAAATTAATAATACAAACATTGACATTCGCTGGGAGCAGGAGGAAAAGGAGCTTTTCTTCTTCTGGTACCTACCAGTGCCTGGTGCCTGGTAGTGGGCGGGGTTTGTCATTTACCTGCTTCACTGACAGGTGAGCGAATACGTTGCAAAGTTTGGAGGACATTTCGAACGACTGTTTGGATTGAATCTGGGCGCTGCTACCTTAATTTTCGACCTGTCCTTGGTTAAAAACGGTTCAGCTTGATTTATACCGAACTATTTCAACATGATAGAGCACGTCTCAGACAGACCGACGGAGCCTTTACGCACTTCAACTTCAGGTGATGTTAAGCTTCCGACAACCGCTGCAATGTTTCTCTTTCTAATCTCCTTTGTTGTTGCTAAAGTCATAAAAACACACACACACACACACACACACGCACACACACACACACAGGCTATGTTTCATAACACTGATAGCAGATAACCTGACATGTTATAGCAGCCTTGAACAATTAGTCTGAGAACGTGTGTTTTAACAGTTAGAAAAAGTGCTGTAGAGACAGTTAGCTTAACTTAGCTAAAATGAATATAAACTGAATTAACGTTAGCTGTGTTACTTCCAGACCTAATTTTCAGCACTCTTGTAATAGGAGAGTTATTAATCTCAGACTGATGCTTATGTGTTAAATAGGCGGTTTACACTCTTCCAAGGTGTTATATCAGCCAAAGATGCAACTACTTATTATTTGTTATATTAATCTGACGATTTATTTATTACTATCTCAAAACCTTGCAAAATGGCCATAGCTTTTGGTAATGTGTTTATATTGACATTTCATTTGCAATTATAAGAGCAAAAGCAGCAAATCCTCACATTTAAGAAGCTAGATATTGGCTTTGACAAACAATTAATAAAATGAAGGAATCAAAAATTGTTTCAGATTAATTGTCTGTGTAATAACTAGTTATACTAATCTTTTCAGCTCCAACATTAGCCAGAAATGTGATTTTTCCACTATTAGAACAATAAGCACAAACCCTTGTTTTGTTGCCAAGCAGTTTTAGATTTGTTAGGGTCAGTAGATATAATTTAGTCATACATAACCACTCGTCTCTTTGTTTTGAATAGGTTTCAACAATCTTATCAGAGCGTTTGAGTGGAGTTTCATTCTGCAGCTATATAGCCTGATGATGGTATTGTATTGTCCATTTGGGACACTGTTAACTGCAGACACACTTTTTAGAGAATAGAAAAATAAGGTAATTGGTATGTTCTGTAAATGTTTCTGGGGAATACAACTTTTTCATTTATTCTGTCCTTGAAACATTGCACTATTAAGAATAAGCTGCCTTACCCCTGTGGAGCAAGTGTAACCAGTAACTAATAGTGTTTACTTAATGGCATAGCATAGGCATTTTCTTTTATAGCCGATAAGATTGGTTCTTCAATTTACAAGTGACAATGATGAAGACAAGATGTTTTGGTTGAATGACATGATGCAATGTTTGGTTAGTTTGGTTTCTTTGGCCTTATTATAATTCTTTGGTTGGTCACACTGTTCTGAGAAGAGAAAATGTGTTGTCAAGCTTGAACTGGGTTGACCCTCAGAACCAAATGTTCCCCTTAAAAACCTAATGAAGAAAATGTGAAGAAGGGCAGTTGAGTGGAAATTTTGGCTTTGGGGTCTAATATGATTGGATTAAATCACACTGATTCATGAGTAAGCTCACACCGTTCCCATTGCTTTGTCAGATGAGGATTTTAATTTGAGCCTCACCTGATGGATGCTGGTAATTTATGCTGATTAGAAGTAAAGCATCATATTTTCCTTTTATCTCCCCCCACCCATCTGAACAGAAGAAGATTTTTCCAGAAGGGTATAAGGAGAGCGGTTGATTAGTTGTAATGTGACCGCAGTACCCCACAGGCTGAAATTTATGTCCTCCATTTGAACTGTGTCTGCGTGTGCTGTATACATCAGGTTTGTTAATGAAATTTGTCGCCAGGAGGGAGTCGATGGCTGCGGTCGTTCAGCACCTCGGCACAATTGTGTGAAATTTTAACCTTTCAAACTTCAAGTCAGCACTACTTTAATTGTAATATTATTATTCTCCCCATCAAAGCATAATACACTGCGTGTCTTAATGGGTTATTGCTTTCAGACTGTTGATAAACTATTAATTGTTAGTTTTATTTAATTATTTTTTATATTGTCTCCCATTGCTATAAATGTACACAAGCATGGATGAAAACCAATTTGTTTTACATGGGTCACATCAGCAGTGTCAGCACACTACTATACCTGCCGTGTGTGTGCATGATGTTAAAGTGAGTGCAGTGCTGTGCTGCAGTAGCATGTGGAGCTGTGTATGCTGCTGTCCTCTCCCTCCTGTCTGTGGGTTTATGATTGACAGGTGTCGGACTTGTCACGGCTTCCCAGGCTGCTGTGGGTGAGATGTGCAGGGACAGGGAGAGATGGAGGAGAGGGACGGCGAGAGAGTCTGTCATTTCATTCAGGCTTTTCTCTTTCTGACACGCATCCTCACCCCCGTATTGTCTATCAGCATCAGCAGATGACTGACAAAGGAACTGCTCAGCTACAGACAGGTCCACATCAAGACTGCGTGTGTGTCTTTGTGCTGCGTGTACTTGAGTGGCTTACGCAAGTGTTAACACATGAGATAATGCCATGCCACCGCTTTGCGAGATCAGCATATCCTCACAGTGATGATCAGATGTTGCAGTGTTAGCATACAACTGAGCCCGCTGCCTCCTCACTGCCCTCTGCCCTTTACACTCACTGACTTAATCGACTCTGGCCATCAAAATGCTGAGTGCTTTCCAAAAACTTGATTTCACAAATGGAAAAACAGCATCTGCTTTCCTACAGCTTCACATATGGCGGCCATAGCTGCTCATATGAACCGAAGCAGGTAAGCAGGGTCGGGGGTTGGCCCCTGGGGACCTTGAACAGAGGGCCTGGCCCTGGGGACTCTGTTTGGCCACTCGGCAGTGAGGGCCACACTGTCTTGAGCCAAATTAACCTGCATATGAAATGAGGACACGGAGAGCTGGGGACCATGAACATGGGGGACAGTAGAGGATGTACATCCGCTGTGTGCTACTTAGAAAAGGCTAATTGGAATGGGTGATTTTTAGATCATTGTTGCAGCATAATAGTTTGCTCAAGATGATGTCTTTGAGGATCAATGGTAAAAAGCTAAATATATTTTTTAACATTACTTATTTTGTGCACACTAAGATTGTGCCAGTACAGAGGACGGTTGTGGTCAAAACTATTATTATTCTCGTATATAAAAAAGATTTTGTTTGAATTTCTAAAGCTCAGCGATTATGGGTGATGACCTTATTGCGCTTATTACCTGTCGGCCAGGTTATGTTTTCCTCCTGTTTGTTCGTCTGTTAGTTTGCATGATATCTCAAAATGTTATCTTGCTGAATTGTTATCTGGTAAATTTGCTGTCAAGTTTTGCAAAGGACCATGGAAAAATGTGAATCCAGGAATCCTTTCTATTTTTATTTTTTTATTATAAACCACTGCACTCGGGTGAATAGGAAAAGTCTGGAAGGTGTAGTGAATGATTGTATTTGTTTTTATTAAATGTTTTCTAGCTGCATGGCGTTGACAGAGGTCAATGACAGTGAAGCGTTTGAAACAGTAAAAATAACATCTTTACTTCTGCTGTTGTTAGCCTTCGATGCTACCTTCAGTTTATGTAACAACCCACTCGATTTCCTGACCCTCTTGCTATTTTCGTCTGACTGCAATTTAATGCTGTGTCCACACCTTGGATCTTACTCCCTGAGGTGTTTTTAGGTGTAGTCATGTTATCGTCCGTCCGTCCTTTTTTTTTTTTTCTCTTCCTCCCCTCCTCTCCCCCGCCTCTGGTCTTGCTCCCCTGGCGGCATTTCTGGTGATCACAGCGTGACAGACCGCCGTCCTTGGGGAGCCAGGAGCACCGTTTACAACTCTTTTGTTGTCAATGCCTCCTGTCTGCTCCAATTTCCACCTCACCACTGTACCTCCCGCACATGTCCCTACTCAGGACGTGCACATTTATTATACAGAGGGGAAGATGGGTCAGAGTGAATGTTGGCAGAAAAATACTAGTAACCCCTGTGAGCCGTGCTCTCTTTTAAACGGTAAACGAGGACACAGATGCACTCACAAACACACACGTGCACAAATTTGAGATTAGCTATCAGTTGGTTACATCATTACCAATATCCACCTGAAGGCAACCCAGAGTAAAAATGTGTAATGATTGCTAATTGCCTTGTTAGTATGAAAACAAAGCAGCCTTTTTTTTTTTTGTGCTGAAGGGCTAAATTACCAGGAAACAAACAAGTGGAGGGGAACATGTGAATAAGGATGTTTTTACATGAGCATCTGTGGATACAGCTGCCGCTCGCTCTGACCATCCTGCCTTCTCCTCTCTTTTTTTTTTTCTCAGGCTCAAACAAACAAAACCAAACAAGACAGCAGCCTCATGTGCCTATTTTGGGTAAGTGTTATAATCTACAGGCCCAGTTTTCGACGACACCGCTTCATGGCCTTTGTTTTTGCAAACAGTCGAGAGCAACATCCATCTATCTCTTATGATGTTCCCCTTGCGGAAAGTCTCTTCTTTTTATGAGTTTGTTTTTATTTGTGGAACGCCGAGACAATGAATCAGCACTACTTTGCAGGAACAATTGAAGTTACCACTAGTGTATCCTCTGGTAATAACAAATGGCACTCCTGGGCATTTGTTTCTTTTACAGTGGAGCACAACTTCAGCAGAGGCTGTCATGCTGATGATGAAACACACACTCGCTTGCTTCCATGGTCTGTCTTTTACTCCATCTCTCCTCGCGCCTCCCTCTTCGTCTCCAGAGAAATGTGTTTACCTCGGCAGTCACCTGCCACTGCGGGAGCTAGAATGAGATTCGGTAGCCTTTTGTCCCAATCAGCTTTTCCTATCAGGCTAAATGCTCTCTGGAGACGGGGCTTATTACATGACACGATCCTCAGAGTAGATAAATGGTCCTCCGTGACACAAGCCGGACCCCACTCATGGGGGGGGGTAGGTGGGGGCAAGGAGACAGACAGCTTGGGGCCCAAGAAATGAAAGGAACTCACAGCCTTACTGACGTTTTAATCAAAAACAGTTAGCACTGAATCAGTCTGTTTGCAGGCAGAGATGCAAGCTTTTCAATGGTGCCTATTGAAAATATGCAAGGATTGAAATGCAGACCTTTCTGACATATAATTTACCTGCTGTCAGCCTGTATAGGCCTGTTTTACCATGAGTGCTTCCCCCCCTTCTCTTCACATATTCTGCCACCTGTTTCAACCTCAGCTGATATGTTGAAAAGCGATATGAGTTTGTGAGCAGCAGTACTTAATTTTCTTATAGAGTTATCAGTCTGTAAGGAAGTTAGTTTGAGGTCAGTTCTTTTAGTGACTAGTCGTGCTATAGACAGAGCCCGTCAACACTGTCACACTCAGAGGACAGCTGATTTGTGCTTTGTTGGGACTTGAAGAACAATGTTGTGGTAATTATGTGCATTTGAGAAAAAGACCTTACTTAAATGGGTGGGATCAGTTATTCAGCTGATTAGACCTATGCTCAGGTTGGAGGTGGATGAAGCTATGCTGTGAATTGTGGTCCTGGACACACAAACTCAAATTTCTCTGAAAATCGAAATTGATAGGAATTTTACTTCCAGAAATACACCAGTGTAGTGAAATCAAACTGTTGTAGCTAAAAAAAAATGTCTTTCTATAATTTCACTTGAAAGATTTTGCACTAAAGCTCTTAATTAAATGAGAAAATACTCAGTAATTTTCATTTGTCAGGTCTTTAATTCACAAAGGAGTATATAGATAGGCTTTAGCATGTGAGTATTGTATATAGACTATTTATTTAGCAAATTACAAGAAATTTGCTATATCATGATGTGTATATATGTCGTTATCAGGATAGAAGATTTTGGCCATATTGCCCAGCCCTCCTATGATGCGCTTGAATGAAGCGCTCCCCAGTGCCCTGCTAAGCGCTGTATGGACCCTCAGCAATGCCAATTCATGAATCATATTGGAGAACTTGACCAAAAACTGTATGTGCAATTATGCACCCTGATCATTTATTAGCATTGTTATGTTATCCCTACCTGTTTGTTCATTTGGAGGCTACAATCGGAGGCTTCCTTCATCCGACGCCATAGGACAGATTAGACAGATGACACAATAAGAGAGAGAGGGGGGTATTCGATGCAACAAAGATCCCAAGGCTGGAGTCAAAGAGTTGCCTATAGGCTGTAAAGTTTCTCTAAAATTAGACCCTGGGTATCGGTTGGACAGCTCTGCCTGCTGCACGTGCTGCACACTCACCTGGGCTGAAAATGTCTTATTCAGCTTTCAGTTGTACTTAGCTACTCTCTCTCATGTCACTTGCAAAAAGCCAAGATTGCGACGGCCAATATGTAGAACTCAAGGCTTCAAAACGACCATAAACCAATAGGTGATGTGATGGTGACTACATCCACCTCTTTTATATACATACATACATACATACATGCACACACACACACACACACACACACACACACACACACACACACACACACACACACACACACACACACACACACACACACACACACACACACACACACACACTGTCTATGATTTTAACCCAAACTATGTTGTTTCCTTGACCTTCACAAAGTTATTATTTTAACTAGGAATGCACCGATACCAGTATCTTATACCAGGCTGATATTGGTGATAATTCAATTCTATGTTTATATACTGTATACATTATATACTAGAATTTTAATTAAATTCAACCTAACCAAGTAAATTTGTTGCTTAAACCATTAACCATTAACATTAAACCAAAACATTAAAAAAATGTTTTACTTTTAAAGTGAAGTCATTTAGAATGCGGTATTATAGCAATTTAAACATTGTGAGCAGTGTTTTTTTTAGGATGATGGGCAACTGTGTATAATTCGTATCCTGTGTATCTACATTTTTACTATATATGCCGCTTTACAATATTAAATATGTATCACAACACCGTGACGTTGACGTCAGTTTACCTCATTCACATCTGATTTCTCCCTCAGGATTAGAATGTTTAGAGAATGTTATACACCGGGAATCTCAAACATTTCTGTTAAATTATTCATTTTGCACGCTTTAATCTGAGTCAGAGAATGCAGCCAACAATTTTCCACACTCAGAACTACACAACTAATTGTTAAACGCACTCCACTGAGTTTTAAAGATGTTGTCACAGACTTTTCATCAAACATTAATGCGTGGTACCAATGATTTCATGCAGTTTGCTCTTAACATCTCGTTTTAATGACGCTCTGAAAAAAAAACATTAAAACTAATCGTAAATTACAAATGATAATGGGAGGAGGGAGAGGGAGAAAAGGCTCTGCTCCCCGACCGGTCATAAGTTGATCATCTTAAGCTCCGAGCTGCAGGTAGGCGGTGACAGCTGCTTAATTTGGTTTTGTCACCGGGGTGACTTAATCCTGTAACGGGCCCCAGTGACAGCGGCCTCACAGACGGTTGAGAGACAGAACGGCACTCTAGTTGCCCGTTTACAGATGCAGCAATAGAAACCAAGGTCACTTTAATTAACTGCCAAATTACAATTTAAACGATAATACTAATCACTCACTTTTGCGGTAGCAAGAAGCTACTGGCTGTCATGTTAATTTAAGGCTGCGGGGGAAAATGGACATTTCCACCTCTGCCTCACAGTTGGGCCTGAATCTGTGCTGCCCTGTTTTCATTTTCTCTGTGTGCTGCCACTTTCCCAGATCAATAACAGGGTGACCCAACTGTTTTCTACAGTTTTTCCTTACATCTGTTTCTATTCCAGCATCCCCACCTCTGTCTGTTTTTGATTTTCGTCTCTCTTCAGTCTCATAGCTCCTCTCCCTCTTCACTCTCTCTGAAGGATTTCAATTAGACGCCAATGATGCCTTTGTCTGTGTATTCCCTGTAGTTTGGCTTTATAGATTAAAGGGTCTCACTGCTGCAGCAAATTACTTTCAAGTGTCTGCAGTTATAGAATGGCTGGGCGATATGGCCAACATATTCTATCACGATATAGGTAATTTCATATCTTGATAACGATATCTCAATATGGCATGTTTTCTAGTAGTTCAGTAAAAAGGCCATATGAAATGATCACATGGTAAAACCTAGTTTTGTATACTCCTGGGAGAATTAAATACTTGACAAAGAAAATAATTTATCATTTAATTAATAACTGTAGTGCAGTTTCAAGTGAAATTGTAGACAAGTGAAATTGTGTTTACATGTGTGCACACAAATCCATAATCAGATTATGGAAACAGTTTGATTTAAGTGAGTATGATCAGACAAGCACATACTGACTCAAATTTCTTAGACTGTTAATATAAATTTAGACAACATAATTTGTGTATCATTATATCTGGATATATGATTTCTTTGTAATACGATTCCATTAAAAAACGATAAATTAGCATATTGAATTATCGCCCAGCCCTAAATTGAAGTGACTGGTTCGCTCAATAATAATCACAGACATTTCCACACATAAACATCAGAAATTGGCGAAAATTATCACTGTTGGCTTAGAGACAAAGGTTAAGGTCATGTTTTTAAATATTTGGTTTAGTTGAGCAAAAATTAAGATATTGTATTTTCCGGTAACATACGGTACATTATATAATTTACAACACCAAGTGCAATAACTGCTCCATTTTTGGGCTGCTCATTATCAAATGATCTGCCGATTTCTTTTTTTTTTTTTTTATGAATCAGTTTGTTTAAACTGTTAGAAATAGTTTTTTTTTCCCAGACCCCAAATTGACAAATTTCAATTGTTTTTTTTGGTCCAACCAAGAGTCTGAAATCCAAAGATATTCAGTTGACTATGATGGAAGAGTAAGAAAAAATGCAATAAGTCACATTTAGACTCGTGTAAAATGGTTGAAGATCATTTCTTTTTTTTCAATTTACTAAAGGATTAATGGATGACTCATTTCAGCTCTACTTTCCATGACTTTGATTCCTGGAGTCTTTGTTGTGTAGTGGACTCGCTGTAGAAACTAGGTAAGTTCCAAACCATGGGATATTTATTCCAGCCAACCTCCACCCCATTACAGTTACTGCCCATCTGCCACTGCTGCCACTCGGAGCCCTCCTAAAGGTTACTCATTTACATATGGGGGGTGGGGGGGGGGCAGTGTCCACTGATAACAGAGCTTCAATCAATCAGTGCTTCATGATTAGTCCCATGTAAAATCCCAGCAGTTGGTTAAAACTCTGCCTACTTGCCTCGTTGCCACTTTTCAAATGAGGTCCTGTGATGCCACGACAACTAACTGGAAACAACTGAATGAAAAAATTCATAATTTCTCAGATAAATTATGACTGTGTGCCTGAAATTGATTTATTATTGTGATCGTTAGCCATATGGCACAAGCTGCTTCCCCCCTCCTAACATTCAAAAAATGTGCGATTACAGGGCTAGGTCAGCGCAACCTTTACCATTGCACAAATGAATCTCGGTCTCATCAGAAGGGAAAGACAACAAAGAAATTAACTTGTATTTCTTAAAGCTGCATTCACAATGAAACTGTGGAGGATATGAAATACAACTTGGACTCCTTATGTGTCTTAAGATGGAGAGGACAGAATTATGGTATTTGTTTGATATTTTAACGGCACATCACAAAACATGGGAACATTTGTGACAAAAAAAATATCATGAGAAGGTCAAATTCAAGGATAATTTATTGTCATTATGAAACGCAGGGATGCACAATGAAATGCAGTTGTAGCCCATTTTCAACACAAGAAAAAAAATGACAAACAAAAATCGTAGTGCATTTCTGTAGTGGATTTTTTTTTAATTTGCATCAGCAGGAATGTAAAGCGCATTGACTTGAAGATTTTCTCATTTCCACTTTAAGTACTTTGAACTGGCAATAACTGTTTTTTCTTGGCAATTTGGGGCAGTGGAAACAATCTCAAAAGATGCAGATATTTAAAGTTCATATGCCAACTTGTTAGTTTTGGTTCTTTAGCTAAATGCTACACTATGTTCATCCAGGTACGTCACTGACTGTCTGTTTTTCCTTTGGTGTGGAGCAGATAGTATACAGTGGGTTTTTAGAGCCGTTTTGCTGAACTGCTGCTGAAAATGAAGCCACAAGAGCAGGAGAGTGAACCAAAACAATGAGCTGAAAGACAAACGCTCCATACAGTGGAGTTTTGAGTGGTTGTCATTTTGATTGAAATGTTATGTATTCAGAGTTTGTTGTTGGTCGTAACACGCCTTAGTTTAATGACCTAAAATTAGACTGACAACCATTGCAATGTTCTCTTTTCTCACTGAAGGTATGATTAGACAACCTTACATGATACTTAATGAAATCCTTTTTGATCTTGTTCTAGATTCTGTCATCTTCTCAAGTGTGCCCTCTTGAGTACTTACCCCTCCCCCTTATTGCACAAGCAATTACACCAAAAGTTAAAGCTTTAGGAAAAAAATATTGTATTTGTAATTATTTGCATGTGGCCTGCCAACATTTACATTATCATCTCTGTCTCATAATAATTGCCTGGTTCTTCTCATTGGCTCAGGGCAATGTTGTATTAGATTGTAATCTCCAACACTGTTTCCTGACACAAACTTGATGTGTCACTGTGATTGGCATGGAGGAGATGACATGACAGAGCTGGTTTTGGGGGACTGACAGATAGTTGGCAGGTTAAGGCTCCCCTGTTGGGTGCTGCGCTGCCTCAGGACAGTCACCTGTCAACTCAGGTGAAGGCTCGTCATAGCTGATGACTGGGAGCAGCAGAGTGGATATAATGGGATGAGCAGACTGACACAGACGTTGTGCAGGACTCCCTTTGTCTGTGGGCAAAGGAGTAGACTTCGCTTCAGTCAAGTGTGCCGCCATGCTGAATAACGAGTATAAAGAGTTTTGGCACTGTGGGTGATGTGCTGGCATTTATATTGCGAGCACATGATTGATCCAAGTAATGTTCAGTCTTATGATGTCAAGTGTTTATAGTCTCCTGATCACTTAATAGTAACACTTAATGAATAACCCTATAATTCTGTAGAATAAATTACATAGCTTTATAAGTAATTCAAATTATATTATAATGTTTGGGATACGAGGATATATGATCAGTTACCTGATCATATATAAAAAGTGAAGTACTTGTTTTTTGGTCATTCACTGTATTTTAACAGTTGGCCAGTTGTTGCCTCTTCTAAAATAATTAAACATACAACTGTCCAAGAAACCCAGAAAACGTACTCCCACTCTGTTTTCTTTGTCAGACATTATCTACAAATGATCCGGCTTTGTTGCAAGTTTTAAAGGTGAAGAGGCTTCGTAGTCCACACATTTTTCCAGAGATCATCTCGACTATGCGAAGAACATCAACTGGCGAAATAAAGGTATGCGCTTGCTTGTGTTTACGTGTTTGACCACGGAAGCGCATGTCTGTGATTTTTGGAAGTTGAGGTCTCGGGGCGTCTGTATGTGTCGACCCAATCGCTGTTGCCGTTTTTGTTGAGTTTCCTGAAAAGACCGTCCTGCCAAGCATAGAGGGAGCATGTGTCCATCAAAGTCGGGCTGATATGAGGCGTGAGGGCTGAGGCCTGCTCGTGAGATGGAAAAGTGGGACTGACTCATACAGAAGCTCAGGAATCAGCATGTCGCTCTCAGCACAGCAAACTGCCACAGCGTATCAATGCTGAGTCTCTGTAGAAACTTCTGGATCAAATTCTAATACAATATGTAACGATATCAAGTAATGAGCAGGAAAAATATTAGTCTACAATAAAGGACAATATGTAGTGTCACTGTTTATTCAGAGGAACATTTCCAAAATTTGTCACATGCAGATATACTGTGGAAGAAGTACCTAAAAGAACAAGAAATTAGGCTTTTAGTGTATCTTCTGTAAAAAATGGTTTTATCATAGTAATGGTATACCAGTTTTTGACATAAGACGGAAAAATCATAAAAAAATGTAAAAGAAGGAAGATATCAGTTTTAGTGATGAATATGTTATTGGTTACATATACTCTATGAAATATGGGTGACACCGGCCGTTGCCATCTTGGAAGTGACGACACAGCCTAATCCAAAAATGTGTAAAGAGGATGCACTGAGGCGGGTCCAGGTGATGCGGCAGAGGAGACAGCTAGCAACCTGAGAAATATTTAATGATCTACACATCTTCTCAACATTTAAAAAGGTTCTCCATACAATAATCAAAGCATTAATTTAGCAACAAACAACAATTTGCTTTGTAAAGATTAAGTGCAGTAAGGCTACCTGAGCAGAGAATGAAGACTTTCTCCCTCTGTGTGTGTTGTAACTGTAACTTGTGACTGCACATGCCTTTTAGTGCATGTGATGCATGTAGCTCACGTCCGTTACTCTAATTTATTTTATTGGCTATCAAAAAAACCAATTACGTTTATAATTATCAAAAAGAAATGCTGAATATCACAGCAGATGATCGGTCAACCCCTACTGTGGAATCAGTTTTGTTTTGTTTTTTTTCAGTGCAACTTAATCTCATGTTCAGTCCATGAGCTTTTTAAGTTGTTGAGATGATAACAAACATAGGAACTTGCATTCAAACTGCAGACACACAAACACTTACTGGTGCTCACCTGTCCACCTATTCTGAAGTAGCAGGTCTCTATATCTGCCTGTCAAATCATCTGCTGTGTCCCAGAGGCCCCGAGCTTCCATCAGTAAGGCCTGTCAGTTATAAGGTCCGATTGGTATTCATAACTTCTGTCAAAGCAGTGCCATTCAGTCTGGCCCCCCAGCCTCTGTGAAGAGCAGCAGCAGCAGTGCTCAGTAACGTGGATATAATATCTAAAACCTGCTCAGATTATGCGGCTTCGTTGCCAGATAGAGGTATCCTATTTGAGTGTTACTGCTTGTCCTAAAACGCTGTCAGGCAAACTCAAAGGTCCTGAGTCACGCTACCCCAGTAGCTGTAGACCTAACCTCGGACCCTCTCATCTGATTCATTCAGTTTATGAATTATGGATAGTTTCACTCTGAAAGGTAGAGGTTGTGCTGTTGGTAGAGGAAGCAGTGAGCAACATTATGTAAAAACGGGTGACATCTGTAAGCAATAACTCTCAAATTAATTTGAATGATTTTTACTGGTACTCTTTCACACATTTTGTCCCAACAGCTCCTGGTGAAACAATAATGAATGCAGTAGAAACGATATACTGCAGTAAACAAAAGTAATTGTGTGATAATTACAGAAAAGTCCCTTGGTCACCTTGTGAGAAGCTTGTTTTCATCTTCTGTCAGCCGCGTTGCTGCAGATGATTTTTCAGCTCAGCTCTGTTCAGGGGCCGAACTTCAAAAATGTGGATATGCCTTTGTTTTTGTTGGGAGATCTGTGTTTTTCTAAGGTCAGCTGCAGCAGCCCCTTGGTGCATTTAACTAAATATTGCCACAGGAAGGTTCAGTCCCACTGGTAAAGTGCACATGAAGGCGCTGCACACGTTTTACCTTTTCCTCTGAGGGGTGGATTTAATCAGTGCGCAGTCAAGAAAACCGCTCGTTAATTAATGAGATCTCCATGAGAGATCAGCATTCAACTTGCCAGAGCCGTGCAGATTCAGAACTTCAGAACAAAAGTAGTGGTCAACAGTGGTCGCCTTGAGGCTGTGCTCAGTATTTATTTGTTGTTTTATTTAGCATGTTGTTTTTTTCCTGATCGCAGGCCCAACTGGGGGCATCTTAATTCTCTAAATGACTTTTTAAGTAGTGCCTCTGCTCTGCATGACCCTGCTGAGTGACAGGCCATTCTAATCCTTTTTCACCAGGGGAAACGGTCTTTATTGCAGCCTCTGGTCAGTTTGTTTTGCCCCAGCCCACAACATACGGCATTTAACACTCTCATAATTAAGTAGCTGAAGCCAAAGTGTTCTGCCCAATCTGAGGCCATAGGCTGGCGCTGATTGACAGACGAGCAGCAGGACAGTTGAGGTCATGCTAACATTATCAATGCACACATGAAAATGATTACAACAGCTGTGAAAAGACCTGAAAAACAGTGAATTTGGAGTTGGTATAAATAACTCTGAATAATATTTTAGGAGTATTTGTTGTGTTAACAGGTTTCCGTTAAGCACAGCAAAATTTATGTATTTGACGGAGATAAGCACTCAAACAATAATTACATGCAATATTTGGGAGTCTTGACAGTGTCCCTGCTTGCCGTTTATCCTGGTCTTTTCTAGCCAACTGGGTGAAGGATACTCTGCCTGTTTCCCCACCCAAACTCTCGGTCCCATCTGCTCACAGAAAGGCACAACATTTGTCAAAGTAGACTGGATAATGGCTTTGGCATCCTTATTATAATCTCAGCATAATCTTCATTTGTCCACTTTTGGCATTGGGACACTTCTGGGTTTGGGAAATCGGTCAGGACTCTTAAGTGTCCTCGTTTCGTTTTCATTAGCTCAAATCTAGGCATGAAAGCTCATTTGATTCCAATTTAAGCATGATGGTTCTGTGTTTTTCAGAGGCACACAGAGAGCTGAGGTTGTTTTCCATCCTACTGTGCTTAGCCCAAATAAAACTCCCCAAATTAAAGTGATCGTACAAATAAAGCCTCATCAATCTGTGAGTCTGATTATGTACTTAATATTTCGGGGTTGTGTGTCCTGATCTGCTTCTGTCTGACACATTTTAGGCATCCAGTTTAACATCATGAGTGAGGCATTGGATAAAAATCGGTATCACTGATCACTAGATTAATGTTGGAGAGCAACAATCATAGAGCCACTTGGAATATTTCTTGCTGTCGGTGAAAAGTTATAACAGTTTAAAAAGCAATAGAATACAAGCTAAACAGACTTAATTTTTGACTTGATGTGTGTAAAGACAATAGAGGAGCAAACTCCATATCATGTCTCTCCATTCTCCATTAAGGTTGTGGCTCTCAGTTGACTACTGCTCCCCCTGTATGTGGGTCACACACACCGTTCCCAGCTGTGCAGCCCAGTCAGCTGTGCCTTTTGCCATGCCCGCCAACATCTGCTCCACAAAAACAATATCCAGCTTTTAGCACTCAAATGGAGGTTACACCATATGCCAGCAAGCCACTTAGTTTCTGCCAGGGGAGCTGGGGCCTGGCCGCACTCGTCGAGGTAACAATGAAGGAGAGCGTCGCTGGGATGTGAAGGAGAGCTCATCTCTCTCTACCCGCTTCTTTTTTCTCTTTTATTCAATCTTTACCTCTAGCTCTCATTTTTCTCTCTGATCTAAATCTTTAAATTGCATGTTCTTTCTCTCTATTTTCTTTTTGTGTAAATCTTTTGCTCTCTTGTACTGTTTTCTCTGCAGCTCTTCACTCAATGTGTGCCAGTGTGCATCTGCTCAAGGTGCTTTGGCAGCATCACCTTTTGAATATTAATGCCCCACCTAAACAACAGTTTTCAAGCAAGGTCTGCCATAAGGTCTGGTGAAGGATGTGCGTTTGTGTGTTCATACCCCTTTATGTTTGATAATCATTTTTTGTAACACTGGTTACTACTTTGCAGATGGGGGTCATTTACAACAAGACTCTAAATTACTTTCAATTCTTTCTTAACTTCTCCTTTTGGAGAACTGGAAGACTGATTGCATGAAAAGAAATTTAGCCATTTAAGACCAATTAAGAGTGCAGGTCTGGATAGTATGGGCTAAAGTGCTGCTCACTATGCTGAGAGGTGATAATGGATTTTTAATTAAATATGGGAACCAAAGGTCCCAAAATGGAGCTTACAGCTAACCAAGCAGTAGCCATTTGGTGACTGTACAGACAAGGTCCATTATTGTCTCTCTGGACTTGAGTCTCTTCACTTCCTGCTTTGCTCTGCCGTCCCACCGCTGGCCAATCCCTCACGGCTATCAGACAAAAAGATTAAATGATGTGTAAAATAATTATTTTGAAGCTGTTGCTTTAACAGTGACTTGACATTAAATTCCCAGCTGATGATTATTTTGCTGTCATATCATAATGTATATCAGTTAGCCTAAATGTAAATATTTTTTTATTTTGTTTGTAAAGCAAACAAAACACTGATGTTTTCACACGCAAACTCACACTCTTTTTCTTTTTTTTTTTTTTAATATACATACTGTGGCAGTGATTATTGTATTCATCTCATGCAAGCTCTTGTCCTTGTTCAGTCTTTGGGTGGGAGAGAGGAGGAGGAGGAAGACAGACAGAGCCACGCGCTAGGGGGGTGGATCCACTGAGAGGCTGTGGGACGGCAGGTCGGGGCTGCCTTCTGCAGGTCACGGTCTCACTTGTGGGTATTAATTTGGGAGGGACCAGCACACAGCAGCTGTGTGTGTGTGTGTCGGTGAGAAAGAGATGGCCATGGTGGGAGTTGTTTGAGGAGCTGGTGAGCACTGAGAAATCACCTTGACAGGGCCTGTACTGTATATCATATTAAGAGCTGATGCCATTGATGAGTGCTGATTAGAGTCTACTGGGGTTTTAATTACTCTGTGCTTAGACGCTGTCGCTGGTTGTGGTTTTAGTCTCACAGGAGCAGTTTGTCTTTGAAAAAGATGAAAAATGTTTCTCGTTTTTTTTTGTGGATAGAAAACTACTTTGAGTATCGTCCAGTTACCAGCTGGTTGAGCTTAGAATTATAGCAACACCGATAAAAACTGAATCAAAAGGCTATGCTGCCAATAAGAATATATTTTTGCTCTCGAAAGATAATTTTGTTTATAATATGGCAACATACTGTGACTTTTTTTTCCAAAATTGTTTATACCCACCTCCAGCTTATATCTATTAATCCGATTGCTATTTTTTGTCCAAATTCACACTTTTGTCACATTTATTTGATCAAATCACATCCGTCTCAGAGTCACTGCTTGTGTCGTAGAAATGCCAGCACTTTTGGCAACGGCAGCAGATTTCTGTCAGCGTCTATCTTTGAACACCTCCCACATCATGTTCTGAGGAAGTGATTCCTATCCGTTGCCAAAGGGGTGCAGTCCAACAACAAATGGCACTGGATAGGTGGCTAGGGAGGGGTCTCCCATCCACCGACTGTGCACTCTCGACAAGAAATACAACCAATCTTGAAGTTATCTTTTCTTGAATATAACAACTTTGAGCAGTGATGAGGTGTAGCTGGCTTGCCATACTGGTTGTATGCACTTCCCTGGACAGTCAGAGGAGGGCAGTGCTTATGTGGAAACAAATCAGAAGCTGTCAGGGTACAATCGGCTTCATACACGTGTGTGTGTATGCGAAGGTGTCATGTGTATCCTTGTTTATGTTCTGTGAGTCGTGTGGGTCTCTCACTGGTCAAAAAGAGTGTGTGGTTTGCTATTATCCGCAGCGTGTAACATGCTGTTGGGTGTCTCTATTGTGCTATACATTACAGTAAGTAACTCGGACAAACTAGCACAGAAATTATGCTAATGGTGACAGTGATTATGTTAATTTGACTTTACCAGTCCAGTGCAATGATGCTGTGCCTACATGATTATTAATAGGATCACAACATGTTAGATCACACGATAGTTAAGATATGCTTGCAGTCTTTATATGAATTGTCTGACACAAAAAACTTCATGCCAACATTAGAAATACTTATTCTATTGTTTTATAATTCATGTTAATATTTCAGTGAGAATATATGTAACATGGAGTAGAATTTTAATTGTTCCAATTCACAAATGTGTTGAAATAGATTGACAGTTTCTTTAAAATGTTGCTGCAAGGTTACAATTATAATCTTGCTTTACATGTTTTTTTTTTGCTGTTGAAGCAAACTTTACCTCCGACTTAAATTATAGCTTGACATTCTGTCTCTGTCACATTTAAAGTGAAAAGTAAGTGGCTTTTATCTCGGCTCCAGCTGTGACTTCTCTTAAGAGACGACTTTTAAGGCCATTGCATGACTGCTCAGAATGAGAGTGAGACCTCAACAAATGTGTTCAGCCAGTAACCACATCTGGGTGTGATGCATCATGAAGACCTGTCAAAAAACTTTGATCCTGATCACTGTGAAAAGTGTAGACAAGGATGTAATATTGAACGTCCAGATGGTTTCCAAGCAGAGACAGACGTGCGGTGGCCTGGCGTTATCTTTAATTCATATCTGCTCAGCCGTTCTCCCTGCATTGTTAGGCCCTGTCTCTGGGCACTGGGAGATGTGCAACTAATTTAATATGGGGGAACAAACAAACTAAGTTTAGTCAGTGTCACTTTGGCTGGCACTCCAGCTAATTTGTGGAAACAGTATTGTGTATGATATAGTGCAACATGGTGAATGCTTTCTCTTACAATTGGAAATGACTTTTTGGGGTGTGTTGCCAAGAGCTTGATGATGATGCTCAGAAGCCCAGTATGGTTCACGCCTCACTGCTCCAAAGCAACTGCTAAGCTCTTCTCAATGATATGACGTGCACCATTATTGTGGTTGACTTAGTCTCATATACCTGTGTATGTCTTATTTGGTTATTTCTTGCTTATTTATACATTAACAAAGAATACATTTGTAAAAACACCAAATATTAAAACATTTCCTTGACCCATCCTGTCTGAATTTGACAGACCTCCTGTGGGGCTTGAAATGCATAAAAGCAGCAATTTTCAGTCCATATATCTTATAATTTTTGAAGAAGGGCTTCGGGACTCTGTGACGGAGCTTAACGTGCGAGCGACACCCTGAGAGGAAGAGCCAAGCGCCTCCTTTCTGTGGGGGCATGGTTTAACCATATGGGTCTGAAAGAGCAGAGGTGATAAAAGATTCAGAGGGTTGGACACACTCATCTGCTATCGATTATGGTGCAGATGTGCTTGTATGTGTGTGGCACTTTGATTGACATGATGTGCGAGTCCCATCAACAGAGTGGCACGGTTCAGCATGTAAATGCACGTGCATGAACAAATGCATTTCAGTTGCAGGATGTGTGCTTGTAAGACATCCCAGAAGTGAGTTATTATTGATTTTTTTATTAGTGAAGTATATTGATACACTATCTTTATGTGATTCATTTTCAATGAGGTTTAGAGTTGAATGCCGATGTAGATCAGATGTTGAGAAGATGAACTTTCTCTCCTTGGAGGAAATTCAATGCATCTGCTTTTTAGAAGCAACTGACAAATGTATGTTAATGTGTTGGCAGGATTTAAAAAGTGAAATGAGGCAGCCCATCTTTTCAGATCAGTCATGTGTCACAAAGCCAGAGCCTCAGCTCTTTCCTCACTCCTCCATGGGGCTGGGATGACCTCAATAATTAAGCGACAATTTTAAAATGCATTTCTAATTTTCTACCAGACTGAAAAGCTTTATTATGGAATAGCTGACAAAAACCCTCCCCTTGAATGGGGGTGACTCCTGGGCTTCCACTAAACTGGTCATGAATGCACAAACCATCTGTTTTTCTGGCCGTTTGTCAGTGTGAGCGTGGCGGAGGCAGCTGTCGGAGTGGCCCCGGTTTGAATGATGGAGCACACAACCTTTGTTTCGCTCGGCAGTGGCTTTGGGAGCTCTGGCTCGTCTCGCTCATGCTGCCCTGTGCCGGAATAAGGCGGGAGATGGTTTCTGTTGTCGGCCCACCAAACACCACCAAATTACCAGATAGACGGAGTCAGAGAAGCGAGAGATACACTTGGAGAGAGATTGAGGAAATTACATGAACGAAGAGAATGAATGAGAGGGAAAGAAAACTGAGGAAATGGACAGCAGGGATGTGGTGAGAGTTAAAGAGAAGGGAAGGTGTATGGCTGGTGAGTGCATTGTGTTGGTGAATGAGGATCTGGGGCATTGTGTGCCGGCCAATCTGTAGCTCAGTGGGTGAGGTTGTCAGGAGCCAGAGCCAAGGATGAGGACCAGAGGGCCAGGAGAGAAAGGTGAGAGCAGCCAGCAGGTCTGAGGAGAGTGGAAGCATGAAAAAAAGAATGTGAGCAGAGGTGTGTAACAAAAGAGTAAAAAAAAAAAAAAAAAAGTAGATTTATTTAGATTTCATGGCAATCATGCGTGGTCTGGAGAAGATTGAGTTCCTATGATAAGAAAATAAACTGTGAAAGTACTGTTTTAAAAGGTAGTGTCTGTTGTGTGGGCCAGTATTCAAAAGGGGGCCTCCCAGGTTATTGCCCATTTAAAACGTAATTTCCTGGCTACAGTATGCCTTTATATCTCCAAATTAAAGGCCAGCACTGGTTTAGCACAGTATATTGGAGGGTAATTTAATTCTTATCATGCACAAGTATACTCCTGTGCTATCTGCTTTATTTATCTGCTGTCTTATTTATTAAGGTGATTCCCTCAGACAATTGTGTACCCTCTGTGCCCTGATAAGATTCTACTTTTATTAACATACTGACTGTTGTCCACTATGTGGATCACACTGGCCAGCATGACCTAATTGCATACATTTGCCTGGCTGATGCACTTGACCGGAACAGAGAGGCTGTGATTTTTAGGATACAGGGTCAACCCGTGTGTGGGGGGGGTAGAGGATGTGCAGTGTGTGTGTCTTATATCACCTGACACTAGGAAACATATGGCAACAACATCATTATCATAAAGGTTTTTGTGTGAAAATGGAAATTGCAATCGCAATCATTAGCATCGTGCTTGACAATTTTTCAGAAATATAATTTCTGATATTCTACCAGACTTGTGAAACTTTCAGACATTATCAATGACAGAGTTAGTGACAGAAGTTGCCTGAAGGCTCCAAAGAAATGTTGGCCAGCTCTTCGTATGTGTGGTTTTACAGCTGAATAGAAGAGGAGCTGAAAGGTGAAAGCTGAAAGTCTGTTCTTTTGTGTCACAATGCAAAGCTTATTTCACATGATTTGCTGTTTAGTCACAGGCTTATTGTGTCTGTGTGCTAAGAAAGTGTCTTGCTGTGAATGGTTTAATGAAGTGGCAAGCATTATCCTTTGCAGTTTTTATTATTTGTATAACTCGGTAAGATCAGTAACAGCAGATGGTAAGTAAGATAGTAAGAAAGTTTTTGGGTGTTTGGCAAACCATGTTTTTATTTTATTGGTTTGAATGTAACACTATTGGCAAACCGTATGCTGATATGATTTATGAAGATCCCTCAGCATTGGAATTCCTGCACTGTTAAGCTGTATGCCATTTAATTTGGTTGTTTGTGTGTACAAACATAATTAACAATATTCCTTGCTCTTATTGCACCCCATTCCCTTGTAATGGTCCAGTGATGTGGTCTGGTAGAGCTTATGGTGGTAAAGCAAAGCTTAGCAGAAAGCAGTTGTGTTCTCTCACACGGCAGTCTGAGCATGGCATTTTTCTGTAGCCCCGGGCAGGCAGGCACCCAGCGCTAGCACTGCCAGGCCCAGCCCCTCCCCATCTGTGTGTCACGAGTCGGATCTCGTTAGGGATGACGGCTCTCTGATGTGGACAAATTGTCACTAAGGGGGGACCTGGAGACTGAGAGACACAGCTTAGGCTACTTCGAGGGGAGAAAGTGTAGGGGAAATGTGTGTTCAGAGGAGGCCCCCCCAGAGGGTAATTCTGTAGCTTGCTCCTTGCTGTGAGGTGTGGAGTATCTCAGGGGTTTCATCCAGCTCCTCATGTGTAGCTAACCATGTCTGGGTGCTCATAGCTGCCAGGGGGTCTGGTTAGGTATTTAGCTGCATTGTCTGTAAAACAGTAGAAGAGAAACCACCACCATGGGTCTCTGTCCTTTGCAGAGATGTTGAAAATCAGTGTCTCAATTGCTTGAAAATTAAAACATACCCCTTTTATTCAATTGGGCCACTCCAGTAAACAAAGTAACCCCCTTTCTCTTTCAAACGAGATGCTTGAATTGCATCAGGTGCAGATTCTCAGTTCAATTGTGTGGATGGAAACCTCCAATAGACTGCCAAGCACTCATTCATGATCTCACACTTTTGTCTCGTAACCTCAAAGGCCCACAATAGGCAGTGTGGTGACAGAATGGCCCCTTTTTTAATGGTTAACGGGCCAAGAGAGGCCAAGCATCAACACCAGGCTTTGAGAGTAGGCTGGAGAAGCATATGGAGCTCTAAATAAAATTCAGATCAAGCACAATGATAGCTGAGGTCTGCTTTGTGTTAGGACGACATGGTGAAAAAAGGGGGTGGAGTGGAAAGTTAGATCCCCATAATAAGATCGTGGAGCATGAGCAAATGAATGTATGGTTCTGTAATGCGGCATGCTTTTGAGTCTAGAGGGAAATTGCAGCAGTAGTGTTATTGTCAGCGCCTAACTCTGCCCTTTATTACTCTTCAACGGTTGGCTTCAATGAAGCCTCCTCATCTGCCCAGAGTTCTGCTCCTAATCAATGACACTGACAGTTGACAGATTTTCCAGGCCTGCGGTCTTTGTTAGAGGCTGATGACCTGAAAGAGCTTGGGTGGTAGGGCAATGAATAAGACGTTTAAAACCAATAAATAAACCCTCCAAAAGATGCTATGCTGTGCGTGCGTGCGTGTGCGTGCGTGTGTGTGTGTGTGTGTGTGTGTGTGTGTGTGTGTGTCTCTTGCAGTAGAAGGGGTGTGGGGGGATTTTTCTCTTTTCCTTTTTCGCTCCCTCTTTTTTCACACTTGCAGAATCTGCGGCCTTTGAAGGACTTGTGAAGCCGAAGGCATCCCGTTGCTCAATCAAACAGATTAAGTCAGTCAGACAAGCAGCGATCTGTCCCATTCAATAAAGTTACTTTTGTCATGCTGGATCTCAGAGGGCCTCATATATGCATGACACCAGGCTTCGACATGTCACTGTTTTATCACACTGTGACCAGGGTTTCACTGGGCTTTAGTTTGTTGTTTTTCTTAGGTTTTTGCATAGTAATAACATACATGGCATTATTTGTTTGTCTGTTTTTTTATATATAGTTTGATGATGAACAGTATTATTTTTCCTAAATCACAGATTTTTTTATTTCTATTTATTTTTTAGATATTCTAATCTACACCAAAAATTTTACAAAACAGAAAAAAGATACCATGTGATATTTCTTAATCCCCTGATCTGCAAAGAGGTGAGTATTTAGTATTTCTAAAGCACGGGTGCCCCAGTAATGAGGACATCTGTTTTCATATGGTTCTTGACACGTAGCACCAGAAATTTGATGTCATCCTGTCCAAACTGGTACATGGCTGGCAGACAGCATGGCATCCTGTGATTGGTTCTGACAAGCCAGTGACAGCTCTGGAGGTGAGGAGGGTGCATGACAAAGGGCAAGCAGGGGATGAGGTTTGTCTGTCTGCCTGTCTTTTCTGCCTCCTCCACCCACGACCCCCTCATAACCTCCATCACCCCGTCGTAGCACGCTCCCATCAACACCCCCCCCACCACCCTCCCACCCCACCCACTCCCCTCCCACCCCACCCACTCTCCTAATCAGACCAATCAGAGCCGAAGATATGACTTCCTTGCTTCAAATTATATGCCATGGCTACTTATTATTTACTATTTAACTTGAATTTGTTAATATTTGGACCGCAAGGGGGCATGGTATGTTTTGAGGCATGATGTAATTTTTCTGTTATTACATGATGTTAGTAAATGTGCCAACCACTGTGTTTTATGGCTAGTACTGTATGTAGATCTCTGATTTAAAGATGGCCACCTGCCATTATGAAAATCAAGGGCTGCTATGCTTCTGCACACAGCTGAGTACTGTGGGAGCCAACGAAGCCGACTTGACATTGAGTGTAGAACAGATTTTTGGCAGTGATATCCCTTTATCGTTTTCTCCTCACAGACATAACAGGAATCCTCTATTTTATAGAAGCGCCATTTATTAGAGCTGCTAATGAAAAAAGGGCCCCGTTTAACACACTGACATTTTATTGTAGGGCATGATGACTACATCAGTGGTTTGTGTCTGTGTTGGGCTCACAAGGCAAATTGGATGGCTGTTTTCTCCTCATGTGGCCAGTCTCCAGTGTGACCTTGCATTAGTGCATATGCTCACAGCAGGGTCACTGGTTGAGGGCATGATCTGTCAGCCTTTGTTTATGAAAGGCAGACAGCACAAGCCTGTAAGATAACATATTTCATGCAATTAGTGGTCTGCTGCACTGCATTACAATTTCTGTACAACCTCAATAAACAACATTGATTTAAGTGTGTTTTACAGCTTCATGTATTTTTTTGATGTAATACTACAAGAGTTTTCTTGAACAAGTAATTTTGTTCTGCTTGACTTAATGATATATTATGCATCAATTACCCACCACAGAATTTATACAAAACAGCATAAACATGTAATGGTGACAAATAAGTTGCAACAATCTCTCCTATTATTGCTTCAACTATTATTTTCATTATTGTTTTGTATATTGATTTCTCGGTTTGCTCCAAAATCACATGTTCCCAGAGAACACAGTGGTGTCTTTAAAATGTTTTTTCCGACAAGCAGTAGAAAACTCAGAGATATTCAGTTTACTACCATATGTGGCAAACACAACCTGGAAATGTTCACATTCAGAATTCTTGATAGAAAACAGTTATCAAAATGTTTGCAGATTAATAGTCTGTCGATTGACTAATCAGTTAATCTACTAATCATTTCCACTCTACGATCAAGTACTTCTTTCAAACAATACTTTTTTTTCTGCTTGATTTAACCTTCTACATAAAATATCCACAAAACTACAACCTACGGTAACAAAACAAAGTCAGGATTTTATGAAAACAACCATTTAAAAACCTGTGTACAGGTTGGATGTGTATACTTCCTGGATGAGTTTGATGTCCACATTATTGAGATGGTTTCGATATGATAGAGATAGGTTGACAGAGTGTGTCAGTGCGGAGTCGGCAGCAGCTCTGATGACTGGCGCCCTCTGACAGTCGCTCTATAAGGCTTGGTAACCAGCCTTTTTCCTGGGAGGTGTTTACTGTCACTGTGCGTTGTGGGTGCCTGGCAGCAGTATTTCTCCAGGCTGTCAATCTCCACAGACACTAACCTGCCATGTTAGATTTGACCTCCACAGGGGAGATTACTGTCTCCAAGCTTTGGAGGCATCCTTCATTTTTTTTCTCTGCTCTGTTGGGATACCTGGGAGAGACAACACAGGCATGCACGCAATATTTACAACATTAAGATAAGGTGTTGAATATTAATTTATCTTGAAAATAATGTCATCACTGAGCATTAGCTACAACACTGTTAAAACAGCAAGGAGATATTTATTTTTTTATACTTAGTTTCTGACACACGCTGCAACTATTCTTAGTTTCTGACACACGCTGCAACTATTTTCCAGGAAAGGCAGTAATGTAGTATTTTTATATTCTTAATGGAGATTATTTAAATTTAAAAGAACACCTTCTTATGATATGCAGTATGTGTTACAGGAATGTTTTTGGTAGTGTAGTAGCACTGCATATCCTTGTTTCTGTAGGGAAGAAAGAGTTTTGGATAAGGACACTGGCTGCGAGTTTGCTGCAGTATGTGTGTGGGAGGCCTCAGAAATGCCTGTTAATTAATGGTGTTACATGATAACTCTCAGCACAACCAACCAATGTAGGTTCCAGACTGAATTAGCTTTTACTAGGTAGTATTTTAGGATGTGATATTTTTTGTAGATAAACCTCAGTGAGACGTGTGGTAAGTTTTCCGATAATGGTGTCTTGTTTTTTGTGATTCAGCCACCAAGAAACAAAAAAAACAAACAGGTTTTATGAAATCTTATCAGAACTATGGGATTTCAACCCCTGTATTTGACTCCTGACTGACAGGTTTATACTTTTTAACTCTAAGGCTAAAGTTTAAGGGTGCTCTGTTCCACCAGCTCGGTATCACTTCCGATACTGCGCCTATTAATCAGATCAGTTATTGTCAAGAAAGTATGTATAGTAGATTTTGAATATATGGCTAAATGGTAGCCCTGACACCTTGCGGCTATTACTTTTGATTTGTGTAGAGGGAAAGAGTCTGTTTGGGACCAGGATCTTTCGATGCAGACTGTGGCCGCTACACCAAAATCACCTCACAAGAAAGTAAATAAGCCTATTTCCCGGACTGTCATACTATTCTTTTAAGGAATCGATTGCACATTCCTTCTAAAGATCCACTAGCTGTTAATGACATTGAAGTGTAATGAGCTAGTGGCTAGTGATTAATGTAGTACACATTACAACAGACATGGTCTATGTAAGTTCAATTACCCTAAATTGGAATATATTGTTTCGGTTGAAGCTTTAAATAGATACTACGTATCTTTAATACACTTTGTTCAATTTAGTTGTAAAATGTAATATTGTATTTCAATGTTATGAATATTGAATTTTCTGATATCCTCTTTATACATGTTCTGAGTCTCTAGTATAGATACAGCTATCCTATCATAAGCTAGGTTCGGCCTGTAATGATGTTGTTTAAGATGGGCCATCGCACATATATTTACAGCTTTCTCCATTCTTATCATAAATTGAGTGGTGTGCTATGAACTGGGCTTGTACGGTCACATAAAACCTCCGGTTATGGCCTGTGTTCTGTTTAGCCCTTGATAGAAACGTGGCGTTGCTTCCTGGTGTATTTCTGACCATGAAAATTATAATATGGAACAAAGATTAGAATGAAATTATTGTGGCCGGGAGGCATTTACCCACCATTCTGAGGCACACTACACAGGCTTAGGGGAGGGGGAAAAAACCCTGGTCCCCAAGAATAATGATAATACATTAGGCTGTGAGCGTGCTGGTATTATTGCTGTACATTATGTATGTTCCATTTATACTACCTCACACAGCCCAACCGCTGCTGACGGATAGGTCATTACTCCCCGCACCGATGAACACTTATCAGGCCCCACTGCTGTTTATGGCCAGAATGAAGAGCACTTGTCAGTCAAGGTCACTGCTTTGTGTGTCCTCTTTAATAGTTCCTTCTTCACAGTTGTTGAACTTTGTATGCTAGCTCGGGCCCCCCTCTAAGTGGTGAGGGAGATGGCCCGGCTGCTTTAACGGGGAAATTCAGTCTTTTATGTTGTGTGTTTGACCAGTGGATATTCTGGAGAGGTTTCAGTGGCCTGAAGAATGTTGAATTATGGTTCCTGTGTGAGTGAGTAACATTAGTGTATTTGTTTGCCTCCGAGAGAAAAGAAAACTGAGATAGAAAAAGATCCAATATATCCGATAATGGTCTGTGCATACTTGCTGCAGCAAACGAGCTGCTTTTTTCGTGTCTGCATGTTTGTGTCTGGCGGTGTGTGTATGTGTGTGAGAGTGTATGATAAGCTCGGGTGACAGGATCCTAAGAGCCTGCTCTAACTGGAGGGCCAATGCTAATGCATGGCTGGTTGCGTTACACCAGCTAGTGCTGAAATCAGAAGTTGCCTGCAGTCCAGTGCAGGGTTTGGCCCTGGGACAAAAACAGATTTTGGTTGCTTTGATTCTTTTAGCCTCAAGCCTCTAATTTTTGTCATCTTTGCACAAGTTGTATCTCTGTATGTCGTAGCACCATAGGCCTGTACAAGCAAAGATGCATACTTGTTTATCCAGACTGCTTGGGTAAAAAGGCTCGCCCCATGGTAACTGTCGATGTTGTTTTGTGTTACACTCTGATCATGTTTTTGCTTGTTTTGTTATCTTTACCACAAAAAATATCATAATTCAATCTTCAAGCACTTTTTTTTATTAAAATATTTGTTCTTTCTTTAATGTGCAGTGCACACATTTGCAGCCATATCTATTCTCATGAGATTTTTGTCATGAAGACATTCAAATTTAATGAGTAAGATTTACATTTTTTACCAGCCGTTGACTATGTTCAGCAAAAAGAAAATGATGAATTGTATTTCCTCAAAAAAAGTAAGATGAATTCACAGGTTATCACTGTGCTGCACCATTCAGGCACTACTAACAGTAGACTCTGTCACAGGAGGTTCACATGGACGTTGACGTAAAGAAACTAGATCTCAAATATCTCCCTTCAACTTCACCTTCCGTCCCAGCCTTATTTTGACTCCGCTGTCATAAATCCAAATGGGTAATGGTTGACAAGGTGCTTTTCATTGTCATAATTTTTCCTGTAAGTCGTCCAACATAATTTACGCTGCTCACCTTCCCAGTCTGTTTCCCCAGAAAACCCCCTCCACAGTCCAACTCTCAGCTGTAAAAATGAACAGTTCCTGTTTCTCCGCTTTGATGCAATGCTGACAGGAGTCACTTTGATATACTTGGTAGTATGAAATTTCGATCTGTCCTGTTTTTTTTTTTCTCCTGAGGCTTCATCTTTGCAGACATTGGGAGCTGTCATTTCGCGACACCCTGTGACGTGGGTGACACTCAGCCGATATGACAGGTGCTGGACAGCAGACGCGCTGCTGGGCGAGCTGGCAATATTTCTAAAGGTAAAATGCCGAAATGTGTAAATGAAATATCTATAAATTTATCACATTGAAATTTAGTTTTTTATATAAATCTCCACATAAATATTACAAGCATTCACCTCTCTACTGGATGTTGAGAAAAGATAAAAAATGTGACCATATCATTAGTAATCACTGGTTTGGGGTTTTGCAGATTCATTGACTTTGGTTATTATTTGCTGGTGCTATTTGCTAATATTTGTGTATAATGTATTTTTTGGTGCCAAAATCTTAACAATCATTTAGTCTCAGAATCAACCTTCAGAAATCATGAAACAAACACCAAATATAATAATTGTACCCTATTAACATATTTTTAGGAATTATAAGAATTTGAGTTTTTTTAAGACTCAACAACAAACAGACTGGCTTGTTAAGATGGAAGATTTGTTGTAGTGTGTACTGGGATGTAGGCTATGCAGTGCACAGTGGGAGCCCACAGGGTGTATGTTCACAGTGTTTCCTGGATTAGACACCTTGGTATGGCCTGTGGAGAGATGTTCGTCGTCCGCTGTTCACACAATCTGGCTGCTACAGCTGAGCTGCCCTTTGCCAACAGGCCTAGAGACAGGACGGACAGATTTAGATCCACATGTCGCAGTTCTCTATGGTGCAGCTCACCATTTAATGATTTCTGGGTTCATTCTGTTTATAGTTCTTCTAAAGGACAACTAATGATATTCTCACTTGTATATTCGCTCATAGATGTGGCTTTGGCTGTCTGAATTGTCATTGTTTGCGTAACTTCTTTTCAGCAAGTAATAACAAGTGAGTGTTACGAGTCCATTTGTGTGAAGCCAAGTACTGTGTACCAAAGTAGGTAAAAAAAGCAATATTTCTGAAGTCATTACACTAATTCTGTGTGTCAGGGTTCCCACATGCATATGTGCATTTGCTTTTATTTAGTGTTAATATTTACCGAGTTGTGTGAATGTTGCTATGTCTGATCAATTTGTTGGTGTATTGGTTACTGGATAACCTGGCAGTTCTGTCCATAATAGCACAGTTCACAGCTTACAGGACCTATTGTTTCACCACACACACACACAAACATGTTGACATGCTCATCTGTCACTAGGAAAACCGCCACAGGCTGTGGCCTTGGCACAAAGACATTCTCTGAGCTGAGTGAAGACGCTTGGAGCCAAGATGCACCCAGTCAAAATGTTAAGCATTTCAGATGCCAGAATAGACAAGCGCAGGCGTTGATTTGAGGAGAAATGATGTTGAAGCAACTGCAACACTGTAGATGCATATTACAATGATGCTTTGCTTGTTTCTGACAACTGTGTAAACTGGTTGGTTGTGTAGCTTTGAAAAGGAAAAAAACACAACCTTGAAGCTTAAAAGCAGTAATTGTTGCATATTTAGCTTCCTAACAATATTGTTGGAAGACAAAACTTTTCCCAAATTGTTTTTCCCTCTGAAAATGTCAGCCAACTCTTGCTGCCTCTAAAATTATATCTCCAAAATAGCTACAGCAATGCAGAGCTAATGAGACACCATGGGTGCAGGGTGTGGTCAAGAAGGATTGTTTACTTCTAAGCAGGAGCTGTAAGTAGGCATTATTATCATTATTTTGCATCTGCATTCGTTCAAGAAACAGCTGTTGAATTTTGAACGAGATTTAAAGTGGCAGGGCCTGGAGTTGTTCTTGTTCATTCAGCTAACTTAGCTTTGACATGATGGCTTCTGGCAGAGTTTTGTGCTGAACTCAACATCTGTGACAACCGTCGGCACCACTGACCAGTCTTTCCTCCCTCTCTCTGTCTCTCGTTCTCTTCAGTGTTTACATATTTCCCTTAGTCTCTCCTCCATCTTTCCCTGCCTTCCAGGATTGCCCAGTTTGGGGGGTTAAGACCAACACGGAAAAAGTGGGAAAAATGGGAACCTTTGAAGCCACTAGATCAGTTTCTTCTGCCAGTACCCATTTCCATCACTGCCACATCAGCTGGTCCCAAGGTTGGGAGGTCATCCAAACATCTGGCCCCTCCACCATGTTTTCTAAGGTCAGTGGGTAGCATCTGTTTATAGACCCCACCACCTTCAATGTCTGACAACGAGGATCATGCTGAGAAAACCGGACAAAATGCTTTGATTAGTCATAAGTGTTGACAAGCTGTTAATCCGATGTAAGTAAACCTTCCTCAGTCAATACTATACCTCTACACATGGGATAGAAGTTAGCCATTGTTTTTTTTCAAATTATAAAAAAAATATTGATGATCACAAAAATATTATCCTATAAGACTTAAAATTACCAAATAAACGAAATCACAGTCTTGATTAGTTGCAAACCATTTCGGCATATCTTGCCATGATTTCCTCAACACATTTTTTAAACGATATTCGCACAATTTAAGCTCAGGTGACTTTGCCTCTCTTGTTTTATTGAAAACTAACATATAAAATTAGCTGTAAAATTCTGATTATTGATTGCAGTTGAGTTTGTAATTATGATTTAGTGTTTAATGGAAAGTCCATTTCAATGAGGTGTATTATTTTGTCCACTACCCGTGTGTGACATACCGCATGTTGGAGATATTTACAAAGACATGTTGGTGCCACCTGTTGTTCAGGATAATTTGAATCTCTGTCATCAAGAAGCATTTAATCTTTCAGCTGAAGTAAAAGAAAAAATCAAATCAGTTCAATTGATGTTGTACAGCATTCTTAATTCTTGTATTACACGTAGGACCCCATCCATATCCCTATCAGTTTTTTATGAAGACGGGAGGGGTTTATCCCAACAACAACAAAATCACTGACTAGGTGGTGCAGGTTTGTAAGCCAGATGATTTTGTGGCAGGCACCTGTCCCTTTGTGTCAGGTCTTGGGGAAGTTTGAGCAGCAGCCGGTGTTGTGATGTCAGGGGCTCTGAGGGGTCAGGACAGGAATTATTGAACAGAGGGTGGCTGACAGAGGAAGCTGGCACTGGGAGCAAACAGATGTTGCAATCTTAAAGAAATACACAACCTCTGAATTAAATATGAAGAGCGGGGGCAGCAAGAGTGGAGGATGCTGGTGACTTTGGCTCCGCTTCTTGGCCAATCGCAGTGCTTTGTTGCAAGTTAAAGTACCACTGATTGGTCAGTTGTTGTTGTGACGAGAACCAGGTGATTCTTCTCAAAGTATGCTGGTTTCTCAAAAAGGACTTGAGAGATGCAACCAAAACCCTTAAAAAAGTTCTAGGAAGAAGACAGCTGTTCGGAGCATAATGTAGATTCATTATTCAGGAGCAGTGGGTCTCTGGATGCAGCATGTTATGTCAAAGTGTTTTAAAGCATTTACGCCACAGCAGCTCAGGGATGAATTCTGTAAAAAAGAGAGGAATCTGACAGAATGTCCTCAGAACATTGTTTTACCACAAGTGTTTTGTTTTCAAGTCATTTTTACACAGCTTCTCACTGACAACGAATCTGTCTGAATATTTGATGGCTGCAGAAACTGTTTCTGTCTTTACTGAGAGAATGAGGCTTCACCGAGAGCTCAAGGTCTTCCCACAAAATTAATCAAACGTTATTTGTACCCTGATTCCAATTATTTTTGTATGATTCAACTAAAATAATGTAGTGGATCTGTATTTTACTGATAACTCTCAATAATGGAATGTAATGTACAAACTTTGTCTATTGTAAATGCTTTTAAAATTCTTTTGTAAAAGTGAATCAATTTTGGTTTCTTTGTTTTAGTTTGAACTAGAAGTTTGTGGTATGAATAAAGTCTTTCGTCACAGCTTATGTATCATAATACTGAAATATCGTGATGTATATCAATATGTATAATTTTGCCCACTGTCAACTTCTTTTAACAATTCATTTTCTAAAAACATAATGTATTTGAGCCTTAAATCCACTGCTGCATATCTCTGTCTGTTTATTTCTAAAGTGGATGGCCTTCTGCCAGTTAGGCCTGGCTCCGAGTGCTGCAGTGTCAACACTACAGAGCGAGGGCCAGAGGGGTGATGTAAGTATTGATACACTCCTTGAAATCACTTTGTCACCGCCAGAGATGCCAAGCTGCTGGAGTAACACAATAGCAGGAAGATGATTGTGAATTCTTGGCAGCGGGTTGAGGGATGCCATTAAAAAGGCAAATGTGATTAATTTTTAGTGAGAACGCCCTCTTCTTGGCGATTGTCAGCGAGGCCGGGCTAAAGGGATGTGACACAGAAATTACTCTTCCTCCTGGCGTCTAATGTGACTCGTCACTCTGAGGAAATATCTCGGCGATGGGGACTCTGACAAAAGCGCTCTCATCTAATGGACTAACTATTTGTTCAGGGCTCGTGCGGCAGGGATCTGGCTCAATAGCGCTAAGTGATCAATTGCTTAAACACCACAGATCACTTGTGATTCAACACAAACAAAAGTGTTTTATCTCAAATTGTCACTGAGGGCTTCATCACATTTGTATGGATGAGGAACAAAAGCAATTTAATACAATCAGGGAAGCATAAAGAATAGATGCAATACATTCTTGTACGGGCCTCATATTTTGTCCTTTCAACACTCTTTGTGAATGTCATGATAAGTGTCAGTGGTTATCAGGGTTTTCTTTATTCCTGTTCGACCTGAGACTACCACCCCTGTGGAGTGACATTTGCCAGGCGACACAATAGTCACATTTTATCCTGACCGCTTCATAAACAATGAAAGGCTGCCGCACTTTTGACCGCTTCCTCTGTCTCTTCCTGTAGACGTACTAACAACAAAAGACGGCGCACAGGTCACACTAAAAGGTTATGTCTTTAGTGATTTCATGCAGTTCCAGACAAATGCTTTTTACAAATTAATATGTATAATAATTGGTATATATTGGCTACAACTAATTGAACAATAGGAATCATACCAATCAGCTATTACTAATTTTGAGGAACTTTATATATACTGTGTGTATATGTATATGTATGTGTATATATATATATATATATATAAATATATATATATATATATATATAGTTTATAGGTATTATTGTTTGCACGGATGGGTTAAAGCTAGGGTTGCTAATGTTCTTCAAAAATACTTTGTATTATTTGTTGAAATCAAATTCTCTGACAAAAATAAAAAAGATCTGTGTCTGCCACAGGACTGTGATAGGTCATTTCAATTGGCCTGAATGAAAGACTGCCTGCGTGCACCCTGCTCGTACACTCAATGTTAATCACCAGGGTTTTCCACAAGTTGCTATAGCTTAACAGCTTTGAGTACTAACAATAGCCATGTTTGTTGTTTATTATGATCATTTTGGGGAAGTGGTTTAGGAGGGAGGTCTGAAGGGATGGGCTGTCAGTGTTATTGTCTTTCATTGGAAAAGAGTTGGCTACACCATGCTGGGTTTTCCAGGATCATTTTAATATTCTATCGTACTCCAGCTAGTTTCACCTGGTGAATGTTTGTTCAATATTCACCCTCTTTTGATGTCTGCCAACTCCTCAGAGAAATATCAAAATACAAAATAATTATCAAAATGTTGTATGTGCTTTTGAAAACATTCACAAATATTGATTGTTTAGAAAAATTGGATTACTAAGTATTAAAACGTCTGTGTATTTCTGTAACTGATCCCCTTTAGACGTCCATGTACTGAGTTAAACTATAGATCTGATAATCCAGTATACCTTTAATCTGCACAAAGAGACATGAAAATGCCAGTTTGACTAGAATGTTTCTATTTCTTTTTTAAAATTGCCTGTTGGCATTCTGAAACTAAAATTCTTCAGAGTGCTGAATCTATTATAAAAGTAATATTATAAGCCATTGGAGATCACAATTGCTTAGTCTCTTCTTGCTTGTAATCTTGGTTTAGTCCTTGGCTTGTATGACTGCCTCAGGAAATGAGTATCCCACTGGTACATGCTGGCAGGACGGGCTACTGCACACGATGCTGTAGTTTACTTTGTGAGAAAACTGCTCACGTTCTTGTATCCCATTACCACGGCCACCTTGAGATAAATGGCTCTTTCTCCCCTCTGCCATAAGGTTTTATATCAAACGACATGTGTTGAGTATCTGACTGCAGGTTATATTGTTTCAGCGGAAATAAAACAATCACTTCTGGAGCTGTTTCTGGGCGCCTGGCTGTGGTGTGTAACTGCTGGACAACCTATACACACTGTTTATAGATGTAAGGGAGAGGACTGTGGCAGGTGACAGGTTAACTCTGCTGTGTAAATTCCTGGCCCGTGTATGATGTAGCCTGTGATCCTGCAGTCCTTGATTAGATCTGAGCTAGTAAATATCCTGTGATTAATCAAAAGGGCTTGTTCTGCGTGTAGCGTCCCTGTGTCACCTTCACAGCTGGGGAGCAGGGACGCCTTGTTTACCACACTCCACCTCCATCTCCTCAGACCCCATCCTTATTCCCAGCTCATACAGGGCTAACATAAAAGGCTCCTGCAAAACCCCAAAATAAGATATTGGAGCAGGTTTCTGCAAAATCATTGCCCAATATTTCCATTTTGATAGTGTGTCCCACTGCCTTGCTTTGTTGCTCATCTATGTGAAGGACTTTGTGAACAGACATGTTTGGTATTTGTGATTGGTGTGCTTTTGTAAAGAAATATGTTTTAGCATCGGACTGTTGATATTCTCTTTTTATTTTCTGAACAGCTCATGTGACAAAACAACAAAATGGCATTGTACACTTGTTGTCAGCAGTGTTGCAGTACAAGAGATAATTCTTTGTTATCCACACCATTGCATTGGGTTTCATTTTCCTTCATTAAGATGAACATTGTAGTTCATTTTGAGTCAATCCCACATACACTGTTCGTACGTTTTAATATTTCCTTCTTCAGAAGAAACTAATGAGGCAGAGTTCCACAGGAAGTGTAGTGAAGTTCGAAAGTATTGCGAGACAAACAACACGTTGTTGGCTTTGGTCTTTTTTATGGGATTTGTTGACAGTAAGAAATAAAGACTAATGCCAGGCTTATCCTTTTTAATTACAAAATAATTAGCACTCAAACAGAGAATATCCCCTAGAAACTGCTTTGCTACAGGCTCGTTACATCAATGAAACATGTTAAAATGAAGGCCAACATGATAATGGGTGGTTATAGTAATTAATAGACTGAACTAATTACTTTAGCCAATAGAGATTAATTTAATGCTGAAGAGTAGGGGGTGTTTGAGCAGAGCGTGTCCAACTGAAACTACACCATTTCTAATTAACCATCCTGCTCTGCGAGCTTACAGTAACCGTAACATTATCTGACAACTGGTGTTATTTCAGTTACTTTCTGTTTTGTTAAAAATCTCCTGTGTGACGTTTGCTACATCTTCTGAGACACTTTTTTTTGTCCCCGGAACAGTTCACTTGGAAAATGTATCATGATGTCTCGACTTGTCTACACAGTCGACTCTGCAGAGCATGATTTAACTGATTGCTGCCCCCCTTTCCATTATGACCCTTTGATTGTCATTCGAAGACTGTGTAAGGGACACGCATGTCATGTTAATAAAGACACTAAACCGCATGTATCGCTCCACCATAGAACAAAGTCCGGACCTGTCTGGGAATATAGATCTCTAATTGCTTTTGCGTGGTGGTGCAGCAGAATTGTGCTTCCCAGATGTCACCTCTGCCAAACCCGAGTGCACGTCACTGTCAATAGGCCTGAGAAATCTCCCTAACAAGCTTGCGATTACATAAATCTATAGCCGCTCTGTATATTGCGCCAAAGAGACTGAACAACTTTCAAGGAGACTTCATGTTTGATGTTCCAGGGCTTGATTGCATTTTGAAAAAAAAAAAAGAGAAACCCACTATATTGGGAATGTGTCCAAACAGTCTAGGTTTGCTAATTTTGTCATAGTCAATTTCATAGTGCGGCCGTGAGAATGGGCGGCGATGGAATGAAGTTCCTGAGTGCTTTGCAGAGGGGCGTGAGTGGGTTTGACAGGCCCAGTGAAATATGCTCCGCTGTACCTTTTTCCATTACAGGAGCACGGTCCAAAAATGCAAATCCGCGGTGCTCTCTCAGGAGGTCGTTAGAAAAGTGACATATCAAACAACTGGCTTCAAGTGGCAGACAAAATCTTACATTATTGCTACATCGACGTTTTCATATCTTAATTTGTGATATTATTACAATGGCTTTTCAAACTCACCATTTCAATAAAGAGCCGTTTTGTTTTGAGCAGCTCTCTGAAGCCATTGTTTAGATGGCCTCACGTCCATGTTTAATATGGCAGAAATCCTTGATCATCAGAATAGTAGCCACATCCTAAAGAGAGTGACTGACTGATAGACTGGATCTGTCTCATGGCCTTCTCTGAAGAGGTGATGAATTGACTTAATGGTTAGTAGACCAGAGAGCCACGCTAAGGGGGGGGTGAGAGGGGACATTAAATGACATGGTTTTATAGCCTATCAGCATTGTCATACCCCCGCTGTAATTTCATCCTCCTTTTTTTCTGCACCATAACGCGTGTTGGATGTTAGGACCTAAGCTCGGTTAAACACACAACTCTTCCACCTGGTACCTCAGGATGCCATGTGTCATCGCCTGTAAATAGAGTTGACACGCTGATTGAAGCTCTAACCATGAGAACCGACACTCAAAAGTTACACCTGATTTGTTATTTTTGCATGTTTATTGTAATGATGTTAGTGATGGCAATGTCAGTCTCTGTCCATCTGTCAGTCAGTTGGTCGGACCAATTATTCGATAGATCCCTGAACTTTTTATCTATAGATGCTGATTTTAGCATTTAGCTCAGGACATCCTCACAGAGATGCTAGCTGCAGACTCTTAGTCTTGTCAGCATGAGGCAAGAAAGCCAAATAGGTACTACGTTCTAAGGATTTATCCATAGCAGTGGGAAGATAAGATCATATTTACTTGAACCCACTCTAACATGCGCACCAGAAGCCGTAAACGGTGAGACCCATTAGTGATACTCTCCTTGAGTATTTCCCAGCTTGTTTTCAACACAACTCATTATTTGTGATAAATTAGCAGGCTGATTGTAGTGATATGCTCTAATTTGTAAATTAGTGGGATGCACCTGTCAGTAAGACTCATTTACTAATAACGACCATCCACTGAATAAGTAACGACCTTTCTAATTTCAGTTGACTTCGTAACTGTCTGATTTGTATTATTCTGCCATTTCCTTTTTGCTGCAGATTGATTCCTCCTTTCAAACCATGTTTATTGTCATTCCTCCTTTTGTATTTTGTTGGTTAAGTGAATAAAGCTGAAACTATTACTGTAGTCGACTATTATATTAATTCATTGACAGAAAATGAATTAGCAATTATAATGAAAATCATTTGATCTGGATTTGTCAAGCAAATGTGAGCATTTGATCCATTGCTTTGTCATAAGAATAAACTGTATTTTTGGTTTAGTTCTGTTGATCGGATAAAACAAGAGAAACTCACCTTGGGTTCTGGGTACTTATTAGTAAAAAAACACAATTTTCTGACTGATTAATCAATAATGAAAATAAGGTACAGCTCGATTCAAATATTCTGTATCCAAACTAGAACATTTTGATAGAAACAGTGAAAACAAACCGTACCAGGGGTACGGTTTGTTTTCACTATTTGAGCACAATTTTACACTTTTTTTTCATCCGGAAGCTAGAAAGTGTAGAATCATAAACCCTGTGGGAACAGGAGTAGCAGGGTGGGATAACTGGTTTCCCATTAACATATAGTGCCCTGTAACTTTACAAAGGCCTTGTCGTAATACAAGACAAGGGGGTATGTGACCTTCAGCCATTAAACCATCCTGTTAATTGTCTAATAATAAAATGTTTTTATTGTGCAAAAACCCTTCAGTATAATTGAATTTCACTCTGCTTTTCACTCATCTTATTTTTATTTCTATCTTTTTGCTGAGGCCGTGAAGCCTCACCATTACTGGTTATAATGACGGTATGGGATTGGTTTTTCAGGATTGTCGCTCTAACTAAGCTCTATTGGTTCGGCCACCTTCTCATTCTTCTCCCTGCAAATTTAACATTTAAACCACTCTCATTACAGCACAGATTACAGAGGCCTATTGGTCCTCATTAGCGCCCACTGATCCTTGGCTGGGCCCATGTCCTAACATCTTTTAATTAGCATTCTGGAAATCTAATCAATGTAATAACTGAGAATAATCTCCCCTTTTGCACTTATTTTCTCCCACTCTTTTGTTCCAGGATGTTCTTGGCTGGAAGACTCAAAGGCTGATAGAAGGTGGCCTTTTTTTGAGCCTGCCAGGTATGTGACATAAAGGGTAAGGAGACCTTGAAGTGCTTGTAGTTGAAGGGCAAACTGGATCAGTGGATTTGACTGCACTCTGTGAACTTTGATCAAACAAATTCAATCTAAAAACACAAATTATATGTCTGAGATTTAATGATTGTGTTTTTTTAAAGCATTTTCTCAGTTATAAGATCGATGTGCTGTAGAAGAACATGAAAAGCTTCATATACCGGTGACAGACGTAGACAGGGGGCTGCGACTTTCTCTCTAAATGCCCTGTAAAGCCTTCCCTCTTCAGCCAGGCCCCGTGGTGTGATATGAAGTGAAAGCCAAGGCGGGGTTTGGCACTGGACGGCCATTTTGTGTCTGGTCTGATGCATGGTTTCTCTGGGTGTCACTTTGGCTACATATCAGTGGTGGTGGCGGCAAGTGAAGCTGCAGGTCTCATGAGAGTATGTTTACTGCAACAGTTGCAGGGTGAGTAGAAAAACCACCATGTTTTTTAAACACACTAACAGGGGCTATGGCATCAAAAGTCTAATTTTGAATCACAGTGTTCTCATGATAAGTGTAATATTTCAAAAACAGATGCCAACATACGTTCTATCTGCCCGTAATAAAGTAAAGGACGACTGCTATTAGGCCATTGTGACTAGCATCCATGTGAGAGAGAGAAGCTTCTGCCAGCCTGGTATTCATACACCTTTTGTGTACAGTAAAGTACTGTTTCCATGCCAGGTATCCAGGGCAGACATTTTGGCACAGCTTTGGCAGTACAGACAAAGACGCCAGGGTGTGACAGACCTGCCATTTCCCAGCAGCACTGGCATGCCTCTCACTGTAGAATGATGAATGGTTACACACGCATGCTGCGCATTTGCTCATGCACACATATGACACACATACATAAACATGCACAAATGCAAAAATAGACAGGCAACCCTCCTGGTCAGGTCACCCAGGCTTTGGCATTGCATCTTACACGCACAAACACACAAAGATAGACAGGCTTCCTTACTGTAGCGCTGCATTATTCAGAGCCAGGTGTAGGAGGAAGGGGGAATAAGGTTGTGTTTATTAGCTGCTCCCTTGGTGTTCTCTAAATTGCCTTGTTTGCTCGGCACAAGCACACAAACAGATGCTGTCCTCTCTGCTCTGGGTAATTCTCTGGGTCTCTGGGTATTTAGTGAAAGGCCTACCGTACCACACACACGGCCTCATTTGTGCTTGTGCCCACAGTCTACGCATACAAACGCACACATCTGACCAGGCTTCTAGAAAAACACATTTGCGCGCTAATTTTGCGCTGACATTCAGAAGTACAGTCTGATTCATTCAAAGCAGAAGACGTTGTCGCTCTACATAAGTAATTGGAGGAGCCCATATAGCAAACCTCACAGTCCCTAACCCTCTCAGCGACACAATTTCACTCTTATTAAGAAAATCTGCATTTAGGAGGGACCAATGCTATCAGTCGAAATTAATCTGCTTTGACTGATCCCTAATGTGACCACAGTCATCGAGTAATTATTGTCTGGATGGCTGTGCACCAGCCTCATAACCACTGTCCGCCTCTTCCTACTCCCCCCCCACCCCACCCCCCAAAAACGGGCTAGTCTTGGTGTGTGAATCCCTCTGCAGTGCGCTGGTTACAGTGGGTACGGCAGGCATGTCATTTAGCGCTTGATCAGTGAGTCGTGATTAGCCTGCCCTGTATTATTGTGATTAACGTCCACCCAGCGGACGACTGTCCTGTTGTCACCAGTGATACCATCTGAGATCTTGAGACTCTGGGATGAGGGCCAGTGGAAGAACCTGGTTGTATGGCAACACAAAACCTCTCACTCTGATGATGGCTGCTTCTCTAAAATGCACACACGCAAACCCACACTTCAACTTCTTTCCTGTCAGTCACAAAATCGAATGCATGTAACGAGTGCAGCGCTCTTTCCCCATGCAGCTATGTTTTGTCTGTGTCTGCTTGGATTAGTTAAACCACTACCTCTTCTGCAGCTTGCGTGTTGTGTGTTATTTCCATCAGGCCGCATGCTTTATGTCTCCAAAAGCACTGAAATCCAGAACCTCGTCCTTTTACGGTCCTCCGTTTCCCTCTTTCATCTTACACCTTCTCGACCAACAAAGTCGATTTGACCGCGGCTGATTATAGTAACGAAGGCGGTCCAAGAGAATATGCACATTCTCAGTGTACGTCAAATTAGATCACAGCAAGGGGGCGGGGGAATGCTGCGCGCTGACCCCCGTCTCTTCTCCTCAGACAATCGGTCGCTTACACAGAGGGAGCTTTTGAAAACAGGCCTGTGGACCAAACTGGTTGATGTCTCACTGCGACAACACACAGGACAAAGAAAGATGTCCAGGGGAAATTAAGGGCTCAGATGAAATAGATTGATCCCAGAGGATGTCGGAGAGAAAAAGTGCACCTAGTTTGTGGGGAAATAAGAGTATAACTAGATTTAGAGTGTTTCTGGTTTAGCATGTGAGTTTTATGCAAAAATGTGGCACTTGAGAACTAGAGAAGAGACTATTTCTGTCTCTGTGCATCAGTGTCACACTTTAAAAACAAGTAAATCTCGAGATGCAAACTTGTTTTTTATTTTTAAATATTTGTGATGCTGAATTGAGGTATTCTATATAGATCACAATTTGTTTTTCCAAAATTTGTGGTTATTCCTATTGATGTAGCGTTTTGTGCATATATGTGTGTGTGTCATTCCTTTGTAATTACTCGCCTAAACTCAGACCCCCTTCTCATGGCTCTTGTGCATCCGCCGGTGGAAAAGAGTCAGTTTTGATTACAAAGTAAACGCTGCAGCATCAGACAGGGGGTTACATGCTGATATGCATTCTATCAGGATGATTTATGCAAATTATGCACATTATTCCCGCAGGAATCTCTCTTCGGAAAGTGCCAGGATAAATTGCCGGAAATTAGCCATAAAATTCACTGTGCAGGGAGTGTGAGGTGAAGGCCGCCGAGGAGCCAAGGACATTGGGCCGCCATGGTTACGCTTGGCCTGGCCTGCCTCCCCCATGCTTGGCATTCATGGCTGTTAAAGACCTCTGCTCAGACAGATACACTGAAGCCTCGAGTAGCACTCAGCACATCAGGAAGATCAGCCAAGCAAGTGTTACACTAACGGCCGCGGTTTCATGCTCTAGTAACATGACAGATTTTCAGCAGAGAGAAGCAGATCGTCTGTTTTTTTTTCATTCCACATTTTAGATTGAAATGCAATTTATTATTCTACATTCCTGGAAAGGATGTGATTGTAATATAGTAAATGACCTCAAAACCTCCCAGTGTTTTGTCTTTTTTTTATGCCGTTGTTTACAATATAGTTAACCTTGGTTGTAGTTCATCTTAATCTTCAGATTACACTCCAATCAGAAACCTGTCTAGCAATCGGGAAATGAGGTTGTTGGAACAACACGTAAACAAGTAGATGTCAGAATCATAACACAATTCAGGCTGTTAGACAGTGGCTTCTTTAGCTTTAACCGCAACTATTTTGGTCAGGCCTTTAATTTGTCTTGTGTGTGTGTGTGTGTGTGTGTGAGAAATGAGCAGTGAGCGATTCACACTGTTATGTCATCATGTCTTTATTTCAATCTGGAGGCCAGAGTAAGTTAATGAATATCCGACTGGAGATGAAAACCACCTCGCCTTAGCTTTAATGAACCCTGAGAGGGTCAAAATCTGCATTTTGATCAGGACAAGTGATCCTCGTCTCTCTTACACAAACTGCACAAGAACACACACATGTCCGTGTCCACATAGACTACCAGATACAGAGATTCCAGCAAGCCCAGGTTAGTGTAATGTAAACTTTAGTGAATGATCATCTTGTTCATTACCTTAAAGCTTAGTTTGTAGCAGTGTTCTGAATGTGTGTCTTGGTGCTTCTGAGTATCATGCTGTTTTTGCCAGTTCACATGATCCAAGGAGGCTGCTGGGTCACTGTGAGCTCTACATCCACTCTAATCAAACAGTGACACATTATCTGAATGTTAAGGTCACAAAAATAGAAAGTTCACAGCTGTCTGGGGAGCGTTGAGTACCACACAACCATTGTATATACACTATAATATATTGTAAGTTAATTTCTAAATATCAGCTACTTAAATTATCTGACGGAAACAAAGAGCTACATTTTTTATATCAAATCTATATTTATTTTGGTCAAGGTGTTTCGACCATTTAAGCAATTTTTAAACGTTCAAATTTAAGGAGCCTGATGAAAAGCACCAGAGCTTAAAGTTTCTTTGAAGCAAGAGCACCATAAAATCCCAACAAATCAAATGAATTGTCTCCCGACAGCAGTCATAATTTGATTTACTTGGTGCAAATGTTTGCACAATGAAAGCACTTTACTCCATTGCACCTGTTTTTGTTTTCTCAAATCCAGAGTGAATTGTTGTTTTGAAAAAAAAAAACCTGTACAACGAAAGCCCGCTCTGTCCAAAACAACACCACACATTACTACGCTCTGCCATGACACGTTTTAATCCCCGCGGAATAAAAGAACATCAGATTACGGCACAAAGACAGAGCCATCGGTAAACAGGGATTAGGGGATTGGGACTTTAATCTGATTAATATGGAGGCAGTTGGAATATTAGAGATGTTACTCAACAATTGCATTCCAGATGAGAGGATAATCGCACATTACTACGTCATTTATTGTACCCTGTTAGAGCTTTCAGAGCTAAACACGTTACCATATGTTTACCTGACCTCAAGGCTGCTCAGAGAGAAAAAAACATTCCCACTATAATGAATTATGGGGCAGGAAAACATAGTTAGAAATGTGCAAGAAATTGTATTGAACCTTGTTAGTATTTCAAGATAACCTGAATGAACTTGATATACTTTAAATAAATTGTTGTAGACATTCCTTATTTACAGTGTAAGTCATTTTATTTTATTACAACCTAACAAAGTGCAGAGAAATCTTGAACTACATTAGTCAGTCATGCTGTCAAATTTTTTTTAGTTACAGCCCTGCATCTCTAAACACACAGAGGGAGAAAATCACATTATGTCATGAATATTTTTCATATTTAACAAAACAAAAGAAGATGCATGAATGACGTGCAAAAGGAGGAGTGAGGGGGGTGGCGGCGTTGGAGGGGAGTGTCACATATGTATGACAAAGGTCACAGCCAAGTGTTTGACTCCAGTTAAGTGTATGCCTGAGATCTGGATCGGAAGATCCAGTTGTATCAGGAGTTTTAAAAATAGAACTCCAAAAGTTGGATAATTTAAGAAATTGCCAAAACATACGAGCAAAGGAGGTGAGGAGTGATCCGCATTTTAGGATGCATTTTAGTAAATTTAACTTGTGGGAAACTTAAACTGTATCAGGTTGTCTAGTACAAATTGAAGCTCTACTCCTTCTAGAACGTTTTCTCATTGCTCTCTGTTATACCCAAATACATTTCACATGCAGATATGTAAATATATAATGAATTCAGAAAGTTGGTGAGTTCATAACAGTAGACGATATTACTTATCTAGCTGAAGATGAATACAAGTATCTTTCTTATATTTACTGTATATTCAGTAAATCCACAAAGCGGCCTCTCAAATGTGGGAAAAGTTCCATCTATGACGAACGACTTAATACTTTAAGTACCATGGCACCTCCATAGCTCATAATGAAGGTTGAATAGTTCACATAAATAATTTGTATATACTTAACAGAAACTGAATTGACCCCTTTAGTTGTAGTTGTATTAGCCTGCGTTTTGTGTGCACAAAACAAACACAACATTGTGCATTGCTATCAGCAGCCTGACAAAAGTGAATTACCACCCAGCAATTGATTTGGTGCCTCAGCCAGTGCAGCACATATATCTTTATACACAGTGTATGACACAGCATGGATGAATACATTGCCAGAGTTTAGCCTGTTACTGATATGAAGGGGACATTTCAATTCAATGCTCTTATGTATATTTTGACTTTCATGTTTATCATCCTTAGCAGACATCACATCCGCATTATGAATAGGCACCCTGCTGGCCCTTGATATGGTAAATTGGACGTTTTATGGTTTATGAAAAGGGGTGTTTTTTATCTTCCACTTTTATTCATGAGCCCTGAATCTCGCTGTAAATGCCTTTAAGACAGATTCAGCTTTATTAGACTCATGAATAAAAACGATGCCGCTTGTTATGACCTGCTGTGGTTGGTGGCCACTGAAGAAAACTTCTCTTTCCATGGCACTTCTGAGTGGCACATCATTGCCCAGTCCAACCCACCAACATAACATTTCAGAGACCCATGTGTGTCCATGACATTTCACCAGCTTGAAGGCTGAAGCACAGAGTGTCGAGCAGTTCCCACATCAAGAGGAATATGATTGCTTTCGATTGATGAACGTCTCACTTAAATAATGTGATGCTTGTCATCCTCTTTATAGTAAAATACTCTCTGCCTTTGAACTGATATTTTTTTGTGCTGTGGTCTGTTTTCATTTGAATGCTGTGCGCTGTTTTCCACACGCATATGGCTCTGTCTCACCCCTGGGGAATTTCCTCTTCTGGGCTAATGTGAATATTAGTATGGGTTAAATGCTCCAGTCATTTGTGCATTAATGCATATTGCATAATTAATGTTTTTTGTGAAGTCTCAGTTACCGAACGGAAGTGCAGGAAAAAATGCATTTCTGTGTGAAAATGTAAAATATCTGCGTTAAGTCCTGAAAAGAGATGATGCCCAACAGGAACTGCTGACAGGATTTCTATGCCAGAGCTGTTTTGATGTCTCCTGATTATTTCCATTCTTGATTAAGTGCTGTTCTGTGAAGATTCAAGGCATTCGGGAGTGTGATGGGATTAAATGGGACACTGTAATGACCCTGTTGTCGGAGTGGCTCATCATACAGACACAAAGCTGAGATCGGAGACTGAAAAACCACAAACCCACTGTGGTAAACTGGGAAAACAATGTCATGATTGTCCATGCTAATGAGGAACGAGAGATAAAGAATTTTCTTTTTTGTTCAAATTATTAAAAGAAAACATTGATCTGATATTTTGTTATGGTTTTTCTTTGTCATCTTAAAGTGAGTTGTTCATTGAAATTATATTTAGATATTCTTTGTTTAATTTATTGAGTAATAAAGCGACAAACTTATCATGTTTCCATATTTTAACTAAAATGAAATGTTAAGCAAATACCATAGTAGCTGGTAATCCTTTTGCCTTAAGAAAATATGCAATATACGCATCTACAAAAAATATTTAGATGGCTATTGTCCACTTGCAGTTTATTTTAAAATCTTCACATATTGAATTAGGATTGTTGCCTTAGAGCTGTGAATCTCTGCATATCTGATAATATTATCCAAGCTGTTAGTCTGTCAGGAAACAATTAATGGTTAAAAACCCACAATAACAAAAAAGAGCTGACATGAATTAATCTGGGGGAGACAAAAAATATGTATACTGTATGTTTCCTTTTCAAAATCAGTTGCTTCTGTCCATGGTGCTGAAGTCTTAAGAACATACACACTGACCTCACTATTTATGTGACAAAGTATTAAGTATTAGTAAGTAACACTTTAGAGAAAATGCTATTTTTAAAATGTGATAATAGCCTTTAAATTGTGGCTTAAATACTTTGTAGTCCTGCCTTTGTGCATAATTGGAAAAAAGTGTTAAGGTTTAAGCGTTTCAAGTCCTCACTTCTGTCTCAACTTCACTTCCTGTCTACATGTTGAAGATTAATATCCGTGTAGAGTGACAGGTTTGGGGATTGAGATTATGTCCTATATTTCATGAATATTGGTCACACTTTTGCTGTTTGACCCTCATCGTAATGTTTTGGTATGGACAGACGACTGAGGAGGACAAAGGGTGAGTCAATGGGAGTGCAGCTGATGGTTGCGTTGTGATTAAAGACACCAAATTACGGCAATGAACAGTGTCGTAATTACATTCCTTAATCACATTCTGGAGGTCTAATTGCCTTAACGATGTGTTTCATTATGTGAAGCCAGGTATTACAGTCGACAGTTTTCATACACACTTGTTTTCGAATTAACGTATTATTACACACCGTCATGGAAATTGTTTTAATCATCACGATAAAGGTCGCTAGAGTTTGTTTTTTGTTCGAAGCACAGGAACCCTATTTTTTTTCCGCCTTGAGGCAATATTCGCCCACCACGTCTGGCCTTCGCTCCCAAGACCTGGCGTCACTTTACAGCTCAAGAAAAGAAAAGTTATCGGTTTTGATGGAGCAGAAAATTATTGAACAATTCTTTCTCAGTGTACTTGACAACTCGTGAGAGTCTGAGACCGATAAATAAGGGCTACGTCACCCCCAGAAACGACGGTCTAATTTTATAATAAACATTTGAAAAACTTCAGTTTAGCGATTAAAACATAATAAAAAGTCAAATTCATGTTAAAAATGTCTGTGTATTCATCAAATGCACAATAAAAGGTAAAGGCAGTTTGCTGTGATTCCACTGACACTAAACTTCACATCAGATGAATAATCAGAAGTATTTATGTTGTTCAAAATATTTTTAATAAAGCTTTTCAACACTGAAATACATACAAATGGCCCTCTTTGCTCATATAATAACTAAAGTATCTACAATAATCCACATCTTGACCTGACAACGCGATTAATCTGAAAACCTCAATAATCTTGTGTGATAAGAGAAAACGCAAAATATACAACTAAGATAAACACTACAATGTGCAATGCAAGCAAATTATCCAATATAAATATCCAAATTAATAAATTACAAAAGACACACCGAAACACCTGAAACACCTTGAATCAGGTTTTCTAAATTTTTCTGAAATTTTATTATATCACAGTGCCCCAAAAAGAATTGTAATAGGCGTGCGCAACTATTAACAAGTGTCTGGATTAGCACATAAATATCTGACTGATTAAACGACTTAACTTCATCTATATCATCTATTTCATTTAACTTTTCCTTGTTCATGACATTCCACGTGCTCAATAGAAAAGTTCATGAAAACAGGCCTTGAACCAGTAAACAGCAAATGTCTCTGAGGTGAATGAAAGAAAAAACGCAAAATAAATAAGGAAGCAGCAGAAAGTTGGACTAACGCTCCAGGAAGGTGTCCATCTATTTAAGTGAAAAAGTCGCAGGTTGTCAGGTCACCCAAATCTCCAAAAGGTCCCATAACAGGGCAAGTGATCCACAACTCACTCAACACTTGAAGCCACTCTTACAGGCCGACTGTACTTGTGTTTGGTCTTCACTGTCATTCATACCAGCACTTTAAGGATGATTTATATACATAATCAAGTATTGTTTGAACAAAAAAGCGCGTTTTGAATGCATTTAGTAAATATTATAAAAGTATTCATCGGCATTACTTCTTTGTCTCTAGCCTACTGACTTCAACAACAGTAGCCTCACAGGTTTCCCTCTCCAAAAGTGTTCTTAAAAGTGGTGTCTGATATCCCCTGTGCTTCTCTGAGTCTTTGCCAGACGCAGTTAAGGCTTGTCAGTGCACTGTTTGCAGAGGCTGGAGGTGGCGTTGTTGAATAGGGCACATTTATCGGGGCAGGAGGACGCAGCGACTCCGGGTGGGAAAGGATATCCAGGCGGCTGGTCGTACGCGCCCAAGCCCGGAGCTGCGAGGGCAGTGGTGGCTGGTATCGAGGCAGCAGAGATGGCTTGGCCCTGGTTGAGATACGCCACTAGCCTCCTCATCTCTTCCAGTGCCTGCGCCTGCATGAGGATGTAGTTTTTGGCGAGCAGCAAAGTGGCAATTTTGGAGAGTTTACGCACTGACGGGCTGTGCGCGTAAGGGATGACCCCTCTGAGCTCATCCAGCGCGTCGTTCAGATCGTGCATCCGTCGTCTTTCTCTGGCATTGATGTTCAGCCTCAGTGATTTCTGCTCTTTGGTTTTCTTACCTCCTTCTTTCCCCACAGGCACTGACCGCCCGTCGGTCAGAAGGATCATTTCACACCTGCCGTCACTGTCATCGTCGGGACTCTCACCGCCGCTGCTCTCCGCCGCCGAGGTCCTGTTGGCGCTCTCACCGAAATTGACGCACAAAGATCCGGTCGGCAGACCAAGTGGCCCCCCTCTACCTCCTGCCAGTCCTCCCGGCTGAATCGAGTCTTGATCGGTCTGGTCAAAGCAGCTGATCGGTGACTGGCGGTCTCTGGCTGGTAGTTCAATGCCGGCCGACGACCTGAAAGGGTCCATTTTTTTAGTGGACACGGCGCTGAGAGTTTTGTGAAAAATGTCCCCTGCGCCTCCGTTCAAGTTCATCCTTCTGTCCATAGTCTTGTGGATTCCGCGTTTTTGCAAGCAACGGTCGCTGCTGGAAACTCTTTGCGCGCCTCTATGAGTTTCTTCCTCTGTTTGTCCTTTACGACTTTAGTTGTGTGTCAGTGTTGAAGTTGCAGGCTTGCTCGACTTGTCAGCTGAGGTGTGGAGACGAGGAGGAGACTCGTGTAATAAGTGCTACTCTCTCCTCTCTCTCTCTCTCTCTCTCTCTCTCTCTCTCTCTCTCTCTCTCTCTCTCTCTCGTTCTCTCTCTCTCTCTCTCTCTCTCGTTCTGTGTGTCTGATTCACCTTCACCGGATCTCCACGATGATCCTCGTTACGCACGAGACGCCTGAGTCTTTTTACATCATTATCTCGAGGCGGGTTATTAAAAGGGATTCGCCTATTGGGATAGAGACACCCTCTCCCTTCTCGCTCTCTACCCAATCAGGTTAACGTTTTAATTAATGGCATTTAAACGATGACAAACAATACCGCGTGCGCTCTATCGCTCCCTTTGTGTGTGCGTGTGTTTGTAGCTCTATATAATCCATTTGGTCATAAAAGGACATGTTTCAGTGTTTTGCTTTGGTAACATTATCTTGTGTTTATAGAGCCAAGTTATTATTTAATGATTTTATGATTTTGTTTCAGTCTGCATAATCCAAATCACATAGACTTGGTTTGTGTTATGCCTTTTTTTTGTCACTTTTTGTTAGTGTGGCACCAAACCTTCACTTGAGTTCAGAGACATAACTTTGCTAACAAACTCGACAGGTCACTCCGCAGCAGACTTGAGTTGCATTGATGATATATTGTTATTGGAAACACAACCAGTAGTTCAAGTCCCCCAAAATGAACGTGGATTCCTATGTTTCACTATATTGTTTTCCCACGACAGATCTTGCGCTCTTACTAAGATTTACTTGTGGTCATACTGCCATCTACTGGGTTGTGTAGTGTAGCACACTCATAATGGAAAGTCAAACGTCATAAGCATCAACAACTAAGCTTTATTCAGCTTTCTTTTACCCCCACAACCCCTTGTGTGCCATCATTACAAAAAAAATATTTTAGGGCTTAAACAAAATCTATTCAACATCTTAAGTTGTTCAATAATACTGAATTATAGGGTGAATTATATATAAAGAAACATCGAAATCTTCCATTTTAAGTAAGGAGGCCACCATAAACAATTGTTGGTTTAAATATTTCTCTGAATATAAGCATAATAAAGGTTCACCACAGTGTTGGAACAAGCAGATGCAAAATGTGTGTGATGTTTAGTCAAATGTATCTCTAACTTGAAAACTTCTTAAAGTGCCACTGCACTGATTTAAACATGAAGATCAGTTTAAGGGGGTTGCTGCTCCGTCTGTGAAAACAGTAGTACGGTCTAAACTGGAGATTTGTGGCATCACGTGTCACCTCAGATTGGGTTTGAGACATTAGATTTACAAGGGAGAGCTTGAGTTGTAAACTGGGGGCATGAAGTTTGCAAGTCATGGGAATTAGCAGGCCAGAAGGGTCTAATTAAAGACACTTACGTTATATTACGGAAATTGTTGAACTCTGCTGGATCATTTTGACCATTCTTTTAAAAATAATATGTCTGAATACTTCTTTTAAATGAATTGTAAACATTTTGGAGCTAAATGTTCCCCATAAGAGTTAATTACATTACCGTAGTGGGAGCTTTCAGTGGTGCTCAGCACGCTGATAGGCCAGCAGTCTACTCTCCATTCCAAAGAGGTCATACAAGAAACTCCACAAAGGTATCTCTTAAATTCACCGTGGCCCAATCCCAATCTCCACACATACGGACTCACAGACTTTGTGGGGCGTTCCTGCAAAGTCTGGAAGGGTTGAGAGATGTCACACTGTCAACTCGTTGAGTGTTTGAGGGCTTTTTTTCTGCATTTCTGCAGACTTTACCCACACTTCATAGCAATGTGACCTTAAACACGAGGTTACCAGCGGAAGCACGTAAAAAAAAAGGTAAACAAAAAGGGTGGCACATCGGTGTTCAGCCTGGCATATAACATTTACACAGAAACACTCAAACTGAAAGACATTCAAACCAGGGAGTAAAAACTATCAAATAAATACCCACAATTATACATAACATGCTATGACGTCATGGCAACGTGATATGTGGCAGAAAAGGGCTGTCCCATTAGCATTTACACAATTTTTTAGCTCTTTCAGTCTCTCACACTCAACCATTTAACAGGTGACGTCAGTTAAGTACCTGAGGGTTCAGGGTTTAAGGCTTTAGGGGGGACATTGGTATTAGGCCTGTAGCCCCGGGAACCCCAAAGCTCACTAAGATTCAATGTGACCAACTCTGTAACTGCTTGCACAGAGAACACATTCTTCTTCACCTCTTGCACATAAAGCTATTCAGTAATTACTCTCCCTAGAAGCCATTTGTAGGTACCAGCTGCAATGGATTAAGGACAAAAATCTTCCTCCACTTCCAAGTTACCATGGCTAGTTATGGAATGTGTGCTGTCCATATTAAAGGTACCTTTAGCAGTGATTACAGTTGACCCCTGTCAATTGAAACCACAGTGAATATGGTGTGGATTTTTCCCCCCTCTGAGATGGTACCTTAGCAGCTACATATTATTTAAAAGAAAAGTCTGCTCTGCCTCCTTCAGTATGTCTCGTACTAAAGATGACAAAGTCTGCCCAAAGAAGCGAAGAAGAATCCATACATCCTTTAATACCAAATGATGATGAAAAAAGAGACAGAAGAGAATTTTTAGATATTTCTATGTAAAAAGATACAGAATGAACTCAATGATTGTAGATATTCTTTCCAATTTCAGCTTGTCCTCATTAGCCGTTCTATAACTTTTGTTTAAGAGTTCTTAACTTTTAAATCAGTTGAACATCTTCAACAAGAAAGTCGACTCCCGAGGCACAGACAAATTGTTTCTATGAAAAGTGAACATAATTAAAAGGAGTTTCTAATTAAATCTCTACTCTCACATACATTGATTTCTACCACTAACACAGGTCTGTTATCAATTATCTGTCTCTTGGCACAACCTTTTTGCATTCAGTATAATAATAATTTGATAGGAAAAAATAACTGGTACATTATTAGCGTTTAAGAAATAGCTCTTGGAAGCATCTCAGCTGTTAGATGGAGCTGACCTACATGAGCCGTGGCATGATTTTTGCGAATAAATGTTGGATCTTATGTTTTCTCTCAGAATTTTACAGAATGTTTTACATACTGGGAAGTAGAATGTGACCAAATCGGCGGTTTTACTTAATTTGAATTCCAAGAAAGCAAAGAAATATGTGTTTTCATGCTGAATTGCTGTTATATTTTACCATGTTGGAGCTCAATGTTCAAGAAGTTCTTTGCAGCTGATGCTCGAACACAATTGGCTAATACGTGCTTAACACATCCAAGGTCAGTGCTTTACCCCTTTTTCAGCATATTTCAATTAACGTTTGTTCAGTCTCTCTGCTGAGGCTCCACGAGAGGCCATCAGGGCAGAATACTTGAGGAGTTATGATCTAACGAGTGGCAGAGACAGCCACTTTATCCTGAGACAGCAAGAGAACACCTTCATGGCCAATCAGGTCCGGCTAATGAGACAAGATGGGCCAGGACGGTGCCACAGCCATTACAGCCACAGTCTGTCAGCACTTTGGTAATGAAGAGACCAATGAAGGCAAAACTGTTAGAAAAGAGAACAAGCATCAATTTAGATTGGAACAAAAGAGAAGTTTAGACACAGGAGCATGACAGGAAGTGTTGGAACCATTAATGAAACTTCCAAACAGACTACAGGATTGATAGTGTGTGTGTGTGTGTGTGTGTGTGTGTGTGTGTGTGTGTGTGTGTGTGTGTGTGTACCATGTGTGCAGATAGCCCAGCAAAACCACAAATATATAGTAGTTCCAAAAATGTTATCCACTTTAAATGCACTGAATTCTGTGTGGGCACATTACTTAGTCAAGTATTTAATGTACTAGATGCATTTAAAATTAAAAAACGTATAAGACTTTTACAGTCCATTTTTCAGGTTTGTCTAAATCAGACTGATTATAATTAATCACAGTGTAATTAATTTAATTTAGTTTTTGATTGCCAATTTAAAATGAATCTCTTGTGCATCCAAATGAAGCTCTTTCAGTTTTCACCACAAGAGGGCAGTCAATGACCTGCAATGTGGAAAGCAGTTCAATGCTGGAGATTCTGAGGGTGAGCTTGATGAACATGCTTTATGGCAGCCTTGTGGATTTTATTCAACTTTGAAGATTTTGGTTATCAGTGGAAGCCAGACTCTCAGGCTGTAGGGACCTGATATGAAAGTTCCATTTTGTCATGCGGTGCTCTACATCGAGACCCACCAGTGAACCATATTCATGACATGACATGTAGGCTGCTCTATTTATTGTGGAGGCGGCCAAGTTGCAGTTTCATTTACTGTTAACCCCCTCGACCAGGTGAATGTTGCAGCTGCCTGCAACATTGACACTCACTCGTGTCATTTTTGAGACTGTAGCACCTGATCACACGCATTGTAGATTAATGCTCTTTTACTCTACTTTTTTTGTAGTTTCGGACTGGCAGTAAATCTCTCCTCATTTAATTATTTTCGAATATAGATGAACTCTCAAATTTATTCTCGCCGTAGCATTGATTGTTTTTACCACTCATTGCTTATTTGAAGGATTAAAGGAAATAAACATTAATAAGTTGTTGAATTAATTGGATACCCCCTACCCCCCTCCCCTATCAGGCCCTTCTTCCATCCATCACCCCTTCTGCCATTCTCGGTGATGATGTGCATTAATCAAGATCTGATTATTGTCTGCTTTCAAAGTGTGCACTTAAAACATGGACATTTTCTCTGTCTTGAGTGACAACATGAAAGAATGCAGGAACTTTTCACAGAACATATATGGTGTGAAGTGTAGCTCCATCTCATCATAATTCCGGTTGTTTGTCAAATTTTCAATTCTGTAAAAAGCATAATCCTCTATGGTTTAATACAACAGATTGCAGCGCCCCTGATCGCCACTAGGCGACACACTAAAATAAGATTGGAGGATGTTATTTCATCCGGCGAACACGCCATAAGACTCTCCGGCCACTGCATTCATCGGCTCTGTCAAAAAGGTTTGTTTCCAAACCTCTTAATATCAGTCTAATCAGACATTTGAGTTGGTATCTGCAGAGGTCCTTAACCCACTTCCTCGTTTACATTCCACACTGGCACCGTGCGATGGAAATTAATATGCAATTAATATATATCAGTGCAATATAATTGCCATGCAAGGCCGTTTTAGGTTATTGCAGCTTCACTGCGAAAATGATCATTTTACCTAGTTTTTTTTTCTCAAAGCAAGTGGGAGAAGAATGTGTCGCTAGAACAGGATGTTCACTTGTTTCCACCGCAGATCTGCTCAACAATTATCTCGAAATAAATTTCACTTCCTCGCGGTGGTGTTTTTATTTATAGGTATTATTGTACAAACCGCCGTAGAAATCAGTTACACATGTCACCCCGTTTGCATATTTATTCCTTTATGATTTAAGAGAAGTCTTCGACTACCTGCTAGATGAAATAACTGCATATGGATTTTTTTTCTCTTATAACCTCCGATATCCTCGCTTGTGTAGCCTTGTTCTGTGTGTAGTTTATATGCTACCGGGTCCGGGTTGCATTCCTCCACTACAGTAAAATAGTTGAACCATTTCCGCCTTCGCACTGACAGGCGAGTGAAACAAAAGGCGGATCGGTGGTGCGCAGCTTTCAGCACCACAGAAGGTGGACAGCGCTCTCTGGAAGCCTGTGTGAGGATGGACAGCTCCCACCGTCACACACACACACACACACACACACACACACACACACACACACACACACACAGCAGCCATCACATGCATGTTCACATAAAGAAAACAGAGCTTTAAAATGGTTGTGTGTATTTACTTTATTGTTGGATGAGAGGGGGAAAGAGACAGTACATGAGCAATGCGTTACAGTTTGAAACGACAGAAGCAAACCTTCGCTGAGAAAGCAACACCAATATGCTACGGTCTAAAAATGTAATTAGTTAAACGATGTGATGTGTTTCTTGGCTCTGCAGACATCCGAAGAAAGAAGGATCATCTCTTGGCATTCACCGCGTGCCTTAATTGTAAGACATTAAATCAAGGTCCGCTGTGAACACGGAGAGACACAACCCGCTCGTCTGTGTGTGTTTGCATGCACGTGTGTATGAATGTGTCGTGTGTGTCCGACTGCATCCACTCTGCTGTGGGAAGCGGCCAGACACCTCGTACCGTTCCGTCAAACCTGTTTTTACAAATATAAATCACATAATTTTGCAGCCTTTGAGGCCCGTGTTGTGTGACTAAAAACTGTATCGGGATGTCAAGTTTGGTCAAAAATGAAAAACAAAAAAAAAAAATCCCAAGCACGGGTCCAAAGAGATCAAATCCTCTCCCGTTTGTTGTGCAGGTCTACCGTATCATGTAAAAAAAATACACACACAACATTCAATTTGAGGGACAAGAGGTTATAGTTTACAGGAATAACTTAAACGCAAGACAACCAGGTAGTTTTTTGGCCAAAGTGATTATAAGTCCCAGGCCGCTTTGCAGGCGGAAAAGGACTTCCGTTTGATGCTTTTCCGTCGACTGCTTTGTCCAAAACTGCAGAAAGCTTAAAAGTCCTCCATTATCCCATAATGCACCTACAAAAAAGAAAACACAAAATGCGTCATGAACTTCATAAAGAATTGCAGATGACAAAAATCTCATATTCCCCATTGACCTGTTAAAAAAGATCAGTTGGCGTCCATTAATCAGAAAAAAAGTCAATGTCCACGTCCAAAATATTGATTTTCCTAGTCACATAACACACATACACACATACGCACACACACTCACACACACACACGCAAGCATGCAGCCTCTACTTGCGAGTCACACGTTAAAACTGCCGCAAACGGGGCAGCTGAAGAGCCGTGGTAACTGCGGTTGTCCTGAACACAGCGGTGCTATATGCGCCCCTGCACGCGCTCCTCCCAACAGCAAGCTGCCGGGGACACCGAGTCGGTGCTGCGCTCGCGCTGCACCGACTCCGCCTAAATGGGACTGATCTCTCTCCGTCCGGTCTTTTCCTCTGACTTTGGGATTAATGGTGCTCCAGCCAAACAAATGAGGCATCTGCCTTCAGCACAAGAGGATTGGGAAGAGGGGGGGGGGGGGGTTTTAGGGGGTTGGGTGGGGTGGAGGGTGTAAGAGGGGGGTGTTGACGTCACCGGGCAAACAGATGTTCCTCTATATTACCCATCGTCCTCCTCATGACTACCCTGTGTCCTTGAAACTAGGAGGGAAATTGACGACTTCCTATTCGGAGTATTAACGTTTATCACCGAAATGTGTTAATAGTCCTGCAGTTGGTTTGTGAACTTGTATGTGTGTGTGTGTGTGTGTGTGTGTGTATGTATGTGTATGTATGTGTGTGTGTGTGTGTGTGTGTGTGTGTGTGTGTGTGTGTGTGTGTGTGTGTGAGTTTACGGGCCAGCAGAGGAAATGCCAACAATGGCCCCGCAAATTGTGATGCCCTGAATCTGGCATTGGTTGTGAACGGTTATGCAACATTGCACTATTCAAAAAAAGAGAACATGCGTGTACGTACAAACACGCTGCAGACTCGCACTCATGCACGGGCATGCGCACATGCACTCGTTCTCTTACACTCACACACACAGGGATGAGGGAGGGATGCTCGTGTCATCCTGAGCCCGCTGTCTGGTGTGATGAGCTGCAACTGATTTTTAGTGCTTGGAATAGGATTTTTAAAAAGACACTAACGAAGCCAATAGCATTGTGTCTGCCATTAGGGTGGTGCGTTTGATGCTTGAGATGCGCATTAAAGGATAAATTACTTTCATAATAATTACGTTATTGTATGTGGGCTGGCACAGATACGAGATCCATGGCATCATAATCCAGTATAATCTGCAGTGATGCAGACAGAGAACCTATTGATTTGCATATCTACGATTGCAGGCTAAAAACTGCTGAAATTCAAATGAAGCCAGTGCTGTCTAATCATAATTAAAAGTCGCATATACCTGCTTTCCTATCTGAGCCTGTCGGAGCCTCTGAGCTCATCATACTGGGGACTCGTTTTACATCTGACAGCACAGGTTTTGCCATTAAAGAGCAAAACCCCCTGCGTGTAAAGCAGTGTGGTGAAAATGAAGGGGTGCAGGCTCTCAGTTATGGTAATTGCAAGGCATTACCCACTCGCTATAACAGAGATGAGAGGGATGCAGAAACAAAGGGAAACGCCATTTTAGACGGAAACGTCCCCATCCCCTCAAAATCCGGCATCTCTCGTATCGGCCATCGTATGGAGCCTCATCACGGCTCGTCAGCACTTCACCATATTTCGGGTCCCTCTATGTAACTGGCCACCGACGGGAACACGACCCCTATTGTCCTTAAGCACCGCGCAACGAACAAACGATGTGGCTCAGAAATCCACCGTCCGCTTTACCCTTCTTATTGATTATGCAACCGTCGACATAAAACGGTCCGTCCACCCTGCTCGGGTTTCCTGATGTTTTTCTAATGCCTTCTTTTTGTTAGCTATCTTCCTAAAGTGGTTCATTCCCCAAAGCCCGCAATAACAATGGCAAGTGCAACGTGCATGTGGAAGCGTACAGAACAAACATCTCTCTGCAGACACAAAATGATCAGTATTCTCATCTGAACTATTGAAAAGCACATTCTACGAACGGGTGAAGCAAGACTAGACATTCATCTTATAAATATTTGATCAAAGGGTCGAGCATAAAGCAAACGCAAGCATCAGATACTCACCATGATATGGTCCACGCCATATGGAGGGTCCCAGAACACTGCGCTCTGCTCAGATTTATCCGTGCTCTGCTGTATATTCACTTCACTTTAGCATTAATACCTCACTGCAGATCTTTACATCACGGAGGCAGTCGCTTGTATTCCCGGTTCCTTTCGGAGTGGCGGCGGACAAGCAAAGACTCCGTTTGGCGAGAAGCTGATACTACCACTGAGAGCGATGCTGTAGCCTCTGCAAAGCATGGCTGCGCTTTCTCGCTTTTTTTCAAAAGAGGGCAGGTCGTTCTGTGCATTACAATAAAATCTCTCTCTCTCTCTCTCTCTCTCTCTCTCTCTCTCTCTCTCTCTCCCCCCTCCTCCTCCTCTCACATGCACACGCGCGCACACACGCTTTTATACATAGCCCACAAATGCGCGCTCGCTTACACTGAAACGCAAATATATATGCGTGCTCTGGAAAATCCTATAGCCTATGTCTAGTGTTTTAAATATTATTATTTCTATCACATTTTTTTTTCACGCAAACTGCTTTTCGGTGTGCAATGTAACACCTTACAGTAGATCTGTTGTAGTTTTATATGTGCAGCAATAACTACTCTATATAATCTAGTGAAGCTCTGCATTAGGAGTGTGTGCCTAGCCGGCCACTATTAATCATGTTTAATGCCGTTTGTCTTGAGAGGTCCATTAGTGCGTTACAGTTTCACGCATCTGGCCGCTGGATTGCGACTCAATTTCTAGGCTATACTATGTTGCTCCGATTGTATGTTGAGCCTGCCCAGATAAACTGAACAAGATTTTTTTTCTTTTTTTTTTCTGTTCTGTCTGTAATGTGTTTTAGGCCTATAATGCAAGTAATCTCTCCCTGGTTTCATTTTAAGGGTAAAGGAATCCTTTTCATTTCTGTTGGCACAATTTTCTAGCATTTAAGCTCTTTCTGTTCGACAGATTTGAACGCGCAAAAGGACAGAGGCTAGTTTAGGTAGTCTTGGTTGGGTGTTCAACATTGATGCAGCCATTGATTGAAGCAAGTATAGTCCTGCACTGCTCTTTGTATCCCCTTCACTTCCTGCCGTGATTGACTCCCAGGCAAAGACCCAATCGAAACCAGGGCCCCATGTATGATGTCATTTGAGTAACCTCACTAACCCTATAGCCAAGGCGGAACACACAGGCCCGCTAATGCCTATTACCTCCAACCTATTAATATATATATGATTCCAGCATTAGAAATAGCTTGTAGGTGTTTTCCACGCTTTGTTTCGTCGACATCTCTCCTTCTGTCATCTCACCCTCTGCACATCCATTATCTCTTTCACAGTTTCACTCTGTTACTGTTGTATTGTTTCACTCTGTTACAGTGTTGGCCTTTGACGGCTGCAAGAACCCAGTCAGTGCAGTGATGCAACATTGGCGCGTGATGCAACGTGGGCTACCACTAACAGAGTTAACGTTTTGTCAACATTTTTATTCTTTAGCTGTTTGAAGGGTTAGAGGGAAAGTCTGCTGGGGCTTGCATCAGGCTACATGTAGAGGGAAGTTTGAAAGCTGCTTTCTCTCTGGCAGAGAGGGGGGTAACGCTATTGTTCCCGCTGAAACAATGGGAGCTGCGGGGCGACATGCAGCGGTGCGCACATGAATGGCAGGGCTCTGGGATGTGTTTGGGTCAGTGGCCCGGGGTCCCCGTCGCAAAGCCCCTTTCCCAGCGCCTCACAATGAACCCGCACAAGGTCGGGGCTCCTAGGGGTCACAGGCCAACCCCTTTTGTCCCGCACTTCAAAACACATAAACATTTATTAATCAAGAGCCAGCCACTGGGGCCCCCTGTTTAAAAAAAAAAAGAAAAAAGGGGGTGAGAGGGGTGGCCTGAAGGGGGGAAATAAGTGGGGGAGAAAGAAAGAAATAACTAGTGGCTGCAGATGGAAATTCCATCATTTGGACAGAGGTGGAAGTTTGTAAAAGTTGCAGAGGAAGTTGGGGTCCTGTGCAGCAGTTAGTCGGCGGATGGAAACACACGGCCAAGTAAGACTGCATTTGGATTTATTATTAAACTGTCCATTTGTCTCACTCGTCTGCTGGATACGCGTTCAACATCTCTGGAATGGGATTTCTGTATCACAGTGACATGTTGTTCTCCACACCTGAGGACTCAAAGGACAAACGGGGGTATGACCGCCTGCACAGCACCGAGCCGATCTGACGAAATTGCATAAAATAATGTAGTCAGTGGCGGCGCGTTATCATGGTGAATACCATTCGTTTACACCAAAACCAAAAAAAAAACAAAAAAAAAACACGGAGGCTGCAGGATCGAAGCGCCCTTCTTATGCACGGCTTTCTTCGCGAGCAGTCCACAGGAACTAGTACAAAACTCGAAGGCGACATCGAAATGCTGTTTTTCTCTACGTGCATTTTAGACCGAAGCTATTCGGTTATTTGTTGTCAAGAAATTCGTAAAGCAGGCCTCCCTCAGCAGCATGGCCACGTGAAACGTACCTGTTTGAGAATGTACTAAAATGAAAAAGAAACACCTTCATTTTACTTAAGATCTAATAACATTTAGCACCGGGCAAATTGACATGCATTAATTTAATTTGAAACGTACTTGTAGACATTAAGGCTCCTCAATAAGCATCGGTGTTGGTCTTTTGGGAAACAGTGTAACGAATTGGAAACCAAATCGAAACGAAACTGTGCTATGTTGGAAAATGTGTCCAGGCAGCTGCAGGCTTGTGCTCTGCAGCAGCAGTAAGCGTTGTAGTTGCATCAGTTTTAGCAACGAGATGCCTTAATAATCGCAGCCTTTCCATCAGCCCCCCCCCCCACACCCCCCTATATTTTGCATCATGCATCAGGCCTGCCCCCCACCCCCACAGACTCAAACAGCCTAAACGATTTTGCTCTTTGTACTATATTATTCTGCATAAAATGTACATCAAAGCTTGTTTGAAATGTTGGTATTTCTTCTTTTTTATACATCAGATATTGGTGAATAATTGTAATTGTAACATAGTTGTAAAGTCGTCCAGTAATTAACAACAATATTTGTTTAGTCACAATTTGATTTAAATGAAAAATAACAGGGTGTTTGAACTGAAGTTTGATTGTGATGAGTATTTTTGCTTTCATATGTGTGCATATTTGTTGCTGATAGACATGAGACAGCAACTTACAAATATTAGCGTAATTGTTTTAACAAATTCTAATGTCTTTTTAGTTGCATTTGAATTATCTTCAACTCAAATATACTCAATAGTCAGTTTGGTGAGAAGCAGTCTCTACAATCCTGAATATACACGTTATGAAGTTTAAAAAATATTTTTTGTTTCCTGGCGGAAATCAAAAGATGCTTCTTCTATTGTTACAAAAGCAACACAGACATGTAAACATACCTGCAGTACCACATAAGAAAGAGGGGGCACACTGTGTATTTCCATAGGTTGAGCAGAAATATATGGAATATTTATTAATGGAATATTTGATGAAAATGTTGCTGAAATAATGACAATTTCTGTCAGTTATGTTGTGACCAAATATAATTTACATCAGGACCACAAGAAGCTTTTGCATATATTAAAATGGCAATCTTGAAGATTTTGATTTAAGTAAATGTCTGTTAAGTCACCATCACTAAAGGAGGCAACACAATGGTGACTCAGCCTGCCCACTGAGGAAGCTATTGCAATATTCATATATTTGCAGTATTACGAACTAGGTGTCTATGGCAACATTCTTGTAAAACAATGCTGTATTACAGTTTTTCTCCATTGTTATACATACACAAAATTGAAACTATGCACGCAATTCTGGAAATCTGCATGTTAGTATGGAATTTCAGACTCAGCCGAAGACTCCAGACGGCTAAACTCTGAGCACGTCTTTTGTTTTCACTCAAATAGAAATTCTAAATCAACGTGGATTGTAATCTTAAGGATTGCCACTTTAACTACTTTCTATTGAACATTTGTCTTGATTTTTTTTTCTTAAGAAAAATTAAATACATTTATGAATACAATGCATTCAATGTATGAGTATTGGCATTTTTGTCAGTGTGAATATTGCTTTTGGAGACACAAATGAATTTCATACGTACATCAGTTTGTAAAAATGAATGAATAAAAACTCAAACAAAGCACAATTTTCCTATATCACAAAGCATATGTGTGGTTGTTATGGTAACCGTGCAGATACTACAATATCAATAACTGTTGTTTATAAAAGTTAGTTATAAGCTCTTATGTTATTAAACCATGTTCACATGTTTTTGCTTCTTCCCCCATAAATACGTATCTTGCATTTTGAGCAGTTTTTAGGAGTTCAATATCAAAATGGCGTCTGGTGTAATCTAAGAAACAGATTATTTGTGTTACAATATTACATGCCACCAGTCCTGATCTGCAATCAATAGACACCAGAATTAAAGAATGACCCAGTAGATCCTGCTGTGCTTCAGGATAACCTCATTGCAATTTTTTTCAGTCTTTTTATTTTTTCTTGACCATAACGTTTGCCTGCTTAGCCTGAGCAGGGACAGTACGCTCCCCAAGCTAACATCAAACACCAAACAGCAGTTGTTATTTCATGGTTGCGTGCAAGCAGAACCAGGTCATCTGCACTGGGTTACAGGCCTGCTGGCTGTGTCCTCCAAAGTGTGCATCTTCCCTTACAGACATTTAGCTTTTCGCTCAGTATTAAATCATTCTTCTTTAGCTTTGTTTTAAATTTACACATTTAACAATACCTGTAATTTCAGAGAATAATATATTAGCGAGGATGTCTTGAGATTACACTTTGTGGAGGTGGTTTGCGATATGACTTAGTTTAGGTAAATGTATAAGACAAAAAAGTGTCCTCTTAGAATGCTCTTTATGATCACCCAAAGCCTTATTTTTCCTACTATCATACAATACCAACCCGATATTTTATATTAGAAACCTTAACTCAAATTCTGGTCCATTAAAAATTGTGCGTTATCGAGAATTTTGATATTTTGGATGAATTGCACCCCCCGCTTCATAAACTGTAAAACAAGGAAACCGAATCCTGTCTGTAATCACTGAGACAGATACTTTGTACTATGCGCCCTTGTAGTGTTTTGTGTGAGTGAATCGAGGATGAGTGTGTGGGACCTTCCCCCTCTGACATTAGCAGGGGGTCAAATGTGCATGTAGGGCACCTGGCTCTCCACCTCCCCTCTCTCTGTGATGTTAAATGTCAACCAGCAGCATCCTGAGAAAGCAAGGTGAGCCTCCATTCAAATGCTTATGCCAGGAGATTATCACGTCTGACTCCCAAAGCCATGTTTCTCTTGTTTAGGGCAATTAAAGCTGTAAGAGAGGGGAAGTTTACTGAATCATTAACCTAAGGTTTTCTTTTTAGTGAAGTCGATGTTGCAGGGTTTGGTGTGCTGAAAGGGAAACCCCTGTCTTTCACGAATTGGAGATGAGCAGCTTAAGCATGATGTGCTTTAACAGCCCTACATATCTTTAAATGTAGTGAATACTCTCATCGTCCATGTGTAAACTTAAAACAATAATTGAAAAAATACAAATTAATTTATACTGGACACAGGTGCTAATGAATATGAAAATAATTTTGCTCTCATAGCTTGGTTTCCAGAGCTGCTGCCTCGCATTGCTCAGCCAGTTTTTTTTTTTTTTTTCAAATAGATGCAGCAGGAGGGATATGATCACATCACTGATTTTACAAGGCACAGTGTGGATTAATGTATAGTTCAATAACTGCATTGCACGCTTATCCAATTGTCTGTCTGATTTGAGATACAGTTCAGCATCGTCGTCTCCTCCAAGGTGCACAAGGGGTTAGATGTAAATCTGCACTATCAGTCGGAGAAACATCCTTGCTATGAAATGGCAGCAGTCAGGACCTTCCGCTGCATTCCCACTGTTCCCTAATACAAAGCCTATTGAGGCCCAATCAGCTGGTCTGTTCCAGCCTTGTAAGTGGATTTCTCCTATACCCCCAAGGTTTGTGAAATGGGGGTCAATGGGTCTGTTATTGTTTTTCTCTGCCTCTTTATCCCCACATAGCTCTGTGATGTCAACAGTGAAATGACGGAGAGAGCTGGGCCCTGGAAAAAACCCAGAGAGGAAATAACTGCTATTATGATTCCTGTGCGTGTCGACTCTCAACAGGGCTGCAATTGTTCCAGTGGGCATGGACGCGTACCCATATGAACAAGGGAAAGGGGTAAATATCACTTACCCCAACAGGTTGAAATGAAACAGCAGCAACTGGCAGGGAGCTACAGAAAATATTGAGTTTATTCTGAAATGTAACTAAACATAACCCTTACTGTCTCTCAGTTGGTGTACAGTTCAGTGCAAGAAGTTTCCTTGAGAAATAATTTCATAGACTACGTCAACAAAATTGTCATCACCATTTGTAAGTGCTGCTTATATAATTCACAGCAGGGACACTTTTTTCTTATTGTTATTAACTGTTACTGAAGCAGGGTGTAAATAGCTTTTCACCTTGATGCTTTTAAAAGAAAAGACACACAATTGTAGTCTCTAATGTGACTCTAAATGGTGACATTTTTAACAAATATGTTTATGTCAAAGGCGAAATGGCATTGTTTTCCATTGTGTTACAGCTTGCTGCCATTTATTAAATGAAAGTGGAGATCCGTTATGAGGTGGAATTTTATGCCTCTGCCTGCAATGTGATCATTGCACCAAAGCACAGCCATAAATTTCTTTTGATATAATTGTATTAATGCAGCGAGTAATGGATGAGCATATGTTTCACACTGATTACTATCCCTCTCTGACTGTGTGTCCTAGTTGCCTTCCCATCGCCTGACTATCGGAATGAGAATATGTGCCTTGAGTTAATGCTGATTGCAGCAGCTGCCAACACATGAATCTCCATGGCAACAATAATGGTTGCCAGGCAACCATGCTCTTTTAGGGACACTGAAAGAAGCCCAAAGGCTTACTAAAAATATATATGAATATAGTACTTCTTCAACGCCTCAACCGTATGCATGTAATGCACTGAGTGACAAACAGTGAAATGCTTTAAGATACTGCGTGTTAGTCTCCCCTATTCAGCTGCAGTGTGTGGTAACCCTGATGTTACCCTACTTTGGCATGAGCGCTCCGCTCCAAATGGAAGCCACAAATACTGATACCTTTCATGACATTAACACACAGAGGCATGACGGAGGAAAGGATGCTTCTATAAGGTTATGTACTGTATTTGGGTCCGTGGGCAGCCTGGTTCAAGGAGATAGGGATGTTTTTTTACACTTGAAAAATGGGGCAACTGTCAGCCATCTTGGCTCCCACATCGAGCTTCCCCTTGCAGCTCGCACAGACCCAGGTGGCATGCGCACACGCTGTGGAACAAAGCATTCCATCAGCGCAAGTGACATCACTGCAGTCAGCTCAGCTGTTTCTGCCTGCGCTATAAATAGTGTGGCGGAAAGAGCGGATTGCCTATGCAGAAAATATTTAACTCCTGACCCCAAGCCTTGAGAGAAATAGATTTTTGTATTCTTGCATGGAAGTGGTGAACTGGATCTTTGCCAGTGCATCAATCATGAAATATGGGTGTTTGTTCATGTCTCCCTTATGGTTGTATGTCTAGGTCCTTGCACAGTATTATATAAAAGTGTGATGTATTAGCTTGTGTTCTGTGGTGGATTTATGAAGCTTTGAGATAGATTGTGAAGGATACATTGAAAAGTGATCCTTTATATTACATATATGAGTGACATTTCAGATATGACAGAGTTAACCACAATATTAGAAATATACATTATGAGCTATTTTTGTCTGTCACAATATTGATTTTATGTTAGACATTGTGAACGAGACTAGATAGCTTTGCAGCATTTTATATGGTTTTATTTATGTATTTAAGATTTCTCCAGATTCGTTAGCAGTGAGTTGTTTGAACAAGGTGGTTCGCTCACAAAGTGTTGAGTTGAAGCCACAGCAAGGGAATGCAAGGATAAAGCGAGGAGGAAAGCAGGGGAAGAGCTCAGTCACACACATCCTGAGGGTCGGAGTACCAATGGCAGTCATTGATAATGTACCATGTCAGCTGGCTTCCTGCCGTGGCTTTTGCAAATTCCCAGTTCTCTTTAAAAGACACACTCTAACACACAGCAGGCTGTTGCTGGTGAAGCTTTCTCTCACACCAATACGTAGCAGCGCTGCAGCAGCCTGCTAGTCCAGCGAGCCAGGCTGAGGGTCGTGGTGTGGCTGGCCAGGAGCCAGGACGTGTGCAGGGGGCTATGCCATGGCGTTGGCCCTCGCAGGCTGGCAGCATTGAGGAGCGTAAAGGCATTCAGAAGCGTGAATGTCCCTTTGTCTCAGAGCAGCGTGCCAGGCTAGCTCTAATGAGGCAACTCTTTGTGGCAGGCCTCTCAACATCAAGTGGGCTGGTGGACTCATTAACCTGACTACTGCAAATAAAGCAGGCAGGCACAAGAGACGCCTATGATAGCACACTTAAGGCCCCACTGAATCCCCCCACCGCCGCCATCATCCCTCCCCCTCCTCCCTCTCTTCTTTTCCCTCCAGTCTCTCAGGCTTCCCAGGGCTGCTCTGATAGGAGGAAATCAGCCTCTGGCCTATTTCAGGTGTCCCAAATATAAGGGATGGGGGTGATTTCCACTTTCCTTATTCTGTCTCCTCCCTACCTGAGCCTTAATCAGTTTTTGGCTCTGTTCTGTAACCTGGTTTTGCTGAAAAATGAATGAACTACATTTGCATGCTTCTGTGTAAAAGACGTAGTCTGTTGGTGAAAGTGCCTGCGTACAAAGTGTTTCAACACTTGTGATCCCAGTTAATAGGTTTTCTTACTACAATATTTCTTTCTGCAGATATCGCAATTAACTAGTTAAAGCTTTCTATTTTGTGGTAGAGAACACATATTTCGTCTTGTCTCATAAACATGTGCAATCTGTGAATATATTTATCTGATGGATACTGTAGGTGTACAAGCATTTTTAAAATACATGCCCAAAAACATTGAATCAAGTGCTTTGGGTATTGAAACACAAGTCAATATTTGTTTGTATTTTAGACACATTGTCCTCCCAACAAATTATTGTTTGTTGTTATGGGTGAACATTTAATTGCCATTTATTCATTTTTATCAGTAGCCGCACAACAGAACCACAGCTAGACCAACTGCAGTATAAGCTGTGTTTTGGTTTATTCAAATGTGGAAAAGGAAAAAGGAGATGCAGATGATGTTTTTTGGGAAATATTTCAATTATTTTTAATTATCAGATACATTTTGAATGTCTAATTTACTGTTCTTTTTTTTTTATTGATGTGTTGGTAAATATCACTTCCAAACACGTTTTCACGGTGACTCCTGCTGTTATATTACTTTCTGTATTAGTTGAACTGCTGTCAGTCTGATTTTAGTTTCATGGTTAATGAGTCAAGTCTTTTTATACCATCTTAAATCTTTTAAACTTATCAACTTGGGCAATGCGTTGATCAACTTGACTTATTTGGGTCAGTGAAGCTTTTATGAGTAGTTCTCCCAACTAATGAAGCAGTTGTAATGTCGAAACGAGGGATCGTAAGTGAATCTGTTGAAATAGATTTGCTAACTTGTTTTGATGAATATTTTTATAGTGGTGTGGAAGTCTTATAGCTCGCCACTGAATTATGTATCTCCGTGAAATTGGGTCACGAGCAGCTGTTCTCTGCTCACTGACAAGGGCAGGTCAGATACTCATCTCACAGTATGACAGTGTGTTGTTTTATATTTCTCCTAGTTATTTATCTCTCATATCCATGCTGGTTATTAACGCTCAGCGTTATTGCTTATGGGTGTGGACCTCTCAGATATTGATTCGCTGTTAATGTTGTGTACTGTTTGATATATGGCCTTTGAAATTGCTCAAGCATTTGATCAGGTTGCTTGTATGTAGATTAGATTCATTAGATATTGCCCTCGCTATTTTTCATGGTGTTTCCTCACATTAATTTTATGTCCTTTCATTGTCCTCCCTGCAAAGTAAATGATTTTAATCTGGTGAGGCTGTGTCCTCTGAAATTCAGGCAGCAGTGCAGAATGTAGGAATAGTCTAACGCCACAATAAGAACTAATCGTGCAAGTGCCTCATTTTCTGAAAAAGAATATTCATACCAACATCAAAGGAGTTAGCACTCCTGACACTGACAAATTGCAGATGAGGTTTCATTAATTAAGTAGGCCACTAATGTTTATTTAAATGAAATTTACGGTTGCATTATTGATTTGCCTCCACAAAATGATCTGACACGATGCACATGGATTGTGAGCAGTGGCTCTCTGCAGGCACAGACAGACAGCAGGGGTATGAAAGAGGGGATGGATGGATATTTGGAAGGGGTCTAGATATGTTTGAAGCCCAAAGATTGGAAGGAAGGAGGGTTAGGAATGAGTAGTTGCCAGCATGAAGGTGCCTTTGCCTATATATCCTCAGAATGAAGCCGGAGCCTGTGGGGAAAAGGATGTTTTTGTTTGCATTTAAATTACAGACTATTCCCGCATCAGATCTAAGGAAGGAATGAAATCTCTGTCACCACTGTTTCTGCTTTTATATTACATGTGGCAAATTAAAGCAGCAATAATTGACAGAAGGTTCACATCCAATTCACTTGACTTCATTCGGGGTAGATATACTGACTCATATCTCCTCTCAAGATTTACCACGCATCAACATTCCCTTGTGCAGTCTGCCCTCTAGTTTTCTGCTTCTCTAACTTGTGACAATTTCAGGTTTCCTATCTTTGTTGCTGACATCATTTTATATCTTTAAAACAGTGTATTAAAGAACACCACACATGGCAAGCAAATGCTTCACATTTATGGTTTCAAAAATCTGCAATGCATAGCAAATTGTCCTCTAAACCTCAAACTATTTCATACATTCTTCTCCTATTGTTCCCAAAGGCAGGTGGAGGAGACAAGTCTAAACAGTGTGTATGTGCATTTACACATGTGTACATGTTTGTCAGCCACACAACACTCTGTGCTGTTAGTAGACACAACACATGTGGATAAATTGTTATTGACAAGTATTCACGATACACCAAGAGCTACTGAGAAGACTCAATAACATTGAGGGATAGGCTTGTTGAGATCCAAGGCCTTTCTAATTTCCCTTAATAGACTCCTGTATGCTTTGAAATGTGATTTCGGCTGGAGTGGTGGGTTTTGGTAGTCTGTTAGCCACTCCATCCATCGCTCCTCCCTGTAACGGAGAGCATCAGAGTCACAGGCAGGTTTTTACCCAGCAGAGATGCACACCGCAGTATTCGTGCAACAACCACAGCCTCTTGTCTGTTAAACATTTGACTGAACAAAAATCAATCATAATTAGATCGGATGAAATGAATCCAGGTGTCAGAGTTCAGGCATAAACCTATCCCTGGATTTGTACCATGATTTATCTGTGACACTAAATATAACAATGCTGCAGCTCCTCCTGCTTCTTGGTGTTTGCAGTAAAATGAAGAGTTTTCTCATTTTTCATATGTGCCATTTCAGTGGTTTATTTTACAGCCTATAACTTGTAGTCGTGCAGTCAGTGTGCAAATATTTTTGACATATTTATACAAACATGTACTCTTTAGTGGTTTCCGTTGTATTTATTCAGTGACTTAAAATAGACAAGAATGCACACACGTGCTTGTGTCAGGTTCCATATGGTGTTCTTTTATTGTAGAAATGGATTCCTAGGTGTGTGTGTGTGTGTGTGTGTGTGTGTGTGTGTGTGTGTGTGTGTGTGTGTGTCTGTGTGTGTGTGTGTTGGTGAGTGTGAGTAGAGCAGATGAAACCGCTTCTGTTGTGTTCTTCCTCTCGGGCAGCGCTCTGATGGCAGGTGCAACGGGATGACTGCCTGCCATCTGTCCAGGTATGCTGCTCCGTACATCTTCACCCCACAGCTCTGTGGAAGTGTCTGAATCATGTGTCTGTTTTGGCATGTTTTTATGTTTTTTTGTTTTTTTTTCTATCTTTGCCCTCTGTTCTCAGAAACATAAGACGATGATTTTCTCATGAGCTTAACTTCAGTTCAAAACAATTCCATCCACTCTTTCCTTGATTTATAGTTTTCTATCATGACATATACACACTGACACTTGTTGAACACGTATAAGTCCATCACACAGGTACCCACATGCACTCCCACCACCAAAGGATATGTCCATATATGTATGATATGGTGGAGCTGAAGGCAGAGATAGGACTGTGTGCGCGTGTGCGTGTGCGTGTGCGTGTGCGTGCGCGTGCGTGTGCGTGCGCGTGCGTGTGCGTGTGCGTGTGTGTGTGTGTGTGTGTGTTTATATGAGAGAGAGAGGGAGCGAGGCAGGTGGTAAATGACATTGCGAGCCAACAGTCCGAGGTCAACCTCACTGGGCATAAGTCCAAGCTATATTATCAACTGGATAGCTGGCAGCTTGCATTGCTGTACTGACGCTGCCCACACCCAAAGCTATCCACACCTAGACAATCCCCCGCACACACAGACAACTTGCTATAATATTGATTTGTAAACAGAATTAAATTATACAGAATTCTAATCGTTTTATTGCTCGTAGCAGCAGCATTGCATTCCAACTGTGGCACCAATTTGAACACAAAAAATTACCTTGAAAAATGGCAATATGTTTTCTCCATTTGTGTCATATCGATCTTTGGAAATAAACGAGGTCCAGAAGATGCCGTATTCATTTTAATAGTAGCATTTTAGATTATCTGTAGCATTTTTATTCTGCAAAAGCAACAACATTCTTTATATTTTCACTGTTAACACACTATAATATACCTATTAAGAACATTTTAGGTGTTCGTTAATGTACAGTATTTGTCAACTATTATAAGTTCTCCTGAAGATATAATTTATATCAGTACAACTGTGTTTTACTTTATTGTCATTCATTATTGGCTTGTTTATACAGCAGCCTCCACTTGCTTACCACCATATTATAGTGCCATATAAACCATTTATTAAATGTTTATACACTGCTTGTGAGTGCTAAATATGGGGGCTGAAGTGTCACCTTTTCCTACCCGTCTCGTTTTGAGTTTATGCTAAATTAGATCCATTGTTTATTGTTATTGCATCAACATTTGATCAAAAATGACCGTCATAGAATGCAGTGTAAAATTAAACTGAGGATATGTTCAGTGTTCAGAATAGATCAAGTGCATTTGCTTGATCTAAATCATCCACTGAAAGTTAAAGAAAAGAATCTTCTGACGTGCTTGCCTTTTTTTTTTCTTTGCGGCAAGTCATGCTTCATCAGAGCGGCGTGCTGTTTGACCCACTTTACTTCAACATTTCCTTCTCCGTTGTCTCAAAGAAAACCAAATACCACGGTGCATTTATGGTAGTTGGGAAAAGGGTACATTTCAGCAGCACTAAACGCTTGTGCAGTGAATACCACAGTTACTTTGCATAACATGTGTAATAAGAAACTGCTTATTGAAAGATGTGCCCTCATGATTTGTCTTTCTTTTTTTTTGCCATGTGGTATCCAGGCTTTTTACTCATGGACATGAATATATACACATGCTTGCATGTGGTACACAATTTCCCATCAGTGTTACAGTAGATTGTCAATGATAAAGCGAGATACGTTTCCAGCAGGTGTTGGTTACCGTTGGTTATCTGTCTCCATATCAGAATTGTGTATGTGGAGGGAAGGAGGTCATAAAATATGACAGCAACATTTTGTGATTTTAACCCTGCTGAGGTCCCCTGTGCACATACCGATGGCTTGTCGGCCGTAGGAAAGATCCTAAATTTACATCTGAGGTTAGGAGGCAGGGGTGGATAGATGCTGAGGAGAGGGGGGATGGGATGGAGAGAGAAAGAGAGGAGGGAGGGGGACACAGCAGCTGGCTCCTTTTTCCCTGTCATTATCCCTGGTCGCTGTTTCAGTCAGCCCATTTGATGAAAGTCAAATAGTACACTAGCCCTGATTATGTGACAACTGGAATTCACCTACTTAGTTAATCCTGCATCGGGGTTTAGATTTCAATTAATTTCTCTCTGGTTGCTCCATCCTCCCAGGGGGTGGTGAGAGTATGCTGGGGGAGGGGAGCCTGCTGTGTGGGTGAGGAGGATACAGTATGATGGAGAGGGTGGGGGGAGGGGAAGCCATACATAGAGAACAGAGATGGTGAAAATGCCTGCACAGCACATTCAGATATACCACGCAGCAGGGCGGGGAGATGGTACCTGTCTGGTTTTCTTACTTCAACTGTGTAGTCAGGGAGCAAACAGCAAAACATTTTTATAGCTTTTATTTCCTTTGCAAGCGACTCATTGTGTGTGTGTGACCGCAGCATATGCATGAATGTCTTTCGTGCTTTTCCTGCATGGCTTTCAGCGAGCTTTCTGATACCTTATCTACATGCTTACTAGTGTGTGCTCTGAATGCTTTTGTTCATATGCTTGTGTGTAAACCTGAGCGCATGCACACATTTCAGCGCATGTATTTATGTCTGTTTCATACAAAAAGCTGCATATTAATCAGGTCTCAGAGGCCCTTTAGAGGATCAAACCCCCCAGGTTGTGATTTTCCGCCATTAGTCTTACGAGGCTGAGGGGACTGAGACTGTTTAGGCCAGCTGAGCCTGCTGTGCTTAGGGAACAACGCTACTGTATCTCCTCTCTCCTCCCCTCCCCTCCTCTCTCCGTCTTCTCCTGTCTCTGTATCTGACATTCCTTGACATTCTGATGAAGGTTTGAGTTAGAGCCTCCTGGCCGCGTCGCCATGGTAAATCTTTCGCCTGATGGCGTCCGATCACACTGGGTGTCTGTGATGTGCAGAGTGCCTGGCGAGATGCTGCTGCACATCCATCTAAGAAATAAGCAGGACAATTCCAAGAAGCAATTTAGGTTCAATGTCACTTAACATTTCTGCAGATATTTGGAATTTTGTGAAGGTATTAATGTAAAACAAAATAAAAATTATTTCTCTAATGTATAAAATTTACATTAAATATTTTCAAATTCAAAGCAAGAACAAATATTTTGTTCTTGGACAATCTAGTTAGATTTAATTATGTTCTTCTTTTTTTGGAGGAAATATAAGCCAATCTTATATTATTTTAAATGTTTTATACAATTTGTTCAGGAATTAAAAGGCTACATTATGAGGATGAACAAATTGTCACTATCATGACATTGTGCATTGACCATGAGAGATGTTGTTAGTTTGCCCTTTTAGTTACTGACATAATTCATAATGCTCTTTTTGGGAAAAGGCTATTTTGTTAATCACTTAAATTCAGTCAAAATACTCTTTTGTATTTTTGTATGAATTTATTTAATTGACATTGTCTGCAACAAAAAGGCACATTGTAGAGTTTTATTACAGACTTGTCAGGGCTCCCTGCACTGCTATTGAAGGGCAACTTGTACATCATTAGTTGGGAAAAAAACTATAATCATGAATAATGTCAAAGATCGACTAATGTATACTACATTAGTTTTTAGCCCTGAATCATAATCGTATACTTTCACAACATTTACTTTATTCTTAACTGCAGTGCTTCACAAACACATTTATTTTCATATTACCCTTTAATTTCTTTCATCCAACAATTAATTTAATCTTTAGTGTAAAGAAGGAAACTCTTGTGGGTAACTCCCTTCATTCCATCATGTAGCCTCACACAGAAAGCATCTAAGCTGTTATCAAGGACCCTATTCTAATGGAGAGGCTAATGACAAAGCTAATGAGAAAGCTAATGTGAGAAGGTGATGGTGTTGGTAGCTAAAGATAATGCCATGTAGATCTCCTGCTGGGTGTCCTCGCTCTCCATCAGTTCTCATTAATAGAAATGGTGCTGTGTTGGGAAAGGAGGCTGACTCTTAATACACTACCAACCCGCTGTAATCTGCTTTCATAAGTAACGCCTGACAGTGGAGCTGGATACTTACCTTACCTCCACCCAGGCCTGTACCTCCTCGTCCTTAACTTGCTGTCTCCTCCCTGCCAACGTGAAGCCCCCACAGCAAAGGATGCTGGGACGCTAATGGTTCTCGGCATCCAAGCCCACTAACTTCAGACTAGTGAGGACACCAATGTGAACCCTATGACACATAAAGATGAGGTAGAAACCTATCCTTAAAATATGATGAATTAATTGTTAATAGTGTATTAAAGGAATAGTTCAACATTTTGCTTTCTTGCTGACAGTTAGATGAGACAATCAATATTGTTGTCATGTCTTTTCAATAAATAGGAAGCTACAGCTAGCAGCCTTTTAGCTTAGCTTAGCATAAACACAGGAAGCAGGGGAAAACAGCTACAAAGGTGAAAAGCACCTCTAAAAGAAGTTTGTTTAATCTGTACAAAAGAACAGAAATGTAGAAATGGCACATTGTGGTTTTACTGTGGGTTATGTGTTAGACTATTTCTTGGCGGGGAGCAATGACTTCCTGGAATCTTGTCATGTCACCATGAGGTTGCCAGGCAACCAGCACAGACTCCAGGAAGTCACCAAACCCTGGCAAAGAAATAGCCGGCCACGGACGGGTTAAGAGAGCTGGACACTGTGTCACAAATCCACCTTGCTGTCAATTTGCTCACGTGACCAATCATGACGCTGTAATAAAAAGATCCCTCGTAGTCAAAACATATTTTTTCCTGTTGATCAGCATTATAAAAGTCAGGAAAATGTTTCAAAAATGTTTCAAAAACGTATCAAAATATGGTTTTATGTGCATGATGTCATCACCGTTTAAAGTCTGGCCAAGAGGGACCAAGCAGGCAGGGGCCCGGCATCTAGATTTTATAATTAATTCATGAGTCCTGCACATGGACCGAGCCAAGCTAGCTGGGTCTTTTTCATCTGTTTCCAGTCTTTATGCAAAGCTAAGTTAACTGTCTATTCAATAACCGACAGGACAGTAGTATCAATCTTCTCGTCTAACTCTCGACAAGAAAACAAATAATTGTATCTCCAAAAATGTCAAACTATTCCTTTTATGTGTTCATGTACAGTATGTCATAGCAAGTAAGACATAGCTAAGAACGTGTGAGAAAATAATCAACCAGAAACAGAGAGTCAGAGAAAAGGAGTGTGTGTGATAGAGAGAGACGTGTACAGAGAGTTTTCCTGGCTCTGTAATGGCTGCCATCCTCTCTCTCTCTCTCTCTCTAGCCCTCCTCCTCCTCCTCCTCCTCCTCCTTTTCCTCTCACGGCTGCGGCTCTGTGGATCCTCTGTGCCCAGGCATGCGGTACTGAACATGCATGGAAGCGTGTCTCCTCCTGTAGCAAGCTACCTTCTGCACCACTCCTCCCGCTATTTCAAGGAAAGTGCAACCTTTGCCTTGGGCCTTAATTATGTTCAATTTGCCAAGCTGGGCCTGAAACCATTGGGGGGTGGAAAAGCTCTCTGACCTATTTATCAATGCAGCTTTTTCCTTCCACTGACTGAGACCGAACCAAAAAGATACAGAGAGAGAGAGAGAGAGAGAGAGAGAGAGAGAGAGAGAGAGACTTTACTTAGTTTTCACATAAGCAGCAACGGCATAAGATGTGTGAAAAAACAGGTGTAACAATGGTACAATATATATTTATATGCTGTGTTTGCATCAGGGAGTGCTGATCATCACTACTCTGGGTGTGTCACTGTAGCATTTACCTTTTTTTCCTGTCTTACATTTTATCTTATTAAGAAATTAACAGATCTGTTTGATTTCTTATGAGCATTTCTCTATGCTCCGTGATCAACACTCAAACCAAATTCCTTTGTAGGGACTAAAGTCTCAAAACTCGGTTCAGAAACAATGTAACAGCATTATTTGTTTTACCTGTGGCCAACAATTCTGTGTTATCTCCCAAACAGACCGCTGCTCTTTCAATAGAGACTGAAGAAGCTTCTTCAGACCACATGATTGGAGGTAAACACTGAGGAGGCCATTGACCTTTCATTACAGCTTCTGATAAGGCCAACTATCTCCCCTCTCTACACTGTGCCCTAAATGTCAAGTCACTGTATGTGTTATAATTACCCTGAGTTAGTATTTTCCTCCTCTTTACGTTTCAATGCATAGAGAGCAAATCCCACTAGTTGAGGTTGGCTGAGGACATGTCATACTACATTAGACGTGTGTGGTTAATTTAGCTCTTCATGGGATAATAAATTACCTATTTTTTGTAACGTAGCATTTTCCAAAGATGTAAGGCATTCTCAACGCTGAGAATTTACCTCCCCAGAGTCAAGAGCTTGTTAATACATTCTCATTAAGAGGTTTTATGCATGGACAAATAAACAAATGCTAATAAACTCCTAATTATTTTTCTCACAGCAAATTCATGGATTTGAATATTCATGTTTGACCAAAAAGCAGTGCAATTATTTTTTCCTTTTCCTGGATGGTACTGAGCAAGCTATTTTTGAAAATGCCTCCTTTTAAAACATTCTGACTGTCAGAAATTTTATTTCAAGAACAGAAACGTAACTCTTGAAGTCGTGAAAGAGTTGGTGTTTGTTTTACAAATATAGGATTTGAGTGATTGTCGAGAGAATATTTTGACAAAACTAAAGGGAGAAAAGGCTCTTAACTGATCAGACTGTGCTTTTCAGCACATTTATATATAATTGGTTGAATAATTTTTTTTTCCCCACATGCAATTTCAGTCAAGATTTTTGCCATCAGCCAAAGTGTCGATTTTATTTTGTTGTGAAAGATGATGTCAAAGTCCTGCAGTATTTCCCTATAAAAGAGGAACGCCCTCCAAACATTGACTCAATACAATGCACCATATTTCAGCTCTATTGTGATTTTTTTCCCCCCTGTGAAAACATTGTGCATCACTAATGCAATTTGACTTGCCGATGCAATTGTGTGGAAGAAGGTAGGCCCATTTTGTGTGTGTCAAGGAAGGCTTTTAAACTGTCACCTCACTCTCTCCTTCCTCCATACAGAAACCTATTAGAGGTCCTCTTCGGTGGCTTGGACAATGGAGTGTGAACGCTGTTTCCCCATTCTGATTTTATACAACAGTTATACGGTAGTAATAACTGCAGATCTCAGAGACTGTGTCTTTTTTCGGGGATGTATGTGAATGTATTTAAGTATGGTGGGTTTTGACATCCTAAACATAAGGGGCTTGGCGCATACAGGCATACCATATCAGGAGTCCAAGTCTAGTTTGCATGATGTCGACAGACTGCCATGATTCAAGATGGCACCTGTCTCACGAATGTCTTTACCGCTGCTGCTCTGAGCCTTCCGCAGCTTAGTGACAGCCAGAATCCTCGCTGACAAGAAAGCCCAGAGAGAACCAGAAGCAGAATCTGAGATTAGGAATGTTGTTGTAAGCATTAAGATGCATGAATCTCTCTGTTAAGGACGGGGCTCTATATTATTCGTTCGATTAAAAACTGTGGGGTGCTAAAGACATTAGTCAGACTCATTCCATGCGGTGATTTGCTGCATGCCTTTTAACAAGTGCAGCCTTCACTTGCACATGGCAGAAAATGAAGTGAGGAGAAAATTAAATTATGATTTGTGATGACAAAACTGAGTGCGTGCTACCACAAAAACAGCAACAACTCATGAATAATGCATGGCTGCCGTGGGCTATAGATTAAGTGTGAATATTCATTCATTTGCTTGCCCTTTGGGAGGTGATGCAAATTCATACAAAGGCATGCTGGCAACTGGGTTATCCACCGCTCATATGAGTAAATAAGGGTAACTACGGATGGCACTGGTTATTTCTTCATGAATAGCAAAGCTGCCTGCAAACTGAAGGGCAGCGTCTGTGCTGTTAAGAAGTTTTAACAGGGTTTTCCAAGTGACCCCCCCTGCTCTTAAGTGCTAAGTCACCAGAGCAGGGAAAGCCCATTAGTGTAAAGAAGGTTGGGGGAAGGAAAGAGTTTGAGTGATTAGGCTGATTGGATATAGCAGCACTAGGTTGCTCAGGTCAGGACTAATCAGCATCAGAACAGAAGGAAGGTCCTTAACGAGTAATAAGAAAGAAAGACGAAGAGATACAAATGCTGTCCAGTGTAAACAGCCTTCATGTCACACACACAAACAATAACACTCTCATATAGCCCCAGGCAAGCACAGTGCAGTCACTGAGTCAGCATGGCGATGGATGAGCCACCACTGAGTATAAAAACAACACAGCTAATATTTGATTGTACTCTTTAGTCGCACCAGTTTGTGCTTCTGGACAGAGCCAGTGGGCCTAAACCACCTGAAAATCAGAAAAGAAATTGAGGAACCATGCACTGTGAATGACTCACAGTCTGCAGGTTTTCAGTCGACACAAGGCAATTTTACTGATAAGACAACTTCAAACAGAGCAGAGGAGCTATTCAATGAAATCACCTCTTGTAGTTTTTGCTTGGAATGACAACCTGCAGACTCTCATCCCTCTGCTGCACATCGCTGACTTTCTTGGACACTATTTTAGCTCTCACTCTCCCTGCACTAGCACTTGGCTGTAGGTTCCTTTCCACATTCACTGTCTTCTTTTTCCTCAACCGTGAAAAAACACACTGTGCAGGATAAATTGATTTTGTTTAGGGGTTCATTTGCACATTTATCCACACTATATAGAGAACCCCAGCATGTGCATCGCCCCTGCAGCATGGCAGTGGTGGGAGGAAGAGCAGGGATTGGACGGAGATAAACGACTCATTAACCCCAAATTGATCATGAGCTGCACACTTGTGAGGACATTTCATCATTAATATTTCAACGTAATTATTTGTGCGCATGTTGACACCGAGGTTCTAATTCACACGTCACTGTGTGATGTATGAATTATTGTAATGAACAATATTTGAGCAGTTATTTCTTCCCCCTGCCACCATTTTTCTTTTCCCCTCCTCTCTTTGTCTCCCACCTCTCTCCTGTGTGCAGAAATAATTTTGTGTCATGATAAACTCATGTCTTAGGGGCTTAAATCCCGAAGACTGTCACTTATACATTTTACTCTGCTGGCTGAGGGAATTGTGCCACATACAGATTTATAAACTGCTAGTGCAAAGTTTCTGATTTCTGCTTGTTCACTCAAAAATGTTTTTGGTATCGAAAAACACTTTTGAGAAATGCTGTCAGTAGAGATTGAATTTCTTATGAGTGGCGGAGAGATTGGCAAAACATTTTCATGAAGTTCCGTGTTCGTCTCGCCTGAGCTGTGTTCTGTGCTGTCCCAGCTTTTATTCTGTATGACATGCAGTAGGTATCTGCGTGGTGATTTGCTATCCCGTAGAGGTGGAGTGTCTGCTTTGCTTTGTTTACCCCCCTCCCTGATGTACCCGTCACTTGTACTCAGTCAGATAGCAGCGACAGAGAGAAACTTTCATTTCCGCTAACCCGTTCCCTTCAATGTGCAGACAATTCAGAGCATCCACACTCCGCAAATCATTCTGTACACTTGTACTATAACATCAAACAGCTGAGAAACAGCCAAAGACAGATAGCAGATGGGCTCTGAATCGCTCAGACCAACATGCCAACACCTTGAACGAGACATCTCATTTCAGGCACCAACACTGTTGCCACAGCTTCGACTTTAATAGACTTCTCTGGGTGAGGTTTGAGGTTCAGAGCAGAGAGCCAGATTGAGAGGTTTGAGGATTGGAGGTGAGTGCAAACCTGTGCATCAGCATGTCTTAATCCCAGAGAGCCATAATCTGGGATTAGTGATCCTCTCCTCACTGGATCCAGATTAGAGCATCCGCTCATGCAGCAGGCTCTGCACCAACGGCTGGCGCCACCTCCCCAACCCCTGTGGGAGGAGCTTGGAAAGGCTGTGGTGCACACTGATTGGAGGACTCTCGGGATAAACTATGTGGTGACAGGGGTTGCCAAGGCGATCACGCTGGCTTTGTGATGATTGGTTGTGTCAGAGCTCAGGATGGCTGGCTGTCCTCAGACCCGCATTAGATCACTCACTGGAGAGGTACTTGTATTAACGTACCTACACACACACACACACACACACTGTTGAACGTGCGTGTAAACTGGATGATTGAAAGCTTTTCACTCTTCATACCAACAAATTTAACAACATACTTATTAGAACAGAGAGACATTGATTTATGGATCCGAAAGTGTGCAGTGCAAGCCATATTTCATTTGCATGTGTGTGTGTGTGTTGGTTGGTGGATCTTTTGCTGTCAGATATCTGTCATACATGCGCGCGCGCACACACACGCACACACACACACACACACACACACACACAGCAGTAGCAGCAGCCCACATAGGTCAATCTCATCACCCTGCTCACTGGCACGTGTTGGGACCATAATCCTAAGGGTCAGAGGTCAGCTTCATGCTGCTTGCCTGGCTGAAAGGGCAGATGGGACACACACACACACACAGGTCAGCCTCATGCTGCCGGGTTGGTTTGAAGGGCAGATGGGTACATTGTGTCATTATGGCGGCCGGGCTACAGCTTGTGGGGGCAGCCATGTTGTCATTGAGAGGACACTCGCTGGGTCAGGTGTACAGAGGCAGACACTGAATGTAGTGTATTATGTGGAGGCCTTTGTTTGGAGTGTATATTCAAGTCTGCTGGTTATATCTATGACCTGTCTCTGGATGCATTTACATGACTTGAAGATGACGAAAGATCACATGCCATGTCATGTAATTGTCATTGAAAAAATTAGCAATATTTGTACGTCTTTTACGTGGCTGATTTAGGAGGTCATTGTGAATCAGATTTGTTTTTTCTTGAAAAGCCATTAATGCAAAAAGTGTTTTAGACTATAAGTACAAGAAGCCTGTGAGGTAGAAACTCACCTGAATTGTTCTTTCTGCCGACTGTTCTCATTTGGAGCTGATCCACTTCAGGGGGTTTTATGAGACGGAGAAATCTGTGAGCAGCAAAAGACTGAAAATTGCAAAATTATGCTATATTGATTTAGTTAAGTAACATAAGAAATGTCAGAAAAGCTTTTTGTTTTTTGTCCAACTATTTAGGTCACAGTGCACAATCAATTTCACACACACGCATTTATCTCATGTCCGCAATCAGTAACTTTTTTTGCCTCACGGGTGGGGAGCATTTTTTTCTTACTTACAAAGAAACAATGTAACAATGTTTTTTTGGAGTACATCAATAACATGCTTCATTTTGCACGCATGTCTCAACCCTTTTATTGTGGCAGAGACACAGTTTGGGAGGTTTATGATTTGTAAGCTGCTTTCATTGCATTTCCCCTGCAAATGTGGTATTAAAAATACTGCAATTTTAAGGAATGTAATACATGTATAATCTGCTTTTGCTGGATTAGGCTCCCACATTAGAACAAATCAGGAAGACACAAAGGGCAGGGACTGGAGGTCTAAATATACTCCCTTTATCCGTCACTGCATCAGCCCCATTTTTGGGAGATGTGCTTCTGGTGATGAGCGCTGGTACTTTGTTTTTACTAGAGAAGTATTAGAGTGAAATGACAGCGCTGCCTTTTTTTAGAGACAGTCTGTTTCTACAAAACCTTCCAGTGCCCTGCACAGTAAATGGCCTCATTGAGATAATAGATATTTAAAATAGATATATTAAAGCAAGATGAAATTGAAGACAGTATAACACACAATGAATCGTGAACACGCCTTTCATATTGTCAGGTGCATCTTTGATTATATTTCCCAAAAGTGCAATGTGTATTTGTCAGTGTAGTGTAAATCTTGATCTGCAGGGAACCTCCATGTAGAAGCCAATAGTAGTCTAACGGTGAATGAGAACACAAGATAGAAATGGGTGTTATATGCCGTGAGAGAGGTGGGCAGAGGGTGACAGCCCTCAGTTAGGTCTGTCAGACCCGGGGCTCTGCAGGCTGTCAGTCCCAGGATAGCAGAGAGAAAATGGAATTCGTTTTATCCCTGGACTTCTTCAGGTCAACTGTGACAGGGTTGCCCCTCAATTACAGAGTATCAGCACCTCTTCTCCCTGCTTTTCTCCTCTTCCTCCCGCTCGCTGCAGTGTGCCTGTGTGTGCTCTGCAAGAAGCATGCAGAGAAGAAAAATTGAGAGGAGAGTGGGGGCAGGGTGGCAAGCACCTACAATAGGCTGCCAGGAGAATCCATAGAGCACAAGGAATTTCCAGAGGCGTTTATACCTCGGTTTATTGTTTGAATATATCTCCTCACCTACACCAAGGATGTGTTTGCTATCACACAGCATAACGATAGACTGTATGTTTTATTGATTGCACAATGAATACTGAGCATCCCTTTAGATATCGCTGCCATATTTGGCGTTGACTATCTTCCCTTTAAGTGAATCACATATATCTAATGATCCTAAACTTCATGTTTTATGTATCCACCTTAACTAATAAGGTCAACTAGCAGTGAAATGGCTGACAGGAATCTATGCATTTTAATGCTGCTGCAGAACAATGGACACGCGCCAAACACAATAGGGTGGATATGGAATCAGTCAATGAGGAGGTAGTGTGACCAGCTGGAGCCCTCTACCCCCTGACCCCGAGGTCACCAACCGCTACCCTTCTCTTTCATTCACCTCTCCTGGTCGACTCATGAAAATGCATAGAATAGGAAAGTTGCTTTGTCATACAGATAACCCCAACGCGTGGCGGTCTGATAGGGCACCATTATGAAATCACTTTCCTTTATCTGGAGGGGGTGATTGCTCAGACGCCCCTTGACGTGTCATACTCTGCTTGTTTGTGATTGAAAGCAAGGTCTGACCTGCAGCAGATGGACTGGGCTGTGTCTAGAAGTTGAGCAGTATAACTGGACACCCTTGCTTAACCTTGACCCCGTATAAATCTAGACTGCACTGCCTTAAGGTCACTTGGGTTTCAATTTCTTTCGAGTAAGCATTAAAGACAAGGGGGCGACTCGCATCAAGCAGCTACACTTCTTTCTTTAATCCAGGCTTCTGAAAAGCTGCAGGCCAAACAGAAAGTGCTTTAACTGGCTTCTGTGTGTCCCAGTCCCTTTCATAGCAGTGACTCACGCTTTGTGTTGGGAGACTAAAGAGCTCTGTCCTGCTCCTCTGTCCTCTTTAGTGGCCATAGCGAATAGACCTTGCCGCCTCCAGCTCTCAGCTTGCGAACCGCTGCGGCTCAGACACTGTAAGAAACTAAACTGTGAACCAATCCAACCTGCAGAGGAACTGATCTGCCATTCTTGTCCGCCTGCACTTCAATGGCTATGTGACCTATTAGCAGGAGATGGGCCTGTCAAAGAAATTGGGCCTTGAAGCTTTTGAGCACCGAGGCACACTGTCAGCCTGGAAATGCAGAGTTTGCGCACTGTGAAGTCAAAGGCTTGCACCTCCATTTAGGCTCCACTTACAGGCGGCTCCTGACAGGTGTATGAGGCTTCTCCACTCTTATTTGTTAAACTTTCGAGAGCATTGATCAGGTTTGCCATGAAAAGCTTTTGAATGTAAGTTAAACCAGTTTCAACAGTCAAGTCAGTGTGGACTTTGTTGGCTTTGTGTTTGATTGTATTAGAATCAGTGGATACAATAGAAATATTGAATTTTCCCAGTGCTGGATTTAAGGTCCGTCTTTTCAATCTAGTATCATGTCTATAAAGCTCAGCCTCGGTGTTAGCTGAGTATTGCCAGACAATTGAGAGACCATTGGTTTGCTCACGCTCTCGGGAGGCAGAGACAAGGGAGAGGCACAGATAACCAACCCAAACATCCATGGATATCTCGTTGCCCGCCTTCCCTGGTCTTATATTTCCAGGGTTAAAAATCAATAGGGCTACTGCTGATGAAATTTGACGCATGAGTGCACGTCAGAGTCTGCAAAGTAGACCTGGGCCGAGGCATTTCTCTTCACCCGCCTTCATTCACTTTTTTCCATTCTGTTTTTAAATGCAAAGGGGATTTCATTTGATTTTTTTTTTGCCATTTTACCTCTTTTTTTTTTTTGCTCTAAATCCAGCATTTGGAAGGCCCAGGGGCTGAGTAAATGTGATCGATTTCTAGAGAGTGTGTCATCTAGGCCGCCCTTTTTAGGAGTGGTTTGTAACAGAGGCACAAAGGCGCGTGGAACCATCATTCAGCCAGCTCTTCCATTGTTCACTTAATTCATGCTGAAGGATCCAGGTCAGGCCAGAAAGCCCCCTTTACAGGTTAGAAGTCAGGACTTCTCTCCCATAAACCACGGGCAAGAACAAAACCACTTAAGTCCAGAGACGTGATGTATCCTTATCCACGAGAAATATATTTTCACAGCTGTGTCTCCTCTATTTGTAATATGACTGTGAAACTAATGAGAACAGAATATCTCTGAAATTATATTTGCTCAACAGGGTTTGCAGAACAGGGAGCTGATATGAGATGAGATGGGATGAGAACATCAAGTGTGGTTATTAGTTGGACTGTGTTCACTGGAGGAGCAGATTTGAGATGATTTTGAATTTACACTTGGCCATTTTGTCTAACACGGTTGTCTTTTGTGGGATGAGGATAATACCAAGTTGAGTCAGTCTGAATTAACCATAGCAACATGCCATTACTGTATATTAGATTCGGATATAGCTGGTTTATTTAGCTTTTATCTCTTTCACAAAGTATCCTCCAGCCTGGCTAAGTCTATAACAATGAGCTCCTCCCGTCGAAGCTATCTTCTCCTTGTCACTAAGAAAAGAATGCACACGGCAGCCGTGCAGCCAGGCTCTCCTGTGAAGGAGAATTAATCTGCTCCAAACAACCTTTTATTTTCTCTACACAACTACTTGTCAACCGCCACTAAAAGCAATTTGTTTTTGGCTTGCTTCTTAAGGCTCATGTAGCAGGACTGAGAGAGCAGTGTGGCATGTTGTTTCAAAAAGGAGAAGAGGGGGGAGGGGGGGACAGTGCTTTAATCTGATTAGACCTGGCTAAAATCCCAAACCAGGGCTGAAGTGCAGTGCTTGTGGTTTCTGAACGGCTTACGCTAAGTCTGTACCATGAAAATAATCTACTCTTAAAACCCAGGAAACAAATCAACTATGGTAAGGACATAAGTCGCTGTCATTACGGAGTCATTAGGAGAAACATTTCCATTCAGCATGCAGGCCAGTAGTGCTGGCAGAAGGGGGCAGTGTGTGTGTGTGTGTGTGTGTGTGTGTGTATGTGTGTGTGTATACACTGTGATCATGTCTTTATATTAAAGTGTGTCTGTTTACGTTTTAAATGTACAGTCGAAGCATTAATGTATTTTCATTAATATTTGTGTGAATTTCTACATTTAAGATACAGAAGATTTGTGCGTTTGCATGTATTTTCTGTGTGTGCTCGTCTCTCTCCAGTGCGTGTCTGCGTGTTTCTCTGTGCTGCTTTGGGATTGCAGGACGACTTCTCGGGTGCTGAATAATGAATCAAAGCATGAGAGAGGAGCAAAGTCACACTGCAGCAGCTTGTCTCTCTCCACTGCTTTTACTTTAGCTGAGCGAGATGAATGGAGCCTGGAAAAAGGGTGTTCTAATAGGGCCAAGACCCTGCAATCACCTCCACAACCATGCAGCAGTAAACCACCAAATTCTCTTTGATGTGTGGTTAAATACGAGCAGTACCACTAAGGAAAAAGTCCAGATCATCAATGAATATTTATAATAGAAACATTAGCATTTATTGTATAAGTAGTATTTGTCGATTGGAAGTACATTCAGAGGAGGCGGACATTTAGGAAGATCAATAGAAAACCCTCATAAACATCCACTTCAACAGATGGGTTTATGATCAATAAAATGTAGAAAAGAAAACCAGCTGGTTATCAATATTCAATCAATATTGGAAAAAATGACTGAATGGAGCAATAAAGCAGAGGAAGCACTGAGGATAGGAGGAAATATTACCTTTCACTGGCACCTTGTAGGCTTGGAGCGATAACACAAAGCCAGATCTTCCTAATGACACTATTAAAGTGTTTTACCACAGTATACCATGTTGTCAGCCACAGTGTTTCATTGTCTCATTAATAGCCTCCCAACACAGTGCAGATTTCAATATCAGTTTGCTCTCATTATCTCTCTTCTCTGATACCGTTTCATTTTGCGCGGGCTAAATTAAATGTAAAAACTGTAATGCAATTTTGCTGGAGGAGAACATGGCGGCTAATTGCATTAGGCTGAACTGTCGGTGGCGTCTGCAGCGTCTAGGCCCCCATCACTCTCCCGCAATTAGCGCTGGCTACTCCCCTCAGCAGCAGGTGTTGTTCTGCTCGTGCCAGCACTCCAGCTGATTACCTTAGCCGAGCGCTGCGAGCTGCTCTCCATCCATCTAGGTTACCGCACCACCACAGCCCTGTGCAGATACTCTGAGAGCCACAATTACATTACTGTAGAGCCCATAGATACAGATGGTGGACTATATGCAACACTGTCACTCTGAAAGCAGGAAAGGCTACCGAGTTGCAGAAAGGACTGGTATGATACTGTCATGCTGCAGGAGACCGGTTAGCTGCAACCTTGGGCGTGAAGGTTGTGGTGTATTGATGTGGGAAGCCAGGAGGATGAGGAAGAGAGGGCTATGAGTGAGCTTAGAGCGGCAAAAACAGCAAATGCACACACACACACATACACACACACACACACACACACACACACACACACACACACACACACACACACACACATACATACATACTCAGCATGAGGTTGGCAGCATTCCAATAGTCTCTGAGAGCAGTTGGGCTAACCAAATTATAAATTTACAAGGACTAAATTACATAGCGAGTGTACACACATACTGTCACATCAGAGACACAGCCACAGGCACACAAACACACACACACACACACACACACGCACACACACACACACACTCCCTCCTTCTCTGGCTGTCTGTCCTCTCTGTCTCACACACACAAACACACACACACCAGGGACACAGAAGCCGCCAACATCAAACAATTGAACTTGAACTTTGGACAGGTTCTGTGCATGATATGAATAAAATAAATTCTCAAAGAAAACTCCACAGCTTTTTGATGCCGTGCATTCGTTACTGGACCTTCCTTCCTTGATATTTCCATATATCTGAAATGCAACGCAGTGAAAACAAACTGAAATCGGGAATTGCGATCTGGCAATATGAGAATGCCAAAGAGCCTTGATCAGAATTCAAGAAGAGGTTGTGAATTATCTTGTAAATTGTTACCGGTAGATGTGGCTGAACTTGTTTGCACCTTGATATGGAGGTTTGTCTTGTACATTTCATCCATATCTGATGGGGAAGTGAATGAAGTTATCCGTAGAAAGGACAGAGGATGTCGTATGTTGATCTGATTGTAAAGCCACTCACTATAAAATGAATAGTATTTTGTTGTCTCGTCTAATTATTTCATATATGTCTCTATAAAACTCCAGTGATCAAACTACAGCCACAACAAAACCAAATGTTGAATGTATTTTGGGCTGTGCGTTGCATCTGACCCACATCGCTTGCCATCCAGAAAGGTGTTAGTGTTGTATTGACTGGCACGGTGGTCACGCTGTGCCATTGCTCTCAGCCTCCAGGATTAAAGAGACACTGCACTCTAGACATGACTCACTCATTGAATTCCTCCACTCACATGGCCTCACTGCAGCGCCAATCCACCGGAGACGTTACGTAAGTTAGAGACAACTTCACTTACTCTATCTATCTATTAGGGGAGGAAATAAAATGAACAGTGATGTTAATTGCTGCTAGTTTTCTTTGGCCCCCTACCATAGACCAATGCTTTTACACTTGAGGTGTTTTTTAAGGATACAACTCTAGATCTCTGTCTGAACCCCTCTAAGCACAGTTCTCTTACAGCGATAATGAACCACCGTTAGCAACGGGCCACACAGTGCAAGAATGGCCCTGCCAGGCCCGCCGCCAATTACCCTCTGAACAAGAACAGAAAAGTAAACATACAAACACTTCACACACTCGCACATGTGTACCCACTCGCACAACTTCTTTCTTTGCCACTTTTTCTTACTTTCTTTCTCTGTGGTCTTAGCAGTTAACACAAAGAGCCAATCGACTCCCCCGAGTCATAAGTCTGCAGCCTATTTGTAAACGTTGTGAATGTGAAACCCTTAACTTGTCATTTCTGAATGGCATACTCTGACTGCAAGTCAAACATTATAATAGCATCCTGCATGTGCATCTTGTCATTTGCTAGAAAAACAGTAATTTTATCCGTCTACAGAACAGTTCTGTTCCCAATGCAAGCAAAATAGTACATCTGAATTTCAATGAATATTTATTTAAAAGCCCAGTAAGCTTTTATGCATAAAATACTGCTTTTTGTTATGTCCGTCCATTCCCGTGAACGCGATAGCTCAGGAACACCTGGAGGGAATTTCTTGAAATCTTGCACAAACGTTCACTTGCAGTCAGGTTGGACTGGTGGTCAAAGGTCACTGTGACCTCACGAAACATGTCCATAATTCAATAATTAATTTGCTACTTGTGACAATTTCACACGAATGTCTAATAGGATAAATGATGAAGTGATGACATGGATGTAAACTGAAACATTGACAGAGGTTTAGAACCGCAAGGCGGTAATTCTAGTTCAAAATGTTTTTCAATAATAGAAAATCACCAGCACCAATATGGACGGTTAAAAGGCCACAGGGGTCACAGTCTGGACTTGTCTTGATCATATTTTTCGGGGTATTTTGATGAAAATGTTGTGGTTGGTGGAGCAGCTCCAGCTCACATCTATGGAGACAATGCACACTCGTCTCTCCCGTGGTTAATTGCTGTTCATGTTACTCCAAGTGAGGCACCCCTCCCTTATATCAGCCCCTCAGCCAATTTACATCTTATTATGTCTATCTGTGCTGAGACCTCGTATCTCAAATAGAGAAGAAAATTACTCTCCATTTCTGGGGGAAATGGTGACTCGTTCTAGTCACCCCAACATTGATGCATTCTGTCACTGTGTCAGAGGTGCCTATGAAGATATTGTATAAATTCTGGCCATGCAGTATGGACATTGTTCCATACTCTCAACCCATTATTATAACCATAATGTCATTAACTGCATAAATAAATGACTAATTTGCAAAATAACTGAATGATGGAGGGTGAATTTGGCTTCTGCATTCTTTAATCTTGGTTTTAAATCACTATATTTGTATGTCTGAGGAAATGTTACTACAATTACAGTTTATTTTTACTTACTTTCATTATATTAAGAGTAAGTAACCTAAATGAAAATGTACTCACTTGCCAAACGTTAAACAATTATCTCTGTGACACATTTCCGATATCATATTTATTATTCACACATCTTGCAGCGTTGGCATTTAAGTCAAGTTTGAAAAACAGTGTCGATTGAATATTGTTTTACTTAATTTAAACATGGTTAAACATGTTTCCATTTAAGTGAACATTCTCCTCTTAGATAATTATATCTTAATTAAAGGGGAATCTTGTAAAGAAATTGTCAAGATTCCATACTGCAAACAAAGCCAACACAAATAATGATGGATACTTGTGTTTTAGATATCTGTTGATTAGTTAGATCTAGCCAGGCTTTGTGTCATGCTTTTGTGACAAAGTGCTATATTCATAAACTTGACTGAGAGAGGAAAAGCTCTCTGATAGGACAATTATTTTTGTTTTAAGCGGCCTATGTGGGAGGACAGCTCTGCTCCCTAAGTTTCCACTTACCAGCAGTGAGTGACAAAGCCTATCTATTAAGGCAGCGAGAATTTTACCAGCGTTCTCAATCGATCCTCTGCCCCGTGCAGCCTATAAAACAATGCATTGTAATGAGGGGCGGGGGGGGCCTTTGATGAATGACAGGAAAACATTGTCGAACTGACATCCCAAAGTTGTAGGCTGTTTCCATTTTATTCTCAATTTCAGTTGCACATTAATGCATTCTGTTATTATTCAATTTCCATCAAACTACCGCAAACACATGACTGTCAGTGACATCCCAATCAGTTATTTCAAATGAAAGTCATAAAAACATGCCAGGGTGTTGAAGACGCTTTAATTGTTTTTGATAACATGATTATCTCATAAACATTAGAACATAAGCACATGAAGTGGGTGCAGATAATTAAATATGGCGTTCAAAGCACACATTTTGAAGGTTTTGATGGCATTGGGTCATTTATTATAATCTGTTAATAATGTTTATTGATTAAGGTACATATAACTACATTACACTCATAAACATTCATCAACCTGCATGTATTATCTTTGTTTTTCATTCAGCTGCTGTTATCTCAACAACAAGCTTCCTATTATTCAGGGTTGCTGGGAAAACATCACTTGTGGAAAAGAAAAATGTTGTAGCTTAATTGACTTTATAGGCATCCGTTAGATTGCATGTGTTCGCTCTGTCTCTCTCTCATCTACATGTTCACACACACACAGTGGTGGTGAGACGGGATCCTCTGATTCAGCAAATCAAAGGCCTCTCCTCCTGTCCATATTATCGATGCTGCTGGAGGGCCGTAGAGGATGCCGGGGCACAAGGCAGGGTGGGGGTGGGAAGAGCTGGCGGATCTGTGGGGGGCAGGGCAGGCAGGGCTGGAGCTGCAGATTATTCTGGAAATTGCCAGCTGCAGTGTCTGCAATCAGGATCAAACCGGTTCCGGGTGGGGGAGGAGGAAGTCACTGTCGATTTTTGTCAAGCCAGCCTGTGCCTGTGTGTCTCCCGGCTGAGTGGGATGACATTCGCGAGGGCGACGGTGGAAATGTCCCACCATCTCATCCTCTCCTTAATAATTCATTCCGCCTGCCTGGGCTCTCTGCAGGTCTGTGGCTGTAGCCTTACTGCCCGCCTTTTAATGGAGCCGGTGATTACCAACACTGACATCTTAACATTTAAATAATACACAGACACCGGGCCGGAGCAAAATCAATAGCACATAGAGAGAGCGTTATGAAGAGCACAGCACATCCAGCAGCCATCTTGCCTACTACAGGATATACACAGCATGGAGCTGCAAAAACACATCCAGCGCTCCTCGCTCTGCACGCTACCTCCCCCACCCTATTCCCAATGATACTAGGGTCTTCTTTTCCTTTTTTCTCTCATCCTCTCCTCCTCCCTGTATCCTCTCTCTTTTCTTCCTCTCCCTCTATCTCTGCTTCTCCTGCTCTCTGAGGATTGCAGGGCTCCTGAGGCGAGCAGCAGAGCCCTGGGACAGACCCTGATTAAAACTGCCTGTTAATGACAAAGGCCCCAACGCTGCAGCTCACGCTCTAATCCTAATCTGTATGCATTCGCAGCAGCACATATTTCCTCCCTTGCTCAGTCCTCTGACACCAGACAAACGGAAACACAGAGGCAGCCATTTTGAAACAGCTGCATGGAGCTCCATGTAATGGAGGAGCTCTGCCCAGGACACAAACGGGGACAAAACCGCTACAACAAATCCACTTGTACTCGTCTGTGACCCCGGTATGCTCTACTCACCCCTCCAGGTCCATGGTTGGCGAATGTGCTACTACATAACGAAGGTGCATGATGTGACCCTGCAGCGTTTAGCTAAAAACCAAATCCCCTTTCATTTGTTTTGGCGCGATGCTCCACTCAAGCTTACACCTGCATTTCATTTGCACTGATTTCAAATAACACACGGGGGAAGCTTGAGAGCACAGGAGAAGCAGCCCGTTCACCTGAAAGCGAGACTGATGGGCTAACAATACAGGGGGAAGGTGAGCAGTTTATTTTAGCAGCCGTGGGGGGGAGGGTGGTGTCTGCATGTCTCCAGTGATGCGGGGGTGATTTCTTTCGGCAGGCCTGCGAGTGCCCCGAGGCGAGAGGGATAAGGGCCGTAGAGGAGAGGGGAAGAGAAAGAATCTGGCCTGGAGAGACTCTGCAACATGAGTGCGCTGGAGCCATTAAAAATATAACACGAGATGAGTGTAACAGTGTATATTTAACTGCGGAGAAAGAGCCCGCGAAGCCGTGTTGTGTGTTACGCTGGTCGCTCAAATATTTTGGTCACTGCAGGGAGCTCAAATCAAAGCAGAAAAACAGTGAAAGATGAAAAAGAAGAAGTAAACGGAGGTGTTTATCAGTTGCTGCTGTTGTTGCTGCTGGTGTGTAAAAGAAGCACATCACATCTGTGCAGCAGCCACTTTCAGTGTGATAAGAAACAATGGAGTTTTAAAATGAACAGGGGGATTGGCTCAGTGCTTAGAATTATGGATGCTGGGAAAGGATCTTGGGTGTGGGAAAGAAGAGAGAGGATTATGAATTTTGGCAAATCAGAGAAAAGCATGAGGGGAAATCTCAGCGTTGCTATGTTTTTTTCTCTCTTCATTATTCTCTCCTTTTCTCACTCTTTAATTTTCTCTCCCTCGCTCCTTTGTCTCTATCTTGAGCTCCTTCGCTCTCGTTGATATAGTGGATTTTACATGAGTTTGTCTATTGGCATCTGCCTACATTTCAGCTGTCCACCCATCCTTAATTCTCTAAACTGCTTGTACATCTAAACTGCATGAGCAGCTCTTTCTCTCTTATTATCATTGCAGCCCTGCAGTATTTATTCAAACCTCTTAATTCTCTTTCTTTTCTTTTTTTTAATCACAAATCTGTTCTTGAAAATGGAGAACGTCACATTGTGAGACTGCTTTCATTCCCTCTTGTATCATTGGCCTTAATTGAGTGACTTTTCAATCAGAACAAATAGCTCAATTTGAAATTTTGCCCTTCAAACACTGAGGTTAGAAGATCCATCAAATCTGTCGTATTTATAACAGAATAGAAATGAGCATTTCTCAAAATAATTTGACATATCAACTAGCATGCATACTGTCTTTTGTGCTCATGAGTTAGATAAGAAGATCGATACCACTCTCTGTCTATCTGTCCATTGGCTTAGCTCAAGGTTAGCTTAGCTAAGTATTTGGAGTCGAAACGGGGTAACAGCCTTGTTCTTTCCAAAGCCCCCTGCTTCAAGCTGTATGTTAAGCTAGCTGTAAGCTAACAGACAGATATGACAGTTCTCTTTTTATCTGACTCTTGGCAAACTACAGTGAATTGAAATGGTGATTACGTTTCCTCATCGCAGAAGTTTTTTTAGTTTTTTATGTATTTCAGAACAACTTTTCTTTGACCTTTTATTATTTAATTGGAAAGGAAATCAGCACACTACTTACAGTACAATCATGCTATCTACCAGAATACACAAGTCCATCATACTCACAGACATTTTCATTCTGTCCACTGATGAATATGTGATGGTGCTTGTAATTACAGGGTGCTTTGCAGAGTGTGATTGCAGCGCACAAAGGGACAGCGAGAGCAAGGTTCAAGCTTCTTGATATTTCCCAGACAAATAAATATAACCAAGAGGTGTGCCCGGACTCTTGCGGATCACAGAGCCACGGCCCCCTCTGTGTAGCCACCTTTGGCTCCAGAGAGTCAAAGCAATGATTCAGTGATCTGAGAAGGCTCTGGGGTGCTAGAAAGGAAGTGACAATGATAGCAGAATTAAAGGATAGAGTTTCTTTAATCCACGATGTCTCTGTACGACAAAATGTTTGGAGAATTGAGCAGACTGGTTTGTAGCCAAAAAGTGTGGTGATGTCTCAACCAAGAGGTCTTTCTCTCCTAAACGCGAGAGGCAACGACATGTCTTACGTTAAAAGGAAGACTTCCTGTTCCGAGAGCTACATTATTCTCTCAGCTCTAATGAAGCTAATGGCTGTTCCTTCTCCTCATTGAAATGACTCGCCTCTTAGCACTGTGCCTCCACTGGTAATACAGGGGAGTTTGGTTCATACCAGAATCTCCATTTTTTAACAACGCACAAGTGGATCTCATATCCTCCTCTTAACAGCAATAGTGGAAACATAAAATATTGAACTTGATAATTTGATGTTTAAATTGCATGAACTTCTAGATGGAGACCGAAGACAAGCACTCATCCTACCTCTTCACATGTGTAATTTAAATCAGCGGTCGCCATTCTCTAACTCTCAATCTGCAATCAAGGCTGAGGGTTGGGAAATATTTTCAGCTCAAATCCATCCATTTGAATATGAATAATACACAAGGTAGAGTGCATTATGATAATAGCCTTCAATTACCCAAGATATCTGCATATCTATCCTTTACTTCTTGAATGCCATGGAGAGGAGTATTAGACTTCTGAGGACACTCTGTACATGAGAGCAGCATGAATGTTGAATCGTCATTTCTCTCTTGCCTCTCAGTTGCTTGCGTAGTATCAGCATTCATGGCTCGCTTCAATCAATATCAATTAATTATCACGGCTACTCCAGAATGATAAATGCTTTTTATCTATCACTTCACAAATCAATGGCTTCACTGTTACCATGCTAACATTTCCCTCATCATCCAGAGCTCAATCAATTGAAAAGTCGCAGTGGACAATTTACACTGAAGATGTATGATGAAGGGGAATCAATTTTAGTAGCAGTGAGAGTGAAGGGGAGTGTGATGTGATATCTGTGACCAAGAATTTAAAAAGAGGCTATAACATCAACGACTCTCGAATTGTGTCACAGTAGATCAAAAACAGAGTGACCTGCATTCATTACAGCAAAGTCCTTGCATGTCTTCGGTGCAGCAGTATATCACAGCTACTGTAATTCTTAGACTTTGTTCAGATGGAACATCTGACAGGATGTTAAGTCAGAGGTTAATCTTTACACGCTGGCCATGTTTTCCTGTCATGCAGCGGTTGTAGCTCATGCCACAGACTTCTGTGACCATGTGACCAAGAACCCAATGACCTGCTGTAGATGGTGTGTGACCCCCGGGTCAGGGTGTGCGTGGTGAGTGTGACAGGCGACGCCGCTCCTTGACGCTATACCGCTGACCTTTGACATTATGTTTGAAAGCTTGGCTTTCAGAGTAGATGAATAAATATTTAGGAGAGATGCTAACGTTCTTTCTGACATACAGTTTAGTCTTTGCAGTGATTTAAAATGGGGACGCATTGTGTCCGTTACTTAAAATCAGTCAAACGTAATTGACTTAATTTCCCACTGCAAGCAAAACCAAATATATCAAATATATTTAAAAAGGTCACCTAAGTGGTGGGAAAAGTACTCAGACTATTTACTTAAGTAAAAGCACCAATACAACAATTAAAAAATTCTCCAAAGTAAAAGTCCTTAATTCAAAAGTGTTATCAGCAAAATGTACAAGTTCTTTGCTCCATCCATGAAAAATTGTCTGGGAACATCCTCTATCCAAGAGGACGCCTCGTTTTATGAATTTCACACCACATGCACCATTCAGGGAACCACTGGTAGGACTTTCTAAATAATAAAAAATATGTAAAAATATATTGTGAATAAAGGGAGGAGAGGGAGTGTAATGACATCGGTCAATTACCCGTTGTTGTATCATTGTGTGTGTGTGTGTGTGTGTGTGTGTGTGTGTGTGTGTGTGTGTGTGTGTGTGTGTGTGTGTGTGTGTGTGTGTGTGTGTGTGTGTCTGTGTGTTATTGAGTCTGTATGTGCATGTAATAATCTCAAAGATTTTAATTTAAATAGAGATCTATTAAGTCACTGTCTATCGCTTAATGCGAGGGCACAATATTTGAGGCTATTGCCCCTTGATTGCATTTGCAATATTACAAACTGGGTGTCTGTGGTGACATTCCCCGAAGCATCCCAAGTGGCGGAAACTGTTCGGATCGCTGGGAAGTGAGAGCTAAAAACACACCTGCAATTACCACTTATTACCATAGCTGCCGATAAAAAAACCAAAATGGAGATCTTTGAGATTGTAACTTAAATCAGAAGTAAAAGTACTTATTCTGCATAAAAATGGCATCTGTGACGAATATATCATTAAGCATCACATTATTAGGTGATTCATATTTTATATTGTAACACTTTGGAGAGGCCAAAGTGTTACAAGATGAACCCTTTGGTGAAGTATTAGAATGCAGTGGCAGAAAATCTGAACACAAATAAAGCACAAGTATCTGAAAAATAGTATGTAAATGTTTGTCTTAGTTACTCTGAAACGTTTGGTGTTTAGTAGGTTTTTCAGTTGTAAAACACTTCAATTTCATGCAGAACAAAGAAGAATACCACGCATATATCAAACAGCATGGTATAGACATGCAAATGGTGAGGAATGTTTCCTATAATTATCCCCACTACGGTATGTTTCTCTCCTACATTAGGATCATTAAGGATGGAGAGAGCTCCATTCTGATAAATGTCATTATGCCTGAAGTGGCCAAAAGTTTAGCTTTTTGCTTTTAATGTCACGAACACCGTTGTCTCTACATTTTCTCCACAGAACGCGTTTAGGTCTCTACGCATGTTTGCATAATTTGGACAGAATAGATTGTTCACAATGGTCCAATTACCATGATTATACATGTTTCTATGGTAACCCACAAGTCCAGGTTTGATTCATTATGTTTTACCTCCCAGGCAGTTTTAATTGTTGTGATGCAAGATAAGAAATGGCTGTTGGCATTTTCAACAACCCACAATTGCCTTTTAACAGCTCCATTTCAGTTTCACCTCGTGTCGGCCACTGCCTTGTTCGATAGACACTGAAACCCCCACACACCTGTCGAGTAACCAGTGGGTGATTATTCCAGCAGTAGGGAGGATGGAAACTTCACTTGATGTAATTTTTCCTTCATTTCAAAACAACTTAATACAAAAAAATATATCACCATTCAAATAATAAGTAAAAATATATATTATGTTTACCTTTGTGCAAATTGAAAAATAAGAGCATTTATGCATTATATATTCTATATACATCATTTGGGAAGCTTTTACATTCACAGAAAGATATCCCTTATATGATGCCTGTGTCACCAAGCCTTAATGTCTTCTGAAATAATTATCTATAATAGAGGGAACTATGTTTCCAATTACAGCATTTTTTTTTAAATAGCAAGAAGTCCCTTAAATGGTCAAATTGAAAATATATCTCACATTCTACACAATAATTGCTTGTGTCCCTTAACTTTTCGCAAAAGTAATCACACCACTCCCAGGCGAGATGTTTTCTTCACAGGACTTTGTATCCATGGATTCTGCTACCTGTAAGTCCACAGAGGACAGGACTCAGATCCACACATCTGAGGCAACAGGTCTCAATCAGTCATGGTGGCTAGAGTTTGGACCTCGTGGACACATCCCTCGCTGTTACAGAGCTATTGATCGTTTAATTACACAATGTGGGTCAAATTTCCCATGATAGATGGAAGACTGGAAACAATAAAGGAGTGAGACCAAAAAAATTTGATGACAGGAGAAAGTTGGAGAAAGCATCTACAGAATAATAGTGTGTGACCAGAAAAGTTTCTGATTTATCCGCACATTCTGGCAAATGAGCATTAATTTTAATGTTGCATTAAATTAGTGAAAATAACCATATGTTTGAATATTTGGAGCTTGGCAACTTGTCAAACTTCAGGGGATTCTGCATGATTTTAACGAAATACAGCAGGTGCATACACAAGCAACCAGTGGAGGAATGTAAATGAGTACTTTTAGTTAAGTTCGGTGTTTTAGTAAATTCTTTAGGTGCTTGACATGAGTAGTTCCATTTTCTGCTATCTCAAACTTCTACTCAATCTATTTCGAGGGGAAATAATGTAATTTTTACTCCACCGCATTTTTGTGACAGATTCAAATGTTGAACACAAAACATATGATTAGGTTATTAAGTGTGATGCATTGTTGTAATTTAAACTCGCGATTTGCACATAGATTAGGTAAAATCAGCTCCAGCTGCAACATTAAAATGCAGATTAGAACATCAATAATAATGATACAATAATATGATATACATATATTATAATATTCTGAAAGGGGCCATTGTGCATGATGAGTACTTTTGATACATTTTGCTTGCAAAACATTTGTATTTTTACTTAAGTAACATTTGTAAATGTAAACTTTTTAAAAGTATAAAATACATGCATCATTTGGATACACTCACACCGTGCAGATACAACGTGTCACAATGTATAATACCTCAAGTGAACATTGATGTGACTAGATGTAATTATATGTAACTGAGTGTAATATGTCTCTGCAACTCATAGGAAGCTTGTTATATAAACTCCTTTCTGTTATCAGAACGTGCTCCAAATCCCTCACCTGGTGAAAACCTTTCGTTACGCGTCACAGTGTGTGCTACCTGTGAAGTAAAGGTGCCTGAATAGTGAAATCTCAGCCATGTTATTTATGTGCTCTGTCCCTCCCTGTCTCTCTGTCTCCCTCAGCTGTGCTATTTTCTGCTCTCCCTCTGCAGCACGGCCCTCGCTCAGGCAGGCTCGGGCTCCCAGCCCTAATTCTGCAGCACTCGGCGACGTCCTTCAGTTGACCTTGGTGCGCCACGATGCCCTCTGACGCCATGCTCCTAGCGTCGCTGTGCCCCCTGCGTCTTACCAACACATCATTACAGACACACAATCACACATATTGCCAGCCCGCTAATCAATAGTGCATCGGGCTCCAATCACGTGGAGGGGGCCTCTGGGGAAAAATCATTGGATTTGCAGCGCTGTGACTGATCAAACATGTACGCTGGTGTGTATGTATGCTCGCATGTGCTTACATCTGCTTGTGTGTGTTTTCAGTAACGAGCAAGGTGCAAAGGCTAATAGCGTTATTTCTATGATGACCTGTTGGTCGCTGCACAGGGTTGAGTTTGTGTATGTATGGTTTGCTGTGTGTGTTAGCAGTACGTAGGCTCCTGCACCTCCTCTACAGAGGTTACACTTGTATCATCTAGTCCTCCCCCTCCACCTCGCTGTGCCCTGCTGCTGAATAGGAGCACTTAACACCCGTGTATGTGTTTCTACCTACCTTAACTGTAGCAACAGAAGACCTTATTTCTTTTTTTCTCCCTGTGACTCAAAACGTTAGGCAGCTACTTGCAACATTGCATTGTTATTTTTGTCTTTGTAAGAATTAACCCATGCTCATACTTGTACATTGTCAAGTATGTGCCTCTATACTGGCAAATAATGTAGGCAGAATCATTGTTTTAAAGATTGCAAGTGCATCAAAACGTGCACGCCAAGCTGCAGTAATATACTTTAATGCTTGTTTGATTGAAGAAAGCAACCATACTTCACGTGCCCATGTTATGCAGAGCATGAAAATGCCTGCGATTAATATAAGATTACACAAGACTACATTTTAACTGTGCTCATCCTAGACCTGCATCTCTATAAAGGGCTGACCAGTGAGATAGAAGAGTGCGTGGCATTCGCCTCTATCTCCACCGCTCCATTCCGCTCATCTGTCCCCAGGGCCAGAGTCAGAGCGGCGGGATCAAAAGTAAAATCAGAGCACAGAGCTGTATCCAATCGTGTCAGTCAGAGAGGTCTCTCCCTCTACTGTAGTCTGACAACGTCCAGGGCTGAGGGCACTGATCTCTATCAACGAGGATAAATTCAGTCAAGCCTCTAAAATGTGTGGTGGTGGACCTCAAGTGATTTAAATCATTAAAATGAGGCCAGCTGCATCATGCAGTCGAAGCACGCGGTGGGGGCATCCAGCAGCCTGGTACAGAGAGAAGAGTGCCATCATCTGGCCCCTGCTGATACATCCATCCCACTGCAGAGTGCCTGTGTGTGGAGCGATGCAATAGCAGATCAGTGTAGGAATTTAAATGTAGATGGGGATATGATAATGTATGTTTGGTCCAGTGCAACATTGTTGGCAACATCTGAGACAGACCGATCTTAAAGGAACAATCTGTACCTTTAAGTACAAGTACTCGGAAGTCACATGCATAATGGATGTGTACAGAACCGTACGAGAAAGAACATTTCACTGTCGTCGAAGTGTTCGCTTTTTCCTGTGAGGCCTATTCTAGGGTAGCCTGGATAATAGCACGATTATCAGTACAGACTGAGTGTGGAACTTGTGTGATCAGGAGAAAAGGCGCACAAGCCTGTCAGCATCTTCAGGAGGAACTAACAGCTTTTACCAGAGACAGACAACAATCACGCATCAACCGCTCCATTTTCGCAAATAATAGAGCAGCGCCTCCTGCAATCATTATATGGGCCTGCGAGAGGGAGAGTGTGTGTGCCTTGTATAATTGTAGGGTTACAGACATATGTTTGTGTTCATTCTGCTCATAGTAAAAAGGTTGTGAGGTGTTGATTTACCTTTCAGCATGTAATTGAAAAAGTAAATCGCTACAAGTCACTCGCACTTGCGGTGTAGAAGAAAAACTGTTTTTAGGGAATGAAATGAACCGACTTGCTTTAGTGCTCGACTTAGCTTTCTAAGGCTTTTGTGCTGGCAGTCAACAAATATCTATAACGTACAGCTCACGGATTCAAACTAACAGTTTCATAAAAATGTAAAATAATTGAAGCACTCTCTTTTTAAACATACTTGCATTTTTTCTTTGTCTCACAAGCACACTTTAAGAATGTAAGCAAAGCACATAATGTTCCAATGCAGAGGACGCTTCATGAAAACGGTAATCACATCCTTGGGCTTCATGAAATCTCTGCTAAACCTGATTGTCCTGCGAACAGCCAGAGCAAAACAAACAGGTGGAATTATCTGTGACACATAGCAGGCAGCAAAAACACACAGGAGTATCTCAGTCAATCAGCAATCACGCCTGTCCAGAGCATAAACACACCTATTACACACGCCAAGCGGTGTCAGTGTAAACAATGCAGAACAATACACTCTGCATTTCTAGCTGCAGTGGCTCCTCTGATTGGCTGGATCGATCGTCGGAGGCATTTGATGTTATAGGAGGAGAGGCGAGGCATATTGATTGAAGGATAATCAGAGTCAAGCCGACTTGGTCCTCTTCAATAATTCAAAGGAAGGATTTGGGGTGAGATTCCCTTAGATCGGAGGTGTGATGTACATTGCATAGCCTGAGAGTTTTGGGTAGCAGCACAGGAACGGGGAGGGTGTGTGTGTCTGTGTGTGAGAGTGGAATGAGGGGCGGAGGGGGGGTGGGGGTAGTGAGGAGTGGGGGATGGAGGTCACATGGGCTCAAACATGAGACATCTTTTAAACCAATCGCACCATCGGTGAATTAATTCTGTTCTCCACCTTCTACATCCATGAAAACTATTGTCAAAAAACATTATTAATAATTTGTGTGTTATATGCATGTGCTTGCGTTTGTGTGTTACGCCTACATAATGCACATATTTCCCACTTTGAAGGCTTTTTGCAACATTCCTGAGGCAGAATGTACAGCAAACTGTGTTTACATCACCCAGAGGACCTTACATTGCAATCCAACCATTGATTTTCCTCTAACACCTTCAGCTCTGTGTGTGTGACTAAGCCAGTTTTACCGGCCGTGGCATTGCTGCGAAAAACAGAACACGCATAAACGTTATACCTCCTTTCTTTCTATCTTCACTGAATGCATTAAATTCAGGTCTTTTGAACCCGAATTATATTATTGTTCAACTTGTTGGTGCATCAGTTTGCATCAGATCAGAGGGCAGTCAAATTAACTTTGATTACGTGGATACAGAGTTTGCTGGTTTGGTGGTAATGGAGCTATGATTAAATCATAAATCTGACCTGTCCAAAGTGTGTGTGTGTGTGTTGTTTTTTTTGTATCTGTTTCTTGTTTTAAACAATGTGTTTCCAAGTCCAGTTTCTAAACAAGTGCAAATGTCACCAAATTTATTCTCATGTGTATTAAAATATCATCAGTATTTTTGCCCAAGCCTACATCTTACAAGACACCACAAATGAGTAGGCTCTGGAATGCTGCAAAAGGAGTTTTAAAATATAGAAAATCAATTTATATATCTCAAATTCAGAATTTTAGACCATCATGTCAATAGTAAAATTCAAAAATCATTAACAAAACTTGTACTGTATATTTAATACCAGTTAAATAGTCTATCTTGCATTCTTTTCCAACTTTTTGAGACAATGTTAGCAATCTTAAACATATTAGAATTAAACAGCCATTATTGTTAAAGTGTTGACTCTAATTTGTGGATGAAAGCTCAGTTTTTTCAAGTTGATTAGCTGCCCTAATTTCCTCCAAGGTAAATAGTTAATGTTATTTAGTTAATTTAAACAATAATGGGTGGCTCAAAACTAAGTAGCACACCTAGCACCGATTTAAAAAGGGTTTAGACATGCTGTACATACTGCATATTGCAACACAATAATGTAAGTTAACGATACAACAAAACGAGACATGTATTTGCCCAGCAGATGTTGTGTGAATAAATTTGTATAGAAGGAGAGTATTGTGGGAGTTGTGTGAAAAATCACCAGCCAAGATTCTCTAAAGAACAGACATGATTTATGGAAAAATGATTTTTGGGGAGGTTGATAGCACTTATGAATAAAGTTGTGAACCACCCTCTACTGAGACTCTTGAAACAATTTGGCCTGTGACCATTATTATGTTGAAAATGTCCCAGTTTCAGAATGGTGCTTGGAAATATCTTTAAAGCCAAGCTCAAGGTGCTCTTTGTGGTGAGGACCTGCAGTGGCTTTAGCGTCTTCATATTTTATTCCATCATGACCTGTGCTGTGGATCTATGTGGTGCTAGTCATACGTGCCTGGAATCAGACTGCAGCGATGCTTCTGCAGCCTGGCGAAAGGTCACACAGAGGGCTTCCTCCACAACGCCTTGTTTTCTCCCAGCGCTTATCTCCTAATCACTGCAATTACTATGGCAACACTTGTTTGTTTGTTTGTTTGCTGGAATGGTGCATTAGTGCGTTTGTATCCCGCTGACCGGTGCAGACGTGCGGCCGTCTGGGGAGGGACACTGCGGTTAGAGGCGATGCTGACTGCAGATGTGGGATTTAGATAGAGGTGTCGTGATCATCATCATCATCACCTTAAACATCATCATCTTGATCATGTCTGTCTGTCTGTGTGTCTGTGTGTGTGTGTGTGTGTGTGTGTCTTTCTTCCTCTGCCTGTCTCTCTCAAAGTGACGCACATACCGCTGGGGAATTACTGCATCGGGTCATCTGTCAGTCTCCATACTGCACCACATCCTATACACCAAAGATGCTCCCTTAAGTGTATTGAGCTGCAAAGGTTATGCCTTTATATGTTTACATCCAGCTCTTACTGTGCAGCTCTCTGTTGATGTTGCCTTTAAATCTTTCTTTACTTAAATATTTCGGTTCTCCTCTTGTCTATTTTGTGATCTACACTGGAGCCTTGTGATATCTTGTTCTTCTGCTGCCGCCCTTGTCTTGCTCCAGCAGCACCAGTCCATTTACTATTTGAGAAAAGGAGTTGAGCGTGTAGACAAACGTCCTCTCCCGTGCTCTCTGTCACCTCTTACCTGGAATCACATCTCCATACACACTCTAATTATCCCATTTGATGAGAAACGTGGCTCCTCCGCTGCTGCTCTGGCTCCAGAGCCCAGCGTTTCCAGCCCTTAGCAGGTAGATGCAAGGCTTGTCTCCCACTCATCATTACTGCAGGAGATACCTGGCTAATTATAGTACTGGGCTGCTGTAATGGAGACAGACCTGAATACCAGGGTGACTGGGAGGAGCAGACATTGGTGGAAAAGAGGGCTATGGAAGAGAGAGGATTAACAAAGGCTGCTTATCAGATTGTGGAAGACTGCAGTTATATACAAGCTGGTGAAGAAATGTGAAAGAAAATTGTTATTACCATTTTTATTGTAGACGTACCTCATTTGGTTTTTTTGGTTGTTGTTTTTTTCTATTCTTGAGTTTTTTTTAAAACCATTTTTCATTTATATTTCCAGTTAATGTAAAAAATATGTTCAGTCCCTGAATTCTCATAACACAATGTGAGATACAATGTGTGAAGTAAAACGTCTAAAATAGCATCCAGAACTCATTATTTTTGGGATAGAAGAGGTGGCGGCAACATTAGCTGCAGCTTTTCTTTATTCCAACCTACACAGTGCAACGCTTCTGTGTTTAATGCCGCTTGACCTTGATCGGAAAACTGTAGGTGAGCTGCACGACAGGTTCAACATACACACACACACAATGTACTGTGTGTGTGTGTGTGTGTGTGTGTGTGTGTGTGTGTGTGTGTGTGTGTGTGTGTGTGTGTGTGTGTGTGTGTGTGTGTACATCCTCTCTGACCCAGCATGTCCTCTTTCCATCATCTCCAGTTTTTTTTTTTTCTCCCGTCATTGTAATGGTTCTCTGCGCTGCCTCTCTGGGTTTATGCAGCATCATTCACAAACATCATCCAGTCCTCCTCCTCGTCCTTCCCCTCACTCACTCCCTTGTCCTCTCATTCTTTTGAAGTCCTTGATTCACGTATATTTTCCTGAAGAGCTCCTATATGTCAGCCGACCAGCCAGAGAGACAAAGGCAGGACTGAGTTAATTACCTATCATTTAGAGCAGATGGCTGCAGATGATATGTAAATTATTGTGTGCTCAAATGCATGTGTGTATCTGTGTGTTTTTCGTGTATATATTTGTTTATGTGATTGTGAATATGGCTGCATATGAATGTTTGCATATTTGCATCCCACTATCTTTTGTGTATTAAAAAGAATTACATCCACCCACACACACACACACACACACACACACACACACACACACACACACACACACACAGGGAGGCATAAAGATGCCTTTTATTTCTGCAAAGGGATTTCAAATTTGAATTATGATATGGATTGTTTTATTCCACCCAGATAAAGTGTTAATGACTGAGACCATAATTACGGGTTGCAATTTTTCTGCAATTACTCGCAGCCTCCTTTAGGCTGCTTGCATATTCATTCAAATTATGTTTCCCAATCTGTTTCTTCATCTTAAAATTAAAATACTGTGTTTACATTTGCTTTTAATTATTTGAGCTCCATATTTTGTGCCCTGGTTGTTTTACATATAAAGGGTAAAAGATAATGCACAACTATATTTTTTGAAGAAGTATCCGCTCTAAATTCTTATGCTCTGAGGCTGCAGAGCATTAAGTTGTATCTAGGCCACAGTAAGTCAATTGAGACATTTCTTTTTTAGTCTGTTTTTGTTCGTCGGCTTCTCAAGAGTATATTCTCAGAGACCAAAGAGATTGTTTTTTTGGAGAAGCAAGCTCACCTGACGCCAAATATAAGCTGTTGTGTTCTGTTTCTTAGCATGAAGCAAGACGCACGGTAAATCAATGACGAATGTGCAATGAAGCAGAGATATATGTTACAGTGCACTCCATGACACAGGAAGAAATGTTACCACAAAGGGAGGGCCGGACGGCGGGGGAGATGAGGTGGGGGCTGGGGAGTGGGGGTTAGCAGTCAGATCAATAGTACTGCTCGAGAGAACTGTCCGTTTTGGACTTCACACTGTAAGTTCTCTTTGCCAACGTTTTCTCAGCCGCGAATGTGTGAATTACAGTGTATATTCGAGCTATAATGCCCCCTTTTGTGCATTGTGCTGTAGCTGCTGTAACCTGTGTGAAATAATCTTTGTATGTTTATTCTCCAACAACACACCCAGCAGGCGTCTGTGAATGTAGTCAGCATGTGCGACTGTAAGTTTGCAATGCCACAGATGGAGACCCACTAATTTACTCATTATGGAGATTTAATATGAGAGAATGCTGCTGCAAAGATCAGATGTAACTAATACACAGCATCGTCATTCAGTTTGTCATTCAATCTGAGCTTGATTCATATTCAGATCCATCCGCCCTCTGCTACATTTCACTTATTTTATCCAGTAATAAATGCCCCCAAAATTAAATATATTTCTTTCTATTTGCACTGATTTGTTTTTTATGCTCAGACATGACACGATCAGTGCAGCAGCAGCAAATGGAGCCAATTCATGTAATGGTTAGTCCCCTATTGGCTTCCTGGTGAGCAAAGCTCTTTCACAGCTCTGAGAAGTTAATGCTGCTTCTGGCCTTTTATGGCATGATGGCAGATATAACAATTTGGCTTCATACATGTTAAGATTAATTTGTTAATTCAGCTCGTCTTCAGATAGTGCACTCTACTGTTCCATTGTGTTAAATCAGATTGTATTTTTAAATCAGACTTAGATAAAAAAATATAACATAAGAAATTATGCGAATCTGTTTAATTCAGAGTAAAAATAATTCTTACAACTGCTTGTTCTTACTGAAAGAATTATCTCGTAATATTTATATCTTATATGTTGAAATTAGACAATGAACATCTGATGTAATTAAAGTAAAAAATGTAAAATGTGAATATTCTGTATGAGTTTTATTTCAATGGATTTAGAGGCATTGAATCAACATTGTCTCTGCACAGGAATCAAATCAGTGTGTGACTGCTAGAAAATGGAACCGACCATCGCTGAGCTTTATATTATAACAACGAGGCCCTCTCCTGGCATCAAGAGTCTCTACACCAGCACCATGTTACAATATGGCATGGAAAATACAACCAGGATCTCTATTGTAATGCTTTCCAGAGCTAGTCCTTAGGGATATTTTAGTTGGGGTTCTAGTCTCAGTCTGCGGACTGCAGGGTGAAGAAAACATTGGTGTTATCTCAGTTTTACATTCTGGAGACATTCTCACTGTCTCACTGAACAAATGCAGAGGAAACACTGGGATACACCCAGGGCACTCCTGCAGTCAGCAGCATCATGTGTCTTTCAGTCTAAATATGTCTGCTCCAAATAAAATGTCCCATTGTGTTCAAATTATAGTGACCTCAAGTACAATAATAGCGTTACAAAATGAGACAAAAGAGGATTCTGGTTAATCTTTGGCTTGTATTTTTGTGTTAACCACCAGGTTTTTTTATTACGTGGTTCTATATGATCGTCTGATCAATTTGAGACTGACCGAGCACACGCTAACTCATTTTCACACACGTTTTCCCGAGCACAAGCACACAGTACCCCTCTCATCCCTGCAGAGAAAAGTGTGCGCACCTTTGATCTGGTCTTGCTCGTGGTCTATATCTCTCCTGGAGCTGAAAACTATTACATACTCTCTGTGTCCAGATACACTTGTCATGCATTGGCGAGCTCAGATCCCAGGGAATCAAAGGTGTGGGTGATGCCTCCAGAACCTGCATTAATATGCATGAGAGCGGGAGCTGCCCTGTGATGTAATTGCAGTAGCAGCGAAGGTCAGTGTCTATGCCCATCCTGTGCACAATATCAAAGCGCAGATGTACACACACCACTTAGGTTTCTTTATGGTAATCTCCATGCATTTTGAAGCTGGAGGATGACTCCGTTGATAGGGGCGTGTAAATAGATAAAAATCTGCTTTTAATTGTGTTATTGCCAAACTCTTTATGCTCTAAGGGGTCTGACTCTTACATTATAATGTTGGGCTCTCATGTTCTCGCCTTGGACACACATCACAGTGAGCCTTTCATCCAGGGAATAAATCTGTTTACAAGCCTCGCACCCACCCATGTGGTCCTATTCTCAAGGCCCTGTTGGTTGCGAGTATAATGGACCTTCCTTTTTATTCATGTTCCAGCTCTGGCCCTGATCTGGCCCCAATGATTCTACTGTATATCAAAGCAAAGCATCCAAATGTTTAATGAAAATCACTGAAAAAAAAAATGTTTGTTGAATATAGATCCCTTGCTACATTATTAAATGTATAATATGCCTTATAAGAGAAATCCAACATGTTTGCCTTTGAAGTGAGTGATTCATCCTGTGGTGGTGAATTGATGCAGTTTCAGTTATTCTCTCTGTATTGTTTCCTGGTTGTTTTGGGTCCCGTGAATCCCTCACTGGTGCAGCTGATTGATAGAACCAGGACAGAGAACAACTTCTATCACTCTGCTATGACTGCTATCAGACCCAATTCTGTCACCACATTTGACTTTACTTTAATATATATATATATATATGTTAAGTATTTAACAGGGAATCTAACTTGTCCTTGAGGTATTTAGAGAGTTTTCAGTCAAGACAAAAAGAACATGTCAGTCAAATAATCTCAACAGGCCATATTTTAACTTGATGACCATCATGTATTAAAATTCAAAACAATCACACTACTGCAGCTCTGGACTGAAAGTATGTTTGATGTAAAACTTTTCCTGAAAATCAATCTGTACCAAATCAGTTACAGGACTAAAGAAGCTACAGCTATGCTTGCGCCTCTTTGAGGCTCTTAAGCCCAGTGGTACTTTTACCTAAATACTAACATGCTGCTGTTCATCATGTCTAGTTTACCAGGTTCACCGTTTTAGTCTAGGCTAATAGTATGCTTAGACAAAATATATCTGAGGCTGATGGGAATGTCAATGGTTTTGCAGGTATTTGGTCATAAACCTATGTATTGGGCACATTGAATTTTTTTACCTAATGATGGCACTGGATGGAAAGTTAGGGGACTATCAAAATTATTACATTACATTATTATTACATTATACATTGTCTGGGAACCATGAATGTTTACCAAATGTCATTGCAATCCAATCAAGATACTTTACTCAAAACCCAAAATGCCAACCGTGGCACTAGAGGGAAAGTCAGGGGTTCACCAAAGTCAGTAGCATTCATCCTCTGGGGACAATGAATGCCTGTAAACAATTGCATGGCAATCTATCCAATAGTTGCTTCGGGGAAAAAAGGAGTGGCCAGGCTGACATCGCCATCTCGAGTGTGGTAAAACAATCCAAAATCTGACCAGACGACTTTAAAATGAGGAGTTTTTTTTAAAGGGAATAGGTTGCCAGTTCTGTGGGAATCCCCCTGAATTAGCAGCATAGAGGGACACTTCCTGTACAGTAGCAACTAAGAAGATTTCCATGAGCCTCTGTCAATGCTAATAACCACAATGGTCTCACAGAAAGCTCCCCCAGGGCTGTTTGACCGTGCAGGCAATGGGAGGGGATGATGTTCAGAGAGGTGGGGGTCGGTGGGTTTGAGCTGATGCCTCTCAGACTGTCTCAACTCATTTAGCTCTTCGACGCACGGCCAATCCAACTCTGTCGTGTTGAAATAAAGTTCATCATAACCCTGCTGTGTTTGGAGATGACTTGAGATGGCGAGAGCACAGAAGCGAGGAATGGGTAAGACGCGTGAGTGGACAGCGAGGCCAAAAATACAGACAGACACGCAAGCAGTTATTCAGAGGCTTGCCTAGGGGGTCTCGGGGCCTTCTGGGTGTGCCCCAGTGCTGACATCAGCAGATCCAAAGCAACCTCCACAGAGCACCATGAACCACAAAGGGTGGGCGATAGGAAGAACAGAAGGGAGGGGCAAGGAGGAGAGAAGATGGAGGGGGAGGGGATAAGGATGGGGGGTACAACACTTGTAATCGGATCATTGGCTACAGTGGATTGAGTCGATGTGATCAATAGAAACTGCACATGCAGCAGAGAGCCTTTAATGGCCCTTAATCTCCATCAGGCCTGAACAGAAGGGTGGAAGAGGAAGTCACAGGAGCAAAGGCAGCCTGCATCACATTACACACTCAACCTGTACTCGCACAAAGCCAGGCACTTAGATTCTCTCTCACACACATACAATATACACACACATAGACATACAGCTGAGTATATACTGGTGACTCCCATGACTCCAGGCCTCAGCAGCCAGCATGTCATATTTCTTGCCTCTGCACCTTTTCATTTCATTTCAAATGCATTACATTTCAGACCTTTCCATTCGGTGCTACCCCCTGCAATGCAAAACCTTGGCTTGAACACACTGTCCCAGCAGAGGACATATTTCCAACCTTTGAATTTAATAAGCAGCCTGACCACAGCTAGTGTGTCTCCACTCATCATCTCTGCAGCACAAGAGAGGGTGCAGTCCAGTTATGAAGTATAAATGTGTTGCCAAAGCTCTGAATGCAGCGCTTTCTCTTATTCCTTTAGTTAATTTTACTCATCTGATCCATAGATTAAAGATTCATATTTATGAGGCCCTGCGCCGCGTGTAGCCAAGTGTTCTAAAAGGGCAGTGCAGCATAATACACATACAGATAGAAATTTGTGAATAAAAAACACAGCGGCAGTCCTCTCAATCTCTTCTTTCTTTTATTCATCCTTTCTTTTCACTTTACCACTTCAGACAATGGCCTGAAACCTGAGGGCAGAACTGTAAAATGAATAACGATGGCCCAGATATGCTCAGATGATCTTAGATAAGAGACCTTTGGAATATGCACCAAGTATACGGTTCCTTTTGTTTGGGCCTTTTCTCTTTTTTATTTTTTCCCCATTTGCCATATGCACTCTCCAGTAGATTTTAAAGCATCATAAAACAAGATTGATGAAGCTGTCTATTCTCATGTCTCTTGTGTGTACATTCTAGATCTCTGAAGGACGGCAGGAAATGCAAGTACCTTAACAGCAGCCGGATACACAAGCACTCCTCTTTACACTAAGGCCTATCCACTTACATTAGTGATACACAGGGAAAGGTTTTTCATACCAAAGGAGTTGCATCAACATTGTGGCGTTGATTAGATAGGTGCTTCGTGTTGCCAGGAAACATTTGAACAGATTAATGACCCCATAGGCCTAGAATTATTCCCTGTTGCCTTGAACACTGCCTATATGCATTACATAAACATTTAATTTGTCCAACAAACACAGAGTTGTGAAGAATGCTCTTACAGATTGCTGACGAACACACTGCATTAGTTATGCCTACTGTTGGAATAGCTTCATAAATCAATTGCATAAAAAGGACTTATGAAGTGAGTTAAAATTGTAATTGTAATCAGATTCATCCATTCTTCCAGTCAAATGATAGTCACCCACGTATATTTTTTGCTGTACATTTTAAGTATCTCTAAAATCCGGAATTTGTCCCACAGGTACATATACATTATGTTGCAGGAAGTGCTGTAGTGCACAGACATTCACAGCCCCAAACTTGCTTTGAAAAAGAAAATGAATTACGATTTTGCTACATGAGCTCAATTTGTACTTTTCTTAAAGGGGCACTCCACTGATTTGACATATGATGTCATCGGGGTTATCTCGGCACAGGCTTGAGACTTAAAGGTTCTCTGTATGACATTCAGAGAATGAACATAGCATCAAACAACTATTTGTGTTGCAAAGATTAAGTGGAGTAGTGTCTGACCCCGAGAATGAAGTACCTCCCTCTCTCTGTGTGTTGTAATCATACTTTGTTGACATAGCCGGGTGGGGGGGTGGGGGGGGGGCAACATGCCTTTTAGTGCATGTTCGTGAATATGAGAGTGCCCCACTGACTATCTCACGGCCGCCACTCTGCACTGCACTCATAAAGCGATTACAGCCGATAACGCCGTCCCGATCGGCGGTGGGGTCACGGAAACGAAGCCCCCTGTCTCCGGTTCACGCTCAGGTAAACACTGTTAGCTCTGTCAGCACTGTTGCCGTTGTTTGCACCATTGCGAGCTGCCTTTAACATTTTTGAAAGAAAAACTATGTTACAAGGTGTGGGGGTTTGAAAGAAGTAGAAAGCAGTGGGGGGTCTTTTTTTTATCATGGGAAATGTAGGATTTCACAAATTTGTAGCTTGATCCATTCTAGTGACAGGGTATCTTGACCTCTGCTGCTTAACTTTTGATAATTCCTTTTTTTATCTGTCTCTTTTGAGTCCCTCAACTTAATGGAAGTGCAATAATCAATTGCTTGAGTACCCTTTCAATTATCTTTTTCCTTGTGGTTACTTTCCAACTTGGTTACTGTTTCAAAAGGCTGTGCTTAATGTGCAGAAGTTTGAGATAAATGTGAAGGTGAGCATTCAAGAGTTCGGCATCACTTAGTACTCATCATTACTAACTCCCAGAGTTGAGGGCTAGTGAAGAGAAAACTGAAAGCCCAAGTTCTCTCATAGATTTTAGAAAATAAGTAGCAAGCAATTGTTTTGGCAATATCTAAATATGGTGTGAGACATGTATATGTACATGTCCATGTATGTACGTATGTTTAAGTCTATTTTCTTCTATGCCTGGCGCCTCCCTGTGGTCATCAAAGACAATAAAACTCTAACGCGAAGATGTGCAGCATAACTATACTCTTTGAACTTTTAGTATTGGCTGTAAATACAGACACAATTATAACATAAATATATGAAACGTGATATTAAATAAAACCATGCTGATCTATGCAAATCTGAATGTAATGTAAGTGATCATTAATTGCCCTATTCAACACTAGCATTAACAGAATTGCAACAAAAAATATATAAGACTGCAAATCTGTCATTTTGCTTTCATTGTATGCAGAACAATCAAGTATTTCCAGCTTAGATCTACATCATATCATTGTGCAAAATGCTCAGCCTCTACTTTCAGTTAGCAGATAATGATATAACCATGGCAACAGAGGCACCTTGGAAAAGGGCAGGAAGAAAACTTAGACATTACTGTCACTCAAAACACCTTTTATCATATAGAAAATAAAACTCTGCTGATTATCTCACCTGACTTGTTGAGTAACACCTTGAAACTTCAATGTGGCTTTGAATATAGAACTGTGAGTCCTATTACATGAATCATTGTCGGTGCTCTTTTTTCACTTACGCCACCTTACTTTACGTTACATGTGTAGACACTTTCCGACATAACACAAACAATGCTTATCAGCAAGGCAGACACACATATTCCAAAATAATTTTGGGTTCTTCTGATCAACCGCGTGTCAGTTAACATAGTCATCAATGGGATTAATGCTCTATGAAGACTTATTGAGTGATATGCCATGGCCCAGAGTGTGAAAACCTTCAAAACATCGAAGAAGTGCCAACCCTGAGACTTGCCCTAACCTTGCCTTGAGCCATGTGTTGATGAGTCTTCAGTGTGACTGAAACTTCAAAGGCATTTCAGCTCACTAAGCAGAGGATGCCCCTTCTCTCTCATCTTCACTCAACTGAATCCCTCTGCAGAAGGACATTTTGATGATTTGGGGGGGGGCGGGAAGAAAGGTTTGCTTGGCACTTTCTTGGAACAGCTTTGACCACTGTGGATGGGGGCAAATTAAGTCCTGCTAACGTTAAAGTCATTAACCAGTTAGTTTGATCCCCAAATGGTAAAAATAAATAACAACATGACAAGCCATTGAAGTTGAATGAAAGAAGCTTGCAGTGCATATATGTTCCTGTTTCATTCTAATGCTTAAAAAAACAAAAACAGCAGTATTCACTATTAATGAAACAGCAAAAAGACCTGCGAATAAATGCTGTCATACTGCATATTTCATCAATTCCACGAACAAAGTAAAATCTGCATTATATTAGAGGTACATCTCTGCACCATCACACACTAGTAATAGTGAGGGCGTTGTGAGGTGAATAAATAGCTTGTCCCCTGCTTAGTTTTGTGTTCACAGACAAATGGAGGCAGGAAAAGTGTGGTCTTTTCAAAGGCTGCCTGCAAAAACCTGATGGATGCACAAATTAACACAGTGAACGGAGAGAGGTTGCAATCCAAAGCCTCCAATGTTATAATTACAGCTCTTTCTTCCCCCTTGACAAACACAAAGAGGGATTTTTCTCAGTCCCTGCTCACGTCCTCTTTCTCCCTCTTTTCTCCACCTCTTGCTGCACAGCTTGGCGAGCTGGCATTAATTGCTCCAAAAAGCTGTGGAAGCACAACAAGTACTTCTCATCCTGGTATAATTGTGTCTGTAGGAGTTGGAGGGCTTGAGAAGAAAGAGGGCTTTGCTGCTTACAGGAAAGGCTTTGTAGTACGTCTTGAGAGCTGAGGACATTTGAAAGAACCGTGATATGATGGCGCACTCTGGTGGACAAACAGTGAAAGGTAAGTTATTCATTTCTGAGCGAAATAATTATGTAAAGAGAATATAAAAAGCAAGACACATGAACAAATGTCTCTCGTGTGTGATATGATAAAATCATGTCATTATTTTCCTGTGAATTAAGAAAAGCATATAATACAACACAAAACATGCACAATAGACATGTTATACGTTATGTCTGCAAGCTTAATGTAGAAAATAGCATGTTGATTGTGTAAACAGTTGTAAAACCCACAATGAAAATTAATTTCAATAACAATTTTATTCATATCATTTTGCAATTAAGTATTTTATAACTATGTCTTCTTTTATAGGTCTAACATATCTCAAAGTCTGTCTATGGTTACTGTACTGCCTTTACCTGCCCTGGTAACTAAATAACGTCATACGTACATGTTTTAAAACAGCAAACAGGAAAATTCCACATAATCTATCATCACATTGTATTTCAAGATAATAATACAAAGTTTCTGACAGTTTAAAATAAATCATGCAGTCACGAAACTTTACAGGTGTGTAGTTGAGATCAAAAGAAACTCTTGAGTTCGAAGATGGGTTTGATCAGAGCAAGGGGACCAGGAGTAGGGGGTAGGATGTGGGGAAGGGGCCATTGCCTCCCCATCACTTTATGCCCCCTGGATCAAATTTGGCGTTGTGGCTGATGTGACCCCAACGCAAGATGGTCTCCAGTTGGATTTGTTTTTAATCTTTGTGTTTTGTAAAATATTGGATAATTTGAAGTTATTTAAAGGAAACCATCTGAGAAGTTTTAAGGGAAAATGTCATCTGCCAAAAAGTCTGGAAACTTTTAAATCTGTAACAAATGTTTCTTTTATACGGTTATTGTATGTTTTTTGAATTTGTGTTATTTATGGAAAATCTTAACCTAGAAAGTAACTATTAAATAAATGTGGTGGAGTAAAAAGTACAACATTTGCCTCTGAAATGTGGAGTAGAAATAAAAAGTGGTGTAAAAAGGAAATACTCAAGTAAAGTGCACGTACCTAAAAATTGTGCTTTAGTACAGTAAATGTACTTAGTTACATTCCACCACTGCCTGTACCGTCCATGCACATCCATGCATTGTTATACATTCCAGTGTTAGTTGTAATCCCCGCAGTTGTACGGTCTTATCAACTAACCCACTTTAGGCTGGCAGGTCTGCCTCCCAAGCATCATCTTCAAATAAATCTATTGTACACCTAAGGTATTTTTACTCATTGGTCAAACCAACCCCCCTGACACCAACACATTCTACACTTATTTTCACTAATATGCTGCAATGCAAAGCAGATGTGGACATGGAGCTGCTGCTACTGTGAATACACTAGTTTATTTAGAGGCACATATGCAAAGAGAAGAGGGACGATCTGCTTGGGCTGCAGGAGAAGAGAAGAGAGTATATTTGAGGGTGTGATACTGTGTGAAGCATAGAAGTAATGCACACATTTCTGAGGCAAATGAGTACACAAAAACACAAAAGCATGGTTTGCGCTAAACATGGATCATTTTTATTTAGCTAGTGAGTTACCTAGAGGAGAAAACTGTCACATCCTTGCAGTTGATGTCTTGCCGTTTTGGGGGAATCCCAGTCAAGCCAAGCAGGAGGGTTGATGTGAGGATTCTCCCAAAAGTGCTTTGAGTTGTTAAGGACAGACGGTCTGATTGAGCCTGAGGTACGATACAGTACATCAACATCAGAGCAAAGACATTCACCCACAGGACCCAAGGAGGCCAGCGCTAGTTCTACCAGAGCAGCAGGTTTCTCCTCAGACAAATGCACTTCAGAATGACAGAATCACAAGAGAGAAAAAACAAAAAACAAAAAACAAAGATGTGCATTGGCCGGTGTTTGCCAGCCTGCTGCATAATTGTAATCTTTTGGTACACAGAAACAGATGAAGAAAGGAAGGGGACAGGTAGAGGGAGGATACATCCTATGATTGGCATGATTGTGGCTGTTTACCAATTAATTCATCCCACCTGTCAATCATCCAAACCTCTGTCTGAGGACTAGGATCAGACGGTTGAATACAGATTCAAGTAAAAGATTAAATCATACATATCTTTTATTCTCTTCAGGAGCTGATGAAGCTCACCAATATCCCATTTTGAGGCATAAAAAAAAAAAAATAGGAAAAACTACAAATAAGCCTGGTGAAATCGTCTGACTACTTCGGTTAGTCAGTTAGTTGCTCTCAAACAAAATCAAAGAAGAAGAAGAACACAGAATTAGAGAGTTAAGGGTACTGGTAGAGGCTGTTTAGGAGGACTGAAAGTGCTTTAAAGACAGATTTTTCAAAGTGGGTTACGTTTTTCTCGTGAGACAGGAACACGGGGTTTGATGCACCAGTCAACGGATACAGATGAGTCCATCTATTGTCATGTTCAAGTGTTCAGATACATTGTCGTCTTCAGCGGGAAAGATTTGTGAGAGCCTTTCCTCCTTGTGGTTAGGCAAATTTTTATTTAAGGTCCTACATCATTAGTGTTGCAGTTCTAGCAGAGAGCTTGCTTGAAGGTTACTGTTTATTTCTATTGCGCTCCTGCCGAGAGAAAAAAAAAACAAAACAGAGAGGTAATCAGTGGATGGTATCAGAACATGAGCAAACAAGGGACACAAGCAAACATAAGAAACGGCTAAAAGTGCAACATCGGAGCTGCTCCCTTAGGCTTTCATTCACCGGATGAATGTCAAATGTTGAAGAAATATCCAAGTTGAAGACACTTCTTAGACTTTTGATAATAGTTGGTTCTATGCTGTCAGATACATGTGAAATTGTAAATAACTCAGCAGCACAGCAAGGAAGTCTGGGGCCGCTGACAGAATGGGACAGACTCGTAGATGCGACACTTGATTTTTGAGGTCCTGACGGTGTTATCTTGTAAGAGATCCTGATCATACTACTGTGTCAGACAAGAAGGACTGAAGCCATTTATGAAGGTGATCAATATTGATTTTACTTCTCAGAAGAGATGTATCGAATGAATGCCTTTATTGTGTCCATCTGCACTCGGACCACTCGGCAAATCTCAATAATTACTTAGGATTTATTGAATGTTTCCATTTGGAATACATTCAAACTTGATGTCTTTGAATCATATATAGAATATTTAACTTTTTTTTATCAATTACAACTCAAATATAGGATAAGTTGACAGCATTAGTCAATTAAGGACTGATCCGTTTCAATGTAATGTGCTGCTGAAAGTAAACTAATATTATTTCCATCAATTCTGACTATTTGAGAACAGCTGTCTCTTCAGAAACCAAATAATATTTTTTATGTCCTATTTTGTATAGTGACATTTGTTCTCTATGAAAAGTACTCGTTTCCAAAATCAAATGATGTTTTGCAAATTCCAATGTGAGCACAATTTAACTTAACTAAATTAATGAAGACAGGCATGCAAGTATAAAAATCTGGATTATTATTTACAGAAAAAAAAAAAGAAGGAAAAACGGTGTTTACTCAGATGAAAAAAAACCTCTAAGATGACAATATCTTATTTTTAGGCAAGTCTATCATTCCCACTGTTGATATACTGAGTTACTCTCCTGGCAGGAAAACTAATCCCTAAAGTACCAGTACTTTCTCTGTTTAGTGTTAAGATAAGTGAGACACAGAGCAAGAGAGTATCCGACGTAAGTAGGAAGGACTTTAGTAGGCCTCAGATATAAACTAAACTAAATGTTTGGACATGTTCTGGTTTCCACTGCAGGCCTGGAACTTGTACTAATGCCAGTCTAAACACAACGTGCATAGTCAACAAAATATAAGTAATCACAACACAACACACCTCAAATATCAAATATTCAAAGGTGTGTCATGGATTACAATAAAAGAGGAATACAGTGTTGTCTTTGAGCAGTGAGTGTCCTGTAAGGCCAGTGTAACTTAACCCCTCCCCCTCTTTTCCCCCCCAAAGGATGCTCAGAATGGGCTGTGGCTCTAGGGACGGCAGACTGGTTTTCACTCTAACACAACATGATCTTCTTTATTACTATATCCAGAGGAAGGAAGCAGCTAACCTCTAAGTATTAATTGCCAAATTAGTCATGCTAATAAAATCCTGCAACAACATTTAGATCTTTAGACACTTTGGGAAGGTGTTATAGTGCAGGTAGCTGTGCTGGTTTGACACCTCTTAAAGTTCGGGAAGGACAGGCCAGACAATAGCGAACAATTAACCTTGTCAGGCGAAGGAGGGCGAGGCCTCAGCTGGGCCGATCCTGTCATGTAGGAGGTCAGGGCTACAAAAGCAGCACCGCGCAACGCCTGCACAACGCAGGATGAAACAGGCTTTCTACTGACAGGTTGTTTTCAGAAGCCTGAAAACATTGACTTGAAATATTTATGAGAAAGTAACCCAGCGCATATTAACAAGGTCAGCAGAGAGGAGTCAATACAGCATCAATGAGCACCAGCAGTGGGGGAATGGGAGAAAAGGAGGGGGCTGGTCATGGGGAGGGGGAGGGATGTAAGGAGGGGGAGGGATGGAGGGATTGGGGGTGGGGGGGTTCTAAACGCAATTAGATTAGCATACTGGTGGATCTAAGAATGGATGCTGCAGAATGCCAGCAGTGATAGCATGTAATTCTCCCCCTTGGCTGCTGTTTTTCCACAGCAGTAGCATCCCAGAGTTTTTACCACTTAGACTAACATTTGTGGTACACCACTGTTATTACCTCTGCAACATATTTTAGCTTCCCCTCAGAAGGCCCAGGCTCTCACTGTGCGAGCTTTTCAGAACTGTGTGCACAGACAATCGTAGTAATGCATTTTTATCATGTATTTTGCTGGGAAACGTTTCTTTTAAAACCAGCCGTTTAGAACATCTGAGGAAAACGGTACCAACTCTAAAGGGAAGGTGCAGCCAGTTTGCAGGCCGAGGGCTTATGTTGTTAAAGACTAGTAAAGCATGAGGAGCCTGTGGAGAGCAGAGAGGCTTGTTGTTCAAAGGGAGATCAGAGCCTACATCTGCCTTTGTCTGAAAGAAGGAATGCCAGGAATGTGGGCTATTTCAGGAAATCTCTATGCTAACTCCACTTGGGCAAATCATCGCAGTCTCAACAGCACAAGATGGCTGATGAGGAGCTAGGGTTTCCTGAACCTGCCTATGCGTAATGGTGGCATGTCAATCTGCTGACAGCCCTCTGGGAACTTCCATTTACACCAGACTGTTCATTCAGCCACAGGATGTTGCAACCTCTGTCTAACAGCAGGTGGAACAAGATCAGCTGATTACAGTCTGGCTCCAGCCTATAACAGTGATTCAGGGAAAGTTACCTCCCTTTAAAATAAAGGGCAACTAAACTGAACTGTCGGATGCATACAAACACGCTATTTACAAGGGACAGGGCTATTTATATGCATTTATCTCACCTTCCTCAGAGCCTCCTCCTCTTCCTGACGTTTCTCATAATGTGCAAAGTCATCAAAGATTGAGGTGGTATGCTTGTAAGTGGCGATAATTTTAAGCACTTGTTTGGCCTTTTCCAGAGGCACTTCCTGAGTGTCCCTGGAGTTGGTTACTGGCTTGTTGTCATTGTTCTCCAGCCGGATGTGTCGCAGCTGGTTGTTGGGCACGTCTTTGATGAACGCCCACTTCACCTCAAACTTGCCCTTCCACTTGTCCTGAGACCAGACGCCTGCATAGGCATTGTAGTCCACTGGTGAGCGCATCTCAGCCACACCACAGAAGTGCCCACTGCCGTTGACGCTGAACAACAGGTACAGGGGCCCTTTGTTGCCCAGTGAGCGGTAGGCACCATCCAGACGCTTGTTGCCATGTTCTGTACTGCACCAGATAGAGTACTTGATTGAGCGGTGGATGTCATCTTCAGAATAGCTCTTGATAATGAAAACGCGTCCATTTTTCAAGTTCCAGTCAAAGTCTTTGGGGTTGTAGTTGTTGAGGGCACGGAGTTTCTCCAACACGGGATGCACTTCTCCAGAGCAAGGGGAGGCACTAAGTGGGAGTCCCCCACCCAGACCGAAGCCCTCACCACGGTTCCTGGGAGCCACCCAACGGTTGGGGGGAGGACCAGGCTGCTGGGGTTGTTGCTGATGAAGGGGCGGTGGGGGACCAGGCTGAGAGGAGAGGTGCATGTGTGGATGGCCAGGAGGCATAGGCTGGGGGTGTTGGGGGGACTGGAGAGAATGAAGCTGGAAGGTCTGGTGTTGGTGTTGGTGTTGATGTTGGTGTTGGTGTTGGGGCTGATGTTGATGTTGATGTTGGTGTTGGTGTTGGTGTTGATGTTGGTGTTGGTGTTGAGGCGGAGGAGGCAACGGGTTTTGCAGTAAGGGCTGGGGCTGAGCTAGGAGAGGCTGCTGCACCATAGGCTGCGGGGGCATCATATTCTGAGCTAATGGAGGCTTGTTCAGAGAGCCCTTCTCATCCCAAGTACCAATGTTCATATTGTGCTTTATGGGGGGTGGGGGAATGGCACCTCCCCCCATCCCCATGTTGGCTTTGGGTTTGACCTTGGGCTGTGGCTTGGCCGGCTTCTTGGCAATGGCTGCCCAGGAGGCAGGTTTAGGTGCAGATGAGCTGACAGACGGAGGGAGGCTATTGGCTGCCATGCTGCTCATACCTGCTGTGCCCCCCAGGGGTGAGCCCACGGTTTTAGTGACAGCTGCCACCATGTCCGTACCCAGTTTTAAGCCCGTCATACCTTGCTCAATGCTGTTCAGCACCGGGACTTTACTAAGCTGGGTGTCGCTTCCAAAGCCCGCCTGTCCATCCGTGATGGCCCGACCCAGCGAGCTGGGGGCATACCCATAGCTGTTACTGTAGACTGAGCTCTGTGTGGACTGACCCTGAGAGACACTGGTACCCCAGGTGGAATAGTCTGCATTACCAGGGAAGAAGTTGAAGCCATGCTGGCCCAGGAAGGGAGGGGTGTTCCCAAGGGCACCTGGCTGGCTGAACACACCGTCAGGGATGAAGTGGGGCTCGCCATTGCTCATCTGTCCATAGGTGGTTAAGTAGGGCATAGGAGGGTCTCCTGCTGTGGACCAAGCAGCCTCTCCCAGAGAGTAAGGGAAACCAATGGATGGAGCATAATAGCTGGGCATGTAGGGGTCAGACATTGGTGGATAGCTGTTACCCTGTGTGACATAGAGAGACAATCAGTTAATGTACTAGACATGATCACAATTAACAAATAAGCTAAATAATTTAACACAGTGACATCATATCATGAACAGTGAAGATAGATTGTGAGTTGAGTTATAGGAACACGTCATCCTTAGAAACGAACAGAAACTCACTAAGAAACCAGAGCGACTGTATTAATATGTCCACTACATGAGGTTATAGGCTAAGTACTAGGCGACACATTGTCGTTCTGGACAGACCATAATATGGTTTAATGTACATTACCTGATTAGTCTGGCCGCTTAGATATGGTTCAAAATCATCATCATTAACACCATCCTTTTGATGCATTGATCCGTTTTGCACTAAGGACGAAAAAGAAAGGACAGTAAATCATCATATGTGCTTTATGGAACTCACAAATATGTCCAGCTCAAGATGTCAACTCATTATGTTAAGGAGGGCAAGTGGTGGTCAAATCTAAAACATGATCTCAGTTTGGTGTAACATCATCAAAACAAATGCAGAATTGGGGAACATAAATAATCTGCAGTTCAGGCACCAGTGTCAAAGCACAATCAACAGTGAGCAGATAGCATGTTAGCTCATAGATTAATCAAAACGGACGGGGCCTCCGCACTGATGTACAATTTATAAAACGAGGTGCCTTTTAATCATCCGTGTTAAACGCATTACCTTTATTTCCTTGTCCTTTGGGTCTCTGAAACAGTGAGCAGCACAGGAAAAGGAGATGTTAGATCACGACAGGAAACAAGAAGCACACACACACACACACACACACACACACACAGAGAGAGAGGGAGAGAAAGAGAGAGAGGGAGAGAGAGAGAGCAGGCTGTATGCTACATAAAGAAATATAACAGCCGATTGTAGAAACCTCCGTCTACAATGTTAACATTTACAGGTTGCTTCGCGTTATTAACCGGATGTCAAACGATCTGACATCCAGTAACTAAACGGTGCCGCATTGGCAGCCGGCTCCAGCTCGAGCTGGTCGGTAATTCACTCGGCCTACATTACAGCTAATAGCTACCACATATCAAAGACTTTTTTCTTTTTTTTTTTTTAGCCTGTTTGATCTGGCGTGGCCAAACCCCGGATCAAACTGTTTTGTTGCAAAGTTTCCTCCCGCCGCACGGCTAATTTACTGCCTCTTTTTCGACTGTCAATGCACGAACCTGATCGACTGTGGTCGCAGACATCCTCCAGGAAGCGACACCGAGAGCTGTTTGTGAGACTGTCCACGGCTTCCCCCCACCTCTGCCTCTCGCTGCACTCCGGTGCTTTTCCTGGCTCGTCTCTCGGGTCGTCCAATCCCTCTGTAACGGTTACACACACACACACGGCGTCGGCGGTTTTTTTTTTTTTTCTTCCTCCCTCGGTCGGACCCGACGACGATCTGCTGCTTCTTCTTCTTCTTCTTCTTCTTTTCGTTGTTACGAACGGAGACTTTGTGTCTGTGGAGAAAAGCGTCGGTTAAAACGTGCGAGCCCGCCACACAGATGGCCTTTTCAGCAGTCACTTTGCAGCCGCCTGGTGTCTTACTGGAATATCCCTTACCATTTTCCACAATGGCGGATAGGCTTTTTACTCCCGCTTCCGTTCCGTTCCGCTGCTCCGTGACCTTCCGCCTGTGACGCTCTGAGTCATGTTACAAACTGACACTTCACATGACAGTCACAGCAAGTTCCTCGCTACTTAGGCTACATTGTATCCTATATTCAAAACTACTTAGACTACATTGTATCCTATATTCAAAACTACTTAGGCTACATTGTATCCTAAACTCAAAACTACTTAGGCTACTTTGTATCCTATACTCAAAACTACTTAGGCTACATTGTATCCTAAACTCAAAACTACTTAGGCTACTTTGTAGCCTCTATTCAAAACTATTTAGGCTACATTGTATCCTCGATTCAAAACTACTTAGGATACATTGTATCCTCGATTCAAAACTACTTAGGCTACATTGTATCCTATATTCAAAACTACTTAGGCTACATTGTATCCTATATTCAAAACTACTTCGGCTACATTGTATCCTAAACTCAAAACTACTTAGGCTACATTGTATCCTATATTCAAAACTACTTTGGCTACATTGTATCCTAAACTCAAAACTACTTAGGCTACATTGTATCCTCTATTCAAAACTACTTAGGCTACATTGTATTCTCTATTCAAAACTGCATTTAGCCTTTTTTTTTAACGACCAGCTATTATCATATATCTGATAGCATGTGGTTACCTCTGCATTGGGGAGCCTACTGTTATACAAACCCGTGCATGGATGTCTGAATTCCCATGTGGATAAAATACATCTAAAGTAATACAAAATAGAATGCATGCAACAAAAAAATGTTCTTCTATTTTCTGCTATTTTCTAGTTGTATTCCCCTATATTTCAAATGGAAATAGTGTAGCCTTCTATTCAGATTTAATGTTTTTAATCAAACATATGATTAACTTGTAAACTATGAATTGTTATAGATTATATTATCCAATAGTGTATAGCGTCAACAGACTACAATGTTAAAATGATCCCTTATACATTAACACATTATTAACAATCTTATAATATTTCATAGCACTATACACTCAATACACTCAGGGGCCATTTTGAATGGAGGACTCAGGGTAACTTGTAAAATATTATTTTTACAGTGTGGTATTGATAATGTTGCTTAAATAAAGGATGTGGATACTTATTTCATCATAGCCTATAAAAACAAAAAATATAGTATAAAACACTTATGTAGGTTTAATTTTTAAGTTAAAAAAAAGGTTTTTGGCTGTCACTAAAGACATACAGTATAGTAGTAGGAAAATAAATGTAGTCTTTTTCTATTTGGCATCTGAGAAAAATATGTTTGGTGGAATATAACTGCTACATTTAGTCAAGCACTCAAGTATAGATATGAGGTATATATGTACTTTGCTTTAACATGTTTCGCTCCTGCATACTTTTACTCCACTGCATTTGTCTGATGGCTGTAGGCACTATAGTTCCTTTGCAGATTAAGATGTTATGTAACATAACATAGATGTGGTCAGTTTATAAAATATGCTGAATTTTGAAGATTAAACTGTCCAACAGTACCCAGTGGGCACTAGATATAAAATCAGCTACAATATGAAAATGCTGCATACACATTTATTAATTAATACTATTTATGAAATAATGTTATAATACAACATTGACAAGTGTCTCTGTACCTGTGTACTTGAACTTAAACACAAGTTTGAATACAGGACTGGAGTATATTTACACTGTATTGCTACTTTAACTGATCTGTATACTTCCACTGCTCCACATAGCAGTGGTTTACTGTAGTTGTAATGTAATGGACTACATGTGTTCTGAGTAAACGAGAGTCACTGGTGCTATAACTCTCGCGATACTTCCTCAGTGGGTCACGGAGCAGTATGGCAGCCGTCGCGCTGAGGTCCTGCCGCAGAGGACTTTCACAGATTTTAAGTAATAGAGGTCTCGCTGCTTTGTCTTCACAGCGCCTGGAAGGTTTGTTCAAATCTCCCCTTTTGATATAATTAATTCCACAATGTCTGAATTTCACACGAGGGCGTTTAAACGCAGAGGAGGGGGTGTGGCTCACGCACACTGCGTCGTCTTAAAAATGTAGGGCATGGAAGCGGTGCGGCGTTTGCGCTTGTGAATGTTTTTGCGTCGTCTCCGCTGATTGTCGTTGAATTAGAAACCACTTCGACATTAATTGCTCTCGTTATGAAACTGTGCCTCAATTCTTGGTGTCTTTGGTCGTTGTGGGGGAAAAAAAGAGCACGCTGTGTCCCCAGTATCCATGTGCTGTTTTCTAGTTTGCGTCAAGAGGAGCCTTATCTTATAAAATGGGGTGTGTGGCATTTTATTTAGAAAAAAATGTTTTTCTAATTGTGCTGTTTTACTGTAGGTTGTTTCACTGCTTGGTTGTTGTGTCATTTACGTAACATGTTTTTGCCTTGGCAATAATACGTTGTATTGTGCCAACCAGGGGTCAGGAGACACAAGTCCACAGTTCAGTATGCTTCACGACCAGACCTTCCCAAGCTGGCCTACAGAAGAGTGAAGGGGAAGAGCCCAGGTGTGCTCTTCCTCCCAGGATATGGCTCCAACATGAATGGGCAGAAAGCCGAGGCACTGGAGGAGTTCTGTAGGTCACTAGGTCACTCCTACCTTAGGTAAGTCATTCAAGGTGCACATAGGGCCATGCAATGCTCATCCTGTCATACTAAATACAGAATAGATCCGATCAAATAGACATACCTCATACGTACAATGTTTGTCCTGGATGTCTTTAGTCTTGTTTTACATCTATAAACTGAGAAACACCTGCAATACCTCCCCAAATAATACAACTTTTGCACTCGGAAACTTGATTCTCATAGCTCTTAAAACTGAACGCGGATAATCCAAAGTGTGTTACAGCTTTGCAAGGAACAAAAATATAATGCACAAACTGGAAATAATGCATGCACCCTACACACACCCACAGCTACACTCCTACAGCCTTGATCAAAGAACAGGAGAAGCACATGTATACAATAAGTTAGGCAGGTTTTTTTTAAGTTGTGTGTTGACTGGAATAATTAATAGTGGGACAGCTGCTTCAAATAATTCATCACCATATATTTAAGATACAATACATAAAGTGGCACTGTGAAACAAGCAAAATATGCCTTAGTATAAATAATAGATTTATTTTGTGTTTGTTTTTGTTTCAAAGTAGCACGATGCCCCAAGATAACGGAGTATATGCAAAATATATTTGGATTTGATTATGGAGAGTTAATTTTGCACACACAAAATGTCTTTCGAATGTAACAAACTATATCAAGTATTGATCCTTTTCACTGAGATCCTTAATTTCAACAGACGAGCTCCATTCATTAATATTCCAAATTTAAAAACCAAAAGATTGCATTTAAATGATGCAACAACTGGTAACGTGTGAGAGGCCATAACCAGCAATTAATCAGGTTATTTTCTCAATGTTCAATCATTTAGATATTTAGAAATATACCTCCAGCCGTTCCAAACCTCGCATTGTCATTCAAAGCCTCCATTCCTGAGGTGATTGGATATATATGACATCATACTGAAAAGTCAAAGGCCTCATCCCATATTCAGTGTTGTATTTAACTGATTTAATGTACTTATAATGTCTCAAATCTACATGAACCTTTTCCTTGGCGTTTCATGGCTTGTCCTTGTTTTACCCTGTGATACTCATTGCTATGGGCTGTTGTATTTATGTTTTGCCAGGTTTGACTACACAGGACATGGGGCCTCGGAGGGGGTGCTATCAGAAGGAACTATTGGTACCTGGAAAAAAGATGTCCTTTACGTGTTGGATGAGTTGGTTGAGGGGCCACAGGTAAATATGTCCTAGGGTCATGCCCCTTTGCACGTTACTGGTGGTTGGTAATCAATAAAGTTATGAGAAACTTTGCTCAAAAAAGGATGGGGGTTGAGAGTCGGTTCCCATTTAAAACAGGTTTAATGTCATAATTCATGCTCTCAGGAACAAACATTGTCCTTGCTTTTTATGCGTGTCTAGTCATGAAAGGAAATCACCTTGAAATGTATGGATGGATGGATTTCAGCTAGCTGGACAAGAGGTGCAAAATGTAAGAGTCGCAAAACATAGATTTCAGTCAAGTTATAATCGCAGGGTTATAGTTTAATATGCATGCAATAAATTACAAGACTGCTCTGTTTTTAATAGCCTACAGTCAAATGAAGCATCTTCTCAGTGATACAAGTGCATCTCTTAAACTCAACCAGTACAAGTGTTTGGATTCTCTGATGGGAACATCAGAGCCCCACAGGCAGCCTGTGAAAAATATTAACCCAAATAAAAAAGTGTTTTGAAAACACAATATAAATGTTCTTCTGTTAAACCCTTTCTGTACTTGCACAAATTAATTATTGAATTTGACTAATGTTAGTTTTTAGTGGATCTTTTGTTTCAAGATCTCTGCCAAACACAAAATAATACTTTGCTTTGAATAATAATTTGTCTGATGTGGTTTTCCACAAAAAAAGGTTAAATGACCTTGATAAAAACTCTTAGAATTACATCTACTCATTCTCCCTAATTCATAAATCCAGATTCTATGAAAATACAAATATTGTTCAAACATTCAACTGTTGGACACAAAGTTGATTCTCAGTGTCTGTGTGCACTGCTGGCTTCAAGTTTCCACTTCACACTTGTATATGTTGCATACTTGACCAAGATTGGCTCCAAACTAGTGGTTATGTCACAAAATCCTGCTGGTACGTCTGTGTTAAACTCAGATTTATGTTGAACACAAAGAAACTTCAACAGGTGAATGTAGAAACAGACTGCTAGTATCAAACTCTGCACATGTATCATTCTGCACAGGGAAGCTCAAACATCCAAGTGAAGTAACGCATAAGAAGCAAAAACTCCTTTTTGAGTGAGGGGGGACTCTAAATGTTTGTATTTTATATTCATCATCCAGAATTAATGCTATAAAACAAAATCTTGCACCCAAAAAATAACCAGAAGACAGGTGTATTAGAGAATCAATAAAAAGAGAATCAGGGCAACAGCATAATCGATAAAGAAACATGAATTATTATTATCCTTTTAACCTCCAGTATTCCTTGTATGTTCCACTAACCCTCCAGAAGATGGCACTGTGTCATAACATTTGTGGTATCATTAGTCTCCCCCTGCTATGATTATACTGCATGAGTCTGCTGTCTTTATGGACTATTTTTATTGAGGTTTTGTGTTTTTATTAATGAACTGTTCAATTGCTTTACAGTCTATTTGTGGTGTTATTGCTTACTTGTAGATAATGGTGGGTTCCAGTATAGGCGGTTGGTTCATGCTGCTGGCTGCCATTGCAAGACCAGAGAAGACTGCAGCTCTGGTGGGCATCTCCACTGCCGCTGATCAAATTGTCACAGCGTTCAACGCTCTTCCTCTGGAGGTAGGAACATATTATATTCTCTCATATACATCACATTGATGTCATTTTTGTTTGAAACCTGCAGCCATTTTCATTTCAATATGTTTTTGAGTTGATTTGTCAATGTTTTAATGCACAGACACGCAAGGAGTTTGAGGAGAAGGGGGAGTGGACATTGCCCACCAAACACTCGGAGGAGGGTCTTTACAAGTTTAGCATGGACTTTCTGCGAGAGGCAGAAAATCACTGTGTGCTCCAGAGTCCAATCCCCATCACCTGTCCCGTACGGCTCATCCATGGCCTCAAAGACGAGGACGTCCCCTGGCACATCTCCATGCAAGTTGCAGAACGCGTCCTCAGCAATGATGTGGATGTCATCCTTCGGCGACATGGCCAGCACCGCATGTCTGAGAGGGACGACATCAAGCTCATGGTCTACACTATCGATGATCTCATAGACAAGCTGACCACTCTGGTCTGAGTAAGGAACGGGGAAGTGAACTTGAGTGGTTGCTGAGATAAGGAGAGAAGGACTGTGTTTACTGGGAAGTCAACCCTCAAGAAATGTACCAAACAATGTCATGTTTGTCTGCCGAATATGACCTTTTGCCCATCTCTGTTATCCTCCCCGTACTTCATCTGTCATTTCAACATGCCGTTGCAGTGCAAACTATATTGAAAGGGAGCTTCCCTGTTAGCTGTTCCCTTATATCTTCAGGTTGCATTTGTGTGTTCCAGATTATTATATGGAGTGTTATGTTGGCCTTTATTAGGTCCACTTTCCCTGCTGCTGTTCTTACTGTTTCCCCTTCCTCCTTTACTTAGATGCATAGTGTTTCTGTGCCTTTTTTAATCACTTTTCACCCTTTTTGGCCAATAAAACCTCTGCACACTGAAGTGCAGGTCTCAGTCTGTTACCACAACCAACACAACATAATCAACTAACCAACAACTATCTTTATGAGCGTCGTTGATATTGAAATGCATAAACATTGCTTAAGTTCTAAAATATTTTCAATTTTAGGAAATTGGGAGCTGAATTGCAAAAAAAAGTGATGTTTTTTGCAAATTTTAAAAGGAACCAAATCAGACTCAAATCACCATAATAACTAAAAAAAAATTGAAAGGGGGATTTCAAAATATGGATATTTTTCTTTTATACAAATCCAAATGAAGTAAACGGCTAACAATTGAACAGAAACTCCAATTTGCCAGGTATACTAGCAGCAGGTAAACGCAATGACTCATGGTGCTTTATTGTGAATCAAAATCATCGAGGGTTGTAGGCTGCCGCCATTTTTTGTTCACAGAATATTCTGTTATGTTTCCCCTTACCTGCGGACCTTTAGCCATAGAGGCCTGCTGAATGGAGCCACTGGACTGTTGATTATTAACATGTAATTGCCCACTAGCTGCTCTATGCTCAATGGGGCGAAAACCAGCCACTTAACTCTCTCGGGTCCACTTAACTGCAGTAGTGACCTTTAACTCATGGTTGAGCTATGTAGGCAGTCATTTTTTGTGTCAAAACTAAAATCAAACATCAATTTATGGGAGCATACAGCGTGACAGTTGTAATGCAAGCAGAAGAGATTGTGCATATGGCATTGCATCTGGTGATGTTTTACTATGGGCTCCCTTTAGTTCTTACATAAATCATATTCTTACACTACAGATCTTTGTTTACCAGGCAGTGCTTTGTAAGTACAGTAGTTGCAGCCTGTCTGCTTTTCCCTATTATATAAGAAATGGCACTCTGAGGCAGCATGCATATTTCCAACATTAGTCCCCCCTCAACCACTCAGACAGATGCCTTAACAAACAACAAATAAGTCTTAGTGTTTGCTTTGTGTTGAAGTCAAACAATAAGTCAGCAGGGAGAAAAACTGGTTAAAGCAGCTTTTCTAACAAGATAACATGCAAACACCCTCTCTGCTCAGTGCTCTGATGCCATTGAGCAAGGCACTGAATCTACCAGTTATTAATTTGTCACCATCATATTCCTTGGTTTGCTGAGGGGTCACTTCGTGCTGCCTAAAGCTGAGCATGCGCCACGGTGACCACTGTCCGGAAGCGGTGTCACGTCGCATTCCGTGTTTAGAGTCTCTCGGGACCCCCTCCTTGGGAGTTGCCATATAAATGAGTGACCCGCCCCCCTCTCCTGGACAAATGAGATCCAGCCCGGCCCGACGCGCCTGTGCTGCGCTTCATGGATGCTTCAGCACTTCAGCATCCTCAGCCCTGCCCAGCTCAGCGGAAATAGCACTGTGACTCGGACAAATCTGACCGCTCTCTCCTTTTCAGTAAGTGTGGTCTTTATTGAATAAAACCTTTTTGGGTGCGTGACATGTTGGATATGCTGTTTGTGCGGCCAGTGTCAGTGTCGCAGATGTAGTGTGTGAGCTTTGCGCAGTTTTGTAAAATGTTGATGTTTGAAGAAGCTGCAGGATGCGTAGTATGCTGTCGTGACATTAGATGGCGGGACTTTCTTTGAATTTCGTCTGAATTTGACTGACAGAATTGCGCCCAATAAACGATGCAGTGAAAACAATGAACTAAAGAGTTAAAACAAACATTTAAATGCGGCACAGAGGTCTGACGTAATTTAATTAAACTCAATTGCAGGCTAAATATAGAACTGTTGTTGGCTGTATGAATGTCTGTTTGAGAGGACAAACTTTATGAAAATACATTTGATTGCTTAATTCTCTTCACGATGACTTCATGCTGGAGGTCATACTTGGGCCATCATCGCATGCAGTGCATCACTGCACACAGCGTGCCGGAAACTGGCTTGATTGTTACCATGGCAATGGAAGGGGATGTCCTTCTTCGGGACAGCTGCCATGGACCACACCCTTCTCCGCCACAGCCTCCAGAGATGCGCCGAGGTGGCCTGCTGAGCTGTTAAGGGAGAGAATAAAAACAAGCTTTTGGTGCTCTTCTTCAAACATTAAGATTGTTTATGATAGTTCTCTAATTTAATCTATTTTGATTGTAGTAAACAGAAAAGTGGTTGCTCGAAAAAGAGTTGTAGTTATCCTGAAGCCATTTAATAAGGATAAAAAGCAGTCACAAAAACTCACTAATATATAGGTATAATAAAGGTAGGATGATTTTTTTTTTTTAGAAGAAGAATTTTGCTTGTAACGGAATAATGCCACTTCAGCCTCATGTCTCCCACATGTTCTCTTCAGGGCTACTTTAATATACTATAGTGCTGCGAGCGCTGCCATGGCGAACAGAGGGCCCAGCTACGGACTGAGCCGAGAGGTGCAGGAGAAGATCGAGCAGAAGTACGACCCAGACCTGGAGCAGCGGTTGGTGGACTGGATCGTTGGACAGTGCGGAGGGAACCTGGAGAGACCGCAGACGGGCAGAGAGAACTTCCAGAAATGGCTGATGGATGGCACAGTGAGTGGCTGCAGTACCTGTTCCTAAAATAGAAGTTACCATTTAATTATTTAAGATACAACATCGTTGAGCCTCTGTCGGATTTAAAGAGCCCACTGAGTCAACAGCCTAAAATAAGCAACCTGATATATGTGCCCAGTTAATTGTGAAAGCTTCAGTCAATCATACTTGAATAACAGACCTTTATTTAAAATAGGGGTCCCACTGTTTTGTCTTACTGTAAAAAAAGATTTTTTTAGCAAACAGCGAATTTTAAATTGATAACTGTTGTGGTACATGCTTTGCAAGTGTAGAATTGTGTGCTGAATAATTCTGGAGGCCTTTGATGGATAACCTGGAAAAATCTTGGTATAATACTTAATTCACAGACAATTATAAAATGCATCCTGCATGATGCTGCAATGTCTTCTTACTTGACACTATAGCTGAATATAATGTAAAAATGAATTATGGCATTTAAGCATGAAAAATAGGAGTATATGGAGAACTAAAACCCTCAACTGTCATTTTGGTATGGTCAAGGTATCAGTTTAATATGATTTAGATTACTGACCTCCTCTGTCCCAGATCATCTGTCGGCTCATCAACAGCCTTTATCCGAGGGGGAAGGAGCCTATCAAGAAGATTCCAGAGACACCGATGGCCTTCAAACAAATGGAGAAGATCTCTCAGTTCCTGCAAGCAGCTGAAGCTTACGGAGTCACAACCACGGACATATTTCAAACTGTGGACCTCTGGGAAGGTGATTTTACATCCATTTACTTACATTTTATCTCATGCTGGAGTGACACATATTCATTCACGTTAGTTTTTACGATGATAATCAGTTATCAGTTCATGTGATGACAAAGTGATAATTTTCTTCTGGCTATAGGAAAGGACATGGCAGCAGTACAAAGAACTCTGATGGCTCTGGGGAGTGTGGCTGTCACTAAGGACGATGGTCATTACAAGGGTGACCGAGACTGGTTCCACAGGTAAAGACAGTGTGACATGAGGAGCTTCACATTTTCACAACTGCGTGATGCTTCATGTTCCTCTTCCTCACCTTGTAACTGTTGTTCTTGTACAGGAAAGCCCAGGGATATCGGCGAGAGTTCAGCCAAGAGCAACTCCGCCAAGGTCAGAGTTTGATCGGCCTGCAGATGGGCAGCAACCGCGGGGCCTCCCAAGCTGGTATGACGGGCTACGGTATGCACCGTCAGATCATGTAGACCACTTACTAACTAATCTCCTTCCCTGCTTCCAGACCTTATTTTGTACTAATACCACAAAATTTGTAGCCCCAATATACCCCCATACCCTCTCTAGCTCCTGCCATGTTAACCTCAAATTTCCTTGAATTGCTGCTTTCCCAAACAGTGTTATATCTTAAAAAAATGATGTCAAATACTATAGATCTTCTTCTTCAAACTCTCTACCTGTTCCTCTCTCCCCATATTGCCATGTGCTACTCCCCCTTCCCCCCCCCTCTTTGTTGTCTAAATGATTACTTTATGTGGAACTCAAAGTAATATAACATCAATTTAGTCTCGTAGAAAATGTAAGATTAAAATCTCTTCACAAAAGAAGCCATCAGTGTTAATGACATTTTAAATCTGAAATACTGTGAGCCACGGCTACAACATGCTGTATGCTATTTATTTGTATTTATGTGTACATTTATTTTTACGTTTAGTCATTGGTTTAGGACGATCTGTACCTATGTACTTATTTAGCCAGCTAACCTGATGAACTCATTAGGTTAGACAATGTCTCTGCTGTCTTGTCTGAGGACCTTTTGCAGTATCCTCTTTAACCAAATCAACCTCACGTTGTGCCTGGTTATGGGACTACAGAGACTGGGTCCTGATATATTGGCCTAAAAATATAACTGAGTTTCATTCATTCTGAGCCATGCCCTTGTTATTTGTTTGTTAGATTATATATTTGTCCATGATGTGTCCATGCAAGTAAATATGCAGCAGCCAACATGTTTGACAGTGACGTTTCCATTTCTGGTGCCAGGTAAAGACATTGCTTGAATGTGCACTTTTATGTATTGTCTTGTTTATATTTTTAAATATATTTATATCTGGAGGCTTGTGAGAAGAAGTATTGAAAAAATAAAGAATGTGAACATATATTTGTCTCTCTCTGTGTAACACACACGCTGGGTATCTTGATAACTGGGAAGTCAGCTGTTTGCGCTGTATGCGCCGGGTGTTGTGTGCTTTTTTTTTTTCTTATCTTAGTTTTATGTTACAGCTCCTCCCTTGTGCCCATCCCTCCTGTCTCACCTCACTGTACACGATCTAATAAAGCAGCAGCAGCACAACATAATGATTAGGTTGACAATCCCTCTCCCAGTCCTGAATCAAGCATGTGTGCCAGAAAACTCTTGACTCGCTTAGTGACCTTAAGTAAGATATTAAACCCCTTGCTGGTCCTGTAATGCTGTTAAAAAGCTGTTCTTACCTCTGTGGAGGGGGTAGCAAAAACAGAAGAGCCACTAAAACTGCCACAAAGGGATTCTAAACCCTTTTATTGTACAGTTCTTTGGGAATATTTGTGATACTCTATTTATTTTGTATAGCCTTTACAACCCTATGGAAAGTTAGTGGCTTGATGTCCACGCTAAACATGGTTCACATTAAAATCAGTCTGGCATCTAGATAACATCTGAAGGACACTGTCATTAAGATAAGCATAAACCTTTGTCGAAATCATTCTAGTGACGTTCTGCTTTGGACCACGAAAAGGTCATATTTTATGCCAGTGATCCAGTTTATGGGGTCAACTGTTCCTGACAGTTGACATTTTAAAAAGCACATATAAGAAAAGCATGCATGAATTAACATTTTAACTTGTTATTAGCATCAAGTGACTTAACAGCCCATTAAAATGCTGTCCTTTAAAGACAAGCAAACGCTAATATTATTCGAGGGCGTCCATTCTTAATGCCATCTTTTTATTGCTCAATTAAAAGTAAGATATTGTCCCACGCAGACAGCATGTGATCATTTGCTTAAGTTTAATGTCCGGTTTGCTTTACTACATAAGAAGGCAGCACATGTTAAACTATGTGGCTTTTTGCATGTCTGACCCTGACATACACTCTATGCATATTATTAGGCTCAACTAGGCTAGAGAAGCATCTGAAGGGGCACAGGTGATGCGTAACAGACTGACTTAATGAGTAAGCCACAAACACAGTCGGACCAATGAAATGGCTTTGAGGACTGAGGTCCCTCTTGTCCAAAGTTCTTGTCCAGCTTATGTTTCATTTGGTTGGTGTCTTGTTTGTCTTTTGTTCCACTGTACTCCTCTTGAGTGTTCCTGCTCGATAACAATTTGATTCATCGCTGCGTGTTCTCATACGAGTAGTGCATCTGGTTATGAGGCGAACTATGTACTGGCTTTAACTTCCTTTAATCTAAAAGTTTTTGCATTGTTGGATGTTAGTTTTGTTAGACTGGTGCATCAGGTAAAATGTTGAAGATGAGGGTTAGAGTCACACTCTTGCTTCTGCTATTGGCAGTCCGGTGTGTTACACAAGAAGAAACCCAGAATAAAGGCTGTGTTTGTGGACACCCTGGAATACCAGGGGACCCTGGACACAATGGTGCGCCTGGCAGAGACGGCCGAGATGGACTCAGAGGTGACAAAGGTGATCACGGTAAGTTTAAAACTTGAATCAATTAATTTAGTTTCTTGTCTTAAACTTCAACTTCACAATTTATAATAACAACCATTTCTGAATCACCCATTAAAAGGTCAAGTTGGCCTTATTGGATCAGCAGGCAATGATGGCCGCAAGGGAGACAAAGGGGAACTCGGTATGTATCATCGAAATGAACTGCACCACTGAAAAGTAAACAGATCTGTAAGGTAACCTGTGTTGAAACTTAATCATATATTTGTTGTAGCTTATTTGGATTTCTGGAATGTGTATGTACTGTATAGTAAACACTGACTATAATAGGATGGGAGGTTTATTGTGCGCTTGTCATTTACAGGTGCTGTTGGCCCAGCAGGGCTCAAAGGGAAAAGGGGAGATAATGGAGAACGGGGGCCCCCTGGGAAAATGGGGCCCCAAGGAGTCCAAGGGCCCATAGGCCTGAAAGGAAGTAAGGGAGAGCTTGGGCTGCCTGGACCCCAAGGACCTAAAGGTGATTTGGGGCCCCTTGGACCAGAGGGTTCGAAGGGGGAAATTGGCCTTCGAGGTGACAGAGGCATTCAGGGTCCATTGGGACCCCCTGGGAGGATAGGGTCTAAGGGGGAAATTGGTGTTCCAGGTCACAAAGGTAATATTGGTTATCGTGGTGAGAGAGGAACTCGAGGAGAGCAAGGTGATAAGGGTGAGAAGGGAGATGCACTTGTTATCTCTAAAAGTGCCTTCTCTGTGGGACTCACAGTGCAAAGTAAACTCCCAGCATTTAATGCACCGATCCGCTTTGACAAGATAATTTACAATGAACAGAATCACTACAATCCACAAACAGGAAGATTCACATGCTCCGCAGCAGGAGCCTACTTCTTCACCTACTACATCACCGTCTTCGCCAGAAACGTGAAGGTGGCTCTGGTGAAGAACGGTGCAAAGATAATCCACACCACAGATAACTACCAGAGCAGCGAAGATCAGGCAGCAGGGGGCGCTGTGCTGCACCTGGATGTGGGGGACAAGGTATGGCTGCAGGTGGTTGGGGAGCTGTTCAATGGGCTCTTTGCTGATGAAGATGATGACACTACCTTCTCTGGGTTCCTAATCTGCGGGGCTTAAATTAGGCATAATTTCTTAAAAAACTGCTGCTAAATGCTAATAACAAACAGAAATCAGTCAGGAGAATGTACCGGCCTCTAAACTTTAGTTGACTCTATAATGCATTGTGCAATATAATGAAGTGCATTTGCTTAACTGCTGATCGGAGGTACTTGTACTTTACTTAAGCTTTTCCATTGTATGTTACTTTAATCCTTTTACTCCATTTTATTTCAGAGCGATACATCATACATTTTACTCAACTGCATTTATTTGACTACTGTGGTTGCTTTGCTGATTAATGTATTGTTATAGATTAACTACCACGGAAAATAAAGTAGTTTGAGACAGCTCCATACTGTATCTTACCTTTTACACATTTGTGTATCAGTGACAATAACCCAATAATATAATGTATACACTCACAGGGGCAGTTTCTCAGCATCATGACTTTTCTTTTTATATATTAAGTACATTTTGCTGGTAATACTTCCATACTTTTCTTTAACTCAAGAAACAAGGACATTTACACTGTTGTATTGCTACTTTAAATATTCTGAATTGTCTACCACTGCTGGTATTGTATGTGCATGATGTATAGTTAAATCGATTTAAATGTGTTTTCTTGCAAGGTCTTGTACATGTAATTATCATGGAATAAGATCATCAGCCTGTAAATAACAAAACAATAGCATTAAACACATGAAATAGAAGCCTGGTGTAATTTTTGTCACAACCAAAAGTCACCTCAGCTTTGTGTTTTCCTTTTTCCTCATTGTTATGTTACAATACAACATTCACGAAGTTATTCTTACTCTGGTATTTAGGGATGGGCATGCACAACAGAAATACCCGAGATATTAATTGTCTTGGCAACATGACATGAGGAAGACCGTGCGACAGCAACTGGAAGGTCTAGTCTTTTTTTTTGTTCAAGGAGCTGCAGGAAATGAGGAGCAGCATTCTTCTTTTTTTCTTCAATGAAGAGCGTTCCACTGTGGGCGTGGCTTCATAGTAACGGACTCCTCTACTAAATTATGATTGGCTGTTAGCCGTATGGTCACCCTGTGGTCAACCAGTAACCTCAGTCGTAACCTCACGAAGCCACGCCCCCTAGAAACTCAGCAACAAGTGCATTAATGATGCTCGCCAGCTCGAGTCTCCAAGAAAGACCTCTTTGAACTGGAGTAATCATCGGAATACCGAGCCTTTCTTGCACAACTTCGGAAGATATGGCATGCGTCAGTATTTATTTTGTGCGGTTACCTAACTACCAACAGGTTTTGCTTGTTTTGGGTCCGTGAAAGCGAAAATTAAGAAAAAAAAAGAAACCCCCGCAAAGCTTGCGTAATTTATTAAAAGTTTTATCAGTGAGCTCGTGAGCTAGCTGAAGGTGCTAGCCCAGTGTCTTGAAGAAGTCAGCCAGCCATTTGTCCCAGTATGCCGCGGGGTAACTAGTCAGCAGCGCACTTGTCGTGGTTTTTGTTCCCCGACATGTTTTTGCGAGACGACGACGAGCGCGAGGCCACCCGCCGCTGCAGCTCCGAGGAACCCAGCGTACTGCACGATGGCTGAGCCCCAAACAGCTGCTCTGTCGGTGTGAGAAGAGAGAGGTCGGGAGGACGACATCAGCCACGATGAGCAGGGTGAGCAAGGTTCAGTTATCTGTGACTGATCATTTACTTTAACTCCCAAAACAAGTGATGAGTTGCACTGCAGTTCTTATAAATTATTTATTCTAATCGTGTATATCACATTAACAGTGATTTTTTTTCTCCCCCTGTTGTGTTCTTGTTTTAAATCTGAGCAGAGGGGGTTATTGTAGTGCATTACAGCCGTGGTTGTTATAGTGATGTGGGAGATGCCAGGCTGTGCAGGGAGTTGGTGAAGGAGGGGTTGGGTGGAGGGGGGTGGGGGGCACCTACTACAAAGAGCTTTATGCTCAAAGAAAGTTAATTAATGCAGAAATAAATAAGCAGTTTGGCCCCCGAGTTCTTTGTGGGCTTAAACAACTACTCGGTGTAATCTCCTTCCATAGCTCCTTGTTTCCAGAGTCTGCTTCATTCATACTAACTTAGTCAGCAGCCATCACTACAGTTCACTCACAATTAAATATCTCGTTTCCCAGATGGAATTTTATACTTGAAGTGAACTGTGGTGTCAAGATCATTCATTGTTAAATATTCGAGGAACAAAACTACTGTTTTTACAACGGTAGCCTACTGAACCACTACAATATGTATTTTTACACCAGGCTACTTTATATTATACACGGTTGTACTTCAGCCTCATAAAGCACAAAAAAGAGCATAGTGTCTGTAGTTTATGATCTTAATCTGCATTACTTTTCTTATTTTTGTACTTCAGACCAAAGAGCAAAGAAGAAACGCAACACCTTATACTGTGTTCATTATCAACGTGGAGCATAAACTATTTCCAAGCTCACAAACCGATGGGAACCGATGTTTAAGGTTGTCTCAGATCCCCATATGATATTAGTGGCTTTATGCTCTTGAGAAGCGGTTTTCATGGTCTTTGAATCATGAGTCTTGTGGTTATTGTTGCATTGCTGTCAGGTTACACTGTTGACAACAAGACTCAGTGGTGTTTTGTCCTCTCTAAGCCTTGTGCACTGTGTGGTGTTAGATTTCTGTATGTCTGTCTCCGCGACAGTCCACAGCAGATCAGGTGAGTAAGTGTGTGAGAGTGGTGACACTCCCTAGTTTAGCTTGTTCCTGTACTTCCCACGCTCTATAGAAAGGGGCGTGGCGTCTCCCAAACGCCTATCTTACAGATCAAGAAATGAGGAACTAGGTCATGGACAGATATCAGACTTTACCTATGAAACTGAACCGGTAGCTCATGTGTTGATGGAATCCAGATGGGACATGTTGTCTATTTCATAATCATGTGACCACAAAATAGGTGACATATTTTGTATGAATTTGATCTTTTATCTTTTATCTTTCACCCCCTAAAATGTAGAGTGCTCACCGGCCAAGTTGCCTCTTGCAGTCAAGCCCTTGTGGGCTGTTTACAGGCTTTGGGTGTCACTCTCAGTCAGTTCTGAATAGCTTAGTTGTCGCCCTGATTAGGCTATCATGTGTAGATGAAACCAGTCCTGAACACAGACTGGTAAAGCTCCGCTAATAAGATTATTACTGGGATAGAAGAGCAATAGGCTATAGACACAAGCATACAGACCCCCTCTCCCACACACTGGTCCCTCATACAGTACATTTCCCAGTTTTCTTGCTGACGCTTTTAATCTTTGCTAGGAAACGGGATGTAAGGTCAGATAAGAAGCATCAAGGCTAATAAGATTTTAATATGGATTCAAATATTTAATACTGAATATTGTCAAGTGTTCCTAATCTTGCTAGGCGCTCGTACAACCACTATGAGAACTCGTTCCTTTGAAAGACAAAACACAGGGAATTGTTTCTCTAGTTCTGAACATATGTGCAGCTTAAGTTTCACAGAATCTCAGTTACGCGCACAAAGTTAACCTGCTAATCTGTTCTTTAAAACATAATGGCGTGTTGTTTGAGGACATGTTAGAGCTATGTCTTCCTCACAGTTTTTTTTCCTACAGACAAATAGACAACCAGTAATGTGACAGCTTACAAAGGAATGGCGGTGTTGCTCCGGGGCGGTTGGGTCTGTCTCAGAGTTAATCTTGAGAATGGAAAATGACAGAAATATTTTCCCTTGTGGTTTTTCAATTTAATGCTCAGTTAATTTTGGCCTAATGGGTTTTATCCTAGCCTCAGGAAGGACATACCTCTGCAGAGGTGAACTATGGGTCAAAGGTCACTAATCACTATACATTTATGACTCCTTGCATAACCGCCTGGGTCTTGTAGCCAAACAGGCAGGGAGTGTGTGATTTTAAATGCCTTCCTCCCTGCTCAGCTCGGTGCACGCATGTGTGTGAGTGCACATGCACGTGGACAGGGGCCGTGCAATATGTGAAAGGATGCTCTAACTAATGGTGCATGTGTTTTTGGAGTGCATGCTTTGAGCCCTTGTATACTTGTTTATGTATCTGGGTGAGTGTTTTCATCCTTGTCTCTGGGAGTCTAATCTAAGGCTGGCTCCAGCTGGCTGCCATGTGTGTGGGGGGGGGGGCTCCTCCCTGAGCTCTTAATTAACTCTGGTCCAGGGCCCCAGTGCTCCGCTCCCATCCAGAAGAAGTAGCCAGAGAGCAACAGTGATCCTGGTACGGAGGCAGAGTAAAGATGATATAGGAAAGTTCAAAGTGACCTGCATTCACAGACAGTAGGGTGTGATATTAACATGTGCGTAAGTCATATTTGTCTGGATGTTGCAATATGCATCGCTGTAGACATGGACGTAGTAGATGCTTTTATTTCTTCTGTCTCCTTTAGAAAATATGGAGGAAAGGGAAAGGTGACAAAGATTTAAACTTTTGATCTTGACTTAAAGATAAATGAAGAAAATAAAAAAATATTATCAGAATTATGCTTTTTGATACAACATATTCCTGTACTGTGTTTGTATTGGTGACAGCACAAACATACAGTAAGCTTTTCATAGTTAAGGAAACTGCAGTTGTCAGCGTCTAATCTGTTTTTTTTATTTGGTCATTATGGATTGCCAACCAACCTGCCATTTCAAAACAGAAACAAGTTTGTCTACCATGCACATCAAAGCTGTCATTGTCATTGAGGTTGATTCATTCAGTCTAGACTAGAAATACAATAAGGCCCATTAAGACGTCACCAGTTTTAAAGGGCATTGTTAAAAGTAAAAACACGCCGTAGACTTATTGGCGTATAAAGCATATTGCATATAAGTGGAAGTCTGTGTCGTCCTTTTGTGAAAGTCACCAACTGCGTCAGCCTGGTTCTGACGAACAGCACTGCCAAGCATTAGTACACGCCAACTGGCTTGTGATAGTTGGCGCCAAGTTTAGGGAAAAGGCAGAAAGGTGTTGAAGGATAACACAGTGGGCAGAATGGCTGATAGCACGACGTGAGAACTCAAAACAAAAACTAGCCACGACAAGCTGTAGAAATTCCTTTCCTATCTCCTATCTGTCTGCTTGAAAAAATAGATGGAATAATTGATCCCGTCTACTTTTCCAGTTCCTACTCAACGTGATTCGTTCAGTGGCCGAGGAGGAGAGAGTACAAGAAGACAATTCAGCATGGCTTTGAAAGCAGCACATTGTTTCACGAGGGGTGTTTACTGTCTGTCAGCAGTGGTGCTTGGCAGCGGTGGCTCTGTGTTTACATAAGAGTTCTGTGTGATGGAGTGAGCTGGTTGAAGTGACAGAAGATTCCACAGAGAGTTTGACTGAGAAAGCCCATCTGCTGCTGAGCACGCATGAGGACGGGAGGCATGGGAACGCTCCAGGATCCATGCAACTCCCAGCATGTGTCAAATGTCCGTCATCAAAGCTTAAAAAAAACCGCCTTCAGTTTGTGCTCGGACTGAGTAATGCTGACAAAACCACAATACTTGAATGATAATAACAATGTAGTGAGGCGTGTTGGTCGGAGTAAAACATCAGCAGTGATTGAAGTAATTTTATTTATTTATTTATTAAACATCCCTGAATTAGCATTTGAAAGCGGTATGTTCAATTAATTAATTGTTTATAACACATTGTGTGTGTGATTAGTTTTTAAGTGTATAATGATGATGTAGATTATCATCAATTAAATAAGTGGTTGGGGGGGTGGGGCTTAAAGTAAAATTATATAGTAAACATGATGATAATCCATAAAGTTGCTCAATTTAATTGTAATTAAACTTCAAGAATATGAAAAGTAAGCATTGTTTTTACCATATTATATTATTCTAATAACAAAATCTCAGAGGATGTCTGGTCTCACATCATGATATTGATATTACAACCACATGTCACTTAGTCCGTATGACAGAGACAGAAAGTTTGAGTCATACTAATAAGTATTTTTTTTTAAATAGCCTGGCCAACTAGCTAAACTGTTCATATGCTCACCTCTTGATGCAGTGACACTGTGAGAGAAAACGTACGTGTAAATACACAAACTGTTGTTTTAGAGAAATTATTTCTTTGTTGGTCTGGAAAAGTAGGCCTATATGGGATGATACATTTTAAAGTCATTCAACATACTATGTTGCCATTATTGTCGATATACTGTATCATGTGCCTGGTCATTTTATAGTAAATAAGTTATAACTTATTTTTATTTTAGATCATTTGTAAGTCAGTCGGCAGTTGTAGATGTGCCATGATGACTATTGAACTCCAGTCAAAACATTCAGTCAAAAAGGAAACCTGGAGAAAGTGTGACTTTTAAAAATAGACCGCGGGTCTTTTTTTCAGAGGAAAAACAGGTGTAAATTGTAAAACGAATGATACTTGAATGCCATTTAGCAGCCTCAGTTAAAGGGTCCTGATATTGTGCACGCTGACTCACTGTGACACTGGTCATGGTTTACTGGAAAACTTGAAGAATAGAGCCATTGTTAATGTTAATTACTGTTGTAACATCGGTGCTTTTCCTTCTATGACAAGCTACATGTACCCTGTGCATCTACTAGTATGAATCCTATATAGAAAACCTGTGTATTAGGATAAAGAGTTAAACTATGTTTACTGATTTGAAGACCACATAACCCTCCCCCACACCGTCACCTCATCATCTACGTAGTCTGGAGAAAACTGGGCAATTTATTGCATTAATCACAATGGATTAGCAAGTTTCATTGCTTAATCACGCTCACAAAGCCCCACTTCAAAGGCTCAGCTGCATTTGCCACTGCCCTGAAGCACACACACGGACACACACACTCACATAAAGCTGAACTTGGCACAACACCACCCCGACCTGGGCCTCAGCTCTCCTTGGACATTGAAATACAGCACCAAGGACAAATGCATGTTGTGTTCTGAGTGAAATATGTTTTACTCCTCTGGATCCTGTGTGTGCACACTGAGGGATATCCATCTTTCTGTGTCTCTTTATTCTCTCTGTTGCTCCTCTCTCACGAAACTGTCCTGTAAAGTTTACACACGCAATTGTTTATTCTTGTACTCCCATCCCTTTAAGCATACTGTCTGTCCTTTTCATACTAATGTTCTTCTCAGTAATTTTCACAGCTTTCCCTGAAAAAAACATTGTTATAAAAATCGTAAAAAAAAATTATATATATATATATATATATATATATATATATATATATATATATACACATTTGTTTTCTTATGTGCTTTTATCTATCAGCAAGTTTAATTTCTACATAGTAACCTTTGAATAGGACCATTCATTCTTCTATAATGCAATAAGCAAAGAGTTCTAAGATGAACTAAAATGAATCCCTGTTTGGTTCTGCAGGCAGAACAACAGGACAGGGTCTTGTCCACCAGCGAAGACTCGCTCCCGGGCCTCCACAACTCTAGAGCCGACCCGCTGATCCGAAGCCGACCCCTCAGTGATGTATACCCATTCCACAGCCATTCTGACGGCAGTGTAGTCCCATGTCTGCTGTCTGGGTGTGGCGCCCAAGTACAGCCGGTGACGGCAGGTCCTTACGAAAACCGATTGAATGGCATCAACTCCTCCTCCTGGTCCAACCCTGTTATAGGTCAACCTGAGGGAAAGCCTTATTCCTCAAGAATTATGAGGCTTTTTTCTAACTCGAGGAAGCTCCCAGTCCCCGCTCACAGTTCAACCACTGATGGTCCCACCTCAACCCACAGCAACGAAGGTGTCCCCCAGTCCTGGTCAGGACTACCAGGACTGGGTGTTGTGGACTCCTTCAAAAAGCTCCGGTCCTCTGTGCTCCAGGGTATACAGAGTCGAGGGGCAGTCAGCCAAGATGGAGAACATGACCCAGCAGTTCAGGAAATGGCTAATGGCACAGGTGTGGCCGACATTGACCCTGGTCTAGATGATGCAGAAAATAATTTCAAGTTTGCAGACGGCTACGGTGTGTCTAATGGAAACTTTGATGGCCAAATGTTGGCTGGGATGAGTCACTGTGGATCAGATATTGAGGACTACGATGATGAGGAAAATGATGAAGGAGATGGACTCACGCGCAACACGCGGTGCTCAAGGAGTATCAGGAGAGCGTATGGAGCAGGACGCATCTCTTTACTGGACACAGGGAATAGGAGAATAGCAGGAAGCAGCACAAATGAAGCTACGGACAGTCAGAAACCAGATCAGACATCCAGCATCAACGTCCAAACCAAGAACATGGATGAGAACACAAATGTGAATGTGCTGAGCAGACTGAGCAAAAGTGCAGAAAATCTTCACATATTTAAGGCACCTTTCAGACGCAAACCCCCATCTGCAGGACCTCCTTTGCTTCAGGAGGAAGGGCAGAGGGCTAGCACGTCAAACGGGGCACCAAACATCCAGAGGACCGCCAGCATCTCCTCAGTGGATCTCCAGGGCCACGCTGTTGGCAGCACGAAGGGCCCTGTGATGACCAAGGGGCCGATGCTAAAGCTGGTTGGCAGCATGACTGACCTGACTGTCAGACGCAGGCGAAGTCCCTCCCCAAGCCCTACCTCTCCATCTCCGTTGTCACCCCTGACCCGTCTCCATGACGACTACTCCCGCCGCGTGCCTTGCCTAACCACCAGTGAGCGACAGCGCCGGCCCTCGCCTGTCAGAGCCCGGGTCATGTCTGTCGGACGCACCCCTCTGCTTCATCTACAGCCTGAATACAATGACGGCCTCCAGCAGCACCAGGTCCTCGTCAGCCCGGTTTCTGTGCAGCCCCCAGAGGGAACCGAGCAGACTTCACCGGGTATCTCTGCTCACTATGAATCACTAACTGTGGCCACATCAGGTGGTTATAAACCTACAGCAGAATGCGATTCATCTCCTCTTAGCCAGAAAGAACCTCCCCAACAACAAGATCAGAGTGAAGTCGACATGCTACCAAATGAGGTAAGGGACGAAAATCATGACGGGTCTGATGTGAAATAATTCAATTGTCTTGATGCATACTGGATGTAGTTTCTGTTAGCAGTCAGTATTACACCTGTTTCTCCCTGCTTATTAGCACAGGTGATGCAGATGTTCTGATACAATGCAGAATGTGTGAAAAACGATGATGACATCGAGCTAGTCTGGTCTCTTTGATTACAAAGCTTTTCACTACTACAGACAGATAAAATATCACACATTTAGCAGCATCTTTATCATTGACCTTAAAACATGCGATTGGAAATCATTAGATAACAGGCTCTCTGTAAAGTTTCAAAAGAGGAAGGAATTACTGGAAGACAGAGGAAAGATGTTCCTCTTAATCTAGAACAGCGTGATCATGAATGGATGCCAATCTCCCTTTCGAGTGGCATTGACCCTTGTCTTGGGAAATGAACATCACACCTTTCAGAAGGGATTTTATGAAGTGATCTTTGAATCTGGCATGATTCTAACCCGCTGCAATAAGTTGGCACGTCAACGTCAGGATGCTTCTCCGTATTGTGCTCGTATGCTGAAAAGAAAAGAGGTGTGTGTGTGTGTGTGTGTGTGTGTGTGTGTGTGTGTGTCCAAAGTCCCCTTCGGTGTCAAATAAATAATGTCGTAGGCATAAATCGTTCTTCACTGTTATTTTCCCTGTCAGTTGTGTATGATATACTGACTTCTGTTGCAGAAGGGTCACATGCTGAAGCCAGCTGTTCTGTGCTACCAGGCACACTGAAGGAGCAGAGTTAATGATTAGGCTTTGTTTATGATTAGTGGCCCTTGCGCAAAAGTGCTCCATAGGCCTGTTGCTGTTGGAGGGTAGGCAGCTAGGAGTGAGTACAGCCCCCGCCTCACCCCCCCCCCCCTTTCCCTCTAGCTGAAGCCAAGTGGATCAAAGTCCAGCACCATAGCACCATGGACACTGGGCCTTGGACGGCTAGCAGAACCACCAGGTAGACAGGATCCATAGACACACCGTTCTCGTGAAATGTGCTTTTGTCTCAGAGTAGGATTTGGCGTTTGAAGACAAACCTGAAAAATCAGCTTTGTTTACCTTAGAAATCAAGCGGCTTTTACTGGCCTCAAAAAAATTAAAGACACAGGTCAGTCTGTGTTTGTGTGACTTCACAATGGTGCTAGTCCACTGTGTGCCTTTCCAGTGTATATGCCGGGGACCGGACCCAGATCGAGAAAACCAAGAGGTGAGGTTTGATGTCGCTGGCTGACTAACAGACTTAGAACAGCAATTTTCAAATGAGTAACCATTAGCCAATATTTGAGCGTTGAGTAAACGATACAGGCTGACATACATACAGAATGATAACATTTAATTGTGGAATATTTGTGGTATTTCTGTTGCAGTTCTTATTTGAACTTGATAAGCATAGGGGTTTATTGTGTTGAATATGTGGAGTCAATCACTGTGTGAACTTGAATACGTTCACATGATAATAAAGTTTCTCAGGAGAGTCCTGATAAAGTTCATTGAAATAGTTTCACACTGATTATCGGGGTTTCTGCCTTGAGATGCAACCAAGACAAATGCGTCTAGTTGGAACTTTTATGAGTCACAGACAGCACCATTCTGCTCTGTTTCTGATTAACAAACATTATGTTCTACCTCTGTGTGCATTGCAGATCATTGAACAGGGGAAAATCAATATCATCGTCCTCATTGAGTTTTGAATTATTCTTTTTGATCCCTAGGAAACATCAGATCAACAAGAGCCAGAAGCACTTCTCCAAACAGAGGATGTCTCTCCAACAACCAGCAGCACCCCTCCTATTTCTCCTCCAGGCCTCTCTGAGTCACCCACATCACCCACAGATGCATCCACGGAAACATCCGCCGTCAGGCCCAGGCGAAGGGGTGGACGCTCGAGACCTCGTCCCATCTCTGACTACGGGCAGCTCATTTCCAGAAAGCACTCTATTCCAGAGGAAGCGGCAGAACTGCGTGCTGAAGAAAGGACAGCAAATAAATCATTGCATAAAGACTGCAGTGGTAATGACGCATGCGGGAACGGAGAGAGCCCTGAGAACTGCAGCATTAACGGAGACGTTCAAGGCACGAGGCAGCGTCCAATGTCAATGATGGGAGTTGTTGATCTGTTCTCTTCTGATACTGAGGAGAAAGACGACCGCCTTCCTTCTGTAAGCCTTTAAAGTTATGGTTTAGATCAATGAAAATGCTTAGTTGAATTTCCATCTACTGTATATAAACTGTGGAAATGTGGTCGGATACTTCGTTTTAACGACTAAGGTGTTGAATCAAGGTTGTCTTCAGGCTGATCTAGTTAATCAATGAAGGAATCCAAATAATGAAATTCAAGTTTAGAAGCATGTTTAAACTCAACTCCAACTAAAAATACTGTCTACCCTCCACTTTGTTGGGTAAAAAAACAAAACTATTTGTTTTGCCTTTGCTAGCCATGTGAGTTGTGGTTTATACATAAAGCTAATTTCTTTTGTTTTACAGATTTTCTCAGAAAAATACATAGATTAAAAGTTTAAAGGGCGCAGATCAGGGTAAACAGATTTTCTCTCCACTAAATTGGGGTTTCAACAAAATATTTAGTATTATTTTAAACTGGACAAAAAGATGAGGACCTGGGGACATTCCCTTAGCTCTGTACTTTTTGTTGTGTTCTCTCTTTCTACTTTTTCTACTGAAGGCATAAAAAGAAAAGAAAAAGTCGACTATATTTGATCATAGTCTTGGTTATGAATGTTATCCGTCAAAAAGTCACAGGCTCTATTTCTATGTGACAATTGAGTGACCATTAAGGTGGTGAAAGCTTGAGAAAGTGAGCCCTTCCTAAATCCCAGGATGTTTTTTCTTGTCTTGTCAGCTTTTGTCGCGGCCGCCCATCCCCTCCCACCAGGTTCCCCCCTACAGAGCCGTGTCTGCCAGGTTTCGACCCTCCGCCCTCTCCCAAAGCACCCCCATCGGACTGGACCGCGTTGGACGGCGTCAGCTCCACAGAGTCCTCAGCGGTGAGAACCGCGGTTGTTGTTGTTGATCACAAATTTTAATGTGTGGGAATGCAGAGTCTGGGAATGTCAATAAGTGTTGGAGGAAAATGTTGGTGTGGAGCCAGATGGGGGTGTGCCTGCATCTGTGGCTTGTTTTCTGAATGATTTAGATCTTGTCAGAATGTTATCTGCTCCATACGTTTTTTTTTAACCCCTGTGTATGTGTTGCAGTTGGTGTGTCTGAGTGCTCGGCGACACTTGATGACAGCGTGAGTGAAGAGGAGGAGGGCAGCTTTGATGAGCTCACTGATGTCACGCCCTACCTCCAGCCAGGGGTGGAGCTCTCTGTGCTCAACGAGGTACGGCTGAGGAGGGAATCTTGTCATGTTGCAACACTCTTCTCCAAAGATGTGTATTGAATTCATGATGAATCCTCTAATCTTGTTGTATGCGTGCCTCGTGAACGGCCATGTGAAAATGTTTTGTGTATGTTTTCAAGCTGTTTGACAGCCCCACAAGTCTAGACATAATCGGACATGTTAGACATGGGCTTAGCCTGCATGTAATTGTATTTTTTATCTTATCTGTGTGTGTTCCTCTCAGTGGATAAGCTCTGGCCATACGGTTTATGCTGAGGCTCTCTGGGACCATGTGACCATGGAGGAGCAGGAGCTAGCCTTCAAGGCTGGGGACGTTATCCGTGTCCTGGATGCCTCGCATAAGGACTGGTGGTGGGGCAGGGGGGCTGACAAGGAGGCCTGGTTCCCTTCCAGCTTTGTGAGAGTAAGTGGACTTCCTGACCTACGTGTCTTAACACATGTTTGCTCTCCAGCAGCACAGAAAAGACCCGTAAACTGGCTTAGCTCCAAACAAACCTCCCCAGCCCTCTTCACAGTGTGTGTGGAAGGGTTCAAACCTCAGAGGTTCAGCTGGTTTCTGTGGTGACCAGAGCTGATTGACTGTTAAGGCTTAATTAGGCAGGCTGTGGTAACCATGGTGAGGTTATTTGATTGGCAGATGGCTGTCTGCTGTGTAATTGCTTGGAGCTCAATCAGTGTTGCCAAACAAGACTTGGTTAAACTTGCACATGTTGTTACCATAGTGATATGGAGTTTTCTGTAGTTTAACTAGTTATTGTTCTATCTTTTGTCATTTTTATTTAGCAAAAAAGCTTACTTTAAACACAAAAAAATATGTCAACAGCCATTTTAGTTTGATCATGTGTGGGGACTGGAAATAAGATGTTTCGAAAACTAATCTGAACGTAAACAGACTTATTTGTGATTTTGAATGCTGCTCAGGAGATCCCTTTGTGTGTGGCGGATGTGTTTCAGGTGCGAGTGAACCAGGAGGACTCGAGTGCAGACAGTGTGGAGAGTGTAGCGGACCAAGAAGATCCAGCTCCCAGGGACACACACAGCGTTCAGCACAAGGAACAGATGAGAACCAATGTGGTTCAGGAAATCATGAATACTGAACGCATCTACATCAAGCACCTCAAAGACATCTGTGAGGTATGGGCTGCAATGTTTACATCTCGGGCTGCTACTTTATTTGTCCGTTAGTTAATCTATACATGATTCACACACTGCTCTTAAGCTGTCTTACATTCTAATAAATTTCAACTTTTTCTTATAGAATATTTAGCATAAGCTACATTTGTATTTCAGAAATTAGTTTTCTCTTTAGCACCTCCTGTTGGCCAGTGTTTGAACTGTTTCCATACCTTCTGTGCAGTCAGCATACTGGTTTTGTGCAACTTCCAGGGTTACATCCGCCAGTGCCGTAAACACCCGGACATGTTCACTGAGCTGCAGTTGAAGACCATCTTCAGCAACATAGAGGACATCTACAGGTTTCAGAGGCAGTTCCTCAGAGACCTGGAGAAGAAGTACGACAAAGACCAACCACATCTCAGTGAAATTGGCTCTTGTTTTCTCTTGCAGGTAGGCAACCCCACACAAAACCTTTCCCAATTCACGTAATCACTGTAACTCATTTACTTATCTGATTTAGTAGTGCCACATTTTCATTGAATGTTTCTTTTTTTTGTCCAAAGGGAGAGGGCTTCTCTATCTACTCCGACTATTGTAACACTCATCCAGCAGCCTGCGCTGAGCTGCAGCGCCTTATGAAGTCTGGCAAATACAAGCATTTCTTTGAGGCCTGCCGGCTGCTTCAGCAGATGATCGACATTTCCATTGCAGGTTTCTTGCTCACGCCCGTCCAGAAGATCTGCAAATACCCCCTGCAGCTGGGGGAACTGCTTAAATACACCCCCAAAGACCACAGGTACTGGATATTCATTACTTCACTATTTATTCTACTCGCGCGTATTGTACATTTTGAGCATCTGTTTATTAACACATTCTGGTGCAGGCAAGCAAATATGGCAACTTCACTGCGCTCCAGCCGACACCATTAGTTTCAACCACCCCGCACTAACGTATATCAAATAGTATATAGTTCACAAGCCATCTACTTAAATGTTGACACTGTTCACTTCAGGACCCAATGATGCTTGTTGCTACGGAGACATGAAATTCTACAACAAGCCCATCTTATGCCATCTTACACCTTGAATCAATAAATCTGTTGTCTGTAAAGCATTGCTTCGCCTTGGCTGTACAATGAAAGCTGTATGCTAATAGCTACAATGATATGTACAGTATTTGTGGCCTAGCATAAGCTAACCAATTAACCAATCCAATAATCATCCATTCATTCACCTTTTAAATAAAAAATTCATGGTTTGATAACTTCCTATGTCTATGATTGTGATTGAAGCAATGTGCTACTATGAATGGAAATGTTCTTTCTATCAATTTAATGTGTAAGGTTGATCCTATCCTCATTGTTCCTTTGCTGATTTATTGCAGTGACTACAGCGGCATGAGCAAAGCGTATGAGGCTATGAAGAATGTGGCCAGTTTGATAAATGAGAGGAAGAGGCGGCTAGAGAGCATCGACACCATCGCTCACTGGCAGGTGGCCATTCTACACTGGGAGGTGATGAGAACTAATCAATATTCCTCCACTTTGTACTCTGGTTATTAATCAAATTTAGCGGATATGTTTTACCACCCTTCGGTAAAGAATATTAAATATATTTTATAGTGTTTTGACTCTACTTGTAAATGTGTTGTTGCAGGGGCCGGATGTGCTGGAGCGCAGCTCGGACCTGATCCACTCTGGTGAGCTGACTCGAGTCGTCCGACAAGGCAAAATGCAACAGCGCAGCTTCTTCCTGTTTGACCACCAGTTGGTCTTCTGTAAAAAAGACGTCCTGCGCAGAGACCTGCTCCACTACCGTGGACGGCTGGATATGGACCAGACCGAGGTTGTGGACATGCCCGATGGGCGGGACCTAGACCTGGGCCTGACCCTGAGGAATGCTCTGCGCCTGCGCCACGCCTCCACTCTGGAGTTTGTGTGTGTGCTGTGCTGCAGGAAGGCCCAGGACAAGCAGAGGTGGTTACAGGCCTTCGCCAAGGAGAGACACAGAGTCAAAGAAGACCAAGAGATGGGTGAGTTGAGAAATTCCTTTCATTCATGACGCAAAACCGCTGCTGTGGGTAGATGTAAAAAAAAAAAAAAGAAAAAAGGGGAACAGGGTGAAGCGACTGTTGGAAGAAGGGGGTGGTTGGAAATATTTTGACATGAAGGTGTATTTGTGTGTGTGTGTGTGTGTGTGTGTGTTGGCAGGAATGGAAATCAGTGAAGAGCAAAGAAAACAGGCCATTGTTAATGCCAGAAGAGCCAAACAGAAGAAGAGCAAAAGTAAGGAAATAGTTTACTTAATGCCACTCTGCATTTACATTTGATCACATTTTTATCTTACTTTTTATTTCCATTCATAACTTTTTTTTAAAAATTTTTGTTTTGCCCGTTCACCTTTTAGACACTGGTTACTCTGGCTCTGCCCCACCACACCACCAAAACCTTCACCCACTTCACCAGCGTCACATCACCATCCCAACCAGCGTGCCTCAGCAGCAGGTGTTTTCACTGGCCGAGCCCCCAAAACGAAAGCCTTATCACCTGTTGTACAACATCACCCGCAATGCCTTTTTCAAGAAATGAGGCTTTGCTCCCTCATCTTTTTTTAATCCTCCCATTGTATGTTCAGAGCACGACCAAACCATCCTGAAGACTCAAAGAACACTTAACTCTTTTTCCTTGTTTTTGTCTGCCTGTGAATGTCAAGTTCTGTTCTTTCTCTTTGTGTTTGATTTTTGTTGCATCATGAAGTTCAGTGCCTAAGGAGCTTGACTAAAGTGTTAAAATACTGACTCTGTCCATTTTCTTGTCATTAAGATGCTGCTCACTCAAGAGACTCCCACCCTTTTGTCTTATAAATCCCAACTGAAAGATTTTTTTAAATGTTAATTATGACGATGTATATTCTGCTTTTACGCCAACAAACATGGTTTTAGTTTATTTCAGAGGCTGGACCCTTTTTTGCTGCGAGTCTGTCAACTCTGAGCACAAGACAGCCGGAGGATAAATTAACTGGCACTGTCACCTGCTTTGTTAACACTGTAAATAAAACTCTTGTACAAACATACCGAGCGAGAATGTTGTCATTTTAAGATAATTTTGTTTTCTTATCCAATTGTTTCTTTTTGTTGCAGCGCAAACACAGACTGTGTTTGTGGCTGTTGAATATTATTTCCAATGAATTAGATAGAAGGCAACGATAGGAGTTAATGAATGAAACATTAGCCATAGGAGGTACGTTGCCATCAGCGAGCTCCCTGTTTCTCCAATGCCAGGATCTGGTTTCACACGCCTGTCGACTGTGCATCCAAAAAGAGCTGCGTGGCTCTTGGTCGTGGTTTTTAATAAGGCATTTTTTGCAGAAGGAAAAGAGAATGGCTCTTAAAACCCGGAAATCAGGAATTAGATGATAGCGGCTTGAAGGGATGCCTGTGTCATGGGCACAGAGCGCGAGGCCAACGAGAAGACAAGCGGAGATGATGATGCATCGCAACTGGATGCTACCAGTGTAAGTAAGCTGTATCTTAATGTGGGATTATTATTCTAGAAGTAACCGTAACTTAAACTACAACATTTTAAATCTTAATTTTAATCAATTAAATCCTTCTGTCACATTTTAATTTGGAATATAGCCATTTCCCAAGATTAAAACCTGGAGATTTGAGTGGACATAACATCAAAACCTTTAACACGTCCTGTCATGTTGCTTGATTAAATGTGTAAAATAGATTAAACTTTCTTTTTTTTTCCCCGTGGGAATCTATAACCCACTAACTTGTGATGGATTAAGTGCCGCTTGCACAGTATGGGATGACACTGAATGAATAATATATGTGTATTGGGTAACTCAATGAGAGCTGAGTGCTGCATCTGATGGAGTTGCTGTCAGGCTTTCTTCTCAAGCCAAAGTGACCAGTAATGGAGCTTCATTAATGGTCGACACAAGCTTACTTCACTGTCTGCAGATCAACAGCTAAATGTGGTGGCTTTGTTTAACTTTATGAACATTGATGTTCTTTCAGTGCATGCTGTGACCTTGTACTATTTGAACACTTGCTCACCCATGTCTCTGTACATTCTGGGTTGATTAGCATACTGTAATCTAAACTAGCTGACCTGGATATGGTACAGTGATAAGAGATGGATGGTAGAAGAAAGGTTACGTGCTCTTGATCTTTTTCCAGTAAGTTAACCTCCTTGTGGTCCTCAAAGAGCTCTCTTGTGCCCTTTTGTCCCAACACTGAATCCTGGAAATTATAATGCGCCTGGTGGTGGATGTATAGTATCAAGAGACTTGTGCGTTACATATCATTTCAGCATCATTAGCCGCAGCCCTATTAGAAACCACACAGATGGAAATAACACCTCGAAAGGGCAAGTAAAATGTACTGCTACCACGATGGGCACTTTGCATTAGAGTGTGAATGTGTCCTCCCTCCCTGGCTGTAGATTGCAGATGTGTCTGTGGAGGTGGCCACAGTTGACCACATGCTGCAGAAGATCTGCAGGAAGTACAGGAAGACTAGACGGAAGCCCAAGGGACTCAAGAGGCTGCAGGCCCGTCTGCTGAGCATCCCTCACCTGGCTGTCATCATCGCAGCGGTGGTGTTTGTGGTGGTGATCATCATGTGGTCACTGCTGTGGGTCTTCATATGTAAGTGAGAGGATTCTTATACTTAAGTCCCATATTAATATATTCATAGCATATGATTACAAGACTGCATCGAAGTGGAACGGCAGCATACAATGCGAGTTATGACTTGATTTCCTTAGTTCGCAGGGAAAGCAACAATGGAGTGTATTTTGCCGGTGTGTTTCGTGTTGCCAACGTGGAGTTTATCCCAGAGTACCGCCAGGCCGATTCCCATGAGTTTGTATCCATGGCAAACAAAATACAACACGTGGTATGTATTGATTTAACCCTATTATTTACATGATGGTTAGTGGTGAACCCGGGATTTGAGAGAGTCTTACATTTAATTGCTGGTGTCTCGTAGGTGAGCAATGTGTACAAGGTGTCCTCAGTAGCCAGACTCTACAAGCAAGCTGTCATTTCAGACCTCAGGTACAGTGGGCCTGTTATTCATCATCATCATGAAGCAAAAAGAGGACCAGCTGATATTTATGATTCGCTTTGTACTTCTGATTCCAGTTTCAAGCATCAACACTTATTTACGGCTGAGCAAGACACCCTGTTTTTAAAGTGTTATTGTAAACCCTATTTTCCTCGCACAGTAACAACAACAAGGGCGGCGTGCTGGTTCATTTCTGGATGGTGTTTGTGGTCCCTCAATTAAAGAGCCCAGCAGTGTGCGAGGAGTGTGTGGAAGCCATTTTCAGAGACTCAGTCCACACCAGCCTGATGAACAGGTCCTCCGTAGGCTACCTGCTGGGACTCCCAGTGGATATAGACTCCATCCTCATCAATGGTGCGTCAGTGTGTTAACATGTGCGTCCTAAAGGTGTGCATCAATGCAGAGATTGATTATTGTGTCTTCCTCCAGCTGTTCAGCGATCAGACTATTCATCAAATGGAGCAGGTAGGAGATGATACTTAAGTGCAATAAGAGTCACACTGTTTGTCATAATGTGTGTCCTTGAAGGTTTCTCTCCTCCCAGACTCCCAGTGTGTAGATAAGCTGCATGCCAACCTTCCTGGGATGAGTGTCCCTTTAAACGTCTTCTCGTCATGGGGTGGTGTGAATTGCCATGTAAAACTCACCGCTGTCCCCGGCGCTATGATCCGTCTGACCGTCACCTCCTTCCTCATCGAGCCCAGCGACTGTGTGAGTGATGCCTTGACGGTGTACGACGCCCTGCTGCCCATGAGAGGGCGCATTCTGCACAGGTCTGTTTTTCCACATATTAGCCATTCTAAAGGCTTTTATTCCAATACGTCACTGTATTTTCTCTAAAACGTAAACCTTGCATAAACTAAAGGTTGTCTCTGTCCTGCAGGATGTGTGAGCCAGTGTCCAGCTCATTCTCCCTTGTGTCTACCTCCAATGTCATGCTGCTGTCCTTCAGAATGACCAATGGCAACAAGAGCTTCAGAGGACACTTTGAGGCCATTGCTGAAGAAAGTATGACACATTTACCTTGTTACTTTATATACCAGTAGTTCCCAGCCTTATTCGGCTATGTGTGACCCCCTATAATCATGTCTATGAGTCATGAACAGAGTCATTTTAAGATGCCCAAGGGGATTAGGCTACCTACGGTTTCCGAAGAATAAAAACATTGTTTTGGGGATAAGAAAGATGATTTTGATTCTCCCCTGTGTCATTTTTTCATCTTTGGACCCCTGAGATTTTTCTAGAAACCACTTTGGGATGCAACAGTACTGACTGGGAGTGAAAGTATGATCCTTGAGTCTTTCTCTGTCTCTCTCAGTGTGTATGTCTCAAATTGAGACCCAGTTGGAGCCTGACATCACCGGTCAAATCTACAGCCCCTTCCACCCTAGCCTTCTGCCCCCACAGTGCTTCTGCACCTGGAAGTTTGAGGTAGAGCACACACACATACACACATATACTCTTTACTGGTGACTTCAAATAGCTTTTATTGATTGTGTACTCTGTATTTTTTCTAGACCCCTAACCGTGCTTTAGGAGTTGCTCTGCAGTTTCAGAACTATGTATTGAAACCAAAGGAAGTGAAGGGCTGTGAACATGGCTGGTGGAAGGTCAATGAAATCATGTATGTGGGCGTAGGTTTAAAACTCTGAACTAAATTTACACTGTATTCAATACACAAGTATCTCAGATAATTGTGTCCATTTTTACAAACATCTACAGTCATAGACAGTGTCTGATGATATATTATTTAGCCGTTAAATTATTTTTTATATTGACTTCAATTCTTATTCATCCCATGACAACACCCTGTGATGGTTTGTTGATGGTTGCTTTCCCTCAACAGTTTCTGTGGTAGCTACGTGGGACACCACACGGTGTTTCGGATCGATGACCACAGGCCAGAGGTGGAGTTTCGCTGCAGCTCACGTAACTCTGCTCAGCCTTTTCAGGCGTCTTACAGCAGCTACAATATTAGCCAGCGTAAGCACTGCCGGGCCCGGAGCATGACTCATTATAACAACCAGGATACACTGTAGGAAATGTGTTTCATTGTACTTCAGCGTGAATGTGAGGTAATGACTTTGTTTGTGGATTCTAAAAATGACAATCTACTTTACAGAGAGAAAACATTGGAAAAATAGACATAACAACATTGTATGGACATGTTGAAACTTCGTATGAAAACTTGGACAACATGGACCTGTTTTAGAGAACATGAAAGCATTTAAGTAGATTAACTTTTGTCAATGTAGCTTTTGTGTCATTCACATAGTTTTGAGCGGCATAAACATAGAAGCATCTTGAGTAGAAATAAAGCAGCAAAAGCAACTTTTGTTAAAGCACCTAATTTGTCTCTTTCCCCACCAGCCTGTCCAGAGAGCCACTTCCTGTGCTCCACAGGACTGTGTGTGGAGAAGAGTCGACGCTGTGACGGCCTGGACGACTGTCAGGATGAGAGTGACGAGGTCTTCTGCTGTGAGTTGTCTTATAAGTTACATAGTAGTGGTGGCTTAAAAGGACAAATGACACTGTGAAGTACTGGTAACACATTACACTTGGAATCAGTCACACATTGAAATAATGTTGCATATCTTCACAGCGAGGCCGACAAAGAACTGTGGTGGCAACAGCCCTCTGCATCCTTTGTTTGTGTGCAATGGAGAGACGGACTGCACCAATGGAATAGATGAGATCAACTGCACTCAGGGTATGAATCTTTACAGTTAATATATGTCCCCGTTTACCCTTTAACCAGTAATAATTGCAATATGTTCTCTGCTTTTGTCAGAAACAACCTGCTCTGCAATCAGATATCAATGCAACAGTGGCTCCTGCATCTTGAAGAAAAACGCAAAGTGTGATGGTGTTCTTGACTGTCAGGACCACAGTGATGAGGCTGATTGTGGTGAGCGCTCTGCATTACCTGCTCCATGTGCACATCTCGAAGTGGCAGCGAAAAGAAAAGAAAATCAATAATATCACTGCAGAGTTTTAAAAACATATTTCTCTATCCATCCCTTTTTCTGGTAAAAAATCTTGCACTTTGGGTCTTTAAAATGTGGTATACTGAAAAAACACTTATTTTTTGTAAGACACTATATCTACACAAATTGGACATTTTGAAAACTCTGACTCAACTGTTCTGCCCTCCACTATTTAACATTTTAACATCCAGTTCCAAACAAATAGAGGTTGGATTATGGAAGTAAGCTGCTGTTAAAATGCTGTTTCCTCCCCCTTTTTATCATCTTTATTGTTTGCCTTACTATCATCATAATTGTAGTCTGTCAGGAACATTTCTTAAAGTTGTTTTTCACTCGCCAGGTCAATGATTTATCAACTAGGCCAGAATCACAAACACTTGGTTATGTCCCACCTGAGTTGTTGGCTCATAATGAAGCAATTGATGCGTAGTGATTATACTGCTGCTACACTGCCAGTTCTCTGCCAGATCCTTCATGTGGCTTCATGAGAACGTTGTCATTATTTTATAATCCACTGGGCAGCATGCACCAAACCTGCTGACCTGCAACGCTGAGGTGACCCAGCTGTAATGGCTCTCTCTGTTCGCTGTTATTTCATCATGATGGGGTCTCAAGGTGATGGGAACAGGCTTGTCTTTGATCACTCACTGATACGGGACAGTAGTGTACACACACACACACACACACACACGCGCGCACACGCACATGCACACACACACACACACACACAAGTCAAAACTTTTTAATAAGGCGGCAGCAGTCAACCAACACTGATACAGGAACACTTTGCACATATAAATATAATAGATCTATGAACTGCACATAATCGCAATACTAGTAATAACATGTATTGCTTTGTCTTTCTTCTGAGCATATGTAATATACTGCACATGTCCATATATATTGTGTTCTGTGCTCCTTTACAATAAAACCAAAGTCCAGTATAATATAACCAGTATAACAACAGAATCCATGTCTGTGTGCTCCTCAGCCTGTGGTCGTCCCTCCTCTGTGAAGAAGGTTGTTTCATCTACAGGACAAGAGCGTATTGTAGGTGGAGATGACTCTGTGGAGGGGGAGTGGCCATGGCAGGTCAGCCTCCATTTCTCTGGTAACCTGTACTGTGGTGCTTCTGTCCTCTCCTCTGATTGGCTCATCTCAGCAGCACACTGCTTCAGCAAGGAAAGGTCAGTCACACTCACTCCTGTTATGGTTATATGATCACAGATTTGAAATACAGATTAATTTTGTGACCACTTACAAGTCCTGACCCTCATGTTGGGAACCACTGTGTTATAATATCATCTTAGTGTGTAAAAAAAAAAAAGAAAGAAAACCAGACATAAAACTTTATTCAATTGCCTTCAAGAAGAAAATAATGGTAATTTTGTAATGCTAAAGTTTACAGTAAATTTGTACCTGATCATCTCATTAAAATAGTGACAAAATTATAAGAAATTAAATGCTAGTAATATTAATACTAGTGATTCATATTTTTACCTCCATTAGGTAAAAATATTATTAAACTTTAAACAACAATCAACAGGTGATGATGATGTCTGTACCTCATCTAGTATTTTATTAAATTAACAGTTTTTATCACATTTCAACTGATTTACAACATTTTATCATATCATGACATATTATTAATTCATCTGGCAATTATTACAGTATCAAGTAAAAGGCTTCCGGCTCATAGTATTGATTTTATGAACAAACCTGTCACATACTGACAACTCATCTGCTTTCAAGTTTTATTAAAGCCAGTATGATCTACAAAATGTCTTCATCCGGTGACCCTTGACCTCTGACTCCATCAGGCTGTCTGACCCACGTTACTGGAGCGCCCACCTCGGCATGCTGACACAGGGCAGTGCCAAACACGTGGCGGAGATCCAGCGGATCGTGGTGCACGAGTATTATAACGCGTACACGTTCGACTATGACATCGCCCTGCTGCAGCTGAAGAAGCCCTGGCCTCCCTCCCTCAGCCCGCTGGTCCAGCCCGTGTGCCTGCCCCCCTCCTCCCACACTGTCACTGGCAGCCATCGCTGCATTGTCACCGGGTGGGGATACCGCTCTGAGGAGGGTGAGCAACACCTTGGATAGAGCTCAGTGACTTTCATACTTTACCATGATGTCCTTTAGGGGGGTTGTACGACAGGGCAAGTTTATGCAGTGTTCTATAAACATCACAGTAATAATGCAGTAAGTAATATAAACGTAATGTTACATACAGTATTTATATACATGCTCCTGTGCTGCTTCTTTTCCCAGCTCCATTTGGGAAGAGAGCTACTGCTAATGTCAGCTTAAATCTGTCATTTGCGTGATCTATGTCCATCTTTCCCCCCTGCAGACAAAGTGCTGCCCTCATTGCTGCAGAAAGCAGAGGTGTCCTTACTGAGCCAGACCGACTGTAAGAAGAGCTACGGCCCTGTCTCATCACGCATGCTGTGTGCCGGGGTCCCCTCTGGAGAGCGGGACGCCTGCAGGGTGAGCGCACATCTGACTGAATTGCCCATAATTACCTGCATTTTAATTTATACTAGTGGATCCAAGGCTTTGAAAGTCGGTGTATACTTTTTGAATGTTCTTTCTGCATCAACTGCACTTTTTGTTTCTCAGGGCGATTCAGGGGGTCCTCTGTCCTGTCAGGGGCCGGGCGGGGGTCGTTGGTTCCTGATTGGCATCGTCAGCTGGGGGGCGGGCTGTGGCCGACCAAACCTGCCTGGGGTCTACACCAGGGTCAACAAGTTCACCTCCTGGATCTACAGCCATATCAGCTGACATGATGAAGCTCTTATTCATCCAGTGCCAGCAGATGTGTAAATATTCTCACACCAAATAATAAAAGCATCATCAGTGTACTGTGTATTTATTCAAGAGCAATGTTTGCCTTTTATGTGTTATTCATGTGTTACTCAGGAAGACACCCCCAACGAAGCAAATGGGAAGATTTTATTCAAAATAAAAAGTGGCATTGCTCCCTCCAAGTCTTGGACTATAAACCCATGTTATGTCCTGTTACACCCTCACACTGATCAAGTTTGCTGCCAAACATTTTAATTGCAGGTTATCATGATTTGCACCTCCATAGAGCATCCATGGACACAGCAGCCAAGCTCCAATTGTTATACCTCACACACGTTTCCCCCAAGCTCCCCTTTGTGCCTCCTAGCTCAACTCCCGCATACACAGCGAGGAAGTTTGCCCACAATGTCTGTCGCACGGATGGTTGTGCGGATTGTAGGCCAAGCCTTTCATAGTGCTCCTATTGTCCCCCGCACTGCATTCTGGGGCTCCGTGTGACACCTGCCGCCCAGTTCAGGTAAACGGGAGGCGGTGAATGCCCGCCGCATCCGAGCCGCTCAGGTCGGATTTCTGCGCTTTTTTTTTTTTTTCAAAGGAAGCGACAGTGGGGGTTTCCTCCTCTCTCTCTCTCTCCATCGTTTCTATGCCTGAGGTATTGTTGCACATCGCCTCTCCGGAGCTAAACGGGACAGTGCTATGAGGACTCTCCCCAAAAGCAAAACTTGTGAAGTGTACTGCGTCTCCGGGCATGGACTACCAGGCTGCTCCGCTGCACAGGTAAGGCACCAACAGTGTGCTCTTTTAATTGCGCGTAAAGGACCATTGTGCCAAACGTGACTTTGCTTTCTGCGAGAACTGTTCTATCAATATATCATATATATATATCATGAAATTAGTCTGTTTAACTTTGGTGAGCTTTTTTTTTTTATTTAATTTTTTTCAATAGCAGAATGATGCACAATAACCAGAATCCATCTAACTCAGTCAGCCATGGCTCATCTTAATTGCAAAATCCGTCTCTAGGGGTATCTGGGTGTCTTTCTCATGTATGTCCACATCAGGGTGAGCCACTTGATTGAGTGCTGACACCGCAGAGCCAGGCCGTGGGAAAGCAGACTCGTCTAGCCACGCTTTGTCTGCTCCCCCGGGGAATCCTGCCAACTCCTTAAATGTTTAAGGAGATCCTTTCAGCTCAGAGATGCTCACCGTTACTCTCACTGAATCAGTGTCTGCTCAGCCATTAAATCGATGTCTCATTGATTTTGGCTGATAGGCTGCATTTTCTTCATTGCTGTCCACACAGGAGTGCAATGCAAACAATTAGGAGCAACTTGAGCACAGGCATTAAAAGCTTGTATGATATTTGAGTCATGCCCTTGTCTCTGGAAGGGAGAGGGGGAGTTGAAGGAGCCCACCCAGTCCCTGGGCCCCCCCACGAAGCCTGAGGATCAGGCAGAGCAGAAGGTGGAGGGGGGGCAAGCTCCAGTCTGTGGCTCCTGGAGGAGATGGATGTTAGGTCTCCTGCCTTTCTTTCCTTTCGCTGCTGCCATTGCACTGACTCTCCACTTCCTAACATGTGAGTACAGACCTGCTTTTCTCCTGTCCTTTAAAATGTGTTAATTTTGACTTACACTCACAGTCACACCTGTCTCAAATCTCTCCCTCCTCTCCAGCTCCGCCCTCTTCAGTGTTCTTCCTCGGTGGCAGTGTGGAGTTCCCAAACCTGAGCTTCTCCTCAGAGCTGACTGACTCCACCTCCCCTCAGTTCCGCCTGCAGGCTCAGGCTTTGAACCATTATGTAAGTGGAACGATGGACTTGTCTGTCACTGCCTCCCCTCTGAATGACACTTTAGAGTGCTTCTTGACCTTCCCGCTCTCAGCTGAAGCTGATCTTGCTGTTATGTTGATATGGTTCACTACAGCAGGCCACTAGTGTCTTTAATGTGGCACTTTCAAAACACCACTGACCTCTTTCTCCTTCCCATCAATGTCTTTGCATTCTTATTCGTTTCCTTTTCTCTTCATTCGGCTTTGACCTCAACTCTCTTTCTCGCTGTTTTTTTTCTACACACCACTTTTCTCCCCTCTGTCCCTCTCTCTCTGTCTCTCTCTGGTGGTGTTAAATGTAAAGCTGAAACAGGAGCTGGGCACTGTGTGTGTGTGTGTGCGCAAGTTCCCGAGACCCCCAGGGACAGGGCCCTTTCAGGGCTGAGGACAAGCCTGGCATTTGTGAGTCCAGCTAGGCCCAGGCAGCAAGAGTGAGAGGAAGAGCAGGCCTTCAATAAAAACATTGTCTGTGTAGCTTTCACACAATCAGCCACTCTGTGTGCCGAACACTACAGAGAGGAGGTGAACCTCAGTTTGACGCTGGGGTTGAGAGGGAGAGACAGGGCAGTAGGGCAGGGTGGGATGACAGAGATATGAGAGGGGGAATTTGGGATTTTGGAGTAAAAGGTCAGATGCACGGCTGAACATTCTTGCTGAGCACTGGAGAAATGGCCAATTGGTGGGTGTAAATCCCCCAAACTCTACACTGACATAGTGTAATGCTCCTTTAGTCAGCTGTGAGGTTGAGTTAGCAGGTCTACTAAGTGGTCATAGTATCTGTACGGCCATCTGTTCATTAAAGAACAGGTGAACTCAAGGCCAAGAGCCCATACCTCTGAGGGTCCTAATTCTACACGGTCGGCAGGTAGAGATACAAAGGAGCTCTGTACTGCTCAAAGTCAACATACACACAAGCAGAGCTTGAGATATACACACACACACACACACACACACACACACACACACACACACACACACACACACACACACACACACATACACATACACATACACACACAAGAACAATGCTTTTGTTGAACTCAGGTGTGTCTTTGTGTTACAAGTGAAAAGTGAACTTACTTGCATCACTGTGATGTCACACAGTATGTGGTCAACCACCCTCTTTTGTCTTTCTGTCTTTTTTAAAAACAGTTCTCAGAACTCTACGAGTCCTCGCCATGGAGCTCTTACTACCTGCACTCAGGAATTACTGCCTTCAGGTTTGATGCACTAACAAAAATCCTACTGATGAAATGACATGTGCAACAGTTCATACATAAAAGGAGCATGCATGACAACAACATACTCAGCTATTTTGTCCCTTGCAGAATAGCAACGTTGTAAACCCTTTGTGTGACAGTGAAGGAGCAGAAGGGCTCAATGTCTTCTACTGGAGTAAATTCTCCGCCCCGGACGACGTTGCAGTGGCGATCCAGAGGTCCGGCCCCGAGAGACTGCAGCGCAGGCTTCCTGGCAGCAACAAGGTGCAGCGGGACAGCCGCAACGAGCAGCGCTATTACATGGAGCAAGATGACGACATGCTCCACCTACTGGGTAGAGGCTCTCACTGTATAATACATGCTCATTAACCACAAACATATGCACACATGTGGTTTTTGGCCTCAGCAATATGCAGATATTAGCTTAACACTATACAATAACTACTAATACATAGATTTTAAATAGTTACATACATCAATTTAAAACTCACAAGTGCGTAACACACCATGACATTTCAAAAAGAAACACTGTTTAGAAACAACTAATTAACGGCCAATCCTAAATGCTTTATAAATCATTTACTCATGAATAATTCATTTTTATTTAATTTTAGAATTAAATATTATTTATTTTGTACAAGTGTCTTTATTGCTCTAACGAGGTACTGAATTTGAGTGTTTTGGCTGTGTGTGTATGTAGGTTTGGAACCTGACGACTTTCAATCAGAAGAAAAGTCAGACAAGAGTAAGAATCCAAACAGCATCCAGAGTGGGAAGTGGCAGCTTGGCTTCCAAGGTGAGAAGAGCATGGCTTTGACTTAAAATCACAAAACCTTAAGATCAGGTTTCTAATGACGAGTTAATAATTAGAGAAAAAGTGTGATCTCAACTTTTAAGGAGGCCATTAATGCTGATTTCAAGGCCTGCATGCTGGGTCTGCTGACAAGACAGGAACAAGTGCACTTAACATCGTTCATCTTCGAAATATTTATAAAATATTTAATAAATCACTTCCTCTGTCTAGCGATGTCCTTTGATCTCTATGCCAAATATGGCAACAACCGCACCCTGAGCCTCGTGAGTCCCAAGAAGCCGTACTACCAGTGGCGTCTCCGTGTGCCGTCGGGTCATGTCGTTCGACTGGTCATCCTCACCCTGCATGGCGCCACGCCAGGAAGCTGCACCGCCCACAAGCTCTCGGCCTACGACTTTTTACTTCCATTACAGAACAAGATAATCGCGCGGTAAAGATATTCTTTCTCTGGCGCCGTGCGGATCTCGTCTCTGTAATATGTCTCATTTGTATGTTGTATTTATACATATCCTGGATGCATTCACCTGTCTCAGGTGGTGTGGGCTGCCTATTTCGGGTCCGTCGCCCGTCATGAAGCTGACATCCTCTGGGAATGTGATGTTGGTCACCTTCTCCTTCAGCAGACAGAGGGATGGAGCAATCTTCAAAGCTTACTTCCAAGCCATCCCAAAAGCAGGTTTGAGTGCTCGCACAAGCAGACCTGTTCTACAAATCTTGTGTGATATGTTCATATTCGTGCTGGAATGATTTATTTCCACTTATTAGCATATGTAGAGAAAAGTTGCCTTGGTGTTATTGTGTATTCTGTGGACTTCACTCACACTGCAGGTTGTGGAGGGTCGATTTCCTCCTGGAACGGCTCTATTTCCTCCCCCTACTACCCATCCTATTACCCTCCTAACATAGACTGCACCTGGACACTGCGGGTGAGTGTGTGTGTGTGTGTGTGTGTGTGTGTGTGTGTGTGTGTGTGTTAGAAACAGTGGAATAAGAAAGAGAAGTTGGAATGTAAGAGAGTGAAAGAGTGAATCATCCCTTTGACTTCTGACCCGTCCACATTCCAGCATGTGGATGCTTTCTTTAGTTGTCTTTGGTTGCTTTATCAGGCGCCGTTGCCAGGATACCTGATCTCCGTGACAATCGTGACGATGGACATTCAGGATTCCTCGTCATCAGATGGTTGTGAGAAAGACTGGCTGGACATCGGAGGGGTCAAGTGAGTTGTGAGACTGAGCTGTGTGGCCAATTTGCAACTTTGGGTTAGCATTTCATCAGCATCACTCAAATAAAAACATGTTTTTACAATACTCGCCTCACTCACTGTAAATGTGTTTTATCTCATAATTGTTTAAGACATTGTTTTATGTGGCTGCATGTGTGAGTTTAAAAGTAAAATGACTGACTTTTGTGCTCCTCTGCATCTAGACTGTGTAATCCAGTGTCAGACAGCAGCAAAAGGCGAGTCTACTCCTCTCCGCTCTCCCTCCACTTCCATTCGGACGAATCTCTCACCCACAAGGGCTTCTACTTGCTCTACCGCGCCTTCTCTCCAGAGGGCAGTAAGTCAAATCTGATGCCTCTCTTACTGCAATGTGCTCCGTCAGAGAGACTAACTGATACGGCATGTCATTCATTAAGGAACTTGGAGTCTCATATCCACATCTACACCAAAGAAAGCACTGTAATTCCAGAGAGTGCATTCAAGTTTCATCTCCGTCTATCCCCAGCCTGTCCTCGGCAGTTTCGCTGTGGAGATGGACGCTGTGTCCCTTTAAGGAAGGTGTGTGATGGAGTGAAAGACTGCTCAGACGGACGGGACGAGGCTAAATGCTGTAAGTCTGTTGCCTGAAGACACTATTGTAGATACAAACGGGCTGTACACTTGACCCATGTAGGTTGTTTTTTTTCACACTTAATCTGAAAGACATGACCTTTGTGCTCCACTCAGATTTGTATGTGTCTGTGTGTTTCTATGTGCATGTTTGCACATATGTGTAAAACATGTAGCATCCTGCAGGCCAGGTGAGGTGCTGTGTGGGAACGGCCAGTGTAAGCCTCACAGCAGCCAGTGTGTGAGCCAGAGCACCTGTGCAGAAAGCAGTGAAGAGGGTGCCTGTGGTGAGTAGACTGACGCCGTCGTAACACGTGTGTGCTCGTTCTTATTTTGATGATTAAAGCCTATGTGGTTGTTTTCAGGAGGTAAATGTCACCACATGTGTTCCAACAAAGTCTGTTTGCCAAAGTCTTCCGTGTGTAACGGTGTTATTGACTGCAAAGACCGCAGTGATGAACTCAACTGTACCAGAGCGTGTGAGTGTTCATGACGTCACACAGAACAGGTTGCACTGACTGATCAATTTAAGTGTATTTTACGATATGCTGCATTTATAAGTACTTTTATTTCTATTCAAAGTGCCCTTTGTTTCACTCTGCCTAATTATGTCATTCTCATTAGACCTTAAAGGCTGCTCCTCATCCTCATACAAATGTGCCAACGGAAAGTGTGTCAGTAAGGTTAACCCCGAGTGTGACGGAGTCAAAGACTGCTTTGACAGCTCTGATGAACTGCGCTGTGGTAAGTTGTGATTGCGACTGAAAACTGAATGAAAGTCCTCTAAATTTCCAAAGAGAATTCAGCTAAATGCGTTTTCGTCCCCTCTGTCTCCCCGTGTGTCCCAGGCTGTGGCACCAGGCCCAGGAAGCGAACTAAGATAGTGGGCGGCTCTGATGCAGGGGCGGGGTCATGGCCGTGGCAGGTCAGCCTCCAGATGGATCGTTACGGACACGTGTGTGGAGCCACGCTGGTCGCCAACCGCTGGCTCATCTCTGCAGCTCACTGCTTCCAGGACTCAGATGTAATTAAGTAAGAAAGATGCCTGGAAGCCTCATTATAATAATCATAATTTATGTGTGCTCTGTGCCCATGAATGTTGTGTGTGCAGATACTCAGATGCCCGTGCATGGCGGGCCTACATGGGAATGCGGGTGATGACCACGGGGAACAACGGAGCAGCCACCAGACCAATTCGCCGGATCCTCCTCCACCCGCAGTACGACCAGTTCACCTCCGACTACGACATCGCCCTTCTCGAGCTCAGTGCTCCTGTCTTCTTCAATGACTTGGTGCAGCCTGTGTGCGTCCCCGCGCCCTCACACACCTTCACAACAGGGACCAGCTGCTATGTCACAGGCTGGGGGGTCCTCATGGAGGACGGTAAGAGCTGACGAAAAAAACGTATGTTTTCAGATCAGCATGGTAACATTCATAATCCCACATGATGTTGTGTTTGCTTTAATCGTAGGTGAATTGGCCGGTCGCTTACAAGAGGCCACAGTGAAAATCATCAACAGGAACACTTGTAACAAACTGTATGACGAGGCTGTCACTCCCAGGATGCTGTGCGCTGGGAACCTGCAAGGAGGGGTGGACGCCTGCCAGGTGAGTGTGTACATCACTGTTGGTGGTTACGCACAAGTATACATTTTATGGAATAATGACTTGCCTCACGGAATTAAATTTCAGTCTGATTTTCTACATTTCCCAGGATTTCTCTCTAAACCACAACAGAATGTCTTTGGAAGATAAATAATATTTATCTTGGTCATGCTCTAAATGTACTGCCCTCACTATTCATGGAGGTGCTCATCTATGCAGCAAGCTTAACACACTTCCGATAGAGGTAGAAAATACCATTAGTAAAAGTTAGACCAAACATATTGTAGAAATGATCTACCAACAAGTGGCGACAGCGGTTACAACTACATAATGTATCAAGTGAAGCTAACTGCTGGTGGCAGAATACTGCTTATGCTTATACATTTCTTTTTTTACTATGAAAAATCAATTCAACTGCTCTGGAAATGTTTTTGTATTCTTTATGTCCCTGTCTATTTGTCTGAATGTCCACCACTGTGCATTTGTGTTCCCTCAGGGTGACTCCGGAGGCCCGTTGGTGTGTCTGGAGCGAGGCAGGCGGTGGTTCCTGGCGGGGATTGTGAGCTGGGGTGAGGGCTGTGCGAGGCAGAACCGCCCCGGTGTCTACACACAGGTGGTCAAGTTCACTGACTGGATCCATCAGCAGACTAAAGGTCAAGTGTGACTGAATATCACATGAAAAAAGACAGACTTAACACATATGGGCGAAGGTTTCAGACTGGAGTTCATCTTCACATTCAATCTTTTTTTTTTCTGTCCATGTCAACGGGGCCAGCAGGGGCCTCATCCCTGCCCCACACCAACCAGCACTCTTTAAAAAAAAATAGTACTGAACCTGGTTATTAAATTGACTTGTTTTTTGGTCTCTACACATTAATGTAAGAATACAGGTTACAGAATAAAAAAAACAACCAATTCTGTTCCAGAATCTTCCGAAAATTTCACAGGATACTTCAACTTAAAAACCCTCTTAGCTTTGAGTTTTCCCTGTCTGCACACGTGTAGACTGAACTGTGGGTCAATAGTTACTGCTCTACAGTTGCTCTACAATTTTGAGAGAGCAAGTATGCTTAAGTCTCCTCAATCAGATGGACAGGTCAGGCCAAGGTACGACAACCAGCCAGATTATCCTGTGCATGCAAATGTAGCCAATTACTTCCTGTTTCTCCACCCTCCTTCTTTTGCCTGTTACATTTTCCAGCTACGTTTTTAACTTCAGAGATTGTGACCATGTCAGGTGTTGCCAACAACAATCACAACAGTCCTTTTATTGAATGTGGAAAGAGTTCTCTCCCCACACACATGTAACCGTATATATTATTGCCCTCATCTACATTCGTCCATGTACTGTATATGTGTGTTCATGACTGTATGTGTTTAAGAGTTGTTGTTATTGTACTGTATGTGTATGTATGTGCATTTGTGTATCATGAGTTCACCTGAGTCATGGCCTTATGTTCAATATATTCTGTAATTGTAGAGAAGTGAATAATCCCTCTATAGGATGTGATAATATATTTTGCATTTCAGTTTTATTGTGATTTAATTTATCTCTATGGTGCCTCCTTTGTACTTTATGATCACAGCTCCCCTCCAAGACATGATGCAATTGATGCTGGCGTAAGGAGCAAATAAGATTATTAGGAGAGCAGTGTATGCCAATCACTTCTTTGCAGACACTCTCCTGCGGTCAACGCTCATTCAGCTCACATCGCCACCCAGTGGCCAATCTGCACCATTGTTTATATAAATATCTTTTTTCTTTCTGAATTTTAACTTAAGGCTGATCAATGTCTACTGCTTCAGATGTAATTGGTGCTTTTGAGTAGACTACAATATGAGGCACCTGCACAGTACAGAAGTTTGGAGTCAGTATACGTTATCTGATGACGTCAGGCTAGAAGTTACCATCAGAGATCAACTGTAAGTGTCGAAATCAATATGGTTCTACTTGTGCAATGTGTTGCACAAACTTCCAAGCAGAACACGTGTTTATTTCATTTTAAATTATGTTTAGTAAAAAAAGGTCACCAGTTTGAAACGTGAGAAACACGTCTGTCAAGTTGTTGATCAGGAAACGACCACATTCACTCCAGTGCCTACGTGCTGATCAACAGGTAACCAGTGGAGACTGCCCTCAAGATGTAAGCCCAGAGCTGACCTGGGCGCATCATCCCTGTATTCAGGGGTGAGTATTTCTAGCCAGTTAGAAATAACAGAGCTTGCAGACTATTAGATAGGAAGTGGACATGTAATGTATGAATACATTTTTAAAGTGTGTCAAAAAGAAAGGTCTATTTTGGCGCATTGACTTTAATTCACACCTCACTGGCCCGTTGCTTGAATTAAAAGGGGACTGCTCTAACGCGCCATGGGTGTGCGGACTTCCGTGACGTCAGCTATCCGGTGACTGCACTGTGGGAACGGTATAAATCCGCGCCACTATCCAAATCGATGGGAAAAAGTTGCACTGGAGTTGAAGCGCGGTGTCCTGTTGCGTGATCTCCCGCAGCTATCCTCAGGAAACCAACCATCTCCGTTCGCTGACCGTCAGCGCTGAGCGCCACAGCCAAGTGCGCTGCGCTGTGTTGAGCCTTCTCTGGAGGGGGGAAACATCAGCAGGAATAAAACTTGGTTCATATTTTATATCTGCAACCCGCTCGCTGCATCAGAGTCGCCAGAGAGGATGAATTTGATCCTAATCTGCCTGCTCTGTGGAATGTATGGTGCTCTTGCAAAGGGTGAGTGGCTTTCCATTACTTTTGTTGATGCAATACCTTATTTAATTATTAGTCGATAACTTTTTTCAGTTAACGGGTGTTAACTGAAAAGAAAGTGGTTGTAAGGTGTAGAAAATTTAAATTCGCCCATGACTGTTACCTACGATATTATTTCGCATAAACTAGAGGGTCCTGTGGGGTGATACTCATAAGGCATCTTGACGCTCTTTAAAAAAAAAAAAACAGACGTATCTCCATGACCATGGTCCAGTTTTTTTTTACTTTGGAAGATAACAAAAGATGCACAGATGTGCCTTTTCATTGTGGCGCACTGTGATGCGGCTGCTCCTTTTATTGGTCAATTAAGTCGTCCGTGCGGTCGTGTGCCTGAGGCTGTTCAGCTTGTAAACCTCTATTAGCTCTGATTGCAGAGGCGGAGATTAGCGCTATCCTGCGGGACACTTGTTTGGATAACGCGGAGCCCTGTGGCCCGGCTCATTGTGCGCTTGGCCCCGGTTGAATGGCCTCACGCAGGGCGATGTTTCCTGAGACTGATGAGTTTGTCTAATGAAACTCCTGATTTAAAAGAACGAGGGGTCATGACCGGCTGAAGGAAAATATCTGGACAGGAACCGGGGTTAATCTGTGCGCTTTGCCAAAACAGTCGGCAGGTTGCTTTTAAACTCCCCGCAGACTTTGTGGTGTTATTCGGTCGCTTAGAAGTATTTTTCGGCTAAGAGAGAAAAAAAAAAAGCTAATATTGTGTTTCCCTGCAAAATTAAACTATGCGCAAATAACATAAAGTTAAGAACTTCATAAGCATTGCCTGATATATTTGACATGGTAAATACAGATGACCTGTCAGTTAACACAATATGTGCCTTTATTAATTAATAATTAACCCCATTTGTTTTTTGAGAAATAAAAATGTTAAATGTTTTCTCTCTTGTTTTAACTTAACTTTAAATATAGCTAAACTAACATTACTAATTAATTCATACTAATTGTCAACTCGGACGCAACTGCAAGGTCTAGGAGTGTAATTAGGTAAGATCTTAACCCTAAAGCTTTAGATGTACATTTTTTCAGTCAATGCACTAATCTGTCAATCAACCAATTTAACCCAAAGTCGTAGAATACTCATATTTATGTGATATTAAATGGATGTTGAGGATGCTATTTGTGAGTCTTAATGTACAACATGCATATATCACCGCCCATTCATATACATTTCACATATTTAAACATTTATCATCTATTGTACCCATCTCAATGTTGCCTCATCCCTTCAAACTGCAGATGAGTTCTGCAGAAATTATTTGATTTCCTTCACTTTAAAGCTTTTGAGATTAGATGCAGTGATTTCAGTACGAAAAGGTCTTGAGGTGAACATGTATTCAGTGTTAAATATCACTTTTGTTTGAATAATAGTATTTATTTATTTTTTCAAACTAAAAAAATCTTTCAAAATTCGTGATAAGTCAGTTGGAGTTATTTTTCCGAGTAGTGTTCAATACATGTGTGGCAACTTGCTACAAAAACTTGTTTGCACATGATGGACATTTCACCTTTCTGTGGTTGGAAATCTGATATTTGGAAACAAAAGACATCTATCTTAGTTCAGTGAAGTAGCAGGAACACTGTACTAAGTTATTTGGAACTAGTGCTTTTAGACACTTAACAGCTTGTTGAAAAGGCCCCAGAAGGCTTGGAGGAGATCCCTAACTTCCTCTCTGTCTTCCCTCACCCTGCCATGTGTGTTTTTCACTCACACAATGTGAAATCCAAGGAAATGGTATAGGAAGTGCTTGCAGTGTGAGTAATGCTAGATCTGCTCAATGGGGCATCCTCTAGGAACAATGATGCTGACAATGAATGGTACTAATGGACTTAAGTGATAAACTAACTCGCTGCTGTACAACTGATTTAACTACACTCAGAGCAGTGAGACTTGTATTCTGAAGACTGTTTTGACCTGCGTGTTGCTCACTCTGTAAGGAGCAGTCACAGTGAAGGACGGACTTCCCTGAATGATGTTTCCGCTGTTGTTGGGAGGAAGGAAGGGCGGACACACAGTCGTCTTCATCTCTCATTAATAAGCCTCAGCAATGGAGTGGAGAAATGCCTTTATTTGATAAACAAGAGGGACACTGCTTACGCATTTCCACACAAGTTGTCAAGTGGCCTGAGCGAGGAGATGTACAGGGGGTCACATACTGTGGCCTGGATGGAGTACGTGCTGTGGAGCCGGGACTCACCAAGACCGGTTCTGTAATCAGTCAAAAGTCTGGTTTGTAATGGACAGAGCATTAAGGGACTGTCCAAAATATTTATTGGTTGTTAAGTATTTTGTCTTCCAGGATTTCCTCAGAAAGTGGTCTCATGTAGATCCGGGTCAACACAAAGAGATTTGGACAGTCCCAATCATAACTCCCAATTATATGATTCGATTTTAATATAATTGCATTCATCATTTAGCCAAATTAGTTATTTAATAAGCAAGACATTCTGCTTCAATGAACACCCAGGACTCAAGCCCCCGTTTCAGAAAGTAAACATACTGCCCAGTTGTCCCGAAAGAATACTGAATACTGAATTCTCACAAGCTGACCTTGACCTCTGACCTCTCTACATAGGTCCATATGTCCATAGATAAAGCCTTATCACCTTATAATTACTGTAAAACCAGACTACTATTTTGTGATGCATCAAATCAGTGTTCTAGTTCTGGGATGTTGCTGCCTCTACATGTCCTGTGATTCTCATCTCTCTCTCCTTGCCTCTGCAGACAAAGATCAAAAGGGGAAGTACAGCGTCCCTATTCTGGATGTGAAAACCCGGCAGCTGGTCCTTGACACCAACCAGACGCTACTGCTCAACTGCAGGTAAGTTTCAGGTAGATCCAGGCCAGACGACCTTAATTTGGACAACCGTGATGTATGGCAATCACCATCTTTGATACTTGTGAATCAAAGCAAACAACATCTTTAAGCCTTAATATCTTTCTATAAAATTATAGTCAAGATCACAACCAAGACACTCATTAGAATGTAATTACAAGGCATTGAGACACTAAGGTATTGTAGAAACGATTTACTCACGGTTTTCCCAAACTTAAATCTCTTTTGCCAAGAGATATGCAACATTAAATTGTAACAAAAAACTTCATTCAGATTTTTCCATCATTCCACCAACAATTGATAGTATTTTGGCCAAAAATCAGTTGCTTCCTATTACACTCTCTACACGTTTCATCAGGGTGGTCCAAGTTGTTGTTTTTCTCTCAAGGGTTTTATTCTCATTTTCTACACTCAACACAAAAAATATCATATAATCAAAAGAAGAAACTAACTCATGAGGGATTTGAGTTTTTAAAGAGCCCTTTGTAGCATCTTCCTTGGCTGAATGTGAATGCACGCACAAAGATTGCCAAGTGTTTTCTAAGCAAACTTTGAACCCGTTGTATTTGTTGACCAGGGGTCGCTGGGAGCTGACATGGGCGTACCCATCAGGTTTGGCCAAGTATGAGGTGCAAGTGGAGGAGTCTCGCTGTGGGAGGAAAAGACAGCAGTACTGCAGCAGTGTGACAGTCAGCAGCACCCAGGCCGAGCACACCGGCCTGTTCCGCTGCAGATACCGACACCGAACCCAAAAACAGACCTCCGTCTATGTATATGTCACAGGTAAGACTCTGCTGCCCGAGGTCCAAAAGCACAACTGACACTTTTCTGTTTCTCTAGCTGCACTCATTGAGCAGCCCCTCACGCCTTCACCCCCTCATGCGTATTGTTTATATCTCCAGGTTAAACAGGATGTGGTGGGTGCTAAATACAGACCAATGCCAGAGAGACAATTATATCCAAACACTGTTTGTCCCAATAGCACATCCTTCTAGATGACTCTGGCACAGTTTCATCACCCTCCTCCCCTGCATCTCTTTTCCCAACCCGGGCCTACCTCCCTGTTGTCTATATATAAATCCTTTTTTACTTTCGTTTACGTGCTACCTCGAGGCCAGGAATAGCCCAGCTGCTGAAAGGCTCAGGCCTGGGCAGAGTTTCCCAGGGCATCAGCCTTATCTGCTCTGGTCAGCCTTGCTTGAAGCATCCTGTGCTTGGGGGAGGAGGGGAAGGGCTTGAAGAGGGTGTGCTGGGAGGGGATGTCGCTGTGTCTCTACAAGGTGGCGGCAAGGAGGTTTGTGTGTGTGTGTGTGTGTGTGTGTGTGTGTGTGTGAGGAGCTGAGAAGGATAAGATGAAGGCCAGTGGCTCAGTGGTATCAAGGGGTAGAGGAGGCATGATGTCTACCCAGCCGGCTCCTCCCTGTCCTGCAGGGTGACGCTGTTTGGGCTGGGCTGTGCCGAGCATGGAGCTGGGCTGGAGGCCAGGGTCACAGGGCACGCTACTGTTTGGCCAACAGGACCCTCGGGAGCCATCAATCGCTCAGGTCACCATGTCCATTAAGCATCAGACTTGGCCTGCGGCTCTGCTCAGACGTTGCCTCCCTCCCAGAGTCCTCTAGGAATCAAAGCAAGAGAAGGAAGCCCTCAGTCCGCTAGTCCTTTGGGTACTTTTGTTCAAATGTTCAGAGATTTTCTTTCCTTGAATAACACCCTACGGTAACAAACAATACAATGAGCAACACCCACACTTTTCAATGGCACAGCACTATTACAGTAGTCGAGCTGGGAGGAGAAAGCTCAGAGAGGCCGTTTGATTGCTTCTAAACAATCTGTGTGTTTATTGTTGACTACAGGCAGTCATTTGCTGAATGGGTATTCAATGAGTGGGTGTGGAGGACAGAGTATGTTTAGGAGTGTGTGTCTGTTTGTTTTTGTTTGTTGCTGAGATTGATACTTGGAAGTGTGTGTGTTTGTTTGTGTGTTTGTGCATAGAAGCAGGTGATTGTTTTCTTTCCTTTCTCTGTGTGCATGAAATTAAAGGGTCAGTTCACAGAAAATGATGGAGAAACATATTTTCTCACTCAGTCAAAGGGGTAATTTCCACTGGGGATGGGAGGACCAACCCGCTCACTTTTTTAAATCTTGTTTTTTCCCCTTCACTTTTAATGTGTCAACTTCAGCCTTTGGGTTAAAAAGAAATAGAAATAAAAAAAAACGATAAGATAGTAAAGCACAGTGTTTCATAGTAAAGATGCAAAAAAAGATACACACACTTCTGAAACCAAACTTTACCACAATGTTATTTTACCATGCTCTATGATTGTATTGATTTTAGAGGGCCATGTTTTGAGATATTTGTCTGTGAGATTTCGGCTTTCAGCCCAAGACAATGGAAGTTTGTTGCTCACAGCCTAAAGAAAATAAAACAGCAGCATCTACCTAAACAGTGCACTGTTTCTGGACAGAGATGTTCTCATTGAATTTTTAAAATGTCGGTTTTCAAAGCTGTGAACACCTCTAACCTCATTTCAATCACCTCCTGCTGTGCAGGTGGAAATATCGAAAATTAATAGACCTGAAACAATGATAATTGAATAATCCTCTCTGTCCTTTTTTTCAGCAAAAAAAAAGAAAGAAATTCAAACAATCTCTGGTCCTAGTTTCTTAGAATTATCAGATTTTCTCTCTTTTATATCACTGCTAATTTTACATCTTTGACTTTTTAAACTTTTGGTTTTACAAACAGGGACATTTGAAAATGTTAACTTGAGCTCTGAGAAGCTGTAATATTGTGATACTGAACTGTGATACTGAAAGAAGAGTCTTTGTTTAAACTTTCATTTTACATGTTTATTGTTGGTACCGTATGTGTCCCTGACCGCAGTGTTTGGGTTTCAGACAGCCAGCAGCCATTTGTGGAACATCCGGGTATGAGCCCAGATGTGTTGTACATGAAGGAGAAGCAGCCGCTGGTCATCCCCTGCCGGGTCACCCACCCAAACATCACAACCACACTGGTCAAGGTCAGTGCTGGAAAAATGAATGAAATGACAAGTTGGATGTCTTTTTTTTTAAATTCGTGTTTGGGTGCAGAGATCTGCTCGGCATCATGATCTCTACATGAAGCAAGTGTATCTACACACTCATGTCCTCCTCTGCCCAATAACACCGCTCACATTCTCTGCACATCATCACTCGTCCCAGGTTTTTCCATCAGGGCTCACATATGCATACAATGCACCGTACCGTTGTTTCCTCCTCTCCAGTTCCTTCGCCACATTGTTCTTATCTTGGCAGCCATTGAGCTGTGGCGTGTGTGTCCATTTGTTTGCTTCCATTTGCGGATATGTGTGAAAGTGTGTGCGGATATGGTTGTGAGTGTTGGTGCTTGAGTGGTGAGTGAGGGGTCGAGGGGACAGTGCTACTAAGTGCAAAGAGGAGCATTTAGAGTACTTGTGTCTGTTTTTGTATGAGTGCATGTTGCTGCAGAGATGTTATTTGCCTTTCAATGAAACAGCAACAGGTCTGTCTGCTTAACTCTGCAAGAAAACCTTCCAGTCAATGATGTCCCTTTCTTTACTAACCTTTTCCGATAAAGTGGGACCCACAGCGTCCTGTTGGCACTGTTTCTACCTCTGGAAACAGGACATGAGGTCTGGATTGCCCCTTTTGGCCGCCGGCCAGCACCACTTCCCACTTCCCACATCTCACCCTCCACCTCTTTTAGTAGGAATCCTGGCTGCCAACTTCCCCAACTGATGCTTTAAACAGCTGGTTTGCCTGAAGGAGGAAGCAGAGGGCAGCTACTGTTGACCCCTTGAGATCAAAGTACAGTAAATGCTCTTTAATCACGAATGCTGATCATTAATATGGCAGCTTGTGCGTCACTGTAGGAAGCTTATTGTGGTATAACAACAATAGAGTAGTTGTAAAACATAGAAGACTCTGAACTTGACTAATATTGTATATCACATACACATAACATGATAGAAACAAGAAAAAATAAAAGTGTAATACACGCCAACAATTTAGTATTACACCTCCATAAAGTTAAGGGACTTGCTAGAGACCGATTAAAATGAATGGTCAAAATTGGTGCAGCAGAGATATTCTAACTTTTAGAGCGTTGTATGGTAAAGGTTAAAAAATCTTCGGCCCTAAACTTCCCATCATACAACTAAAAAAAGTATTTGTTAGACCCTCTCTGCCGACTAAATGTCCATGTCTTTCAAACTCCTCCCTCCTAGTTTGTACCATACGCTTTCTTAAAATAGATGGTAAATAGACCTGTACTTGTATAGCGCTTTTCTAGTCTTCTGACCACTCAAAGCGCTTTAACGCTACATGACATCATTCAGCCATTCATACACTGATGGGAGGGGCTAAGGTGCCACCTGCCCATCAGGAGTAGCTAGCATTCATACAACATTCACACACCGTAGGCACAGCTACGGGAGCGATTTGGGGTTAAGTGTCTTGCCCAAGGACACATCGACATGGGCTAGCGGAGCTGATTGAAGGATGACCCTGCTCACCACTGAGCCACAGTCGCCCCCAGAAAATAGCTCGATGAAAAGTCTGAGGATAACCAAAGTTATTACAATTAATTCTGAAAGAAACGTGAATGTCTGAACTAAATTTCATGTCAATCCGTGGAATAGTTTTCAAGACATTTCACTCATAACCACAAATGTGATCAACATGGTGGGTGGGGCTAGAGGAAAAATCAACGGATGAAGTCGGATGGATTTATCCCCTGGGGATAATGAATATCTGACCTAAATTTGATAGCAATCCATCTTATAGTTGTTGAGATATTTCAGTCAGAATGAAAGAGGTGGATGGACTGATAGACCACCATTGGCCATGCTGTAAGCATGGCTACAAAGCGAGAGGAAAGCTGCAAAAAGAGGAATTCTCTAGGAACTTGAAATTCTCAGGATTTGGGAGGTGCAAAAACTTCCTTGGGACAAACTATAGACTATAGTGGTAGCATAACTGTGACGTCACCCACTGATTTGTGGACTACCATTTTGTGAAAATTAGTGAAAATTAGATAGATAGATAGATAGATAGATAGATAGATAGATAGATAGATAGATACTTTATTAATCCCGCAAGGGGAAACATTTTCGGACTTTCAGAAACTGAAAATACACTGTGAAAGAGTTAAAGTTCTATGATGAAAACACCAAAATCTGACAACGCCGTGGTAGTAACCTGTCAATCACAAGGTAGCCATGCTCTAAAACATACCCTGCTTTATTGTTTTGTTTTTCTCTAAATGGGACTATAATTTACTAAATATCCTGCTATATTCAAGAAGACTTGAATCTAGTGATTGAGACCATAAAATAATGTTTTGCTGAAGTAATAAATCAAGTCAGAAGTAGCATCATTTTCTCATAGACTTCGATACAATCAGACTTCTTTTTGCAACCAGAGGAGTCGTCCCCTGCTGGTCATTAGAAAGAATGCAAGTTAAGTGCACTTTCACATTGGCTTCACTTTTCAGAACAGGAGGTTGTCGACCTGGGACAAAGAAGACTGTACATGACATGGCTAGACATCAACACACACGCACGCACACACACACACAAACACAGACACACACACACACACACACACACACACACACACACACACACACACACACACACACACACACACACACACAGGTGTTTATTTTCTGCTTCCACCTCCTCACAAATGCCTGGAACCTCAAAGGTAATTATTCTAAAAATAGCTCTCCTCCACTTCCTTCATTTCCCTCCTCTAATCCTGTTCTGGCCAAACCAGAAATCCACTCACTGTCACAGTGTTCTTTTCCTGGATCTCTAATATGACCCTTCTCAGTGGGAACAATACCTAGGAGGCTCTGCTCTGTCGCTCTCTCTGTGAAAGTGACCAGAAGGTCCCAGAGGTCTGGAATGGCGGGTTCGACCTTGGGTTCAAGTCAAAATGTATATATCCTGTAGTGACAGGATGCGAGGAGATGGACTGGAGTCACGTTCCTCATATCCTGACTCCTCTGACTTCTTCGCTCCTCCTGTTTCTCCACCTTCACATACTTTTCATGTTGGCTTGGAGGACGGGGTTAAGAGGGGCAGAGAGGGCCCTGAGGCCGATCAGAGGTGGCATCAGGAAGTTTTGGGATGAGGGAAGAGCAACTACTTTACAGGACTGAGAGAGGACGAGGAGCTCAGTGGCGTCTGAGAGGGTTGCCTCACTCTGGGAGGGGGGATATCAACCAGTTCCCACTGGGCAGAAGGGGGGAGGCTCAGAAACTCTAGTAAACATTTCCTTTAGGCTGCTTCCAAGAAAACAACAAGGTTACACTGTTACACAAGTGTCCATGTCAAGGTAGCCAAGTATTATAAAACCAAGACTGTGAGAAGTCATGCATCATCATCTGGGGCTTCTGATGACAAATTGGACTCTATAATTAGCATCTTCTAGAAGTTTTTGTAAGGGACCTGCCTCTATCATTAGAAGCTAAAACCAAAGCCCAAACTAAAGTAGAGCCAAGAGTATCTGGATTTGAGCTCAAACCTGCACAAAATGGATCCCAATTCAGTGAATGCAATTTAGCTTTGAGTCCAAGAGACCTGAGTCGTAAAAGAAAAAAGGTGTAAATAATTGAATCAATGACAGCGGTATTCAATTTAGCTGCTTCAGTTTCAGTTTCAGGACTGAAACTTGAGCTTGAGTTACACTTGCTGACGTCTCAACAATGAAGTTTTGAGTCTTGACTTGGAATTTTGTTTTTGTCTGAGAGCAAATGAAATGCCAATGACAAAGACCAGTTTCCTCCGATGTATTTTTACAGTTTTAACCGGGTGTTACACTTGTGACTATGTTCCTTCCTTATTTGCAATGTTTAAATATCAAATCAATCATTGTGATGATGGTGATGGGTGTTGTCCTGTACTCCCTCTTCCCACAGTACCCCAACCTCAGCCTGAGTCCAGACCATAGGAGCATTGTTTGGAACAGCAAGCAAGGCTTCACCATCCGATCGCCCACCTTCTATTACATTGGCTTCTTCTACTGCCAGACAATCACTGAAGGCGTCACACACAAGTCTCGTGTATACTTTGTACACCGACCAGGTCAGCAGTGCATACATTCTTTTTAGATAATCACACATAAATATGTATGTGTGTCTCAGTGGTTCCTATACAATTCCCTCAGAGTGGTCTACATATATATCATTTCTATATTTCTTTCTTTCTCGTCACAGTGAGTAACATCATGGAGGTGTATCTGAACACCAGTGGACCTGTGCAGGCCCTGAAGGGAGAGAGGTTGGTCTTGAACTGCACCGCCACCGGGGAGTTGAACACCAGAGTCAACATCACCTGGGACTACCCTGGAAAGGTCAGACTTGTATTAAAGATTGGGGAGACAAATTAGTTTTGACAGAGACTGAGCAGGCAAACCAGTCGCCAGAACAAATGTTCGTACGGTTCTGCAAACCACAGGATACGGTGAATGCCGATGTTTCGGAACCACAAATACGTTTCATATCAGCCTCGTATCACGCTTGCACAAACTTACAATGCCTCATGGTAAACGTTGTGAAATGATTGGTTAGGTTAAGGCATCAAAACTAATTAGATGGGTTAGAAAAAACATCATGTTTTGTGTTTGAATAATAACGCACCGAAATTTACTTAAATTGTTCAATGCTTTTGGTAAGCCAACAATTTGTATGTTGCAATTAATGTGATCTCAACTCAAGCACCAGTACTCTACCACTTCCTGATAAGGTCTATGTCATTAAGGGCTTATTAGTTGGGACTATAACTTTATATATTTAATATTTTTGTATATTTAGCTGTAGCTATTACTGCTTTAACGATTAGTGAGAAGCCATTTGTCAAGACCACTTTTATTTCTGATAATTTGACAGTAGAGACAGAACTATGAAAGAAGGAAATGTGAATGTCAGATTTTTAGTAAAGAGGTCACATGTTGTGCTGTGGGTTAAAGTACCAGCGCTTGATTTCACAACTTTTCAAAATACAATTTTTAACACAGGCGAGCCTTCAGTGTTAATTCTGTGGCTCTTCCTCCCTCTCCACCTTCAGAATAACAACACCGGCGCCACTTTCAAGAGGCTCCTGAAACACAGAACGCACATGTTGTTCTACAATATTCTGACCATCTCGAAGCTCCAGCGTTCAGACCGAGGCCTCTACACATGCCGCGTGACCAGCGGAGAAAACACCAAACAACAGAAAGTTACTGTTACCATCTTTGGTGAGTGTCTTCCTCTGAAACTCCCTTACTCCCTAGATGATTCAACTGCCAAACAAATGACTCATTCAAAACTAGTTTCATTCTGATGGTGATCAACTCTTTATTTTATTTTTATTTATTCTATTTTACAGTGTGGTGGATTAATGACACAGCAATTATCAAACTTTTGCATTCGCTTGCTTAATTCTACCTAAATTTGTGCATGTGTGTCTTCAATTTTAGACCGTCCGTTTATTCGCCTGAAGCCCAGACATGGATCTGTGATGGAGGTACAGGCAGGACAGAAATCTTACCGAATCTCTCCCAAACTACGAGCGTTCCCTGCCCCTGAAGTCATCTGGTAAGAGATCACCTTGATCCCTGAGGTCACACCTAACCGCCTTTTTTTGTCTTTAGTTATTGAAAGGATCAAAGTAATTCTGTAATCGTAGACCTCGAAATGATTTTCCACCTTAAAACATTAACAATCATTCAGTCCCTGAAACTTTGCTCAGAGGTCTTTTTTTCTGACAGGTTGAAGGATGGCATGGTAGCAGCAGAGCAATGCTCCAGATACCACATGGATGGGACTTCTCTGGTGATCCGGGATGTGGCAGAGGAGGATGCTGGGAAGTACGCTGTCCTTGTACGAATCCAGGAACACGGACTCTACCAGAATCTCACGCTCACGCTTGTGGTTAATGGTGAGAAATTGAATTCTTCACCCCCCCAACCACCTTTAGCTCTGTCTTCGACTCACCTCAGTGTTTAACTTTAGTGTTTGTGTGTGCTTCTTGTCTGACAGTGAGTCCTCAGATAGGGGAGAAAGCGGTGTCGTTGCAAGACTCGGGCTCGGTGCCACGGGGGAGCAGACAAGCCCTTCACTGCACATCCCACGGAGTCCCTCCTCCACACATCCAGTGGCTCTGGCATCCCTGCCCGTCCAAAGGCCTGTAAGTAGCCCAGAAGACTAAATACAGCGCAGTGTGCACATTCAAATCTTGCCTCCATATTGAGCAGTAAACCATTTGAAATTGCACAAGAAGGAATTAGTTAGCTTCACTATTGAATAGTATAAAATCCTTTACACCTTTTTTTTCCAAAAAAACACAATTTAACTATTTTAATGAGAGAAATTAGACAGCAAAACATGTATATTATGTTCAAATAGTCATACGATGTAATGAACCACTGTTGCTGTTTTTAGTTTATATCAATTGAAACTTTGTATAATCTATATAACTATATTGTTTAAAACGATATATTATTCTACATATTTTGGCGGTAAAGGCTAAAACTAATATCAGTGATTTAATGTTACAAACACATGCAGCACAAAAAAATGATGTCTTTGTTTGTTTTATCTTATTTGATGGTGTGTGCGCGTGTGTGCGTGTGTGTGTGTGTGTGATTTTGAAAAACGAGACATGTTTTGTCTATTTCAGCATGTGTTCAGACAGCATTTCCTTCTTGTAACCAGAACAGATGCTTTTGGGGGCCTTTCATGTGCGGAGAATGTGTGAAAATGTGTGTGTGTATGTGTGTATGTATGCGCTCACATATTTATGTGTGCGTCTCATCATGTTTGTGTTTATGTGTGTGCCTGCTTGTGCAACTCTTCCCATATGTTTGTTCTCTTAATGTCTGTGTTTCCTTTTTCATGTTTGTTTAAGTGTATACAAATGTGTAGCTTGTGTGTGGCAGAATGTGTGTGTGTGTGCCTGGTACATTCACAGACACAGTACACTGCGTATCTCAGACTTGAAAGGACAGAGAAAAAAAACACACTTCAATGGAAACCAGTTCCGTGCTCTCAGTCACGATTTGTTGGTTTCCAAATCAAACGCTATGATTTAATGAATTTCCTGTCCAGGACGCAGGGTAAGAGGCCTGTTTATTATTGTGATTGCACACCGTATCCTGTGATGCCATTTCTTATATCTGATACACACACTATATATAAAGTTCTCATGAGAAATGGCCCAACCCAGTGATGCAGAGGGACCGTCATTTAGTCAACACACACGAGTACTCAAGCCGGCACTTGGCTGAGACATTGATTGAGTTGTTCTTGGAGGTCAGTTACTTATTGTGTTGCTTATGACCAAGTCAGAAAGGTTAAGTATCACCTGAGAGCACCACAGCAGCCGCCCATACTTTATTCCCACTGACATCATCAGTATACTTGACCCTTAACACCGGCACTCTCGCAGACTGGGTGATGCTAACGTTTTTGATATTCTTTGTCAGAGTGATATAAACTCTTTATCCTGCAAAAATCTCTTGCATGTTCAGGAAATTTATTCAGATTTTCAGGGAAAAATTATTATTGAAATCTTGCTTCTGTTGTACCTCATTATGGTGTTATAGTGTAGATGCACAGTATGTATGAGAGCAGAATGTATCTTGTTTTGTTGTGATGAGCGTCACATGCAATCTGCACATGAAGAAAGTTTTGCCAAAATACAAGTCTTGTATGATTCATTTGGTAAATCAATGATTAATATTAACATTTAAATTGATTCTGAGTGGTCAAATTTCAATTTGAATGTCTATAAATTAAACAAATAATTTGGCAAAAGCACACAAAACATACAGGCATGCAAACATGCAACAGAAAAGCATTATTCACAACAACAACATACAGATTTCACTAGAGCACTAAAGCTGCAGCTTATTACCATAAAGGATCTAAATTATTATTGCACAGTGATGTTTCAGCAGATTACATTTGGCCTCTTCACTGGCTGATTCATGGTCCTTTGTAAAGCTCTGTTCTGGTTCTGGTTCTGCTGCAGGTTCTGCATTGAGTGTGTGTCTTTAGTTAGTTGTTGGCTGGATCCTCACTAGCCCCTTGTTCTTTGCAGCCCGGCTGCACCACGAGCCTGACGCCGCGCTGGAGGAAGCCCAGGGACATTGGACCAGGCTGGGCCAGGCTGATGGGGGGCCTCGCGCCTGGGTCCTGGGCTCACTCCTGGGTCTGGCCCTGGGAACAGCAGCGCTCTTATCTGGCCCGGGCAGGAGGCGCACTGGGCTTCCTGTGCGAAAATCAGAGCGCTTTTCCTCTCGTTGTTTGGCTTCCTCTCCGACGCGAGACGCTTCCCAACAGCATGATTGTCCCTTCGTCTTCAAACGTGGCACAGTCCGCTTCCTCAAGAGCTTGATCTATTCTTGAGAGACCCCCCACACCCCTTCCCCCAACTCTGCTGCCCCCCACACATACCTCTCCAACCCCTTCCCTCACCAGCTCTGCCCTCCACCCCAACCAAGCATCAAGAACAACTCCCCATCGCCTCCCTCTATGGAGCCCATCCCCTCCACCACCACCACCTCAACACACTCATCAGTGCTCGGCAACAGCAGCCAGGACCCTCAGTGGCATTACCAGTGACCCCATGTGATGATCCTGTGCCTGCTAAACTGGTGGAACATGAGGAAAGTGACTTGGAACGCTGCTGAGCAGTGAAGACCAGGAGACAGAGGAAACAAGGAGAGGAAGAAACCACATCAATAAGGATATAAGGACACCTGCTTTACTGATTATTTATTTATTTCCTTAATTTTCCAATTTTAAGTCAGCCCCTTGCACCCAGCCATCCTGTAGTTTTATGCTTTTTATATTTCACAGACATTTTGAGCCAGAAGAAGTGCAATTCCATTCATCCACCAGCCACATTTCTGGAGCTGCTTTGCTTGTTTTTTGTGTCCTAGAGTGGTACTATAATGGGTGCATGAACCGTGCCTGTCCCAAGCCCCAATCTGATTCTGACATCCACAAAAGCTGTGAGTTTCTGTTCCGATTTTAAGCCACTGGTAGAAGGTCAAATGTGCTCACCTTGGACGGGCAAAACAGGAGAGGACAAGCTTTGTGTTGTTCACTATGGGATGCCTACAGTTCTCTTTTAAAAGACTGACGGTCAGCAGACGCCTACCATGTAGGAAGTGTCCACAGACCAGAGACTATGCCCTCTGTCATATTATGTCATCCTGTGTCATCCAGTGTCATTCCATGTCAAAATGTCTTGTTTGTCAAATTATGTCAGTATAACAGCCCTCTTGTCTTTGTATTGAAAGTTAATTAAAATCAAAATGTATGAGTGCCATAAGTCCATTTCTGTGTGTATGTAAAGCAAGTGTGAGAGTGTGCGTACTTGTGCAGGAACGTCAATGTGTGTGTGTGTGTGTGTGTGTGTGTGTGTGTGTGTGTGTCTACGGGTGTCACCCAATGTGATTCATTCCTTGTATACAGATGTTCTATGAGTAATATATGAATCTAATATTTAATAATTTTATACAACTAACTTACATATGACGAATGACAATATTTGCCAACTTTGTATGAATCTGTATTGAAGCGTTATATCAGTTGTTTGTGTTTTTGCATTAAACTTTGCTTATATTTGTGTATTGGTTTCTGACGCCCTGTGGTTATTTTGGGTTTGAGATGGGAACGGACAGGGACAGCGGTAAAAGTCTATTTTAAGCAGTGAAACAAGACAGAAAGAAAAGGCAGGAGACGACCCCCACTGATACACAACTCATTCATATTTGCAGGCGGCTGCTGCTCACCCTATTCTCAGTTACACACTGTGTGAATGTGGCTGTGGCATGACTGTATATACAAGCTTTTTCGCTGTCTGTTTCTAACCAAGTTTATGTCAACACATCCATCTAACTAATCATATTTGTTTGTGTGTGTGAGTCCCACTTTGAGTGAGAAAGCTTTTCCTGGGAAGCGTGGGAGTTTTGGTGTAATCTGTGTGTGTGTCTGTGTCTGTGTGTGTGTGTGTGTGTGTGTGTGTGTGTGTGTGTGTGTGTGTGTGTGTGTGTGTGTGTGTGTGTGTCTGTGTGTGTGTGTGTGTGTGTGTGTCTGTGTGTGTGTGTCTGTGTGTGTCTGTGTGTGTGTGTGTGTGTCTGTGTGTGTGTGTGTGTGTGTGTGTGTGTGTGTGTGTGTGTGTGTGTGAGGGTGTCAGTCCAGTGGTGTCATGCACAGGGTGGGGCATTTGTGCAGTTGCACATGCCAAGAGGAAGAGCAATCAGGGAGCAGAGAGGAACCAAGCTCAGGGAGGAGCTCAGGACAGACAGAAAAGGATACAGACAGAGACGGGGATTTGAGAGGGGCAGTGACACGTCTATAAACAGGCAATGGATCAATGAACAGTGGAAATGACAGTTTACAGTGAGGATGATGGTTAATGTCTAAATAATGACGCTCCCTTCTTTTGATTATGAGATCTGTCTCCATTATACTGCCAGATAAATAGATATATAAGTATCCCCTCTTTATAATGCACAGATGATGCCCTACAATCAAGTAACTATCAAGTATTATATTTTTGCATATACTTCAAATCATGCCTAATAAGTTTGGTGAATATAGTCACTTCCTTGCTGGCAAACATTGTAGGGGGATACAAATTTCTACATACTTTATAAAACGTTCATCCCCTTTATAATGCACAACCGATGCCTACTATTACATATTTTATTTTGTATAAACTTCAGATCATGGCTAATATTTGGTTAACATGGATAAGTTTCCTCTTCCCTGGCAAAAGTTGGAGGAAATACAAATTCTATCACACTACATTTTCAGTTTGATCCAGAAAAACAGCATACAGAAAATAAATATATACAAAAAAATATAACTGTTTTGTATGCCTGTTCATAGGAATGAATCAACTAATGCTTTATTTCATTGACAGCTTTTTATTTCATACAATTATAACAACAAAAATGCATTTTACAACTAGTGCGTCCTGCACTTAACACATTTACCAAATATAGTGCCTAATAAACGGAACTTGTATTTATAAGCACATTTAATTGTTCCTTGTTGTAGATGGTTACATTTTCATTACATTACATTTATCATCATATTCAATATATATATATATATATATATATATATATATATATATATATATATTCAGCATTGCTTATATAGAACTGCTATGAGACATGGAGACACATTTTCCGTCTACACTGAAACTAGTTGATCAAGCATTGTGTGTTTCTGGCCCCTTCATGTATGATTTCAGAGGTTTTCATCCTAAATATGTGTATAAATAAACCACAAAGCAGACTGCTCTAGCTCCAGTTCCCACAGCTCAACTAGTATGTAATCTATGGATTTAGACTTGTGAGACTCGTAGAGAGAGACAGGAACTCTTGTCCTGGAAATGTGGGATGATTTGTTAAGAATGAAAGGAAGTTGATCCACAGGATTACAATACCACCTCTGCATTCTCCAGAGATGAACAATCCAGCAATACATAGCAATCCAAAGATCCTATTGTCAGCTTGCAGTACAGGGTAAGAGGACGTGATGCTATTGATAAAAAAGGTTCGGTGATGACAATTATGTGAATGAAGGTGAAGATAGCATCAAGCAGTGATGATCAAGGCATTTCCCTGATGTTGTGGTCTTCCTCCTGCCGAGCACAGCTGAGAAAAACACACAGACACCTGGAGGCAACATAAAATGCCTTGTGTCAACACAGCTGAGTCTCTGTCCCTATCCTCCTCCTCATCCTCCTTATTCTAGGTGTGTGTGTCCAACGTCCTCCTCGCCATGGAGCCCTGCGACAGGGAGAATCCCCGCCACGTCCACAAGCAACCACATCCTGAGTATTGCGCACAGACAGGAAGTGCTTCAGGGGAAGAAAAAGGTAGGTGACGCGTTGTAGTACACACTGTGACTGACAGAAGAGCCTTTTTTATATTCTGTCGAAATTTAGGTTAAAAACACAAAAAGCATCCCGATATGGATGAGCCCAAATATACAATAACTATAATTTGTCCTGGAAAAATATCTTAACCGCAATAATTAACAGATTCATTGACAGAAAAAGACAAAAAAATGCACCAAATCTGAATAGAAGTTGGATCATATGTTACAAATGTTACTGTATAGTTTAACTTGCTAAAAAGTTGGGATGCTAAGAAAATATTGTAGTTTCACTTAACATATCATCTCTGTCCTTTGCTCACTTCTCCCACATACACACGTTAACAGATACACACCTTTATTAATTATTATCAACAGCTTGTAATGTTGAGCTGCCCACTGGGTTGGAAGTGTGCAGGAGGCCTGGCTCAGAGACCCCTATTGTCTGGGCTGATGGAAAATATGATTCCTGCCATCAGTGGCAGAGGTTAGGAGCCGGAACCTTAAATGTGTGTGTGTGTGTGTGTGTGTATGTGTGTGTGTGTGTGTGTGTGTGTGTGTGTGCGTGTGCGCGCGCGTGTGTGTGCGTGCCTTTCTTTCATAGTGTGCTAAGTGCCGGTTTGATCATGCGGATGTTTGTGCTCTCCTTAGACAGTGGGGGTCCTGACTGTGGCAGAGGCCTTTGTGTCTGGAGTGTATCGTTGCGTTGCCTCCAACTCTGCCGGCACAGACCAGCTAGACTTCCACTTCTACGTCACAGGTGAGGAATCATCTCCTCAGAACTCATGGGCGTTTTATTTTCATAGATGATGTTGGAAATTACAGTGAACTATTTTCTATTCATAATCTTTCCTCTCCTCTCTTTCACTTCCCAGAATCTTACTTTAAATAACTAGTTTCTGTTTTCTTCCACTGTCACTTTACTCCCTCCTCAATTTCTAAATGAAACCAGGCCTATACCAGTTGATTCACTTGATTCTTTGTCACTATTGAATTGGCAAATGCTTTTTGTACTGATATTCAATCCGAAATAATGAGTGAAGATGAAATAATCTTAATTTTTCTGTTCTGTTTGATCAGAATTACCTTTTTTAGAGTTTTACCTGACGCAAAAATGTGCAATTAATTATATTTCTCAACCTGAAACATATTGATTGAACATTTTCTGTAAAGAACATATACAAGAACATATTTCCCTCAACACAAAGGCTGCCGCCACACCAGCAATTATTCAGCAATAGATACATTTCTTTCTTTTTTTTACAGTTTTTACACAAATCAAATGACCAAATGTGTTAACTTTCGGTCACTTCACTAGAGCAGCAGGTGATGGCCAAATCATGTTACCTCGCCCAAAATGTAATGCCTTAAAAATTACAGTAATTTACTGTACAATCAATCATTGGAATACTTGCCCCCTTTACACCCATCAGTCCTTAAGCAAATCCTCATTCAAATACTATTTAAAATAAGTTGAAGAAAAATAGTTGATTGCTGGTCATGTATAATGACTTGCTCTTGTTCCCTGGTGATGGATCTTGAGAGTAATTTAGGCTATAGACTAATTCTAAGACTAATTCATTAAAGGTTATGTAAACGAATAAATGAAGAAAAGATTGATAACCACTTTCTTAATGTAACACAATTAGTGATGCACGTGTGACATAAATAACATAAATAACATAAATGTGATGTTGTGTACAGTATGTATATGATGACTACGATGTGCTGGATTTCCGACCCAAAGAAGACCAGCTGGTACCGTTGGCATCAGCTAATGGGAATCCTTTGAGTGAATGAATAAATACAAATAAATAAATATAGAGAGAAAGGAACAAAGAAATAAAACCCCAAAACTTTTTTTTATCAGATTAACTAAACGCAATCAGACATTAAACTAAAACGACCCTGCTGTACTGGGAGGGTGGAAACTGACTGGTTTCTAAATATGACATTCATCATTCATCTTGTGATTAGATTAATCATCACTGCAAACCCACGCACACACTCCTACGCATACTTCTGCACAGATGACATCTATTTGTTGCCTTTTGCTCAGTTAGACTTTGATAGTATTTATTTGATTGAACACATTAACTTTCTCTCCCATGTTGTACTGCCAAAATAAAATGTCCATGTGCAGGAGATGAAAGTTATTCTGTCTGTATAATGTGTCAGTACCCACTGTGAGTGGAAGAAGCATAAAGTAAAACGCTGAGGGAAAAGGAGGAGCAGGAGGGGAGGGTGAGACCAGAAGATGGGCAGTGATGAAATACTGAGTTTTCAGTTTGCAGAAGACTACTGTACTAGTTGTTGCGGTAAGTTAATTTCACCATTTGTGCAAAAGAGACACACCAGCAATGTCACTGCATTGCTGTGAGAAGAGCTGGATGCTCCAGAGCGACAAATCTCAGAGTTCAAACTGACCTCGAGGGATGGGACAGCGGCTGCTTCAGTAATATCCACCAATAAAAAACAAATTCATGCTGCTCAATTAGTTTCATATTGAAGAAATGCAACTTTTCTCATCTAAAAATCTGAAACTTGCTCAAGAGTATTTAGACATTATTAAATTCTCAAATGGTATCTGGTTACACATTTGAGAATGTTTCATGGAAAATATGAAAAATTGTACCAGATACAAGAATTCAAATAGATATTTTACATAATTTTAAAAAAGGATTGTTATGTGTCAGAAGAAGAAACCCGCACATTAATGTGGGTTGAAATCCTTGGCAGAGCAAAGTAGCGTACGTGCATCGCTACATACTGCAGTTCTGTGTGTCATGTAGTTAGATTGGTTACTAGGCCTACAGGTATAAAAAAAGTTGCTGTTTATTTGTTTGCACGAGTGTGTGTCTGTGCAGAAGGCTGTGAACTAGCTGTGTGTGAGCAAGAGCGAAACAGGAACCTGAGGCTCTTATCGTTCCACTTCCCCGTACAGCACACTTCCTTGGACTGGCAGGTCCACTTTATTTCGGGAGGCCTTGGGGTGTTCGGGAAAGATAAACACTATCTGCCATCAGGAAACTCTCAAGCCGTTTCCACGGGAAGTTTCGGATGGCTAAAGTAAATAAAAAGCCTTTTCACTGTATTCCACTAGCTGCTTGTACCCACAATAGCCATTCAACGTTGTCGTCAAAGGTTAGAAAAATGGAGGATTGGATGAATCAGCTCTCCTGGTTTCATGCACCAGACAGGATCCACAGACACTTGCTGAGAAACTGAGAGGGTTTTTTCATCAAACAGGAGATTAGTGAAGGTTTATATTTGGTTCACGTTCCCCCTCCCTCACTTCCTCTCCCACATCATCTCCTTTTCCCTCAGACGTCACAGGAGGCTTCAGTGTGAGCCAGAGGGAGGAACCCAGAGAGGGTGGAGACCTCCATCTCACCTGTGAAGCCAATAAGTACCTGTACACGGCTTTGTCATGGCAACGAGTGAATGACACAAAGGGCGCCCAATCCCACGGCCCCGCCCTGAGCAGTCAGCAGCTCACATCAGGGGAGTTTTCCAATTGTCTGGTCCTGTTGCTGAGCAACCTAACAGCCAGAGACTCCGGAGGCTACAGATGCTCCACCCGCCACCTGATCACCGGGCAGGAGACACACCTGGACACACAGGTGGCGGTCACAAGTGAGTAGTTGCAACTTTACGATCTCCTCTTCATCGTCCTCATCATCTTCTATAAGCCTATAGTTTACACTATGCATTTTTTGGACACTTACTTTGAATTAAATTAACATGTGACTTTTATAAACAATAATAGATCAATTAATCATCCGATAGATATCACAACTTTTATTACGTTTTTAGCTTGTTGTCAATGTTTGCTTCTTTCTGTTCATTTTTTTTATTTCTCTATAGAGTAATCTAAAAAATTAACAAAGAATAAATTAGTGCGTAAAGATTTCTTTATGAAGCACTTTTCAAAACGTTTATTTTATTATTTGTTGATTTAATTTAATTTAATTTAATTTAATGTAATTTTACAGTCTAAACATGTTTTCTCACGTTTTTAAATTCAGTTAGAGAATTCATGTGTCCAAAAAGAAAAATTCTGAGAGTCACATCGTTCCTTGGTAGACCTGATTTTCAAGTTTGAATTTTTCATCTTCAATTTTGGCATCTTAATTTCACAAATCCAATTACAGCAATTTGTTTTATTTATTTGACTTTTTGGACCAATTTGAGTAACTTGAATAATATTTAATATTCTTCAAAGTAGAATATCTTAATGCAACAAATTCAGCGCTATTTAATCTTCAACCTCAAGTATTAAAATTCACCAGACTTGGTGTTATCAAGACTTATAAGTTTCACATCATTTTAGCCTTTCCTTGCATCCTTACAAATGGATGCACGGGCTAAATTATTCGGGGATCCCAGAGCTGAACAAGGGCTCTTGAAAATACCAGAGAATAATATGTATTGTCTCAGGGCCCCCAAGTGAATTGTTTGGACCTTGATTTTCTTGCAGAAAAGGGATTTTCTTGATTTCTAATTTAGTTCTTAATGACTCATCTGCACATACATAAATACAAACAACACCTACACTCTCTCACAGAGTTTGGCTGTTGGGAATTGGGTCCCTTCGGCTTCCTGGGGCCCCACCCTGCCTTTGCTCTTGCGCTCCTGCTCAGCACCTCTTTCACGTGGGAATGAGCTCTTGTCTGGAGGAAGAGCACACAATGGTACTTCCCACAATGCCACATTTACAGGCCCCCACACAGGGCCGGAGGAACAATCAGCCAATCAGACACTGTCAGGCCCAAGCCCCCGCGGACAATCATCAATTGTTGTCCAGGAGGAAGATAGGGGAAACAACAATCAGTCGCCTTGGTTAAGTGACTTTTCTTCATGTATTTTACTGCTGTTCTCTATACAATCAGGGTTCAACACGTCAACTTCCTCCCCTGGGATCCCCACAAGGGAATTACTATAGAGACAGCGTGACCAGAAAGAGAGAAGTTGGGGAGCGAAAATGAAACAAATAGAGGGAGAGTGGAGTAAAAAAAACTTAAAACATGGGGTCAGGGGAAATTATTATGTGATTATTGTAGTGTAATTATAGTGCATGAGAAGGAAACAAAAAAAAATGCATTCAACTTATTGTTTGCACTCATTGTCCAATAACGGGCCACATAATTAAATACTACATTGTTGTTGCTTTTTAGAAATGGGTTTGTATTGCGGAGTATTTTAGGGTGAGTAGAGGGCCCAAGAGAACCCAAACGTCAGCTGACTCACAGAAGCCAAGGCCACTAATCTGTAAAAATGTGTAACTACCAGTGCACAATTATATTATTGTCCAGGAGTGGCACTGGTCCAGAAAACAGTGGGAAAAAATAGCTCTGCTTTCACTTCATCACAAATCTCTTTAAGTCTATAAATAACTGCAACTACAATCCGTTATTGCAGGTTTAAAAGTATCAAAAGTAAAGTATACACACATTGTATTCCTATTGTTTATACATAATGTTTAAAATCCATTTTAGTTGGTCAAATTGGAAACTCTTTTGACTACTTTATATAATCAACTACTTTGTGTAGTTAGATACAATCCAGATGTCCAGATGACATTACTTTCCTCAAAAATGTAGGTTGTATAAAGTATAAAGTGGCATAAAATTTAAATACTCAAGTAACGTACAACTACCTCAGAATAGTATTTAAGTACAGTACTTTGTAGTTACATTAAGTAATGTGCCAAAAGTGTCACAAACATACACTTAAGCACACATATTCATGGTGTGTGTGTTTCTCCTTTCAGTTCTGGAGCCTCCGGTGCTGCTTGACAATCTGACAGATTGTACGGTCAACGCCAGCACCTCAGTGAGCCTTAGCTGTCCCTCTGAAGGCATCCCACCCCCAACTATCACATGGTACAAGGATGAACGTGCTCTGTCTCAGGGATCAGGTAAAACAAATACCTTAAACATGCAAACTGCAGCTGCATTCAGGAGTCTAAGAGTTTGTGCCACCATCTTTAGGTATTGTGATATCACTAGAAGATGGGACCCTCCATATTGATCGGATCACGGTGGAGGATCAGGGCCTTTATACATGCCAGGCCACCAATGAGAGGGGATCTGCAGAGAGCTCTGCTTATATATGGGTCAACGGTAAGTATCGTTCAAACAGTTGTATTATTTTGTGTTTACTACCTCTCACAGATAGGACGTTCATGTCTAAATGTCCATTGTTCCCAGTCCTGTAAATAGATGTACAGTCTGGATGTGTAGACATATAGTACAGTATATCACATTGTTTGTATGGATGTAGTATTTATACACGGAGGCGTGGTGTGTCAATTCTATTAATGGTAGATTATATGTCTGTTTATCAATTCTTGAGTAAACATTGATCACCTTAACATAATACAAATGTGGGACACAATCCTTTTGTTCAGTTCTCCTCATTCACACACACACACACACACACACACACACACACACATACACGCGCACACACACACACACGCACACACACACACGCACACACAAACACAAACACATCAGTCATACGTCCGGTGTAGACAGGCCCCTGTGGTTCTGCTACCCCCCAGTTTGAGCATCGTTCCCTGGCAGAAGTGTAGGACACACTTCCCAGTCAGGTTCTGCAGGAGGAGTGGCTCTGTGTGCGTGCGTGTGTGTGTGTGTGTGTGTGTGTGTGTGTTTTTGTGTTCTGGTCAGTCAGGAAGGAAGCTGTCTCCCGTTTTTATTTCCTCCAGAAGGGCCCGTCCTGCATCTCAGAGAGGCTCCACACTTAGCTGAGCTGAGCGTTTTTACTTCTTCAAATTAAAGAAAGAAAAAAGAAATGAGATTGTGATATAATGAGTTGGGTGGATGATAGTAGATGACAGTGAAAACACAGTGCCCCCATTTGGAAGGGTGGAGAAAAATGTAAACATCGAGCTCCTCAGCAAAATGATCAGATTATCTACATTTTTAAATCATCTGAATGGAATCTATAAGAGAAATCCTGGTTTTAATGTTTTTTTCATCTTGATAAAGGTAATAATATTCAAAGTCCTGTGCAGCTGCCTCCAGGCCTGCTTGTGTAGATTAAATCAAATGCAAAATTGAAGCTAATTAAGCACTGATGTGTATTTGTGGTTTGTGTGTGCGTAGGGGCCACAGAATCCTCATTTCTGGAGATTCCAGCACTTACCTGTACCTGTGTGGTGGCCGCTCTATTCTGGCTTTTGCTGACGCTCTTCATACGCAAACTGAGACAGGTGAGATGAAACAAGATTATTTTTTTCCGGTGGTACGATGAAACAAATCTACGGTGCATATTCATGGTTTTCTATGTATCCTTGTAAGTATCTTTAGTTTGAACTAATTCCACTTTGCTGGTTATATGACTGGTGGGACGTCTCAGTCCTTCCTTTTCCTTCTCACCTCTCAAATCTTTTCACCTGAGTCATTATTAAATACGTGGGGTTGCCAAGGTTTTTTTCTCGGCAGGTGTAAAGAACCTGTGGCTTTGCATATTTCAGCGACAGTACAATAAAAATTGCATTTATATTAGTACAGACAACTTCAAGTTTTTATTTCCATCTTCCAGGCTTTCTTTGTCCATGTTACATACACATCAATACACACACAAAACAATTTGAAGTCATTTTTTATTTACGGATTAGATTAGACATTGTCAGATTATTGTCACACATATCCTGTGTTTAACATAAACTGGAACATGGATTAATATTAATAAAACCAATAGGTATAATACATATTTATTGCTCAGATACAACAATACAAGATGGTACTAGTTGAGGAGATTTAAATAGATTTTCAAGAGGGTTAGACATTCACAAACCATTTTACTTCATTTTAATTGTCCTTCATGTTCACTTTTTAAATAAACAACTCATAAATACATGCTTTTTGGCACAATGACTTCAGGTCTCAGATGTTGGAGTTTCTCATAAGCACCTGAATGCATTTTCAAAACAGTCCCTGTTCACAACTTTTTACAAATTTCTACAAAACTACAGTGTTGGTATATTACTAGTATGGGTTTTCTATTCTTTCTCCAAAGCCCAGTAGCGCAAACACCAAACCCGGGTACCTGTCAATCATTCTGGACAGTGGAGAGGGGCCAATAGAGGAGCAGTGTGAGAGACTGCAATACGACCCGAACCAATGGGAGTTCCCTCGGGAGCGGCTCAAATTAGGTACGAAAATGCAGAAATGGATGTTTTTAACATAAGTGATTTGTGATATGAAGGATTTTGGTGATGTAATGCCAACGATGGGAGAGAGCGAAGGGATTTTAGATCACATTGCGGATAGAAGGACTTTCTCAGAGGTCTTATCAGATTATTATTGGGAGTGACTCTCATTCCATTAATCAGACTTCGTGTCTGTGTTGTCTGTGTTGTGCTAATCAACTCCAGCAGGGGTGGTGTAAACTGTGTAGACTGGAACTAATCAGACCACTAGGGTGGGATTCAGTTAGATGGACTGTTGATGGGATCTTCTCTTATCAGCATCTCACGTCCAGGAGGGAGAATAATAGTAATTAATAAAGTAGCTCAATTAGACACAAAAACACAACTCCCTTTCCCCCTATAAGCCTCACTCACATTCTTTCTCTCTCTCTCTCTCTCTCTCTCTCTCTCTCTCTCTCTCTCTCTCTCTCTCACACACACACACAGGGAAACCTCTGGGCCGTGGAGCCTTTGGTAAGGTGATGCAGGCAGCTGCATTTGGTATCGACAACGCTTCCAGCTGCAGGACGGTGGCTGTTAAGATGCTCAAAGGTACAAGATCGGGTCCCTGGTACTCTGAGAAAATGAAATCACAAATTCTGTGCGAAAACATTTATTCCACTTTCTTCTGCCTTTTGCCCACCAGAGGGAGCTACAGCCAGCGAACACAAAGCTCTGATGACTGAACTGAAGATCCTCAACCACATTGGACATCATCTGAATGTCGTCAACCTACTGGGAGCCTGCACCAAACTGGGAGGTGTGCGTGTTTCCATGCATGTGTGCTCTTAATATGCCTATATATATACATTAATATATATATATATATATATATATATGCACTATGAGCTATGAGTATTTATTATGTGTTTGTGAACTCACACTAACTATAGTGTGTGTGTGTGTGTGTGTGTGTGTGTGTGTGTGTGTGTGTGTGTGTGTGTGTGTGTGTGTGTGCAGGGCCACTGATGGTCATTGTAGAATACTGTCGCTATGGAAATCTTTCTACCTTCCTGAAGGGAAAGAGAGACGTGTTTGTGCACAAGACGGTGAGTCTACGAACGCAATTAAAGTTGGTGTCATCATAGCCATATGTCACACAAAACAGGACCACCATGACATGCGGACATGCATGACATGGCTATGTGCGCCACACTTCTCTTTGCAGTTAAGAAAAAAGCAATCCATTTGCCCCTTATTGCTGCACACAATTACAAAATCTTACACCTAAGAACTCACTTCTGCAATTGGTTTGAGGCTCAAAAATGTTATCAGTTCTCGAGCAGGACGACTACTTCCTTAATTTCTACAAACTGCATGCTTAAAGGTCATTTTCACAGAGCAAAACATGTTTAACCAAATTAACCAAAACCACTTAACAAATGTCAGAAGACACATAATCCTAATTTTTATTTTCATACAGTAATTGAAAACATCTCACTTATTTCTCCCCATCTCAGCCTGCCAGAAGAAATGATGGAGGGCCAGGTTGTGTCGCCAGCATGTCTGAGTTTGATGAGAAAGGCAAGAAAGAAAATCCCCTTAGTAAGCCATGAGCATAATGAACGATTTCTTTTGTGCATAATAAAATTGCTTTAATTTACCCTGTGGCCCCTCTCTTTCTTCCTCCAGATCCCAAATCTGCCTCCAACTCTCCCTTATTCCTGGAGGATCTCATCTCCTTTAGCTTCCAGGTGGCGCGAGGAATGGAGTTTCTGGCCTCTCGCAAGGTCTGATACTAGATGTGTGTGTGTGCGTGTGTGCGTGTGTGTGTGTGTGTGGATACAGGTACACTTGTGTATTTCATGTGTGTATTTATTTGTGTTCTCCTTGCTTCTGCATCAGTGTATTCACCGAGACCTGGCAGCAAGGAACATTTTGCTTTCTGACAATAAAGTGGTCAAGATCTGTGACTTCGGCCTGGCCAGAGACATCTACAAAGACCCCGACTACGTCCGCAAGGGAGATGTGAGTACACATGAGGAACGTGGTTCCAAAATCCACTGTCTGAAAGTATTTCACTAACAATTGTTTTTACAAATTGACTGATGAAATCCTTAAAAACCTCACCACTGAAAGCAAAAGTTTGGGGGTCAATGCAATTATTGCCGGGTTTCAACATTTAAAGCACTCAACCAGTCGATTTTTTTAATAGTATTTCATATTTTAGGATTCATACGATCAGTACATTTCATAAATAAAGGGCTTTTTTAATTTTGGAAATGTCATTATTTTTGGTTATTCATGTGGTTGAAACAGGACAATAACATAATGTTATTAAAAGGCCATAAGTGATACATAAAACCACAATGCAAGTTTGAATACAACTTGGAGGAGTATACATCCTATAACTGCTATTCCTACAATTAACATCTGTTTTGGAAATATTAAGCAACGGACATAATGTAACATTATGGGATCTGTGGCCAACGGCTTTTCAACCAGCCACACTTTAAATGTTTCGCCACCAGTGGTCTTTGCTAACTCTGCTCCTGTCATCTGATTGGCTGACAGGCCCGCCTCCCTCTGAAGTGGATGTCTCCAGAGTCCATCTTTGACAAGGTGTTCACCACGCAGAGTGACGTGTGGTCCTACGGCATTCTGCTGTGGGAGATCTTCTCCTTGGGTGAGAGCCCTCTCACCACAGTTTGGTTCTAAACATACACAGGTGGTGGACAAAATAACAGAAACACATTGCAATACAAAAGCCCTGTAACACAATGCTATGATCTGATATCCTATGGTCTTCCATTTTGGATGGATGTGTTCACATATTGATGTATTGACATGCGTGTGTGTGTGTGTGTGTGTGTGTGTGTGTCCAACAGGAGCGTCTCCATACCCTGGTCTCCACATAGATGAAGAGTTCTGCCACAGACTGAAGGGGGGAACAAGGATGCGAGCACCTGAATACAGCACACCTGAGATGTGGGTGGATACGTTTTCAACACTGTTACCGACTGAAATTAGAAGGGGAGGCAGGGACAGAGTTAATAGAGGTCCAACAAGTAGGGAGGCTGTAAATAGGGGGTGGCATTTAAACATTTATGTCATGTTCCTGATGTGACCCAGGTAGTGATACTGTTAATGCTTTGAGTGAAAATGAAACACTACACCTGTATGTTTGCGTGCGCAGTTACAGCACGATGCTGGCATGCTGGGAGGCCAGTGCCTCGGATCGACCCACCTTCCCTAACCTGGTGGAGACCCTGGGAGACCTGCTGCAAGCGAGGGTTCAGCAGGTCAGACTTATGATTTCTAACATTTGTATAAGCTACACAAAACTGTCTTGCAAATATCCAGCTTTGTTCCCTCTCTTTAACAGGATGGTAAGGATTATATTCCTCTAGGATCTTTCATAACTGGAGACACTGGTCGCAGTGAGATCTTCAAAGAAAACGTGCTTTCAGTCACAAATCTGAGGTAAAGAAACACAAGAAATATGCGTTGTGCAATTTAATATGCAGCATAGATCTGGGCCAGCGCACCTTGACCTTAAGATGTTATGTGTGTGAGTAGTCAAGTACATAGAAAGAGGAGAAAATGACAGCTGCAGATGTGAAAGTGTTAAAAGCTGTGTGATAAAACTGAGACTTCATTCGGAAACAACAGGAAACAGGTTGAGAAAGTAGAGAAATTTCCAAATTTCAATGTTTTGAATCTGACTCCAACCTATCCAGTTACATGAGGGGCATGGCCACACTTCAGACGTTTGAGGAACTTCCCTGCAAAGAGCCAGACAGCCCTGATGTAAGAAAACACCTTCACTTCTGATTGCACGCACATGCACAACCACACACGCACACACACACGCACACACACACGCACACACACAGGAGAGATAAGAGAAAAATGGAACCTAACTTTGTCGGAATTGATTATTTTCAATGAAAACAGATGAACAAAGATAAAAACAGAAACCCCAATAAGCTGCATGTTTGCATCCTCTCTGCTTTAGGATGAGCAGAGTGACAGCGGCATAGTCCTACCATCCGAGGAAATGAAGAGTCTGACGTGGAATAACAGCACCAAGAACAGGAAACTCAGCAGGTGACCTTTATGTAATCTCTGAAGTCTTGTCAATGTTAATCATCGTACAGCAGTAAACACAGTGATGATGGACACATTCTTTAAATCCAGTTCTCATACCGAGAGTTGAACTCAGGCCACCTGGGTGAATACCAGGAATCCTTAGCGCTAGACCTTATGGGACACGTAAATTATTTCTTCTAAGACTTTTTTCAAGATACTATATGATGACTTTTTCATGGCTTTTTTTGACATACTACATATATACACTATGACTATTTTCAACATACTATATTGTGATTTTTTGATAAACATTATTATGACTTTTATTTACATACTGTAATGTATTTTTGGGACTTTTTGGGACATAATATACTATTCATTTTTTATTATTATTTCCATATTATATGAATCCTTCAAAGACTTTTTTCGACATACTATAACTTTTTGATTTGTTTCCTATATTATCTTCTTCCCAGGGGTTGTAAAGGTTTTTATATCAGAACTAATTTAGGGAGCCAGCATGTGATTGAGTGCCACACAGGAAAGGTGCACACATGAAACTAAATATCTTCTATCTTACATCAATTCATTTTAAATGTAAGTCAAAGAGTGTCGCTAACTGGTTAGATCTCACAGCGGCGACGAGGATTTTAAAAAGGTCTTAAAGGTATTCAATTGTCCAGGAAAATGTCTTACAGACAAATAATTCAAGAATCAATCCATGTCTGAATGCAGTATTGCATCTTAATTCATTATAAACAAGGTCATAACTCCAAATCTGTATGTTTTTAGGTTCTTTGCCTTCACTAAGTGCCGGGACCAACAGGTGCCTTTCCTGTGCAGTAGCATCGCAGGTCTCTGGGACAACAAGCCCTCCATCTTGCCGTGTGACTGGGAGTCTGACGAGGGCGGCTCTCCTCCTCCGGACTACAACTCTGCTTTTCTCTACCCTTCCCTGTAGCATCTGTTCTTGGACCACTTTATACAGGGTATACATTTTCCTGCTCACAATCTTTAGTCAACTACAACTTATTCTGCTTTTCTACTTTGCTGTTAGCATCCTCTACCTCATTATATCTGCATGTATTCATCTGTCCTGCTTTTCCTGCTTTAACCAAACTTAAAAGACAATTTCTCTAGATCTAACACAAAACATCCCTTTGTTGTTCTTAAGTTCACAAAACCCGATGATGTTGTACAACAAAGCCTCAACAGTATTACCAAGTAATGTCTTGCATTACCACACATAACCCCTTCCCAGAGCAGCTAAGCATTACCTGGTTGTACTTATGCAGTTATGCAGAATGTATTTACTGAATCTACAAATATTAGAGCTTATTGTATTGGTACCTCATGTGCTGAGCTTTGTTAAGAGGAACACTGCTGTATAAAATAATGGTTCCTCCTACACAGCGATTATATGCTGGAAAAAAGTTAATCCACTGAATTATAGTATGTGATAGACAGGATGTATCTATCTCTATTTAATTTAATGCTGCAATTATTTCATTGATGAGTTTGTATCTTACTGTGAATGTTAATATACACTCAGTTGCCAGTTTCCTTTCGTGAAGGTTGTAATGTTCAGTTTTAACGACACTGATTTAGAAAGGTGCTGATTCGTCCACCCCAATAGTTTCAATGGGGATGGACAAAGTAGGTGAAACACCACTCAGTGAGACAAACTACAGCCTGCTAAATCAACAGTTACTTTATTTGTCGAAAAAAGGTTTTAACAAAAACATTAATTGTATGGGCTGCTATATTAGACTTGCATACCTAATAAACTGGCAAGAGTGTATATTTAATTCTATATTAAAGTATTGTGAGATATGGAATCAAGTCAAATCATTGTGAGTTGTATGCTGTTTTTTTAATATATATATATTGGTATTTACAACAAAAAAAAAAAAACTGAATGCATGAGCAATGGTGTTGATTGAGTTATTTTTCAAACAAAAATACCAAATATTCCCTAGTGTCAGCTTCTCAACTGTGAGAATTTGCTGCTAACTTACCGGGTATGCCTCCTGACAGACACCTGGTGTTAACATGCACTCTGTGGAGTGAAATCATCACTTCACCGCATTTACATGGTTTTTAGATATAGATTCTATGTTAACCCTTTTAAAATGGTGACACGCGGACGAGAATATACAGTTTAAGATGATAAAGCCATCTCACTATGTAATATGTGACCAATGACTACATTTAAACATGTTCTGGTACAAACACAAATTTAGATGTTTGTGCAGTCTTTGTGAACTGTATTCTATTTGCTGGTATTTTCAGTTTTAAAGATGATCAATCATTGAAGAGTGTAATTATAACCCATTTTGTGAAATCCACACCATGTGTTGACAGAGTTGTTTCTATAAACACGTTTTAAAATATTTTCTTTGTAGATTAAAAGCTGTAATGTACCCAATTGCAAAACAAGACGCTATCCTGCATGTATCAGTTTTGGTATTCTTTATTAAAATACTGCTGTACACACAAATATTGCAAAATTTGAGACAATGAACACAAGAGGGGCATAAAACATACTAAGATGGTGATTGTAGGTGTGTTGATGTGGAGGAGGAGAAGAAGCTCATCACTAATATCAACCAGTGTGTGTGTGTGTGTGTGTGTGTGTGTGTGTGTGTGTGTGTGTGTGTGTGTGTGTGTGTGTGTGTGTGTGTGTGGAAGATAGTGATATGAGAACTGACATTGTGTGGACCGAGTTGGGGGGCGTGTGTGTGTGTGTCTCTGTGTGTGTTTTGAGGGTTTTCTAAAGCACCACATTCACCAAATATGTTTTTGTCTGTTCATGTCACTAAAACAGAGGAAGTAGTACATGATCTAACACAGCCAGCTCTCTGCAGCTTTGTTACCCCCAAGTACAGATCATCCACTTTCATCCAAAACTTTGAAAAGTCAATGTAAAAGCCAAGACATTGTTCTTGTTTATGCCTTTAACCTCGATTTGTCTCTCATACGACACTGCGCTTCATACACGAGACCCGTTTTTCTACAGTCTTTAGCTTGTGCGCACTCGTCAAAAGCTACTGAGAACTAGAATAAGGCAGAGGAATCAAGAACAGTAATTATACAGAGCTCGGATTGATCTCTTTATCAGAGTGAAGCAGGTTTGCACCAAATGAATACAGTTAAGTTGATTCAACGCGATTCAAATCGTCAACGGAATATGAACCGTACTTAAGGGCAACATGATATCCCCTCACCATGATCTCCACAGTGTCACTAACTTCCTAAAACCTCCACCTGAAGCCGTCCCGCCCACTCCACTGTAGCTCATCTATCTGACTGGACAGGGGGTGACCAATGACAGCCAAACACATTCAATCATTGGGCCCCTCCAGCTGTTAGTCATCCTGAGAGAAATCCAAGCCATCCAAGTGAGTGCAGCAGCCAGCGCCACTGTTTTGTCTCCACCACGTTTGTATTTCATGATCTTTAAAAGTCAAATAAAACATAACTGTCGTTGCCCTGTTCTCTCATTTGTCCTCCATCCCTTCCCCTTTCCCTAAACCCCTGCTGGAATTGGTCCACAGAATAATAAAGTTGAATTGAGGCAAAAATAAATTGCCCTCCCAGTTCCCATCATGCATTCCTGCACAATATCCGAGCAAAGAAGAAAACACAGCTAGAAAAATCTCAAAAAGTGTCACTTTTTCTCAAATGTAGAGTGGCCTAGACCCTCTGTTGGGAAGTGAAGATTGGGATAAAAACAGAAAGAAGAGGAGAGAGTAAGAGAGGGACAGGAAGGGGACATTGGGGGCAGGAGGACAGGTGGGGTACAAAATAAGGACATTCCACAAAGAGGCAGCTGTGGCTCCACCTCAACAGAAGCCCCACCCACGGGCTACAACCAAGTGCTAGACAGCCAAACCAAAATGACCCCTCCTCGAGCAGTTCATGTCACGAAAGCGTCCATTAATCAAAAGGTGGTTGCTGCGTATATAACAAACACTTGGTAAACGGCATCAGGAGAAGACACCCCTTCCTCAGTGCTAACAAAAAACACATTTTAACCCAGTCCATGGTAGCCCACCCACCCACGAGCCTGATTTTCCACAATCTCCTGAACTAAAATTTCCAAAATCCATTGATTTTTCCAGTTTTAGGAACCCTTCCCACCCACCCAAGTGGTTTGTCCTTTCTGAGGGGGAACCAACTACCAAGGCAAAGGAGGGCGGGCCCATGTCATGAAGCAGGTGCTGTCCCGCTCTAATGAAAGCCTTGAGTGGTGTGTCCTGTCTCCTAGTGCGTCAAGAATGAAGGGGTGTGGTCTCCAGCCGGAGAATAGAAGTCAATAGAAAGCTGGATTTAATTTTATTGTTCTTTTGTTTTACCTGCTCTGGTATTTATGTTCTTGTGTGACTTTAGCTCTCTGTACACCCTGTAGGCCACTCACACATTTTGATAAAAATAACAAAAAATTAACAAAAAAATTAAAATCTTAGTGCATCCTCCTCAGAAAAATAAACCCCAAATGTAGAAACAAACAATAAAAGCCAGAAAAAAGTTCAAAACCTCATGGTTTGTTTCTTGTTTGTTCCCCAAATCTAAAAAAATGTCATCGTACTCGTTCGTCACAGTTTCCGTTTTTGTCCTTTTGTGTTTTTTTTCCTGTTTATTTTACGATTTTCAGCTGCGGGGTTTAGGAAAACTAAAAAAAATACACTTTAGAAAAAAGCCTTCCTGGTGGACATAGTCAGTGTATGTGACTGAGGTTCACGAAGCCCTGCCCCGCTGCCTTCGCCATGCTGATGTCATCTCCATGAGACTGGTCCTCCGCTGTAGTGCAATAGTGTGCTCCGGGTACAGGCAGTCCCATCCCGGGCCCGAAGAGGGCGCTACAGAGAGCCGGAGGCTGCAGCGTGCAGCTCCTGGAAGGTACTGTCGAAGCAACGCTTCAGGTCCGAGTAGGTCACAACCAGGACGCTTTTCTCATCCCGCGACACCAGGCTGATCTTCTCAGGAACGCCAGCGTCCAGCTGTGTCGACACACGGGAGGACACAGTCAGAAACACGAATATATTTTTTTTTTTAAAGAATTTTAGGTAACGCTGCAACCCGTAGTTGATGAACCGATAAGTGAATTAGGCAAAACAAAAATCCATCTACAACTATTTTGATAAATGTAATTTCTCAAGCAAAAAACAGCCAAACATTCTTACAGTTACAGCAACTCCTGAGGATTTTCAGATTCTCTTTTTCTTATGCGACAATAACCTCACTTTTTTCAACGACTTTTGACAAATCTAGATGGTGGTCATATTTTGGAGATTTCTTCGGTGTGTGTGTGTATGTGTGTATGTATGTATGTATAGATATATGTATGTATAGAGATATATATATAAAAATATACATACATACATACATACACACACACACATATACATATATATATATATATATATATATATATATATATATATATATAAATAGTAAAATTACCTGACTGCTGAGATTAAAGTGTCCGCTGCTCCTACCTATGACCACCTGCTAACCAAATACCACTGATAGAACTAGGCCTATAATAGACGTACTTCTACTCTCTCTGTTCTGCAATTGGCAAATGCATGCGTCTTTTAGGTCAGCGCATGTGACGCATAAATAGATGTTCTGAGAAGAAACCACTTTAGATGCGTGACACATTAAACAACAGTTCATAAAAATGGAAACATTATCAAATGACTGCATAAAAAAAATTAAAAAAGAGAAGAAGAAAGCCCACTGACTTTGTTGAGGCAGGAGACAATGTGGCTGAGGTCGATCCAGGGCGTCCCAGCTTCTGTCACCTGGTGAAACAGGTGATCCCGGAAAAGCTTCAACAGGTAGCGGTCGCCCGTCTCTGACCACGTCGGGTCTTTCTGAAACCTGAGTCACACAACACAAGGTCAGAGAGTAGTAACGTAATCACAAATGCAGCTAGATCTTTATATAAGTGTTACTTACTCTGGCCGCTCGTTGATGGTGCCCAGTTTGGCCAACAGGCGGAAGAGACGGCCGTTTTGCACCTCCTGCCAATAAAGGAATTGATATTCACCAAACTTATTTTTTTTATATATTTTGGGAAATGTATGCCCTAATGGGAAAGTTGGTAGGAGAAGGTCGGCAGGAAACAAGAGGAGGGAAAAGGATATCTATTAAAAAAGACATGCCATGTGTTGTAACCAGTCGCCTACCAGGGCAGTACTACTCAGGCAGTTTAAAATATTTACAGAAAAATGGAGAGTCAGCATCCCTCAACTAAGTCTTTGAGCCGTTGCACAGAGGGGATACTGGTGAAATGTAATGAGGGTGAATCACAGACTTAATGCTAGAGGGCGGCTGTGGTTCAGTGGGTAGAGTGGGTCATCCTTTAAATCACAAGGTTGGCCGTTTGATCGCCAGCTCCTACTGTCCGCATGTCAAAGTGTCCTTGAGCGAGAAACTGAACACCAAGTTACTCCTTCGGTGCTTCACAGCAGCCAACTGCTCCTAAAACGCTTACGGTCTTTCAAACGCAGAGGTCAGATATATAATATGTACCTGAACGTATGTGTTGATTGTAATAAAGTTTCGTATTTCAAATTTTATTTTCTTAACAGACTGAAAATGAAATGAACTTGAAGTAACACACTTGGAATTTGGGCCCAAGTGAGGAATATATTCTGCAGCCGGAGCCAGTAAGATTAAATTTAGCTTTTGGCCCATTTTAAGCACTTTTGGGATGTTTTTGAGAGCCTCTCAAAACAACACTATTAACATTATAATGTTCACGTGTGGCCTAGGGCTGTACTGCTGTTTGTGTGGCAGCTACAGGAGAGACCTTCAGTTAGTGGAGCTGTAGCAACTCAAATTCATCCAGCACAAACCCCGACGCTGGGATTTGCTACAGCTAACCACTAAACTGAAGGTCCATTTCACGGCGACGCCACCCTCCTGGCGAAGTAGTATCCTGGTGGCAGGCAGGACGAAATTGAGATACATCCCGTTTGAATTTAATCCAATAAACAAACTATCGAAATGCACACGGGCCCTGAACCTTCAACATGATTGACAAGCCCTCGGGGCTGCTCTACTTCTTCGTTCTCTGGACTGAGGGCAGACTGGTGCTACAGTGACTCCCCATCACCTCTTGAGGTACAAGTGGTTAACCTCTTCACATTCTGTTGATAATGTCAGTTACATTTTTTTTTTATGTTTATAACTAAATGTCTGGCTAGATCTTACACATCGCGAAATTTCTATGTTAATGAATGAACAAACCTTTCTAATGGTAATAAGGGAAGAAACATATTAAATGTTAACGGCAGAGGAGTACGTGACAATTCCTCCTTTAAATGTACCCTTTAAAATAACAAGACAACTTATCCCTGAAAGGAACTACGTCAGAAACCGAAACCTCTGTTGTTAAACTCTCTGTCCATACATGGTGCTGGACACTCACAAGTTCCACAAGACACTTCCTCCTTCCTAAAAGTCAACTAGAAGAAGCTGCAGTTTCTTCACAGATGCATATATATAGCATTTTGCGCAGTTTCTACTCATTATCACTTCAAAGAAATCCAAGACAGCCGTCACCAGCTCCAACATCACTGATGAATCCAAAAAGCTCCGAAACATCTCAGCTGCTGTAATATTGTAAAATGAGCCACCACAGAGGATTACTTGCTGTTTTTGGCACATCAGCTCATTGTCAACAAGTTGTAGCTCACCTTTCACCTCTGCAGATATAATTTACTCCTGACTCTCCTTTCTCTTCCTCCTCTCTGCCTGTCTCACCCTGTCACATTTTTTTCTGCACTGTTGGGCAAAGTGAAAATTATTGAAAACCAATTAACCGATCATGTAACACCAGTTGCTCTTGACTTACTTATTGTACGGAAACCAGTTTACCAAAATTGGATTTCTAATGAAAATTTTAGAACAGCTTGATTTTTTAGTACAGATCGTGTCTGCATCTTAAGTCCCTTCCACATTGCCTACAACACTTGGAGTTCGTTGCATTGCAAAACAATTAAATATTTTTTAGTTAGGAGAAACTAAATGCACAGAAGGCATTTGCATAAAACAGCAACTCTGCTACCTTGAAATTACTTGCATCTGAATCTATTTAATGTTAATTTCAGAGTAGGGGTTCGTGATGAATTGAGTCATCACAATATGCACAAAGAGGATTATTTTCAGTCAAAAAGTAGTGTAGATGATGGTTACGTTAGCGGTCTATGGTCAAAAACATGACTTCAAGTTTCTGCTCATTGATCTGATCTCTTCTTATGAGACTTGAAGACAAGACTTGGTTGAAAAATGTGCAGATATTAGTTTGTTTAGTCTGTTTCTACATGCTGGGTTGCTCACGCCAGCTTACCAGCTCTCTGCAGATATCAGACTGATGTCAAGAAACAAACAGCAGGAATAGATTAGTGTGCTGACTCTCCTGCTCTATCTGAGCTGAAAGTGATTATTAAATTGAATGTTCTTGAACCATCTAGGATAATCTGTATTTTTTTAATGTGCATAACTACAACAACTTAGCCACACAACATTTATGAAACCCTGCTTCATGGTACGGACCAGTTATACTCAGGATGTATAAGGGATAAAACAAACACATTGTGTTCCTCTTAGTTCCTCGCAGATGTTTGTGTTTCAAAAGTTTTTTGGCAACAAAAAGGCTCACCAGGCAAATAAAAGCACAGCTACTACTCCATGTGTGCAGACACACATTCAGCTAACACATTATGCAGAGATGGTCTGATAAACCAGCAGTGCTTACACTCTCCCCGTCAGCACAGATATCAGCAGATCACAGGCAGGTTTGGCCAGAAAATCGACTCTATTTTCTAGTCCAGTTTATTACTGCAGACTGGTATTTCCTTGTTCTAATCATCAGTTGTTCTCTGAACTTTTGTTGCCGACATCTTGTGAGACCTGATTGACAAGTAATAAAAGCAGAAACAAATATTTTGCAGTTAGGAGCTAAAAACACCAATACAAATATTGAAATTGTTTGGTGGATGTGTACAAAGTCAGGGTGTGAAGAGGAAGTTGGGGACTGAACGAGAAGAAAGACGAGGCGAGGGTCGGTTGTTTCACATATTCACACTAACAAAGGGAGACTAAATTCAAGGCGAGACTGTGAAGCCTACAATATACCATACAACTTCCTGTGTGCACACAACTTCCCTCTTAGCTCACTAAACCAATGGCCTATTTCCGGCCACCACCCAAGAATATCACCCTAACAAGAACACAACATACTGATGCACGCTCTCTGCTCTGTGCCTGGCAAGACACAAACTCTCCGTTTGTGTCTTAACAAAAATGCAGTGCGCTTCTCATACCTTGGCCAGATCCTCCTCAATGACATCATTCCTCATCTGCGACGCATCTAGTTGTGTGTAGAATCGAGCTCCAATCATCGGCATAATGTCATTGACGCTGCGCAGGCGAGATTGTTCAGTCAGCAGATACCTGCATGTACACAAAAACATCCGTTTTCAGGTGAGTTGGAAAGGGCGGATACCAACTCTTCCAACGAGCGTGTGAGGAAAAACATTTATGGGACAACACTTTTGATGCCAACACGATCAAGTCTTAAAGCAGCCTTGTTATGGGTATTCAAATGCTGCTCGACTCATGTGCAAAAGGCAATAATGTAAACAGTTAAAACTTGACAGGTCATATTTTTAATTGTCAGTTTCAGACTCATTTTAATAGGCTGACTATAGACTACGGTTGACACCTAAAATCCTGTCAAACATAGGTTGACAGCAAAGGTTACTAACTAGCTAACCAGATTCCAGCTTTGTCCGATAGGCTAGTCTGGATTTGTTACACCTGGCATTTACATAGATAGTATATCTGAAGGCTGTAGGCACTTAAATTGTCTGAAAATATACTGAGTAATATATTTTTTTGTATCCTAAGCCAGTGTTTCTGAAACCTTGTTATGTTTCTTTGTTTATAATTCTATTTTGAGGGTTCAAGGATAACACATGCTGCACCCCCTCCCTTTCTTACAGAATGAGGTTCTTGAGGTCTGAAGAGTAGTTGATAGACACCAGCTCCATGGCCTTCTGCAGGTTCTCCCTTTGAATACCAGCCAATGAGTTACATGCCAACGCCAGCACCACCTTGCCCAGCGACACGAGGTCTGCTTGCTACAAAACGAAAACACACATCACAGAAATACACATATGAATGATAAAGTCCCATTTTGAAAAGTGCTTACCTAGACATTCTGAAATTAAGTGGATGAGATACAACTCTCCCACTTAGCATATTCATGTGTAATTGACCACAAACTACATCATAAAAAGTACCTGGTACTGTGGCATTAGGGCAAGATGATTGGTCTGACTGTTGTCAAACGTTAAGACATCAAACACCCCAACACAGTTCACCCGTAACCTGCAGAGACAAGAGACCATTATCATCAATAGTTTATGTGCATGTCTGAGTGTATTGAGTGTGCACAACCACATGGTTGTGAAAAAGGAAGCATCAACTGAAAATATGCTTCCGCTTTTAATGTATTTACAGTGAACATTGAAATTGATGCTGTTCAGTACACCACCATTGATGGCTATAAGAGACAGGCTCTAATCAGCCATGTTCATCACCTCATGCTGAATGATGAGGTATTTACATGTGCGTGTACCTTGTCTTGCCAGTGATAAGAATCTTGCTGGGGTCCATGACACGGCAGGCCAGGCCGGCAGTGTGGATGGTGCGCAGGGCCGAGCTGAGCTGGACAATGTAGGCCCAGATCAGAGACTCGGGGAGCAAACCTGCATGCTGCCGTGGCGGGGGAGGTTCATGTTGTCCTGCACACAGAGACATGCTTTATCACACAAATGCAGCCTGCGGGGTTAGACATTACTCATAAAGTAAACCTCAAACTGTCATCAACTTCCTTGGCTTTCTTATCTTAAGAATAAACCGTCACTCGCAGTTGTGATGTCAGTAAGAGACGTCATTTTCAGTTAATCTAACCTAATTTTTCAGAACCTAAGTGACAACTAACCTAATTTGCTGATTACTCTCTAGAACATTAGAAACATTTGTATGTTAGAAAAAACGTGAAAAATACCCATCATAATTTCTTAATGTCCAAGGTGACGTCTTCAAATTGAACAACAGTCCAAAAACCCAAAGATATTCAGTTAACAACTATATCCAACTGAAATCCTCACAACGGCAAATCTGGATCTCAGGGGCTTTTTTACATTATTGCTAAAAAAAAAAGAAATCATGTTTACCATCGGTTCATAACTGTGTCTTGCCTGTAATATTCTGTAACACTTACCACAACCATAAGACAAGTATTTGGGTAATGTTACTCTGATATGTGTTGAGTGTACGGGTGTGTACTGTACAACAAACCACAATTTCACACTAGTAACGCTGAGATGGCCAAAATGTTTGTTTTCCTAAAAGCTATTCTAGAAGGAAATTAATTTGCACTATATGATCAAGTTCTTTTTTGGTATTTCTTAGTATGTCTCCCTGTGCAATTCAATACAATTCATACATTATCGTTGGTTATCACGGTTTTGATACAGACTAGACAAAGACCAGGATCTAAATGGTTTTGCTTCCTCTGTCTGCATTCCTGTAGACCTGACAGCACCTGCCCTAGGATCAGTTTCAGCCACAGTTTCCTTTAAGTCCCCATTTCTTAATCGCACACAGACACACACATGCTAACTGTCATAGGAAACTTTACAAAATTCAAACACTTGAATCTTCTTAGAAGCCTCAAAACGTCCACAAGAGTAGTTTAAGGCCTCTAAACTACATGGGAAATGTGTCTTTATTTACAGTTATCTGAGTTGTTTTGTGTATACCACTAAACCATCACACACCGGATGTGAGCACAACTGCAGGCACAGCAACCCTTAAAACAAACACCAAAATAGACCAAAGTTGATGACCTCATTAGCGAACCTCATAAACAAACTCAAAATGTTTGAAGAAGAGGGATGAAGATGGGCATCTGAGGTGATGCTGGCTCTATTTCAAATGTGACGGTGGAAAGGCGGGGAGACTAACTCACCCCACTTTCTCTTGGTAAAGTACGAATCTGCTGCTGGGTCATTGAAGTGTCTGCTGAACATGGTTTCTGCACCCGCATGGAAGTCATAGGAGAACACCAACGCTAGGACAAACAGAGACATACGAGGAAGAGTTAGTGCTAACAGCTATACATAGATTCAAAAATAAAAATAATGCCACTTTGCCCTGTTCTACAGATTCACCGATCGATCGCTGATCGAAACCAGACACTTATTATATTTTGAATAATTTTCATACATGCTGCTCAGAGCATGGGCTCTCTATCAGCCAATCAGGGTACTTCATCCCTACTACTAACTTTTGAGGGCAAAGAAAGTAAAACTTTGGTGACAAATACCCATTAAGTCGGAATGCAACACTGCAGAAACAAGTGGACCAATCCACTGTATATTTTAGCATTTTTGGTATACAGTGGTATAAAATTGTGGAGCATGTAGGTCTGGATTATGTAAAACATTACCATATCCAGAAGACAAAATAAAATGGAAAAAAGGTTCTGTACATAAAAAATGGTTATGCACAATACACACTCACAGTGGTCTCCAAAGGCCTTCGTGGTGAAGACCTCCCTCAGTGTTACGGAGTTTGAGTGCTGAATTTTCTTCCACATGTCCACCAGCATCATACACTTGGTGTTAACAAGGCGGAAACCTGTATACATTTTAAAAAGATACACAGCACACAAAATAGGCAATTAGTAATATAAATATCACAACACCCTGTGCCACCTTTAAATATGATAACAGCCACAACACATGCATTTCATGTTTATTCTAATGTACGAGAGGAATCAACACACGTCCTGCACTGCTCATCATAATCAAAATAATAAATAAGAGCTTTAATGAAGGTTGTTTTCTTTTTATTTGTTCAACAGCAGGGCATTATTTTCTGTTGAGGGAAAATTAATTGTTGATTTCTCCCTAAGAGCAGGAAATATACAGGTTTGTTTTCTTTTTTAAACAAATTAACTATTATTCCAATTCTGCAAATAACTTAACTTATATCAAACCAGTTTTAGTTGCTCCAGTTATATTTTCTGAATTTTGGTTGGAACAGGTCATTTAAGAAAGATTACTTCACTCGAATCACTAAAAATCCCTTTAAAAAAAAAAAAAAAAAAAATTTCTGAAATGTGTTGGTATTCTTTGGAATCAAATTGTTTTGTGCTCCAGCTAGTTGTTATTTTAGTTACTAAATTAAAACACTACATACACCATTACGTATTTCCTGACATTGGCTATTTTGGTTTAGTGACATGTGTTATGCTACTTTGGAAGAAAATTTCTTATCAACATATTTATTACCGTGTATCCGCCTCAGGCAGTAAGGCAGGTCATCCTTGCTGTTCACAGCCTTGTAGCTGGAGGTGATGTAACTGAAGTTGCTGGTCTTCTGCATGCGGTTTGGTGGGGGTAGGGGCTCGAGCGGGAACAGGCTATGGTAGCTGTCCACCTCAGAGGGTACATCTGCCAAAGACAAACATAGTTTCAGAAGAAAAATAATTCATAAAAAACAGAGCCAACAAGGTCACAGCCAATATGAACAATTGTTGGGTTTTTTTAACCAATACTAAAATATTTAATGTAATTTTTCACAAAATTCACAACTTTAGCCCATTGTTGTGTGCCTGGCAAATGACACACAAAAAAAACTTTAAGCAAAAACCTCAGACAAAAAACATATTTCAACACTCATATGAGGAAATCAACTCTACATTTGTTTAAGTAAGCAATGCAGTTTTGTTTACTTGCAAGCCACCAATAGCATCAAAATAGTTTTTTTTAAAACAAAGCACACTTTTTGTGAACTGCAAAAATTATTTGTGCAAGGGAATTTATTGAATCAATAACAACCCTTTGTTGTGACAAGAACCTGTACCTGGGTTCTCTGAGTGGTCAATCTGGGCCATGGTTATCAGATGTCTGTTTATCAACTCCTGGAAGACAAATAAGAGGGCATCACATCAGACATTACCTCTAGAGAAGAAGACAAGGGAAATATTTTGTGAAAAAGGAAATGGGCGAGTGGGAAATACCTGTCGGAGTTCATCCGCCATAAAGAAGGACGGGGCATTAGCTTTCGGCTGCATGTAAGCCACATGGGGCGCAGTGGGGGGATAGATATGGTATGTAGGAAACACCTGCAATGAAACCAAAAAAACTCAGCTTCCTATTTATTGAAAAACGAAAATCAGTGTGATCAGACGAGTAATTTTTTTTCCCCCCAACTATTAGTTCATAGCTATGCAAATGAATATCAGTATATGACGGAACGAAACTCAAAAGGCAACAAAATGTCATCTGAAGCCAGATTAAAACTCATAGTTTAAGTACGTGCAGTGTTTGCACAAAAAAAAAAAAAAAGGGCAGCTCACAGACTGAAGTGTTGGGCCATGTGCAGGAATTTAGGGGGTCAAAGCTCTTGCTTCTCAAAAGAACCTCAGATTAGATAATGGTATAAATGCAGACAGATTTGAATGCAGTGTCCTTGTTTACGATCCATTTCTACAAATGTCATGATGTGATGCTGCATCATTGTGTTTGGTTAGGAATTCAAAAGTAATCGAGTCTATTCCCAGCTTTAGTATTTCCTAACTAAAATAGAGAGTAGCACGCTACGTGCAGCACATACCATCCCAGCCATTGGTGCCGGGGTGTTGTCCGTGTAGAAGTAGGTGGTCCCCCCTACAGTTTCTTTCTGGATCATGTGAGGACCCTGGTCAGCTGCAGTTGTGGGCACCATGTAGTTGGCAGGGTTTGGGGTGTGACTGCGCCGACGTGGAGCAGGTGAAGTGTGCGGTGTAATTTTTGGGGAGTGGAGAGGAGAAGATCCCGCAGAAAGAGACATGCCTAAAATTGGAGACAGAGAGAGTCTGCTTTTGTTTCAACAGTAGCACATGTTGTGCTGCACACGTTGTGCTGCACACAAGAGGAAATTCACAAACTTACTGAACTATAACATTTCAGAGCCAAAGATGGAAAACAAAACTGAGCCATGAAGAAAGTAAAGCAAAGCAGATATAATGGGGTGGTTTCTCGGTCGTTGATGCTGCAAAAACCCTCACCAGGAGCCAGGGCAGCAGCTGTGGAGCTGCTGAGGCCGGGATGTGGGAAGAGAGGCGAGGGGAAGGCCTGGACAGGGGACTGAACCATAGTGGCCATACGTGGAGCTCCCTTAGGGATGAACTCACTTGCTGCCGGGTTAGGAGTCTGGTGCCACAAGAAAAAACATGCAAAGGTTTACATTAAATCTACCACTCCTGTTGGAGGCAATAAAGACAAGGATGGATATCAAACTTATCCTAGTTAAGTCTCAACTACATACTAACAGTACTGAACTTTAAAAGCACTTCACTGATTTGGATAAGATATTTGTGTGCTCACCTTTCTCCTTTGGGAAATACTAAGAGCACCAAAATCACTGAACAGTGAAGATGTCGGAGAGTTCACTGGATCTGCAAAGTCCATAGAGTGTAAAAGTTCAGCAGTTGCCGTTTCAATATTCAATGGCTGAGTACTGCACACTGCTCCGCTGAGCACTGAGAGTCTTACCGTGAGTGCTGTGGCTGAAGTTCTTGGCACCATCGTTGAGACTGGGAGAGCTGCTGCTGGTAGTCATACGCTAAGGAGAACAGAAGTGTTACAGAAGACACTAACATGCGTAAATGTGTGTCATGAAGTTAGCGGCAAATATTATTGTGTTATGATAAAATGTGTAAATTCAAATAAAACATAAACTATATATTAAATAAATACAAGCAAAATAATTCAACAACTAATGTAGTGCCTCTGTTTACGTGAGGACCTACGACAGCAATGTGAACACAATATTCGTCTTCAAAGCAGTTTTTTTCTCGCTGCACGTTCACACGAACTTGAACCTACAGCTTCTCTTTCGTACCTGCATCATTGAGTATTTAGTCTCTGCTGGGCTTCCAAACCCATTCACCCCAATAAAGCTGCTGCTGAAGTAAGAGTTGGTTAGATTGGCATCACTCAGGGTTGCACCATCCATCCCTGGGACTGTGGATGACAGAAGCCAAAGTTGAGCAAAAACTAATAACAGCAAGATAAATACAATTCTGTTTAACAGAAACCAGTAAGGTTAATAATGCATGTGCATGTCAGTACTACTGCATGCTTTCTAATCCACAAACACAGATCTAATTTAAAAGCATGCAAAAGCAGTTCAACAACTAACATTTCAGCGTGAGCCACAATTCAAGTCTCCCACCGAGCATCTAATAAACTTTCCCCCAACAATCAATGTTACTGGTTTCAGAGGTTCCAGGTTAAAGATAACGTGATTAACTTTTGAGGTTGCATATGGATTATAGTGGCGGTTTGTTTACGTTGTGAAACCACCACAACACAATGCTAAACCAATGAGCAGCTAACGTGGCTAACGCTAATGTTAGCAAACAGTAGACTAAAACTACATTTAACAAGTATTTAACACTTCACTTAAAACATTTAACTGGGCACAAACAAACTGTGCAAATACTAAAACGCATAACTCCTATTAAACGACAAAGCCCCGCGCATTAAAGTGAATTGAAGCGGTCAGTTTGAAGCTAGCTTAGCTAGGCTAGCTGACTGTTAGCTCCACTAGCTGGCTGCAGGTTTCTCCTCTCACAGCTGTCACAGGAGCAGCAGGCCTCCTCCTCTTCCGAGCTGCAGCAGCATGGCTCTTCTTACATGTTGTCACAACACATAACGGACAACTTCACCACCAGAAAGCAAAGCTAACGTCCTCCACGAGCCCACCGGAGAGCTCGATGCGTGCTAGCTGCACCCTGGAGGCTGCGGGTCACGTTTGGCAGGTGAAACGTAACCCACGTTGTTTTGGGGTGACGAGGCCTCAAATGAATCCTCGGGCTAGATTTTAACAAAGCCCAACAAGGCCCAAAAGTAAAGTCAGAGTCAGACCCCCGTGTGAGGCCTTGTGGTTGTAACTCACTTGTTAACAGCTGCCCCTCCAGAGACGCGCCCGCAGGACCCAACGCTTCACTTTTCTTGGGCACGCCGGGGGCTCCTGCGCCCGGACAGGCCGCCCCGGAGCCGCCGAGAGAATACACCGCCGGGGTCCCGCCACCTCCGGCCATCGACATTGGGACGGGGCTCCCGCCACCGTGCAGCGGTAAGCTCGCCATGGACGGATCCTCATGCAGGAACTGGCACTCCTCCCCATAAAAACAGGTTTTGTCTTTCGCGTAATACCGGCAGAACTTCACCTTGACATTGGGTATCCCGGCACCCCCAAGCGGAGCAGCTGAGGCTGGGAGTCCACTGTTCATGGCACCGCCGCTGCTGCTGCCGGAAGACACTCACACATAGAGAGACGCAGATAGCTCGCGAGCCAGCCGGCTAGCCTGCAAACAGTTCCCCCTTAAAGCAGCGGATTAATATCACTTCAGCTGGTGGAGAACACTCAACCCCCCGCAGTACTCACATTATAAGGCTAAGATGCATTTGGCTTTTAGAGAATATCTGTGCACGCGCGGACTCCTGGTCGTCGTTGTTGTCGCTATCCATGCAGCTGCCTTCTCCGTAAAGTAGCCTGTTGTTGTTTTCCCTGCTCGCAGCCTGGCTGCTCCTGCTCCAGACTCGGCAGCGTGGCTTTGCATTGTGGGTACCGCGTCGGGCAGTTTACCTGCTGCAAGTTGAATTTGCCGCACAGTAATATTGTTTATGCACACGAATAAAGCAGACGAAAGGGGGTAACGGTCTTGCAGCATCAATGCGTTTTAGTGTCTTAGTTTCAGCCGTCAAATTATTAAATTATTGACATATATATATTAAATTGTAGAAACCGACTGGATTTATATAATCTTATGTTCTCTGCAAAGAAGAAAACAGATGCATGAGAAAACAACATCAGGACACATCAAGGGATGCGCAAAATAATAATGTACCGCATGTAGTGTTTATTTATTTAAATAAAAAATCAATCAAATATTTGAGAGGTGAAATTATTAATAATGTTTTTATCTGAAGAAAATATGTTAAAAAAAAAATCACATCTCGTTTTAATCAGTTTTGTCTGCTCCCACGTGGTTTCATCATACATTTTGCATAATTTACTCAACAGTATATATACAGTCCTATTGTTTATTTTCTCCCAGAAGTCCAAAAGGACTTTAAGTACGACTTTATAACGACAAGTGCATGATTGTATTTGTATGCTATTTTGGCTCCCAGCATATTCCATTGTGGCATTATTAATATTTTCTTGTACATTTATGATTATCCTTCGGTCTTTTACACGTTGTTTTTTTTAAAACTAATGTTGCAGCCAGGCGTGACTGACATCGTCATCGTTTTAGTGATACTTCCTCTGTTTAAAAGGTGCACGCACAATCTTTCACATCAAAGTTTCGCTGCCTGACCCTGATGACGTTGAGTATGTGACACTGACAGAAAGAAAGCATCAATGCGAAGGCAGAGAAATATGATTGCGGGTGAGTCAGACCTCTTCAAGTCTCTGTTCATGCAGAGTGAATAAAAAGTATTTAAGGATGTTAAGGCTATTAATTCAATAAATATAAATGTTTTCCGACTTTTTTAGCCTAATATTTTCAAAAATGATGGAAGGATAATATCTTTCATTTTGCATTTTTGAAGATTAAATCGCTGGAGAAGAAGTTTACCTCAAAACCAAATGGTAAATTGTGAAACATTCGGTTAAATGTTGACATTCAGCTGTAGTTCAATAATACAGTATGAGTAACCGTAGATAAAAAGTGGCTCACTTTTGTTGAGACACTTTATTTATCGTTCATCATACAAAGGGAACATGCTGCTCTGTTAGAATTAAGAAATATAAAATTTCTAAAACCTAGAATGTGTGTGTCTTTGCAATAACCAAATGAGTGAATTAGTTTTCAGGTTTTAAAAAAAAGTTTAAGTATCTACGAAACTATGAGTCCTCTATAACCAAAATAATAAACCACAGAAGGGGCATAACCGCAATTGAGTACCTTTATGACAATATTAGTTTCTTGTTTTTATGATTGCATTTCTCATGTACATCTCTTTAAAATACCCACTTGTTTTTAAATTGCCTCAGACTATTCAGAAAACATACACAAACATTTAAAAAGAAGTTACATTTTTCTGTCTTTCTAGTTGTCTTTCTTCTGTGTGCTGTCAAGCTTCACTGCTCTGATGGCATCGCAGTGCAGAATCGGGCTTGTGTGCCCAGTCATGAGGTAAAAGCCGTCGGGATCTTTACTGTGTTTTAATTGAACAATTCATATTAATTATACATATAAGTATTTCTGAGTTATTGTATATTTCAGAAACATTACTGAGTTAAGGGAAACTATTAATGTTTGGTAAACTCCACTAAATGTACAGGGAATGTAAACTAGTGACACATACAGTACATTCAGACGGCAGGTTTTACAGACAATATAATATAATGTGATAATATAAGATAATGTTATTTATTGTTTGCTTTTTTTAAGTGTATTAGTCCAGCACATAAATTGTTGTCATTCATGTCATTACCAGTGTCTTCTATACATCGATAAGACCATATAGCAGATTTAACAAAGATACTTTGATTGTGTTGGATTCACTTTGAAACCAAACTGCAGAGCAACAAGAGGTTGTGAAACACCAGAGAGGGAAATAGCACGAACCTGACCAAATTTAGTGGTTTTATTTCTGCTTATCAGTGTGAAGTGTGTCCGTTTAGGCATTATTTTAGTATAACCTTTGAAAAGATGATACCTTTTAAAAGCGGACACAAGTTGTCTTGTTAAAGACATTTAGCTTGGTATACTTGGTCCTGTGGATGATGTGTAATTAAAACACAGACATCAAATAGATTAAAGATAAATGTTATATGTCTTATACTGGTATAAAAGCCTTTTTTGTTTATTAAGCTACATGCCGTAGTTTGCAACCTTTATACAAAATCTTAATCACGCAACCACATCGAAAGCTGCTTAATGCAGGATCATTAAATGGTGAATCTTGTCTCTCAGGTGGCATGTTTTTGGCCAGCTGACTATCTGAATGCATCTGGTTCTGTCAGCGTAGAGGTGTGTGTTGGTAAGAAACTCATCATCTCCCTGGAGCACTTCTCTGAATTCCCTGTTTGCCACTGGATCAGAGGAACAGATCCAATACTGACAGGGTAAGTGAATGTCTATGAGTGTGTATTTAGGTGTGTTTCCCCTTTTTTTATTATGTGTATATATTTAAACTGAGGGTTTCTCTTAAACTTCATCAGAAATGGGAGTAACCCCATGGTCCTACCATCGCTTTCTGAGACAGATTCAGGGGAGTTTACGCTGAGCTGTGAAACTAGCGAAGGGAACAGGTCCTCACTGGCTGTGTCTCTGCATGTAGTGATGAGTGAGTAACCGCTCTCTCTCCCATGTCTCATCACCTCTCTACGACAATGCTAGGACTCAAGACAGCAAACAAGCACTAGACTGTTTGATGCTGATACAATTTTGACAATTTTTTTTTTTTTTTGTAGAACGTCCCACAAAACCGAAGCTCACACTGGACAAAGTGGATAACAAAAACCGTTCCCCTCACTTAAAGTGCATCTCTGAGGGCTTCCCAAAGCCCACACTCAAATGGACTGGGTAAGATGTTATCCACTACTCATGTATGCATGATTCATGAGTATGTTTAGCTGATAACATTGTAGCCTACTGACACTAACTTTATCAAAATAACATCTTATAATCATAGGATTTTCTGAATAATCCTCCTTTTGAACAGAAACAACAATGGGGCCAATGTTCCTGCAAACAGTGTAACGGCAATTAGCACAATATCCACTAGTGACTATTTTAATTCTGGAGTGATGTGCTGTGCTACCAACGCTGAAGGACAAGAATGCTCTCAACTCTATGACTTCGGTAATGCAATAATTAAACAAATTCATTAAATACATCCTAAAAATGATTTATTCATAGTTAATGATCACAGACAGAATCTAATTTGTCAGTTTTCACTTCAACCACCTGAAAAGGTCGCCGGAGAAAGAAGTTACAGCCCAGGGACTAGCTCTAATAATTGTAGCAAACAATTATTAAACTATATTTTAGAAAAGTAATTGACTTCCTACTGTGTGTTTCAGACCTAGACACTGACTTTATGAAACATGATGAGGTTTCTAAGGTCGTCATGAGCCCTGGTCGGTCTTTACTTCTACGCTGCCGAATAAAACCGTCTGGGTTGCCGCGGCCTGTGTGGGAGAATGGCGGCAAAAAAAGGAATGCCACAATATCAGCATGCTCTTCTCAAGTCAAGAAAGAGGTACAGTAATTCTGAGATCACTGTGATTTTCTTTGAAATCAAAATTTGATATACATTTGTCTTTCCCACTCAAATCACAACAACAATATATTTTTGTCCCAGATTTGCTTTAAAAATGATGCCCATCGAAACACCGGGATGGCCTACCTGTCCATCGAGTCAGTCAATGAAGACCACAGCGGCACATACACCTGCAGGAGTCAAAACAACAAAACACAGTCTGTTGACATTCATGTCCAAGGTTAGCAGAGCCAACTTCACTTTGTTTATTCTCTCTCGTTGAGTAGTAATTTCAACTGTTACCAATGAACGGTTCTCTCTAAAGTTTAATCCAGTTTGTACCATTTGTGCATGCACTGATTTCGATCTTGTGTTTCCGTAGCTGAGGGTTTCCTCTCTGTCCAGCTGGATAAGAGTCTGATCATACCAGCTCAGAATGCATCCCGCTCCTGTTTGCAAGCCCGTGTTTCCTACCACCCTGTTCTCCAGCTCTGTTCCTGGGAAGCTCCTGATAAAAACATGACTAAATGCATCAGGAACAATTGGGTGACCAAACACAGGTAGTTGCATGAAGCAATGTTCCCGGAGCTGAACTCCTCAAAATGTTGCACAGTTGTTTATTAATGCTAATGTACATTTCTACATGCGGATTGGTCAGTGAACTAGCCTTTTGGAAATTGTAATCATATGAGGTGTGTTATTATTGAAGACTTTTGGGTGGTTTCATATGAATGTTGTCTTCTCAGGATCGTGAAGCTATGTGATGGACTCAAATCAGGAGATTATAAATTGCACTTGGAGGCTGGCGGACAAATAGAAACAAAGACTATATCAGTGTGTGTTGTAGGTAAGATAAATTTATTGTGTGCGTCTGGAATGTTTAACATCTGTTCGGTAACTTCTGCACAATTCTATCACTTTGAAAACTTACATTACAATTACATTTAAAATTTTGCAAAGCTTATTGTCCTCTGACTTTGTTTCAGACAAACCAAAGTTCAAATTCAGGATTAACAACGTCAATAATACCGTCACCTTCGAGACCGCAAGTCTCGTGCCAGCAAATTATACCTGGATGTCGTGTTCTTTGTCTAATGACAGGTATGCTCATTGTAGCCTACACAACATACTCACACTCACACTCACACACACACACACACACACACACACACACAGATTCTGATTTCCTCATGTCCCAACTCTTTGTATTATAGCCTCTGTGAAACAGAGTCTTCCTGGGAGGAGATCCCAGATGCCTCTCAAACAGACTCGGATGTCGTCTGTGAGAAGACAATCAAGAGCTCTCTGAGCAGGGATCTCGTGGATGGACATTATTTAAGGTTTTGCCTGACAAACTCGGTTGGTTCCTGGTGCCAAAACCAATACGTAATATACTACCCATCTTCACCCCAGGCCTCCACAGGTAGCGAGATTAATTTCACATCAAAATCATGAATTTGTTTAAATTTTTATGAAAGTATCATTAGAAACTATCTGTCATCACTGTTTTTAGGCTCTGCAACTTATGATAACGGCAGCTTGATGGTGCTGAAAGCAGGCAGTTTTATTCTGCTCCTGGCTTTGGCAGCAGTTAGCGTGGTGCTCGTGTACTTTGTCAAAAAGAAGGTATGTATTACACATTGACAAACATACACACACAAACACACATGAGGACATGATGCCAACCCCTTTGCTTCCAATAGAAACCCCAGTATCAGCCGCAGCTTCAGATAATCCAGATGGTTGGACCCAATGACAACGATTACATCTACATTAACTTCAAGGAGTTTGGGTACGACCTGAAATGGGAGTTTCCCAGGGAGAACCTGGAACTGGGTACGAACTTCACCGAGCATCAGACATGATACCAGACTGTCGGAAAAAGTACTCCGATCCTTTACTTAAGTAAAAGTGCCAATACTACGATGTGAAAACACTTAATAACAAGTAAAACCCCTGCATTTCAGATCCTACTTAGTATAAAAGTATTATCAACTTAAATTACTTAAGGTATTAAAAGAAAAGAGAAGAAAAAGTTGTGCAGACTGTGACGGATTTAAGAAAATAGATTTTTAATACTTGCATCAATGTGTTAGAAGCATTTTACTGTTGCAGCTGACGAGGAGAAGCTTTTAGTTTGAACTACCTTATATGTTGTTGGAAGGGTTTGCTTTACTAACCCTCAACATGATTGATGGGAAAAGAAGGAAGAAGTTCTGCTACATAAAATTGGATTAATCTCAAAGACATTTTTCTGATCTTTCCTTTTTTTATTACAAATTTGAGAGAGACATTTTTGGGCCTTGAACAGTTATTTAAATGAAACCATCTGAGAAGATTAGAGGGGAAATCTCTCTTTGGTGGAACTACTAACATCTCATAAATATCTGAAGAGTGACCAGGGGCCCCAACTGGACACTTAGTTACTCTTTTGTAAGAGGCCACAAGCTAAAATAGAAAAAGTTAGGTACCACCGGTTTAATCTTTAATATTGCGTTGTTTTTTACCTGAAAATTTACTACAGCTTACAAATAAATGTAAAGAAGTAAAAAATATTTTATTTTGAAATATAGAATAGAAGTAGCATGAAATTGAAATACTCCAATAAAGTATATGCACCTCAAAACTGCACTTAAGTACAGTACAGAAGAAAATATTCTCAGTTGCATTCCACCACTTCCAGACTTTTTTCATGTTATTGTTCAAAGTTTCATTACAATGTGGCAATAAAGTTATACTTTCCTGTGTTTCCGTGTCCTCCCCAGGTTCAGAACTTGGCTCTGGGGCTTTTGGTATGGTGGTGCAGGCTACAGCTTATGGCATCAACAAGCCTGGAGTCTCTCAGCAGGTGGCCGTCAAGATGCTTAAAGGTCAGTGTTTCATTTATTTATTCCGTGAGCAAAATGCAACAAAAATGTTATGGAGGTCGTTTCAGCAGTTGATGTGATATTTGACGCCGCAGAGAAACACCAGACGGTGGAGAAGGAGGCGCTGATGTCCGAGCTGAAGATGCTGACTCACATCGGTCAACATGCCAACATTGTTAACCTGCTTGGAGCATGCACAGACTCGGGTACAGTTACCACTGCTAATACTTTTGTCAGATGGGATGATACATCTAGTGCCATGATTTCTTATTTGTTTTCCCTTCACAGGACCCACATACCTGATTTTCCAGTACTGCTGTTATGGAGATCTACTGAACTACCTAAAGACCAACAGAGAGCGCTACCACAAGTCTGTGACCGACGCCTTCAACAAGGACTGTTTCAGCAGCCTCTACCACAACCTGCAGCCGAGGAAAAGCTCTGGGTAGGAACGACGGGAAACAAGGGGTTGGAAGAGCAGTAATGGGAATAGTTTAGCAATAATGGAAGCTCAAACTTAGAGACAAGATTCTATATAAGGGCTGGCATATTTTTTAAATGACTCTGTTGAAAGTTTACCTTTACATTAACAATCATGTCACGTTTGTGTTTTCTCAGTGAGCTAGACACAGCAGTGGACAATTATGTGCCCATGTACGGCTCTACCACCAGAGGGCAGGAGGACATCGCTCTCCTTACCATCAACTCTGGAGACATGGACAGCTTTGAAGGTGAAAAAATACTTGAAATCAGAACATGCATGTCGTCAAACAAATAAACTGATATATTAACACCTTCAGTTGCCCAAGCAGAGAGTAGCAGATCTCTCTGAGTGGTGTTGATCCTAACTGATCCCAGTTCATCTGCAGACCTAATGATCCAGGAAGACCACGACGATCAGACAGAGGACCTGCAAACCTTGACCTTTGATGACCTGCTCAGCTTTGCCTTCCAAGTGGCCAAAGGCATGGAGTTCCTCTCCTCCAAGAATGTAAGAAACGAAGGTCCACACTGTGGAAACGCTCTACATTTACATCTCTCAACCCACACTCTTGACAGAGGGAACTATTTTTATGACTGATTAATTATTAAGTCATTTTTAAGCAAAATACCAAACGGTCCCTATAGTTTTATCTTCTCTCTCTTTTTTGTATTACATCCTGCATGGATAGTAAATCTATAATAATTATTAATCAGACAAAACACGCTATTTGAAGACAATAACTTTGGTTTTAAAAATTGTTATGACATTTTATAAACCAAACAATCCATCAGTTAATCTACAAAAGAATCTGCAGATCAATTTATAATAAAATATGATTATAAATTGCAGCACTAAACTCTACAACTGCCGGACGGTTTTAGCCAGGTTTTTATGGACATTATAAAACATATCTGTCAAATTGTTGTTTAGCTTCCAAAACTCACGTCACATGCCAGTCCAGTAAATTGATATATCTACAAATAACCCAAATGTTTAAATGTCAAACTACAGTCGCAGGCTTGGTCTTTGTGGATTGTGGTGTGAGTGAAGTAAGCGCCCTGATGATGGGTGCTGTCTCTCTGCAGTGTATCCACCGAGACCTGGCAGCTCGCAACGTGTTAGTGACAAAGGGCAGACGGGTGAAAATTGGTGACTTCGGACTGGCCAGAGACATCGACAACGACTCCAACTATGTCGTGAGAGGAAATGTATGATACTTTTATATTATAGCTTTCAATGGTTGCTCATCTATATTTATGATCACCGTCTTACACATTATGTGGGTCACATGGATATCCAGGTGCGTTTGCCAGTGAAGTGGATGGCACCAGAGAGCACCTTTCAGGGGATCTACACCATGAAGAGTGACGTCTGGGCTTACGGCATTCTGCTCTGGGAAATCTTCTCACTTGGTAGCCTTTGCGATCGCTCTCAGTGCATTTAAAAGACAAGCATATAATCAATTCCTATACAATGATTAATGCCAACTCTGTCTGTGTGACTCTCAGGTGTTACTCCGTACCCGGGCATGAAGGTGGATCACATGTTCTATTCAATGATTGAAAGAGGATTCAAGATGGATTGTCCGTACTACGCCAACGAGTCTGTGTAGGTGTCGTCTGTCTGTATGCAGCCGTTATGTCCCTCTAGTAAATGTATTTCAATAGATTTAACAGAATCACACATGTACAATGTGTCATGATAAAGTCATAATCACAATGAAGTGAAGCAGTAAGAACGGTCTGAGACAGCATAATAAATATGCATGCTGATATAGTTTTTTTAATGAGTGGCAACATCTTCAAGTGGTGTTGAAAAAGTAACTTAGTACATTCACTCAAGTGCTGTACTTTAGTACAATTTTGAGGTACTCGTACTAGTATGTTTCTGTTACTATTTTCTGCTACATTATGCTTCTAATTCACCATAGTTCAGAACAAAATATTGCTCTTTTTACTTCACTACAGTTAGTTAAGAACTTAAGTTATTACTTACTTTGATGCAAAAAATATCAAACTACTAACAGAGTTGTTTTAAGTAAATGTTGTTTTGTCCTAGTTGTAGCCAGACCTTGATAAGATTGGGGTATTTCTACTGTTAGTGATTCAACTGTATATAAAATAGTTAAACTAACTCCACTTACACCAGTTTAACAGATTGTTTTTACATATTAATGCATAAGTACCAATTATCCAAGAACATTATATTTGTAACACGACGAAATGGGACACTTAACAGTACTTTTGGAGCTGTAAGTAAATTTTGCTGATAATACAATTCTGCATTCATAATCCTACTTGTAGTAAAATTACAGAAGTACTATAATAGAGTATTTGTACATTGTTGTATTGGTACTTTCACTTAAGAAAATTATCTCAGTACTTCTTCCACAACTGTCTTCAAAACAAATGCAGCAGTGCAGTGATCTTTGACTTGGAATTATTATGGATAACTGTGAATCTTGAAAAATATTTCATCTCCATGGCGTGTATACTTCTCCAGGTACGGGATGATGTGTAAGTGTTGGGCTCTGGATCCCAGCAGCCGGCCATCTTTCTCCAAACTGGTGTCCTTTGTGTGTGATCAGCTGACAGACAGAGAGGAGCAGGTAGGCCTGTCGAGCAAGGTCAACACATTGTGGGAAGAAAACGTGTATTCGAGTTTTTATCCTGTTGACCTCCACAGCTGGATAGACATGTTATATCCTTCCTCTTTCAGCTCTACCATAACATGCCCGACCAGACATCCAGCGACTACCAGAATGCAGCGGACATTTTGGACATTTCCTCCTTGGTAAAGCAGAAGGAGAACCAGACTCCAGCCAATGATTACTGTCGAACGCATGCGACTGAAGAAAGCAAAGCAGAAGTGTGCGACACAGACACTGTGGCAGCTGACGAGAAGCTTGTGAAGCCACCTGATACAGAGTGATCACCAAATGTTCAAAGCAAATTATCTGTATATATTTTTGAAACAGTTTGTATAAGTTTTTTCTCATAGTAATAATCTCAAGAGGGACAGTATAATGCACTTGCTTTAGATTCTATTAGAGTATTGTAACAAGATTTTAACTATATTATAAATATATACTTATTGTGCAACTGAAATGAATAATATTTTTTAAAAAAAGATGCTAAATATTCTCAGGACTATAGACGTAAGATATGGAGTCGTAACATTTTTATACATTCGGCCTACATACTGTAGCAACTGATCAACTTTTGTTTTTATATTTTATCATATACATATCATATATCATATATATTGCTATGCAGTGAAATGTGATGGCAATTATTTTGTTGTGGTCTCTTATGCTATAGCAGCAGCTATTACTTTTATAACAAATTTCTTTACACATAAATGTATTTTTTCAAAACAAGCTTTATTTTTTTTATATTTTAGTGGATTTCTTTATTATCTTTATGTGTTTGTGTTTGTTTAAGCATTATACCTGCAATAAAATGTACTTTACAAATTAATAAAAAAAAATGGTGATCACGATGTAGGTCAGCTGCCTGATCTGTCAACAGTTCAACCCCAAAAAATATTTTCGTTTCTTAGATTGTTTCATTTTAATAATTTCCAAAAGTCTAAAGAGGAATAACTATTCCATAATATCTATGAGATAATTTCATCAATCATGTATCTCTAAAAAGGCCACTTTTTATGAGCTCAGAAAAAGTCCTGTTTTCAGCTTTTAGCTGATCCAAAAGGGTTTTTAAACTGTGTATTTAGCATATGAAGGAAGCAAATTGTTTTATTATAAAGGAACACTTAAGCTTATTGGAAAGAATATAATCAAAATCACAAAATTTGAAGATGGACAGGAAGGGTATGAAAAATTGTAGTTTGAGAAGTAACTAAAGCTGCCAGACACATAGTACAATAAAATCCTGTGATGTAGTGTAATGGAGAAGCAAATATGTACAAGTACCTTGAATTTATACTTAAACGTACTTAGTTGCCCCAGCAAATAAAAGTCCTACTGTAGGCGTTCCTTTGGACAGTAGAGGGTGTAGTTTCACTGCCTCGCGGGGACAATGGTATAGTGAGGCAGTAATTTACTAAAGAAGGCCAAATATTTAACTACACTGAATTTCTAGCCATGTTCCATATACCAATAACCCCAAAATAATGTTCTTTATCTTTAGACGGTATCCCATACGTGTTATTTAATGTGGACCACTCTGTCAGGGTTGACCCCTGACCCAACTCAATCTCAGTAAGTTTGTTTTTCCTTCAGAACAAGGTATTTGTATCTTTATATTTCTTCAGATATAGAGTGGAAGAAAGTTTGGTTCTCACCACAAAAGTTCCTTCAACAAATAAGGCAAAACAGGTGTCTTTTGAGTTGATCCATGTACTCGACCTATACAAAAGTGAAAGAGTGACAATGGTGGACATATTTTTCCGTGAATTGTATCCTGGAACTTGCTTTACATTTATGTTGATCTTGCACATTTGCATATGAGTTGTAGAAATATGTTAATATTATAGTTGACAACATTTTCTCAGATTTTGCATTTTATTATAGAAATAAATAATACATAATAAACATGATTGCATTGAAAAAGAGGTTGATGCATTTTCCTTATTAATCTAATTTTGCTTGTGGGCAAGATTCACAAATCTTTTTTAAAAAGTAAAAAAAAGTGTTTGTATTTATGAATGAAATAGAACAATATGATTTTTTCCTCCAAAACAGAAAAGCTATAAACAGTGATTGTATCTTAGAGTAAATATATGATCATACACTCGCGTGTTTATTTCTAGGTAATTGATTTATTTTACGTTGGATGTGTTTTATCTATGTAGCCTCTTTGTCTTTGGCACTGCTTCATCTGTATGTGAGTAGTTCTGATGTTTTCTCTTGATACTATGCTAACAATGTAAAAGATTAGAAAGAAAAAAATGTGTATTCATGAGGCGTTGGGGAAATACAAGTGCACTTAAACGCGCTGTTTACCTGAAAGGCTGCTGTTGCAAACGGTGAGAACATTTATGAATAATTCCACACGGTAATTTTCAGTTCAATGTTTTTGTTTTTGTCTTAGACAATAGTTAGCCTATACCTGTTTCTTTTTGTAAATTGGAAACCATTTCCCTCATTGGAAGCCGAGCCTTATTTAACTTTCCATTCTAGATAAGAAACATACAAAGAGGAAGAAAATAAAAAATCCAAGACGATAAAGATCCCAGAAAATAAATCAACATCAAATGATTGGCACTTCATCTGACAAGCAACATATTAACCACCGGCGTGGGGGGCTTGACCTGTGTGTCCACTAGTGCATTAACCCTAGTTGTCTTGTCCGAAGGTCAATAAAGACTGTGCAACTACTGAAGAGTTAGATAAAGTTGGAAAGATATTCACAGATTCGGATTTCCCGGATCAATAACTCGTTAGCGAAACGGTGTAAAAATACAATCAACACCTCTCTGTAACCGTAGTGATGTAGACAACAAGCTACAACCTTAATTAATCTTCATTTTACCAAAACGGGCCGTTCTGCGAGCTGGATGAATAACATTGGTCTCAATGAGCGGTCGGCTGTGAGACGAGTGCTCAGGGACCGTCTACAAAGTGCAATGCGGAAAACACAGACTACAACAATATTAAATACGTTCACTGTTATGAAGTGTAGCATGGCCAAACTTATTTCATACACCAATGGCCTCCTCCTTGTTATATTACATCAGTTATTTAGATGAAATGCGCTTTTGATTAATTATATTGAATATTTATTGGAAGAAATATTCAATAGCTTGACTGTTATGAATAGTAGCATGCCCAAACCTCTTGCATATACCAATGGGATCCTCCTTGTTATACTACAGCAGTTATTTTGATGAAATGTGCTTTATGATTAATTATGAATAATTATATTGAATATGTATTGGAATAAATATTCAATAACTTCACTGTTATTAAGTGTAGCATAACCAAACTTCTTTCATACACCAATGGGCTCCTCCTTGTTATACTACAGCAGTTACTTTGATGAAATGTGCTTTTGCCGAATTTTTTATAATTTAATTCTAATGCAGTGTAACACCATCAAATTCTGTTCAACCATCAGGAATCCTGTGTTGGTAAAGCTACAGTACTTTGTTCGGAAAATCTCTTTTAATGGTCTCAATTTTGTTTTTTGGACAAAGTGTTGTGCACCAATTTCTCGTCAGTCACCACGATATCTGATGATTATGCAAAACCACCAGGTTTTTAAAATTGTTTGCTCAATTTGGAATAATTTTAACCAAAATGTATTTAGCATCGACACTATGTAAAACGGTGTCCTATTTGCTTTCCAGAAATCAGAATATTGGTTAGGGTCTTTTGAGACATAAACAGATAATCTGAGTTGTGAATAATCTGTAGATAACCTGGAGTGAGATTCAAGGGATAACATTAAAGTAATCAAATATTGTTAACTTTTATGCATCAGAGGTTTCCTAAAGTTGTCATTTTCTTAATGTGTTTAATGTATTTATCCCCATGTAGATTCCGTGTGGAACTTGTACAAGATGGTTTCACACACAGTGCCTTGGAATGACAGCAGCACAAATACCAAACAAAGATACCCCTTGGTATTGTGTGTTGTGTAACAGCCCAATCCAAGTGGGCTGTAGGTGAGTCTGGCTAACTCTTACCAAAGATAGGAAGGTTTAGGTCTGGAGAATTTAGGCATTAGATTTTCAACAACTCCCATCATGTAGTAAACGGCATGTCAGGCAAAATCTATTTATCCACAAGTGCTTTCACAACAGGCAGACGTCAAGCTCAAGTTTTTAAAAAAACAAGCATAAAGTCAAGCACAAAAAGGGGGGAGCTGCTCTACAAAATATGTGCCACTGAATTAAACATGTCCATAGTTCACATTTTTTGATTCTTGATACATGTCAACTATATTTCACCAATTTTCTTTTTTTTTTCATGTCAAAGGTATGATTATTGATTCATTCATTAATAATGTACAGGAAGATGTGGTATAGTTATGCAAGGAGTATTTGTTTTGCCACATTTATTTTTCCATTTTCTTTTAATTGTACTGAATCAAACTCGTCAAAATGTTGTTCCAGCATAACAATATATGTATATATTGGTAAGTATTCTTTCTTGAAGATTAAATGAGTGAACTACTTATGTTGGCTCTTATCTTAATGTATGTGATACTTTTTTTTTTTATTCAAGACAAATACAAAGTACAAAACATAGGTTTACAATTGCAATAGTTTGACCAAATCACTGATACTACCACACTTTAACTAATGACCACTGGGTGAAATGTATTCTCAGAAGAACCATTTAGTTAATATAAGATGTATTGTGTGTTTGAGTCTGTATATTAATTCATGAAAGTGGCCTTAACCAATATTCTGGTTTCTGGAAAGCAAATAGGACACCGTTTTACATAGTGTCGATGCTAAATACATTTTGGTTAAAATTATTCCAAATTGAGCAAACAATTTTTAAAACCTGGTGGTTTTGCATAATCATCAGATATCCTGGTGACTGACGAGAAATTGGTGCACTACACTTTGTCCTAAAAACAAAATTGAGTATTTGAGTATAAATACAAAGTATTGTAGCTTTACCAACACAGGATTCCTGATGGTTGAACAGAATTTGATGGTGTTACACTGCATTAGAATTAAATTATAAAAAATTCAGCAAAAACACATTTCATCAAAGTAACTGCTGTAGTATAACAAGTAGGAGCCCATTGGTGTATGAAAGAAGTTTGGTTATGCTACACTTAATAACAGTGAAGTTATTGAATATTTCTTCCAATAAATATTCAATATAATTATTCATAATTAATCATAAAGCACATTTCATCAAAATAACTGCTGTAGTATAACAAGGAGGAGCACATTGGTGTATGAAAGAAGTTTGGTCGTGCTACTATTCATAACAGTGAAGTTATTGAATATTTTTGTAGTCTGTGTTTTCCGCATTGCACTTTGTAGACGGTCCCTGAGCACTCGTCTCACAGCCGGCCGCTCATTGAGACCAATGTTATTCACCCAGCTCGCAGAACAGCCCGTTTTGGTAAAGAAGGTTAATGATTGTAGCTTGTTGTCTACATCACTACGGTTACAGAGAGGTGTTGATTGTATTTTTACACCGTTTTTCTAACGAGTTATTGATCCGGGAAATCCGAATCTGTGAATATCTTTCCAACTTTACCTAACTCTACTGAAGAGAGTCCCCGTGCACGCGGACATGGACATCGCCACAGTAAATGATCTTACCTACGAGGATTTTGTGAATCTTTTGGGCAGTGTGGTGGAGAAATGTCCCATTGTAACAGCTGCTGTGTGGTCGGGCCGTCCCTTTTTAAACTGTATAGCGTTGGAGGCTGCAATCGGTGAATTCATCGATGCTCTCCCAGAATCAGGTGAGAATTGAGTTAAGTTTGGTCTTTGTGATTTGCAGTTTGGCCCTGAAACGTGATTTACTCCCAATGGCACCGATAAGACACCACTAAGACGTTATATTCGTTCGTGCCCAGGTAAAGAGGGGATCCTCAGGTGCCACCCTGACCTCGCGGGCAGGGACCTCCAGAGCGGCACCTTGACTCGGGAATCGCGCGAGGAGCAGGCCGGAGCCGGGATGGACGCGTTGAGCTCTGCAGAAGCCTCGCGCATGGCCTGTCTCAACGAGGAGTACAAGGAGCGGTTCGGCTTCCCGTTCGTCATCTGCGCCCGCATGAACGACAAGGCGAACATTTTACGGCAACTGTCCGCGCGCTGTCAGAACGAGCGCGCGGTGGAGAGGGCGCGCGGGATCGAGGAGGTGAAGAAGATATGTCGCCTGCGTCTTCATGCTCTCGTGCTCACTGACGCTCCAAACAAGTTATGATCCTTAACTAGTGGTGTTTATATTGGATTAACCACCCGGATGTAAAGACTGGCATTGCTCCAGGCTATAGGCTGTGTGAAATTTGCTTTATTCCAAACATGTGTTATTCACGGCATATTGTACAGTGAATTTTTCAAACAATAAAATATGTGTACAATTGATTGTAATTTAGCAATTTACATGACATATCCTATGTACAAGTGGACATTGGTAATTCAACAAATACGGTCCTATTACGCATATACATCCATAAACTTGATTGTATACTACTCACATGTCTGAGGTGTAAAGCAATGCACTCACTGTAAAACATGATCAGACCATGCTTCAGTTTGTGCAACTGAATCCATGTCGCTTCTTCTAAAAGGGGGATAAGTAGCTGGTCCTTGCATGTTAAGGTTGTCTCAGCATGCCATCTGGTGCCCAAAAAAAACTCAAAGCATGTACGATGAAGTGAGATGAGGACATGTCCCTTCAGTCCAGACAGACAGTGGTATCCAATAAGAAGGCAAAGGTGGTCCCTGAGAAGGTTCAAGGGGGCACTTTCCGTAAATAAAGAGACTATAGGCTTATAGGTTTCACTCTCCTTTCTTGCCCTAATCATGAATCGTATAGGATTCCACTCAAATGGGACTGCCTTCAATTTTGGATTTTAAGTCTCTTTCTATTTGGTTTTCCAAAAAAAAAAGATCCCTGCATCAAGAGTCTGAACCTGCTGCGGGTCTATGCGGGCTCTCTGGTCCCAGGTGCGGAGAGGGAGTGGCCGTGCGGCGGGGAAACGGGAGGTGAGGTGGTGTGAGGTCCGTTCGTAGAGGTGACCCCTCCCGCGGCCTCCCCCTGGTCTCCAGAGGTGATGGACGAGTCCTGGTCCGGGTCGGACCCCCTCACCTTCCTTCGGTCTTCCTCCTTCTTCCACTTCATGCGCCGGTTCTGGAACCAGATCTTGATGTGGCGCTCGGTGAGGCTCAGGGTCAGCGCCAGCTCCACGCGGCGCGGCCTCGAGATGTAGCGGTTGAACAGGAACTCCTTCTCGAGCTCCAGCAGCTGGGCGCGCGTGTAGGCTGTCCTCGTGCGTTTGTTTTCCTCGCATTCCGCCATCACGTATGGTCCTGGACACAATCAGGGATTTACTCAGTGGTGAGATTGAATGGGTTTAAACTGTGATATGTCAATTACATGTTCCCTGATCCAATTCCAATAGTGCTAACTCTTAACTAACTCCTATTCTAGTTTTAAGAATAGCTTTTCATTATTGTGTACTTGACACTGAAACAGAAACCTGTTCCTCTTTAAAACTTCACACATTTGGTCCTATAAGCTTCCAGTTTAATTTACCAATGACTTGTGATTCCTGATACTCTTAACTGTTGCTCAGGCTTTGTCTCTTTCTGACTTTTCAAAAGCTTGTTCAAAAGTAAGTTGAACCATTGTGCAGCGTTTTGTTCTCCTACAAAACATGACGTTTTTTTTGCAAATCCTTCATACAAAATAACATCTATTCATATAGAGGACTTTTTACAACCTAAAGCATGAAATACCAATGCAGTAATAGAGTCCTCTCAGCCATCCGACTGTACAAATTAAACTTTTGAACCGTATGTGTAAGTCATTTATTAAAAGGCATGTGAAGGTCAATTTTATTTGGACTAAATCTCAAGCAATGTCATTGTAAATTCAAATAATTAATTACCATAAAGGGAGAATATTATGTTTTACTGCATAGGGCTTATTAGAAGTGCATGGGTTAGATTTTGACCTCTCCAGCAGGCACCTGCAGAAAACACAGTGCATATTTGTCTTTTGATAGTAAAATAAACATTTACTCTCTTGTAATGTTACAAGGAATTCACAATTACTTGAGATTTACCCAAAAATAAGCCTTTTCTTTAGTCCAAGCTGAAATTTGGAAGCAACGGGTGATAAGCGGACAGACTGAAGCTGTTCTTTCAAGCCTTAGTGTATATTATTCTCGAGAATAAGATTTTGGTTAAGGTCTGGTTGTATGCAGTTTGTAATTTCCACTTACTTTGGACAAAATAATATAATATTTCCCAGCTGTTACATGTGGTGACCCATTTAAAATGTATACCAAGTGATCAGATATTACAAATATTGATAGATGTGTTTGCGAGATCTGAGATCCTTTTGATGTCACTGAGACTTTTGCATGACTGAATTGCTGCAGTATTTTTTAGAAAGAAAAGTCAGTGAGAGTGAAACAAGTAACTTTTTACGGGCTATGAAGCCACCACATTACTCCTCATTTTCCAGGATCTCTTGATCCCCTCTTCAGGGTCCTAAACCTGGTGATTAGTGAATAGATTTAGTTAAGGAATTACCTATCATACCGATGGCCTCTGAGTTTCTCCACATGCAAAATCAAGACAGTCATGCAAAAACATTTTTTAACCTAGAAACAACATTCAAAAGTATGAGTATATAGCCTAAGTAAATTAAGCCTACATTTTGCAGTTAGTCTTTAACATCAGTTGCTTTAATTGTGCACTTTATTTGGCTTTTTATTTGTTGCCTGCACAAAAATCAATAAGGGAATCACACAGATTTTATTGTAGTGTACAGTATACAGTAAATGAAAAAATATATTTCTCCCCTAGAAATATCTTTTTGTGTTGATTCAAATTGAAAGTTAAATTGAAACTATTCACGAACAGTAATATACAATTAGGTATATTTTAAGTTAGGTAGTTTTAATTGTAGTTTTAATTGAACACATTTTGAATACAAGCTATTAACGCTATAAATGCGTATTAATTAAGGCAGGTATATGACCCTACTTCCATTATCTTAGCCTGCCACTTGTAAAACATAAAATAAAAATGAAACCTCTCATGATGTCATCTTGTCCACTAAAAAAAACTTAAATTTATTGGAATTATGCTATTAAAAAAAATTATATATAGAGTCATTAAGATAACTTACACTATAATTAACAACAACAAAAACTATGCGCAAAATAAACCAAAAGTATACGCCACCATGTCAGCGGAGAGGACTTTGTCTACACGGTGCATAATTCAATGATACAAATGTTTTACATCAAATCAGTGAAGCAGAAAACGTTTGTTCAATGGTCTGAAACTTTACTCTGATATGAGAAAAGTCTGAGAACTTCATAGATATATTTTAGCTGAAGAAACGTTGTGGTCTATACGTTCGCATTTTTTCACGCTCATTAAAAAACAAACTTCACTTTGTTAGGCCTAGAATTAAAAGCTACTTTCCTAATCAAAATGCCTCCCAATGAAAGACAAATCTAATCTAATAAACACTCGAACATAAAATTTACTTTTGTTCATGTTAGCACGCCAACATCAGTCAATACCAATTGTGGTAGATGTGGGTGTTTAACCTGCCGATTACACTCTATAGTGTAGGCTTCAACCTATTGATGGCTTAGGGCGAACTGTGAATATGTTTTGTAAAGACAAACCCCACATTTCTGTGACGATAAGACCTGATAAAAGAAAGCGCTGACCTTCCGGGCCTTTTACAAATTGACTGACAAGGTAAACTGAAACACCCAAGATCATATTGTTGGGAGCGTGATGTCATTACAGGTCTCAAAGAGTCAGATGAAACTCACTCGTAAGTGCTATGACTACAGAATAACGTTGTAAACAAAGCTGTAGCCGCAAAAGTGATTATAGATATCTAAACCAAATCAAGCAGAATCAGCTCTCCATTCAGTGATTGTAACTTATATTAAACACATGACATGTGTTGATGTGTAGCGGGCTGGAAGATTTACCTGACCACTGTCCCTTCCAGGTGTGCGAGTGAGATTTTGTGGTTTTCATCCAGGGGAAAGGGAGGTGATATCTGCCCTGTTCCCCCGTGTCTCCATATCCTGCAGCAGGCGGGAGAGGCTGCTGCTGGAGCCCCTGAGGGTGGTGCAGCTGAGGCACACCTGGATCCTCCCGCATGGGTAGAGCGTAAGAGGGGGCAATGTCGGGAAGGCTGGCCTGCTCCAAGGCTCCCATGGACGGCGGTGTGTAGACGGAGTGCCTGCTCATGTAGAGGCAGGGCGGCGGGCTGTGGCTGTAGTCGTCCCCCTGTGATCTCTGGTAGGCACAGGAGTCTTTAAAAACCTGAGAAGGATAATAATGATCTTCCCGATTCATGGCTTCCGAGGACCCGCACATGTACCGTACCTGCATGCGCCCTTCCTCGGCGTGGAGCTACACTGCTCTACCTGTCTGTGGCGCAACTGCGAGGCCCCTCACGGCTCCACACAGGTGTGTCCCTCTGCCACCATGTGACTCCGCAGCACCAAAGCCATTGGTTTCACTGTTTGCAGACCTATAGCCCTCAGTTTCCAGGATATTCTACAGCTTGTGGGATTGTTCGGTAAATTGAACAGAACGGCCGTCAGCGCGTAAATCAATGCTACTCTGTAAATACCGCAACGTTTACCCGGCACCCACCTGTGTTTGCCCCCGCGGCGGCAACAGACAGCGAGCAGGTGAACCTCCGAGAGCCTGCCTCCAGAAAAAAAAGACTAAAGATAGAGCACACAGCAGAAACTTGTTTCTCTTGTAGGACAGGTAGTTTAGGATCGTCCTGATTTGAATATGTCATCGACACATTTATATGGATATATCTCTGGTGTGCACTCTGCGGCTGATGAATCGATGTGTATGGGCGCAAACATTGGTTGACCCGCAAGATAAGAGACCTGCACGGAGACAGTTGTCTTGGAAACTCGGATGAAAAGCTCAATCACCATAGTCTGTTTCCACAACCTTTTTTTTTTTTTTTTCCTTCTTCATGTCTACACTTTTCTGACTTTTAAAATGTACCCATTACACTTCTGTAAATGCATCATTTAACACAATTTAGCGGCCGTGGGCCCCCACGGTCCCCGCACGGAGAGCCCTCGGTGATAAACACGGAGCCGCTGAGGCCGCTGCACTCTCGCCGTGTTTGCTGGCCATTAGCCTTCAGCAGGTGTGTGCTCGCCCCATTAAACAACAGCTCTCGTGGTTAACCAATTAAGGCTGGAGTGAGCAACAGAACTCAATTAGCCGGCGTGCGCGTGAAGCGCGTCTCCAAAAACATCTACGCGATCACCTGCACGTTTGTGCAACGTCTGGAGCCTTTGCCACACGATCAGAGTGATTTAGCTGTTTTTCATGTAAACTGTAGGCCTACAGGACGACTTCTACCCCGATAGTGTGTATCAATAGTCTATTTGCACAGAGTTCTTCAAAAGCAATTATGGCACTTTCCACAGTATCTTAATAGGGCACTCAGCGATGCAATAAAGTTCAAGTAAACCAATTCTATAGAAATCACCCCCTGCACTATGGCTTAATGGTGTTTATATTTGATCGTTATGTCAAAGAGGAAGGAAACAGTTAACCCAAGCTACACTCCACTACAGTGGAGATGGACAACGTGATTTATGAAGCATGAGGGGCGTTAAACGCATTTAGCAGACTTTCCAGAAACAGAATTTGGCATAATGGCTTCAGCGAGGAGTAGTGCATTTAAAATTTAGTATACAATAGGTCTAGCGGTAATCATGACCTGAGAATGAGAGTTGCCAAATTTATAAAAAGCTTGGGGTGTGGAACAATAAAAGAGTGTATCCTTACACACACATGGAGACAGGTCAAATGAGAAAGATATAAAAAGCAACACTTTCAAGCTTGAGCACATTTCCATCTGTTGTCCTAAAACCCTGGCGACCCCATGGAAATACATATGAGTTTAATCACTGGATTAGCCCTGTAAATTATTCTTATTATAGCCGTATTGCTATTAATCCATTACTGGAGACCAGTTGTACATGAGGACACACGTAGGAGTGTCAGGAAAAAAATATTTATTTTTTTCTCCTTTGACAAACAAATTTGTTTTCGGATAGCCGGCAGGCCTAGGCGCGCGCACACACACACACACACACACACACACACACACACACACACACACACACACACACACACACACACACACACACACACACACACACACACACATTATGATGGGTGAATAATGACAGAAGATTGGTAATGACCATATAATTGGAATCAAACCTCCTTCACTGTAGGTAAAACAGAATCACACCAGACCATGAGTCATGTGTGAGGGGAAGGGACAAAAATGTTTGCTATAAAAAAAAAATCTTTTGGCCAATTTAAGTGGAAAATCTGAAGAAAAAAAAAAAAAAGTTAACCTTGACTACTTGCTTTATGAGCAATTTAAGTGAGTCAAAAAAACCTCATGAACTACTCTGTATAAACATTATCTATCATCAGGAATAAAAACTTGAATAAATGTCTTCTCATACAGGTGCACAGGACAGTCCTCTCAGTCTGCCAGCAGTTCTGTGAGGTGCGTGAGCTGATCGGTGAGCAGTGGCAGGAGTGTCCACCTCTGTGCAGGCTGAACAGGGAGTGGCCTCTGTAGAATCAGTGTTCCTGCCCTGGACAGAAGTCTTTATTCATGAAGCCTGTCTTTGCTCCCGTTCTGGCCATCCCTTCCATGTCTCCTGTCTCTGTTGTCTTTGGGTCTGTAACTCCTCTCTTTGTCTTGATCCAGCTTCTTATCTTTGTTATTGCAGCTGTCCCTGTGTTGGTGTTTATGGTCTGCGTGGCCTCCTCTACTTCTGTGATCTCTGGGAGGTGTTCTGCTGCGGTTGCGGCTTCTGTCCGGGGAGTCGCTTCTCAGGCGCCCTCTCGTGGCGGAGTGTCCGTCTCTGGACTCAGCGGTGCGCGGCTGCAGGCCAGTGGAGCGCAGGGTGTTGATGAGGAAGCGCTTGTTGGTGCTCCGCAGGGGACACTTCAACCTGACAGGAGAGTGAACAGACAAACTTTTAAACTTGGACACTTATCTCTGAGACCTTTGGGTGGTAATCACTGGCTTCTAGAAGGCATTATGTATTTTCATTTAAAAAGGCCATGCTGATTAAGATAGCCAGATATTTAACATCCTTAGTGGAGTTCAAAGCTAATAACCATGCCACAGATCACAAAACATTTAAAAGTTCTTCACAAGTTGGGCTGTAGCTACCACTGAGGATGTTGAGTTCATGATCTCATGATTTCTTTCTGGGAATTTTGGGGGTTTAGCAACCTGGAGGGAGTTACATTGATGATCCTGATGAATCCTGTCTATGACCTCGCTCACACCATCTCTGAACAGGAATGAGACTGGTTTCCAGTACTATATATTGAATGAACTGCAACACAAACTAAAGTTGGAAACACTCAATCCTCTGGGGGACCTTAAAGTTCTACTTGTTGATATTGCTATAATATATTTGCAATTGTTTTAATATATATATATATATATATATATATATATATATATATATATATATATATATATATATTATATATGTGTGTGTCTGTATATGTTATTTTGTATGTTTGTCTCAGTATTTGTCAGTATTGTTGAGTCTCATTGTGAGTATGTATCATTATCATTGTAGTATGATAAACCCTGGGTAGAGCAGCTACAGTGTAAAACACTTATCTGAGGACATAAACAAACAAACTAGCTGAGAACATAGCAAGGAAACAAAACAAAAGTGAGCGCAGACTAAGTCTTAAAACACCAAAAATATGTGAGACACTCAAGGAACAAAACCTGCCCCAGTGTATGTAGCGAGGCAGACAAGTAGCAGTCAAGTGTCCACAGATGGCATGTGAAACCCAGTGCTCACCATCCTGCAGGGCCCATGGTCTCCGCTCTCACTCGAGCCCTGTCCGTCTCCTTTAGGAGCTCCTCCACTGCTCTCCTACATAAATACATAAAGACACACACATGGGTCATGTGAAGGAGAGGGCATTGGGAGAAGTTGTGGACAAAGATAGCACGAAACCTCAAGGGGGAGCCAAGGGGAGAATAATTTAATTAAGTGAGAGGAAACAGACTGATGCAGGGTGCAGAGGAGAGAGTGACTCATTAGTGAATGAATGAGGGACAGCGGAAGTGTCCTACTTTGACCCGAGTTGCTGAATCAGCAGCGTCTCAGCAGAGGAGACTCACTCATTTAGCCGACCTTTAACCTCACAGCGGAGGCAGCTAACGGTGACTGTATTAGTGGAAGGGTTTCCTTACAACGACAACACACTCGTCTTACAACACAGTAAATACAACAGCTGGCAACCAAAAATACCCCTCCCCCCTGGTGGAGGGGTCTTACGGTTTGGGCAGAAACTAGCTACAAGTGTGAGCAGCTGTGTTACGTTAACTGAGGACAAACAGCAGAATAGTTACGTACTTCTCCAGCTCATTGTCCTCTGCCATCACTGCGCAGTTAACTGCACGTTGTTAAGACGTAAAATCGACTGAAATCGATGAATGAATGTTAATTGACGCGAGCATTCATATTTCTGTTTACTTCTCCGCGAGGTCCTTCAACAAAGGACCCTGTTATTTAAGCTGTCCTTGCTGATGCCTGATAGTTTCCAACAGTCACTTTCAAGTCTTTTTGTTACAAAAATCTTGACACAACTAACTTGCTAAATTATTTTATGGATCAAAAATAGTTTAAACACTTAAAATGCCACTTGGAGATTTAAGTTGTGTTTATTTGCGCAGCTTAAATCAAACAGGTGACAAAACAGTGGTGGAAGAGGTATTCAAGCAGCAACATTACCAATCAATCAATTAATCAATCAATCAAACTTTATTTCAGACTCAGGGTCCAGATAAGACAAAACATTAAATAGAACAAAATACATACAAAAGCACAATTAAAGTACATAGACCTACCAATGCACAATAAAGAGACAGCTGTACTATACCATGTATAAACTTCTCACAAATAAAAGTCCTGTTTCTGACTTGAGTAAGAAAATGTACGTATTTTCAGCAGCATGTGCTGTGTCAAAAATAAAACTATTGAAACTCATAGGACCTATTAATGACTCACCTGCGAGAGATTTTTATTAAATTGACAACCAAAAGGTTGTTCTTATTAATGGTTTATGCCTGTACTGCAGAGCATTACTAGAAGTTGTATTAAATATGCCATTACAATTTTATAAGAGGTTCTTCATTAAGAATGTGTTTTTACTGGCATACTCAAACCTTAAATTAAAGACAAAAATCTTTCTTGACCGTTTATGGCCGTACAATACAACCATTAATCTTGAAACAGCATCACCACTACACAAAAAAAACCTAATCTGCAATATTAAATTGACAAAAAAATGCAACAAAGCAATTTATGGAACTAAAACTTGTGACTATTATTTAGGAAAAAATACAAATAAAAAATGTACAACATTAAAACTTTTTGCAGCCAATAATACTCCTAATTTTACATCACGGTAATGTAGAAGAGGTAACTGAGGGTAAAAAAATTCCATTTTAGAGATTTGTTTTGAGCAGGCGGTTTCGAAGCCACCTCTGATTCTGCTCTGGAGTGACAGCGTCAGGCCCCGCCCAGCCGCGTTGACGGACAGCAGTGGGCGGGGCCAGCGCCGCAAAAGGCACGGGGGCGTTTTCGTGCGGGTTTGCGGAACGGGCCGTTGCGGTGAATGCGTGATTGAGGTCCCGCAGCTGATATTCGTTCCCCTTTTTGGGGCCGGAGTGCGCGGCGCGGAGGAGCAGCCGGAGCAGGTAATATATTACATCTGCTTATGTTCAGTGGCTGCATGAACGGTGTCAGTGTGTGTGGCTTGCTTTGCATGGATATTGCCATTGTCGCCTCCTCTGTCCTAGCTTCTCCGCTTGTGGAGGCTGGGATGGAGACAGACAGATGGGAACAATGATTACAAAAATGCACTTGTCTAATCAAATGTGTTCAACGCCTCCGGGTAGCTAATAGATCATGACACTTCAGTTGCCAAGGTAAATCAGGACAATGACGGGGGTAAAATAATGGGAATTATCAATTATATCAGTGTCAGTTTTTTGTTGTTAGCATTGCATGCTTAACTGTTGTGAAAAAACAGCATATTGCAACAGACATTAAGGCCTGTTCTTGAAAGTGGCTAACAGCCATTAGATTTTGTTTTAAGATAAGAGACGACGAGATGGGGGGTTTACATAAATGTAGGCTAAGCCGACAGGACCTGAGATTTTAAATCTGTGGCCTAAAACATCATCTCATCTTATCTGAAAATGTCATTCCTGCAGCCGAGGTTGTTCATAGCTTGTCCTGTGTTGTAAGATTAGATTGTCATCTCTGAAAAAAGAAAAATGAGCAGAGACAGGTGCAGGGCCAAGACTGTTATTTATTAATATAGACAGCACTAGTGCAAAAACAATAACAGCATGGCCTTGGACTCTCAGGCACACATAGTCAGACTAAAAGAGAGATAAGCATTTGCTAGTCTTCCTCTGACTTGTGTAAAAGAATCTGTTGCTACAGAGTCCAGCTATGTTTAAAATAGATTTAAGTGCTTTTCATGACTGGGGCTCTAAACTGCTGCCACAGTGAAAACCTGAAGACTTTACTTATTGATAAAGACCATTCGCAGGATCTGGTACCTAAAAAGCTCTTGTGCATGTGTGTGTGCATGTGTGTGTGTGTTTTTGCTTTCGCTTTTCTAGACTTATGTGTGTGTGTGTGTGTGTGTGTGTGTGTGTGTGTGTGTGTGTGTGTGTGTGTGTGTGTGTGTGTGTGTGTGTGTGTGTGTGAGAGATGTGGTGATGTCACAGCTTTGTTATAGGAACAGAGAAGCCTTGTGTCCTCATGATTAATTCATGTCCAGCTGCGGGATAGAGACAGAAGCAGCCAGTCACACACAGACAGGAGCACGTACTTAAAGGATGCTGAAATAAGTAACTACCGGTCCGGTAGCCAAGGAGACAGGAGAGACAGGTTGTCACAGAAATGGGTAGCCACGGAGACGAGACGGGGAAAAGCGTTAAAAAAAACGAACCAAAGGGGCTCTCATCATCGTCTCCGCTGTCTGACAGGCTTTCAGGCTGTACCAGGGAGGAGCAGAGCATCCTGCAGAGAGAAATGCATCTGCTGTGTGGCTCCTCTGCATCCCTCTCCGGCTACACTCTGAATGTCAAG